>NC_051175.1:119865865-120465865 GCF_013339725.1 Rhipicephalus microplus | reverse complement strand
AAAATAAAGGTAACCTTCTATCCTTTTGGGTGAGTGCATATGCTAGGTGCACTGAACTTTTTGAAATTTGGAATGTCTATACTTGAATCTAGAATGAAACACCGGTGCGGTATATACATACAGCCGCGTTCCCGTCAGCGGCCTTGTCACGCGGCGTGACACCTCGTGGCTGTTGCGGGATGTGACTTGACGTGCCCAGGACCTGCTTTGCGCAAGTGCCAGCGTTAAGATGCACGCTCCGTCGGAGTGGTTTCGGCATCTCGATTCTAAACGATGACGCGTTTCAACTCATAACAAGCGCCTGTTGTCAGTCATAACGAGTCATCTGTTAGAACTGAGATGCCTAAAGCGCCCTAAAGGCACATACATTCACACTTGAAAAGCGAGGCGAGAAAGAAAACAGCAGAGTAGCTGGAAAACCACCTTCAGATTGAATCTGAAAACGTTCAGATTCAATCTGTCCTCCGTACATACCAGCACCGCCTTCGCCAATTTGAGAATGCATTCCATTTCGCCCGTTCCCCGAGGATTCAACTTCGTGCTCGAATTCTAGTTATGCCTGCAAAGTACTGGAAAGAAACAGTTTGCACCTCTTCAAGCGTTGTTTCGGAGACTCTATACCAGAGGCAGCCACGGCAAGAGCGGACACAGCTGCGGTCTCAGCCCGTGCAAAAGCGAGGCACCACTCGCCGGTGCTTCCATTATAGTTCTCGGCGATTGCAATACAAAGCAGGGTCTCGATGAACTCGTCCTTGTCAAGACCGCGAGACTTGTCGTGCTGTACGTAATTGCGCCGATGCGGGCCACCGTCAACGCCTCTGCCGCCATGTTGAATTTGCAGCCCGTTGTTTACGTCACGTGGTTTGCGCTAGGACAGCAAAGTCCGTAACGCTATCGCATGGCGGGCAAATCGTTCTCGGACCGATTTTTTCGCGTCGGCCTCGTGGTGTAGTTTTCCGGCAGACCGCGCATGCTCCTAGGCCACTCCTGGGCACACCACGTCGGGGCCTGCAATCGCCGCAAAGATAGGCCGAGTGCTCTTGCACGTCAATTCATCAACGCAGCTTCTATAGCGTACTGGTTCACCAACATGTCCGTTTTGATTACGTAAACGTAACATGATTAAATTACTCTTAATATGCTTCAATATTATAACGATGCGGCCAGAATAGTATTGGCCCCTGTGCGTCGCAAACAACAATTTGTAAGAGATGTAATGACATGATTAATGCGACGTCATCAACCTAGCACCATTTTTGTTTTTGTAAGCACGATCATGGAGTGTCAGTGTGAGGTGTCCATACACAGCTGTAAACGGGGCTGTACACTGAGTGCTGTAGCCCTGTGTGCGCTTCACGTACCTCAATGGCCAGGTTGTCTGCCCTGGCGTCCTTGTAGACGTTCGCCAGGACCGGCGTGAACATGCGGCACGGCGGACACCACTGCGCGGCGAAGTACAGGCAGATCAGCTGCTTGTCCCGGAGCACAGTGTCGGCCGGAAAGGACTTGCCATCCTTCTTGATGAATGACTTGCCCTTGAAGATGTCTCCCATCACGTTCACGTGTCTCGGAGAAATTGTCCTGCGACGTTGGACAGCCGGCTATGCGCACCATAAACAGTCACGCTGTGATTGCGAGTTCGTCTAGCAATCGGGATACACTGTAACAAATTGAGATATTGTGAACGCCGGTTGCAGTATTCTTACAATTCCTCTACGTGTGGCTCATACCCACTATCAAAATAAGGCAGAAGTTGAATGCAGTATGGAAACTTGGAATACGGAAACATGCAGAGAAAAAAAAGTAACAAAACAAAACAAAGAAGGCAATGACGACAAAGATCTGTCGACAAACATTTATAAAATGTTTGAATGCCGCGTGCCTCGCCTCTCACTTTGTGTGCAAAGGTACCAGCGGAACTGACCAAAGCCACATTTAATATAGACAAATGGCGCTCTGAGAAATAGTGAGCGCCCTTCGCAATCATCTTTTAGGTGGCTTTCCTTCAAGAATATTTTCCAACAAGGACTCCTTTTTTTCTTAAACAGTTTTTCCCTCAATTCATATCTCAGCATTTCAATGAAAGCACGGGAGCTTCAAAAAGGCTTTTTTTTAAATTCTTGCTTGAATGTCACACGTATACAGTCGTCCTGGCGCAGAGAAAGAAATGAAACAAAACAAAAGAGTGACTTGAAAATAGCATTCTTAGGCACCAGGTTGAATGGAAACAATGATACATCATTTAGTCGGTGGTCAAGGTACGGGAAACATACCTGATCATGCATGTATTGCCATGTAATCAAACATGCGCCGAAGTCCAGTGTTGCTCGGCGCTAGGTACGCCCTTTCTCTTTATCCTTGTCACCGCGTGTTGGCCTGCCTATATTATCGAGCCTGAAATTAAGGTTGTCGTTATTTCGCCCACATTCGTCGGCCCGTTTATACCTATAAACTCAGCACGACGATACATGGCGTCAGAAGTAGGATACGAACCAACGCCCACAATCGTGGACCAGAACCACTTCACAGCGTGCTGTCCAAAGGCAGCGCAAGTCGGTGAATTGAGGTACAACGCGGATGACTTCAGCATCTTAGATGTCTGTGTGGACAGCGAACGAACCAAACTGGACTGGATGGCCAAGGCAAGTGTAGGTGGTGAGCACGGTTTTATTGCGACAGCAATTATAAAGACACTCTCGGTTGATTTTTGCCGTCACCGTCCTGTTCCGGATGTGTATATGTCCTTATATTTGTAAAAAAATGGCAAACAAAAATAAATCAATAGAAAAAATGTCAAAGCAACATACTCGGGATTCGAGCCAGCGAACACTCGCCCCGCAGCCCTAGACTACACAGCCGCTCGCCATTTTTTTCTTTAACGCATGGAATCAACACCAGTAATGGTGAACTAGCACGACATAATTTGTTACATTAGAATTACTTTAATGTACACAACTCTATTGTTAAAAACGATAGGAGCTATTTCAGAAGTCGGGCAAACACACACAAGTGCCTCGCCGCGTTGGTTTAGTCACGTCTCTCATAATCTTATGGTGGTTTTGGGACGTTAATCCCAACATATCAATCAATCAATCAATCAATCAATCAATCAATCAATCAATCAATCAATCAATCAATCAATCAATCAATCAATCAATCAAAGCGGTGGTCTAGTGGCTAAGGTACTCAACTGCTGACCCGCAGGTCGCGGGATCGAATCCCGGCTTCAAACTAGCAGACGCTGGCAGCGTTGCGAGGCTAGAGAGGGTGGAGCGCAGGAAGGGGAGGGAAGGGACGCGCATGCGCAATGGGCTTGTAAACGCCGCGGGAAGGGATGCCTAGAGTAGAGAGAGGGGGAGCAAGCGTTGGCCAGCAGACGCTTCTGACGCGTTGCGACCTGAGAGAGGAGGAGCGTAGGTACGAATGAAAAGGGAGGGGACGCGCATGCGCAGTAAGGGTGATCACTATGAGAAGCTTCGCATATAAATGTGACCCCTTCCTGTTCCACTCATGATGTAGAAGATAAAAATGTCGCCAGCTCCTGCTAGAGGGAGCCATGCATAGATGCGGAGCAGGGGGCGCTAACGCTTACACTGGTGGCGGCGTTGGCACTGGCGCTTATTGCAGCGTAGCGCAGGATAGAAATCTGAGGAGGCGCAAAGCACCCAGTGATAGACCTGTATTTCCTACTGGAACATGCCATTCGCTGCTAATGGGCAATGAGAGACAGAAGATACGGATTGGACAGAGACCCATAATCGGTTTTTAGTTAACACGCTCGCTGCGAATTTTCATTGTCCAACAACGCTGAGGAGAAATCTCCGCCGGCGCTACACTGGAGGTGAATTGGTTGTGCACTGCGAGCACAAGAAACTCGCTAGCAGACGTTGCCTGCGCCGGCGTTTCGAGCCTAGAGAGGGGGGAACGAAGGCGGGGAGAGGGCGCGCATGCGCAATGAAAGTGTAAACGCCATGGGGAGGGATGCGTAGATGAGAGAGAGAGAGTGGGAAGCGAGAGTAGATAGCATACGCTGCCTGCGTTATACCTCTATCGTTGTTGCAAGGCGAGAGAGGGAAAAACGTGGAAAAGGAGAAAAGGGGTACGCATACGGAATGGTGGTGTAAATCTTTCACGCTCAATTGGTGTAATTGGGAAAATCAGATGCTTTTTGCCAATTTGGATAACGAAGCAACTGTACTATTCCTTAGTTTACTCGCGTACAAATTACTGTCTATTATTATGGGGTAACACTACAAACACAAACAAAGAATGTGTTTATAAACTACAGAAAAGAATAGTTCGGATAATTGAAGGGGTTCGACCTATAGAACACACTGCACTCCACTTTTCAACAAACACGACATATTGAAGTTTGAAAACATCCTAAATAAAAAAAATAGCCATGATCATATGGGATAAATTGAAATCTGACCCAGTCGCTTTTCATGATGCATATTCGCAAAGACAACATACATACAGCTTTAGACGCATAACATACTGCAGCGAAAGAATAAAGACTAACTACGGCTCGCAAAAGCTAGCGCATATGATCCCTAAACTATTAAATCCACATCCCGCAATTATCACCATAGTGCAAGAGAGCCGCTAATAATTGTATTTAAAAAAAAGATACATTCATATCTAGTAGGGCTCCAAGAATAATTTTTCCTCTCTCTGCGGTATCACACAGGTTGTATTTATAATTGAAGTGTATACACTCGTGACATTTTCATTAATGAGTTCTAATAAATTGGTTTGTTATTCAATAAATTTGGGTTTCTTCACATATTCTTTGCTTTGTTTGCTATAAACTCAGTCTTGCAGACAGGTCTGTACTTGATAAAATGTTCATCTAACATTTCTTTATAAGTTTTTATAAAAAATTTGTAAATGCGGCTGCTTCTTTGTTAAAATATTTAAATTATGTGTACATTCCTGCTTTTTTTTTGCGCTTTATTGTCTGGGACGGGTTACGGCACCTTGTCAGGCATTAATTTGCCTTTTTGCCAACCTTGCCCCTGTTAGGTTTGGCCTGGAGATTCGTCTCTCATTCCCTTCGGCGCCCAGTCTGACAGACGCTGTCGAAGATTTGAGCAATTATCCAGACCAAGCAGCAAGCAAAGGCGAGTTCCCGTCCTTCAAATGCGGACCCTTTTGTCGTCCCTTCAAGCAGCAGCGTGCCTGATGACCTCGGTGATTCATCCGGAGCCAGAGCTGACAGGAGAGCGGCGCTCCTTTTTAATCCCCAATCACCAAGCCGACCGGCCGACTGCCTATGCTCGTCAGGCATTGTACGTGCTAGCCGGAGGACGAGACGTCGTGTCGCCAAGACGCCGTTAACCGTTCGAGAGAGGCCAACAAAGACAGCAACTTCCTGGAAGAGACCGCGGCGGCCACCGCAGATCGTCCCGCTAATGAAGCGAACAAATCGGCGGACCCTTTGAAGTATATGCTGCCAGGATCGTGGGAACTCTCGACTAGCGGCACTCACACGACGAGGAAGAGCCCTGCGGGCGCCACCTTGCAGTGCAGTGTTCACGTGGACCGTGCATGCTCGTCCCCCTCACCTGTGTGTGTGTGATTGGTGTTCCACTCGGAGAGGAGGAGCCCGACAGGGCATAAAACGACGCCGCAGAGTGCCGGACGGCGCTCTGAACTATGTAACGTTCAACCACCACGCTCGTGGTTGGTGAAACCACTAACTTTTTCTTTCTGTAAATATGTGTAAATAGTGCCATAAACCTGTTTTGTTTCGTATCCTCCTGCGTTCCTCCTTCCGACCTTAACAACTGGTGGCAGCGGTGGGATGCCATCACCTGCAACTTCTTTCCTTCCCATCTCTTACACCCCTTACTTGTGTCTACTGTACTTTGTGTACTGTACTTTGTATAATCAATTTTAAAAAATGCCGCGGGGAGGGATGCCTAAAGGAGAGAGAGGGGAGTGAGCGTAGCCCAGCCGACGCTGTGAGGCGAGAAAGGGATAGTGTAAAAGAGAGAGAGAGAGAAGGGCACACGCATGTGCAGTAAGTGGGATCACGTCGCACACCGGATTGAGCTCGACCATAAGATGCTTCCCATCTAAAAAAAGGCACAGATTTGTCGCAAAGGCGAAGTAATGAACGCAATAGCAACAAGCTGGAAGGTCACGCGCAGAACGGAAAGCAGATCGAAACGTGCCCCGCGTTTCTTACGCACAAACGGTGCACGAAACGTATTCACGGGTACAGATGCACGCGAATAAGCGTCTCAGTTGTTACTTCGCTATGTCTGAAAAGCGTGTGGTTTTCGCAAACGGGGACTGTAACAAAATAGACTTCACAATCGCCCAGCTTGACAGTCTCAAGCCTTGCGCAACCGCAAGCCGCCCCCACCTTTTGTCTCAGAGTGCGAATTGTACAGCACTTTCAAAAAAGCATGCAATAATTGCATTCGGTGCAGCGATAGACGCACAGCACATCTGTGTACTGACGGGTGAGTCAGACCAGTTGCGACAGGAAAATAAGCGACGGAAAAAAAAAATTTCAGACGTCACTCGACACGAGTCAGCATCGATGTTAGCCTTACAGACACGCACCTCTGCGTACACCTACCTTCACTCGAGCATGCGCGTAATCTGCCTGCGACACGTATGCATGAGCCGGCTGCGTCGACAATTCAGCTTTCCGTTATTCCTGCAATAGCACGTGCAGTGGCAACGGCAGAAAGCGGGGGCCATTTCGTTCTTAAAACGCCACCTAAGATATATGCCGGCTTCTCAGTTTTACATTGCTCTACCGGATACGCGTAACAAAGCACGTTCCGGTGAAAATCTACAGCCTCCTCTTCACCGTAGTTAATATAGGAGCTCGCACAGCTGGCAGAGAAAGACCGCAAATGAGAGCTTTAGCAAGGCAATTTCGCGTAGAAGTGCTTAGTAAAAATGACTTGGCCAAACTTTTCCTTACTAAAACTGTTGCTTGGGCGAGTTGGTTCATGATTATTTAGACTGATTTATCAGCGCAAAAAAGAACTTTTAGAAAGACATACACACACACAGCGCTGATGTGTGTGTGTCTTTCTAAAAGTTGCATTTTTTTTTTTGCGCTGATAAATCAGTCTCAACTTTTCATCTCGCCAAAATAGTTTATCCACACCCCCACGCAAACTTAAACACAGCACAAGCCGTAATATTAAGACATATACAAACATTATTGTACTCATCACCGGTTCAAATCAAGTACTAACTACTACGGGACTTAAAAAATAGACATTACTATCAAAGCTTAAATATTGTGTGTGTGTGTGTGTGTGTGCGTATGTATGTATGTATGTATGTATGTATGTATGTATGTATGTATGTATGTATGTATGTATGTATGTATGTATGTATGTATGTATGTATGTATGTATGTATGTATGTATGTATGTATGTATGTATGTATGTATGTATGTATGTATGTATGTATGTATGTATGTATGTATGTATGTATGTATGTATGTATGTATGTATGTATGTATGTATGTATGTATGTATGTGTACACGTCAGATTACATTCTTTGGAACTGTGGTTCTTCCCTCATTACGCGGGAGCACTTCGAAAGGCCCATCAAATCACCAGCTTAGAAGAGTGGCAGATTGGGCTAGTTGGTACGACATGACGATAGTTATAGCGCGAGAACAGAACGACGACGCAGAGACAAGAAGCGCTCGTGTCCTTCGTGTCCTTGTCTCTGCGTCGTCGTTCTGTTCTCGTGCTATAACTATCGTCATACCAGCTTAGAGGGACACTATAAAGAGCAAAAAGCTTTTTCGCGTATAGTAAAGTACAATTTCACAGTCGCGAAAAAACCCCTCCACGTCGCGACACGACGCTTGGTGAGCGAGAAAACTCTCGAAAAGAAACTGCGTGTGGAAACGCCACCTTAAGATTCCCGCAGGAAACACTGTGACATCATCAGTTTTTGAAGGCCTCGGTCCTACGTAGCTTAGAATCGATAAAATTGAAGTACATTGTAATCAGTGGACGCCATAAACTTAGCATACGAAGTCTCACAAAATCTCATCATCGGCGAGTCAATGTCGCGAAAATACGAAAAATACATTGTGGAATTTTTTACGTCGCGCGCGCAGATCACGGTACGAAATTTAAAAAAGCAAACTTCATCTTTGATTTCCTCCGCTAATAATAAACTTGTGACGGTGTCCGTTTAAGACAATCGAGTTTTGGCTGTCGAGTACGCTCACGATCGGACCAGAAGGCTCGGCCTCCCTGTATTATCGTAGGAATAGCCAGGTTGCGCATTGGCGTCATGTACGGAATAGAAATAAAGTTTTGAAGAAGCCATTTCACGCTCTGTTCTACCAATGAACGAAACTGTGTTCCACGCCATGAGAGCCTGCCAGAAACCGCAGACTATATACGTGAGCGTTACATAAACTTGTCCACCTTTTTCGTTAAAAGTACACGCACGAAAAAACAGTGAAGTTGCGTGTACTATCAGGCGAGAAATGCAGACTAATTCAATCAGTCATCTCTGAAAAGTATGTCACGCGCTGAATCTCCTGCGATAAAACAGTGCATGTTACAAAAACGTTTTTTTAAATGGGTGTGCAATGTTATGCACGATTTAGAGCCTATACAACGCTTGATTTAGGACTGCTGTGCACTGCCACTCAAGCCAAACCCACGACTTTCGTCAGCCTAAATTTATGCATACTTGAATCATTACTAGGTATTTATTATGTCATTTCGAAGAAGTAAATAACAATAATATTAATAATAAATATTGAATATAATACATATATATTATTATTTCAGGATTTTTTAACTCACAGGCTCATGCCTAGATATGTTGTGCCAACAGAAAAATAGCTTTTCAGAGAAACTGCTGCGTTGGCTTAAATTAAGTTTTTGGTATTTAGAAGGAAGCAAGGTAACTGCACGAAGCAATTTTTTATATTAGGTTGTGAAAAAAGTTATTGAACAATAATCTATGCGTCATCTAAATATATTATGTAATTTTTTATATTTTTGTGAGTCGGCAAAAATATATATCTGAAACAATTACGCCTAACCCTAATCTTGATTTGGATATAATGCAGCCCACTGGGGTGTAGGTGTGGTATAAAAATGTCCACGTGTGTTCTTCATAGGCAAACTAGTAGAATGATAAAATAATGAGCTGCTCTTTTCCAGTGGTACACAGATTTGAAGTTGTACTTGCCACGTGGTAGTTAGGGAGTTCGACTACTGGCCCAGAAGTCACGGGATCGAAACCCCGGCCGCGGCGGCCACATTTTCGATGAAGGCGGGAACTCTTGAGGACCGTGTACTTAGATTCAGAACCGCAAGTGGTCGAAATTTCTCGAGCCCTCCGCTATACGGAGTCTCGTGTAATAGTGTGTATCATGGTTTTCGGACGTTAAACCTCAGATATTTTCCCCAGAATTGTCAGGGCTAACTCACGCTGAACATGTGCGCATTTCGATGGTTCGTGAATACTGGAGCTTACCCAGAACGCGAACCAAAGGGAACTCGGATGTTGAAATACCAGTTGCTGCTACTATAATAATTCCGAGCAACATACGTAACACTTCCACGCACTTATCTGTGTGATGATAAAGGTATCTGTGAATCTCTCTCCTTGCCCCGTTTTTTTTTTTTTTTGATCGAGTCTATCTCAATGTGTTGTGCCACTGCCTTTCTTTTCAACAGAATAGAAAGTTGGGCGAGTTGGTGTATATTCATATTCAAAGAAAAGCGGCGCACAAAAAAGACGGAGACAAAGAAGAGAACCACACACAGCGCTGTCTCCGTCTTTTTTGTGCGCCGCTTTTCTTTGAATATGCCTTTCTTTTCTTTTCATTGTGTTCATTTTTCAGTTCAGCTAGATTATTTATGTTGCTCCAGTGGAGAGAACTGCCATGTGTCCGTTTTATCTTTCTGTATACTGTGTATCACACGTGTGCCAAGCCCGGGGCGACAGACCCTGTCGACCCTGATCTATAGCTTTTTTTTTGTCTGTACCCACAAAGCTCCACTGAATGCTAATGAAGCTGAAATAAATCTCAATTGATTTATTGTGATACTAATAATATTTTCAACCTTGATAAAGTTGGTCAAACTAGTCGAACAAAACGAATTTTCCGTCCTTACGTGCTCAGATAGGCGCTCCCCGTAAGCGTATCTCTTAATGGGAGAGAGTGTTTGATAGAGACAGTGAGGAGGCAGCCGGATCATGTGACGATGTATGGGAAAGTGACAGCGCGCAGCTGCGCCCCCGTTCGACTATCGGCGATAAGCCTGCAGGTATATGAGAGCGCGCAGTCCTCTTCCGCCAGGTATTCGTTTGGTTGCACGTACGCGGACGCCGGAGACTTCAGGATGCGTCACTACGCCGTCACACTCCTGCCACTTCTACTAATGAGCACGTGCGGAGCGCAGCAGCTCCTGAAACTGGAAGAATGCAAAGGTATGTAAACTACTTTTCGCTCGCTTTCATCCAGTTTGTCATTTATTTTACCCTCAATAGTACAAAGCAGGCCCGCAGCCACCCCCCCCCCCCCCAAATAAAAATCGAATGAAGGAGGTAGTTTTGATAATATGTGGGGTTTAACATCCCAAAACCACCTCATGATTATGCGAGACGCAGGAGTGGAGGGCTCTGGAAATTTCGACCAGCGGGGGTTCTTTAACGTGCGCCCAAATCTTTGCACACGGGCCTACAGCATTTCTGCCTCTATCGAAAATGCAGCCGCCGCAGCCGGGATTTGAACCCGCGACCTGCGGGTCAGCAGCCGAGTACCTTAGCCACTGGACTACCGCGACGGGGCGCTCTGGTAAAACTCATATGGGTTTTTAAAGGACCTCGACGTTGATATCACAACAACGGTCGATTCTGACGCCATAGTTGTCCGTCGCCCCCGTAGTCGGCGTCCGTAACCAATCGTGCGAAATAAGAAAAAAAAAAAAATGCCCAGAACGGAACGAAAGTCGATCTCAGGACCTCTGCGCGTAGCAGCCCAGTACTCTACCACTGAGCTATGCCGTTGTATATTCCAGCATATAGACGAGGCGAATGACGACGAGTGGGGCGAAGCGAACGCACAAAAGCACGAACGGACTGACTGACGCTTCACCCCACACATCATCATTCACTTCGTGAATATGCTGTGACACCGTTTTTATTGACATGCAATGCTATGCAACTGGCCACTACTACAACGACGACACGGGACGTACAACCCACAGTGTAAGGTGCTTCGCCCTTAAAAAAAAAAAAAAAAAAAAAAAAAACGTGCACACGATGCCCTACACGTGTGCAGTCTTTCTAGTAGAATGACGAATAAGCGAATAATGAATACACAAAAATTATGGTTTATGGCGTAGTGGCTATGCTATACATCGCACTGCCTGCGCGACACCTAGCGACGACACTTGATGAGAGCATCCTACCTTCTCTCCATCCTCCTCACTCTCCTTTCCCAACCCCCTGATGCAAGTGGTTATGCCATACATGGCTGAGGTATGCATGATTCTGCCAATATGACGCCATACATGGCTATGCAATGCTCATCTCGCATCTTCCTTTCCCTTCCCACCCTCCTCCCCCACACCCTTACTCTACCCTGGCTATGCTATTCATGGCTTTGCCTGCGTGACGCCATACAAGGCTATGCTATATGATTTGCCCTTTGTTATTCTCTTTTCTCTGCTCTTGACCCTCATTTCTCTTTCAAGCAACCTTACTTTACCATACTATGCATGACTACGCTGTACATTACTTCATAGATCGCTACACCACACTCCCCTTCTCCTTCACCTCCCTCTGGTGTCATGCCTCCTCACGCGCCCTTTCATTTCCTCTCCTTTGCTACAGAATATTTTACGTATGGGCTTCAGTGTCACCATGTTGGGCTGTCAGCCTTTGGGTCTTGTATCTTTAACAACTAAGCGGACATTGTTACGATAGACGCATACGCATGAATACGGCTGGATTGCGGCATACTATGTTTCATGCCCAGAATAATTTACGGCACGATATTCAAAAACAAGAAGACATCGACCTAACAGGTGAAGATGACGGCGCCCAGGTGTCTCACGAAAAAAAAAAACCTATACCTGGCTATGCTGTTAGCCACTAGACCGCGGTCGTATAGTGAATAATGTGCTTGGCTGCTGACACGCAGGTCGCAGGATCGAATCCCGGCTGCGGCGGCTGCATTTTTAATGGAGGCGGAAATTATGTAGGCCCGTGTGCTCAGACTTGGGCGCACGTTAAAGAACACCAGGTGGTCGAAATTTCCGGCGCCCTCTACAACGGCGTCTCATAATCATATGGTGGTTTTGGGGTGTTAAACCCCACACGCATCAATCAATACCTATGCTACACGTGGCTTTGCCAGCATGACACCAAGCAGTGACACAAGATGGCAGCAGCTGCTGACCTCATTCCTCCTTTTTTTTCCCTTCTCTCTTACATCGCCCCTCCTCAGCTTCACTCCTTTTACCACCCTCTTAAATAGTAATATAATATGGGGTTCAACGAAATGATATTGCCGCATTCCGTAGTGGAAGTCTCTGGAAATTTCGACCATATATGGTGTTCTTCAACTTACATCGATATGTACACGAGCCTCAGGCTCAGCTCCATCGAGATGCCGCGGCAGGGTTCGAGCCCGCGACCTTCGGGTCAGCAGTCGGGCTTCGTAACCGCTACAACACCGCGGCGTACTCCCATGCTCAAAATATATCTATGATATGCCACACGCGGCTTTACCTGCGTAACCCCAAGCGACGACGACGACAGCATTCGATGCCACCGTGCTACAGTATCCTATGGCCCGGGAATCTAAAGTATTCCCCACGACATGAAGAGTGCTCGTACAACCGTCGTCTTGGCCTCTGTTCGTTTCTGCGATACGTACCAACCGTCAAAACTTGACTTCTTTCTAGAACATTTTGCTTAATTCTTTTGTTTTTCTAGCTTCCGCAAAAGAAAGTATTCCTGGCTTCAAGAACATCACCCTTTCTCCTTGTGACAAGGATCCGTGCGTGATCAACAAAGGCGAGAAATACAACGTCACCTTCTACGCGGAAGCGAGTGAGTATCGCAGAGCACAAGGAAGGCAGCTGTAAATGTGTACATCATGTAGGTGCAATATGTTACGTTAGTAGAATCGCAAATCACAATTGCTTACGGCTATTCTTTTCTAGCTAAATTATTGATCCCTTTTATATAACACCGTGGCTTTTGCGGTTTGTATGTACGTGTGGAATTGAGAGTCCCGTAGTGGCACCTGTTGAGCGAGTAGAAAGCGATAATAAAGACAGTGTCATTTTCTTGGTCGTTTCCTGCTATAGATTACTCGCGCTACAGAAAACTTCTTTATAGACATGAAATTTTTCAGGGGCTCAACAATGCCAAAACCTACTCAGTATAACATAGCGCAGAAGCATAAAAATAAGTGCACGAAAAGTTTTATAAGGTTCAAGACTGAGCGTGTCCGTAAAGGATGACTGTAGATTATATAGAGCAACTAATGACGGTACAAAAGAAGGATGCACACACAACAAAGCAGTAGCTTTGAACAATTAATTTTATTCTTTCTTTGTGAAATAAATACAGAAACATGAGCGAGGAAAAAGCCAGCGTGTTGCATGTGTACCTTTCTTGTGTGCCGTCGTTAATTTTACCATAGAATCAACAGTCCAAAAGTTTTAGTAACATTGGTTGCTGCTTGCAAAGTGTCAAGCTCTATGGTGCAGTAAACCATTTTGCAAGGATAATTTTTAAATGAATACAAAAAATCATAAAGCACAAGTTTTTTTTTAGTAGAAAGTTCGAAATAACCGAAAATAATTGTTCCACATTTTTAGTAAGTTCAAGCTACTGTTTAGTGCTAGCCTGATTACTTTTTTTCATTGCTGTCAACAGTATACTTCAGTTAATTTTTTTTTAAATTAACTTTCTCAGAGCTTGAGCGTTAAAGGGGCCCGGCAATATCTTTCTATGTAACTATCGAGTGGTGTCATTGCAGGAGTTTGTTAACGCGATAGCGGTGAAGAGCTCGTTTCGCAGAAATTACAGCGTCGGCATCGTTTGTTTTAAACGGTAGTCATCTTATGCGTGACGTAAAAAAATCGAGAACGCTGCAAATTGAGAATCCTGGGCCAGAGTGACCGAATTAGGGTTGTTGGGGTCAGAGTTGGAATCGAACCCGGGTCGTTTGCGTTGTAAGTGGATGTTCTACAACGCGGCCTCGCCTCTGCTTGTGAAAACAGTGAAACGAACTTCCTCTGCTCGGAAACGCAGTGAAAGTAGCTTTCATGCTTCACAAACACACGTGCCCTGTATATATGCTCCGCAATGCAACATAAATTATTGCAGTCATAATGCGTGGTCAAGCGTTCATTGCCAATGGGCGTCAGAATATAACGTCTCCGTGGTTGAAAGGCGGCACTCCACTGCAAAAGGCACACACGCTAAGGCGCCTATTCCCTTAAGGCCTCGTAGTGGGTGCATAGCATATTCGAAAAGGTTTCATGCACCAAGTGTTTGAAGTACGCACTAAAAACAGTATGTCGCTATCGCGTTCAGCGTTTAAAGGCGAAGCTTTAGGGTCCCCTAATTTTTTTTCCCCTCTCGAATCGACCGCCGCAAGAATTTCGAGTAAAAGCAGAGTTAGACTGTTACAAAGATTCGGGAGAGGGCGCGACACTGCGTCAAAACGCCACGTGCTCACGCGCCGCAGCACGTACAAACGAGCTTTTGCATACCATCTTAAATGCATACATCAACCCTTCCGGTGCGTAACTATCGCTATGATTGAAAGAAGGCAGGGAATTTTCGGAGCGCTGGTTTATCTCTGACACAGCCCCAATGAAAAGCAGCAAATAGAGAAGCCAAGGAAGGTATATGCGGTCACAAGTTTGGTTCCTGCCAACGACAAGTTGTCTTTTCGTCCCCTATATTTGCTTCACAAGTAGATACCACAATTACTACGAAACACTCAAAACAATACAGTTAACGTTCCTTATACCTTCATTGGCCTCTTGATCTGCTTCTTGATATTTTGTTATCTCGTCACGTATTTGCTGTCATGACTTGCACTGAACAGTCATATAATCACGCCATGGCAATGCAGCTGACGATGCAGACTACCTGATGGTGTCGGATTCGGAGCAGCAGCAAACCGATACGATCAACATCCAGTCCGCGCGCTCGATAAGCTGCTACTACATCGATGTTCCCTGTAACGTGACCAAGGGAGAGGTGTTCCGAGGTTCGGTGACTCTCCGAATACTTGGCGCATTCGCTCCGGTAAGTCTCCGGTCGCAGTGACGAGATCTGTTTGAGAATGGGAGAAGCTATAGGATCAGTCGCCTTCTTTATGGAGGACTATTGCGGCTGTGGATCTCCAGTATGCTTTTATATACCTCAGGAGGAAGGCATATATCAGCTTCTAGTTACCGATAATTACAGAGCAGAAACCTGGAGGCTTATACCAAGCGTGTTCAGCTTAAATTGAGGACGACGCCGTGAGAAATAGAAAGGAAAATCGTAGATGTAACCTTAAAAGAAGGGAAGAGAGAATAGACGGGTGTTAAGGGTATCCCAGTTGAAATTAAGAAGACATGCGCGGGGCACGTAGCGCGTACGTGGGATAACCTCTGGTCATTAAGGATAACTGATGGGATTCCAAGAGAAGGTCAACGCGGGAAGGGGAGACGACTTTAGGTGGGCCGATGATAATAAAAAGTTCGCAAGTATAACGTGGCAGCATAACGTATACAAGGTTGGGTTTATTGGTGGAACATGGGAGAGGCCTTTGCCTTGCAGTGGGTGTAGTCAGGCTGATGATGATGATGTGCCTTTAAACCTGCAATTTTAGTCAGCGCCTTAGTAGCCATGACAGCAAGAGCGGACTTATTTCTGCTGCTGTCATAACGTATCACGTGATCTCATTACGCGATGGCACCTGCCCAATAATTCAAGGCATTATTCCATCCATCTATTAAATTGGTAACGAATATTTCTTCAAATTTACATTACAATGGCTACTAATAACATTCCTCGTACTTCAATCAATCAATCAATCAATCAATCAATCAATCAGACTTTGTTATTACGAAGAAAGGTTTGCTACAAAATATAAATATACAGACGAGGGTCCCAAAGTAATAAATTGCAACGCGACCTTCCTTGCATGATTATCTGTTAGTTCTTATTAGACTGAGCCGCATCATTACGCCTTTTCTTCATCAGGGCAACCTCACCTACAAGCTTGGAGTAGGCCACGGCAAGAGAACTTTCGCATGCGGAGTCTCCAATCTGATCGTGGAGTGACCATGCTGAAGACAAGTTTCTCTTCAAATAAATAAAAAAAAAACGTGAAATGACTTGGCCACAGTTACAGGAGGAGGCTGCTGCCCGATTCTTTTTGTCTCAGGACGATGCTTACGCCACTGCTTTCCTCCATCATGACGCGACGGCGGAATCGACCAGAGACCATCGCTTGATACTAACGCTTGATCGCCTTTAACATCGCTTTTAAATCCAGCCAGCTATCGAAAATTTTGATACTGCAAATTTAATAAAGCATGTGTGCACTCGCTTATGAACGCTCACTTGATGTGGCAATGTCTGAAGAAATAAACATAGCAAAATTTTATTTACGTAATTATTTATTTGATTATTCGTACTGCAAGCCAACATGTTAGACCACGCAGGAGGGCAATGCAGTGGAAAACTAATGAAAGGATACAGACAACTCAAGATAAAAAAATATTAACTCTACACGAAAATCGTGCAACCCGTAGCCATCTTGCAGAAAACGAAATGCTTGTTTGACACGATAAAAGAAAGATTACCTTTGAGAAAAACTCCGCGCCAGAACTTTAGGGAACTAAAACGTAACACTCCAAGTGCTAGAAAAAAAAAGCACGGATAAAATTACATTTTGATAAGACTGGACTGGGAAAAACTTCATTTAGCTTTCACAAGAAAGAAAAAAAATATCTTAAAACAGTAACAGGGCACTTATCACAAGAACAATTCCCATTATAATGAAAAAAAAAAACGATTTGAAACACTGCTTAATGTTCGTGCCAATTTTCAGGGGAAAAAATGGTTTTCCAACTTAGCGAAGTTCCCAGATAGCGTGACATGAAGAATTGATTGTATATGGCGCTGATTGATATGTGGGGTTTAACGTCCCAAAACCACCATATGATTATGAGAGACGCCGTAGTGGAGGGCTACGATAATTTCGACCACCTGGGGTTCTTTAATGTGCACCCAAATCTGAGCACACGGGCCTACAACATTTATGCTTCTATCGGAAATGCAGCCGCCGCAGCCGGAATTCGATCCCGCGACCTACGGGTCAGCAGCCGAGTACCTTAGCCGCTAGACCACCGCGGCGAGGCTTGTATATGGCGCTACACGCATTTTTTTAATTTGTACAATGAAGTTGTCGGAAAACTGTTTGTTTGAATTACGGGAGGAAGTTTACAGGATTCAATTAGTCTGAAATACGGAGCGTTGGGAATTCCTTCGAGCGGGAATTTTCAACGCACGGCATGTTTGACTTCACAAAGGTAAAACTTGGACACTTCTCTGCTTTTCTAGTGACGAATATTCTCTGATGTGATACAGTCAGTGGTTTGGAAAACGGACGTCTATTGCTTGCCTACATCTACACTTTATGAAGAGCTAACAAACACTGACAGACACCAGCCGCTCCTATACGGTGCCTGCGCATATAAATGTCACGAACACAGCGCTGCGGCATACAACGGTAAAACTGACGTTGCACAGCTGCTTGCGCCCGGAACGAAGACAAAAAAAAATGATAAAACTGAAAAAAAAGCCAGGCTTGCATGGAACACGACGCACAGTCATTACAACAGCTGGAAGAGCGGCCTTTATAAGCTCTTAATCTAATTCCACGAAAGTTCCAGCGGGAAAGCAGAACATGTTTACACGTTTTGAAAAAAAGAAAAGGTTCCGCTAAAGTTTAACATAAGTCACAGATAAACTTAAAATATGTGGAACAGCTTTTAATTTTTGTTCGCTGGGTTGTATACACAGCAGCGTGCCGCTTATTTAGTACTAGCTGAATCCTGGTTTTAGCTATAGTTGGCACTGGTTCATAACAGGGAAACCTTTGGCGCGAACTGAACGAGGTCCAAAAGAACAGGCCGGGTGCCAACTTCCAAGTCATTTTATTCAACTGTGGAAAGAATTTATAGTACTGACGAACCACATGCTGATGTGCACGCGCATCACAGTTTCTGGACAACCGAGGAACCGGGATGTGTTGCTGAGACACCTAATCTATTTATCATGAAGTGATATTGAAGCCGTGTCGACAGAGGCGTCGCCCTTTTGTTTTATGTAATACGCCTATATTACTTTTATCTCCGTCTTTTCTTATGCGCCAATAAACATTGCTTCAGTAAACTTTGGGTAGCATCCACACACCTTGCAACACGTTCCAATTGGGCTTCCGAAAGACATTTTTAAAGCCATCGTCCGCGTTCAATTTGAGCCACAAAATTTACTGATCTAATTAGTATACTTGCGTCATAGCTCCAGTAACTATTTTGTTGTACGCACATCACTGTTCTGAATACTATTTTGAACAATTTTCCGCATATAGTTTCTGTTAATTCATGCACCCATATATGGTATAATCAAGGCATGCATCCTTAACTGCAGGCCTTTTCATGACTTTGCAAATGCTTTCATTTGTGCTATTCAGCATATTCTGAAAGCATTCGAAAATCACATAAAATTTAGGTTGCCAATTTTTAGCACCATGAATATACGAATGGCTGACTTTCTGGCTAAGTCACGGCGTCAATTTATGAAGACCATGGTTAGCGTCACCCATATGCTAGGCATGACTAAACCGATATCAGAGAAGTCAGCATTACATTTTCCTAAATATTTACTGCATACCTGAACTGACAACTCGGAGGTTATTTTTCAGTATCAAATAATAACATTGAAAACAGTTCTTCTATGACAATATTGCACAGGCATGTTTTTGTGGAACGAACATGTGTTTGTGCTGCACGGACTTATACGTGTGCACTTTTATATTATACTGAGAAATAACCCTTGCGACGTCGGTTCAGCTATACAACAAACATAGTTTGAAAATTTAATACTGACTTGAGTGATTTGAGGGTCCCGTTGGTTTTGTTATGCTAGAAAGATAGGTGACACTAACCATGGTCTGCATAATTTCATGCCACGGGATGGCTAGGATGTAAGTCATCAATACAGTCGTTACGCTTAAAATGGCAACGTAAACTTTAAGGTGAATCTGAAAACAGCTGTGAATAGCACCAATAAAAATTTTTACGCAGTCACAAAAAGTACCACAGTAAAGCTGCTTATAGCTTGGTTTAAGCAAACCGATGCTGGTATTTTTCAGATGAAACACGATACACACACGCGCGCACCACGGTAATTTTGTTTTGTGTAGATTATCCGTTTCTTTTTTATATATAGCTTGACCGAGGATGCTTGAAATAGTGCGTGCCGGGTATATTTTAACATTTAACTCGGCGGCAACTGTTCTAGCTTTTTGTGTGTGTATTCCTCACCACACTTTGTCCGTAGTCGGGCACAAAAAGTAACCTTGATCTGTTGTAACAGATGTTCCACGGCAAGGAAAATCAAATACCGGCCGCCACAGTCGAAGTCGTACACAATGGTTGGAAATGGTGCTTCCATGCACCTTGGCTTACTCACCGATTGTATAGCACGGGCAGGAATGGAGGCAGCGGCTGTGTCCACACCAATGGTCAGCGGAGACGTCGACAACACCGCGAACTCACTGGCCAGCGTAACCGAGTTCGTAGCGGATGGTTAGGCCAGAGAAGGCTCGTCTCATTCGAACACGGGTCTGCGTCGAGAGCACGGACGAGTAGCATGCAACGCGTAGTGACGTTTCTATGGGCACTCCCGCTGTTGGTCGCTGCTTGCGCAGCGCAGAGCCTGGTTTCTATGGAGGCATGTTCTCGTAAGTACGTTGCTTATTCTTTGCGCGTGGGTGCGGCAATTCTCGAGTCACAATGAACGATATTAACAGAAGACTGACTTTTCTCGTTTTAGCATATTGCTCTTTCGCGGTGCCAAAAACAGCACGCTCACAGCGAGATGACGCTTGGTAGGATAGAAAATGGCCAAAAACAAAAAGCGCGGGTAGCGACACCACTATAAAGTTCTCGTACAAGTCTCAATGACATCATGAATTTCGTCCAGACTGTAATCTGAGTTCCCTGACCACGTTTAGCAGCTATTACGGAGTCACAAACGCAGAAATTGATGGGGAGACCGAAAAAGCCGCGTAGACAAGAACATAAGGACGCCAAACTGATTGTTATATATCCTACATGCTTAGGGTCACCCACAATCTAAAAAGGGTTGGAAGCAAGTACAATGTCCCGATCGTCTTCTCGGCGTCTCATAGATTAGCGAAAACTCGCCCCAAAGTGTGCTGCACCAACCAGTTGATTCCTGGCTGTAGAACGTAACACACCAAGGCTGTGTGCCATGGCCGTTAGTCAACGAGATCCCTCTTTAACAGTGGCAGAACTTACGCTAGTCAAACTGGGCACTGCATCAACCAGCGCGCTAAGGAACATGAACGAGCGTTAGGCGAATAGTTGGCGTCGTTCTAGTATTACCCGCCTCTCGCAGCGCTTGCAGAAAACGTGAACCACGGTTTGAGAAAAAAAAATATCCTAAGAAGAAGAAATGGCAGATTATCTCGCGTACTATCAGAAGTATTTATATCACAAAGAAAGGTGATGCGTGCGTAAGCACCAGATCGGTATCCTTGCGAGCCGGTGAATATGAAATACTAAAGAGAAAAATTGTTTGCACAAATCTTACGTTATCCCGTTCGCCTGTGATGGCGCATGCGTTCATTCCATTTTATTGCTATAGAATGCAATGCACGTGGTTTAAATAAAAACTGAAGTAGCAAATTGGGCTAGTTGGAACATACTTATCACGATCAGCGCACAAAAAGGACAAAAATAAAACTCATGAAAGTACACGACACAAGCAACGACCAGCAACTGAAAGATGTGTTGCGCACTTTTTTGTGTTTTTTTGTACTTTTTGTGCGCTAATCTTGATGATCAATGAAAACAGTTGGAGTAAGCGCTCGTCCTGTATTGTACGTCTGTCTTGTCCTCGTCAAATGTGGTGTTACAATATTCTAAGTAAGAGAGGACATGGCCATTGGGCGATTCGAAGATAGCCATAACACGCTCGGAGACGCTGTAGCAGATTCTAGCCCTTTGACAGCCTATTCAAACTTGAATACTTGAACAGAACATTTGAATATTATCTGTCTCCCACTTGCAGCGGCGTAAGCAAAAAAAAAAATTAAAATCTGCATCTTCTGGCAAAGCAGAGAGGCGTGGGGGGGGGGGGCATGTTTGACGCAAAGTTGGGGTAGGGCGAGTGTGGGACGAGTCTTATTTTTTTTATTTGTATCCCATGGAAGAAAAACAAACTTCGGGAGAGGGGGTGGGGTGGAAAAGGTCACAGGTATGGTTTGCCCCCTCATGGCAACGCTACTGCCAAATAGCTTCATTTTTTATTTTTACGACATCATCAACATTTTTGTAGCGTAAGTCTTCAACGAAATCCACCGTCATGACCAGGAAGCAGGATCACACATACTTCACATACTTGAGTACTCCCCCTTCCTGAACCTTCCTCGACCTTGCGCGTTTTCGCTGAACTAACATGTCATCCTTCACTCCTTGGTGCCTTCCGAAATTCCTGCTAGGAGGAAATGGCGCTCCTGGATTCCAGAACTTCACCATCTCTCCTTGTGACAGTGAGCCCTGTGTGATCACGAGAGGGGAAACCTACAACGTCACCTTCTTCGCACAAGCTAGTGAGTGTAGCGCACTGCAAACATTTTGTAATAGGAATAGAGATGTCTATGCACCATTTTATAAACACTACGCAAGAAAGAATGGACTGAGGCTATTGTAAGCTGATCAGATTAAAAGCCACCTGGGTATAATTTGCTTGTTTGCTTGTTTATTTGTAGGTTTGTTTGAAGTAAGCGGGCTAGCTCAACATTATGAGGTTGGGCGTGTTGGTAATACATAACTGTTCCCATAGCGCAAAAATATAAGACACAGGACAAGGGGATGAAGGCGTGTGTAACTTGTTGTGTGCCGCGGATCATAGCAGTCTGGCAAACAGGTATTGCAGAACATAAATATAAAATAATTTTTTTCTTGTCATTGTACCACTGCCCCACCGCGGTGGTGTAATTATTATCGCGCTCGACTGCTCATCCGAAGGTCGCTGGATCAAATCCTGGCTGCGGCGGCCGCATTTTCGATGGAGACGAAAATGCCTCATGCTCATGTTCTTAAATTTAGGTGCATGTTAAAAAAGCCTGGGTGATCGAAATTTACGGAGCCCTCTACTACGACGTCTCTCATGATCGTATCGTACTTTTGTGACCTTAAATCTCAACAATTATTAATTATTGTCGTTGCATCGCTTTCGGAATGAACATTCCGACGGTGCTTCAGATGACAGTGCCAGGCGTTTCTTTGCAATGTTCAGCAAAAAGCTGTACTGCGAACTCTTGGCTCCTGACAGTACGTTACGCAGGTCGGCTCAATCATGTGACAAATACAATCGAGTTATTTTCTAAGTGCACAAGGGTGAGTAACAGTATACAGGGAATAGTCGAACGCTGAACTCACATTCGCAGCCGCCGACGCGAGTGTCGTCATGCTAAGCACCAGCGTCCACCAGCAGTCCAACGCCACGCTGGTCCAGATTGGACAGACGGTCAGCTGCCATTTCCGGGACTTCCCCTGCAACGTGACCAAGGGAGAGCTCTTCCGCGGAAGTTACAACTTCCGCCTCGGCTTCAGCACTTTCGCTCCTGTAAGTGTAAGCTTCAAAGCTCAATCGGGGCAGTTTCGCGAACGAATGTCATACATAAAATTATTGGTCAACAGCAGAAGTCCAACACTGAAAGGAAAAAAAAAACGATATTTGGTTATGTTTCGTGTCCTAATTACTTTTATGTAACAATACACTATCACGCAGTTCTGGCGTCGACAATAACAGCAATAGGTGTGGAAAAGACTCAACTTCTCATTTGGACGTTTCTAGTGCCCCAAAAACGAAAAGTCATACTACAAGTGATACGCCGCTGACAGCGGCGAACAGAGCGTCGGTCGTCGATGATCTGCGAAGCGACAAACTGCGTTCGCTATAATACATGTACCATCGAGGATTCCGATGTTATCACGTGTGGTCGCGTAGGCTCTCAACTAAACTGGATTCGCGTCCTGCGCACATTGTCACTAGAATTATGTCAGACAATCGTGAAGATTTTGAAGCATTGCGGCACGGTCTGCGCCGAGCATTGCTCCTGTTCGTGAGTGAAATCTCAACGCATTAAAATAAAACACGTGTGGCAAATATTTAGGAAACCCAATACAGTCAAACACCGCTGAAACAAAAGTATGAAACAATCAGCACTCCAAAGCATACCACACGGCGTGGCCGGGTCACCACTTTTCTATGTATATTGTATATCGTTAACGACCACAGAACGAAGACGACTGCAGCGAATTTGCCGTTTTGACGAAGCAATTGATATGCTCGCAGTGTTTGAATTGATAAAATTCATAAACGGAGATTGCGTGCCCGAGACGACGCCTCGACAAGTGGACTTGTCGGCTAGGGCACGAGAGTCCAGTTTACGGATTTTCTATCGCAAGCTTCCTTCTTATACCCTCCTTTTCATATTTAGGACAGTCACTGAATAGTTGTTTTAGCCCCACTTCGGTGGTCTAGTGGCTAAGGTACTCGGCTGCTGACCCGCAGATCGCGGGATCAAATCCCGGCTGCAGCGGCTGCATTTCCGATGGAGGCGGAAATGATGTAGGCCCGTGTGCTCAGATTAGGGTGCACGTTAAAGAACCACAGGTGGTCGAAATTTCCGGAGCCCTCCACTACGGCATTCCTCGTGATTACGTATTAGTTTTGGGACGTTAAACCCCACATATCAATCGAATAGTTGGTTTACAACGAACACGCTTAAAAGCATAGGCAACGCACCACAACCAATCGAAACGGAACAACCATGGCACGCAAAGTCATCACATTTTAACATTCAAATAACTACGGCAAAAGAAGGGGGGGGGGGGAAGCAATGCAGCTGTATGTATTCTCGCACCTTGGTCTCGGGCCGCAGCACACCATGAACCTCTGCACGCCGTGAGCATTGAGTAAGTCGTATACCATGGGCAGAAGAAAACACACTGTTTCGCCAAGGGCTATTTAAATCTGCTGTTCATAACCTTTTTATCTCAGTGTGTTTATCGGCTTTATTATACAGTGCTCATTAAAGTGAGTGATGCATATAGCGAAGAGACCTGTCCAACAAAATATTGCGGTCAAGTTTAAATCTTTTTGAAAAGCCAATTTCACTCAACATTCTTTTAAATGTCCTTCTATTCTTAACCAGCTTTCTGAAGTATAATCAGCGCTCGTGTTCTCTCTTTTCTCCTCTCCTGTCGGTTCCGCTGATTTCCACTCATAATCAGCTTAAGGGAATGCGGTACATTTACCTATTTCATATTAAATGAACAGATTTATATTCAAATTTATTTGAGCTAAAATCATCGCACCTAAATTAGGTAACCAACTGGAAATCTTGCGTATATTTTTCATCACTGCAGGAGGAGGCTACCTATTGGGTCCAAGTCGGCACCTACCAGGCTTTGTTCGCGTGCGGCCAGACCAAGCTCATCGTCGAGTGAACGAAAATACCACTTGTCATTACGACTTTGCTATTGGGTTAGCAAATTATTTAACAGTTTTGCAAAATACTACCATCAATATTACTAGGGTGGACCTTGCGAATCATTATTACGCCATAGGTCATTAGGTCATTACTGCGTATTACCCACATATATACGTGAATAATGAAAAGCCCCGTCAGCCCGTCGGTTTGTTGATTCACCCGGAGACAGTAAAGCAATATATATATATATATATATATATATATATATATATATATATATATATATATATATATATATATATATATATATATATATATATATATATATATATATATATATATATATATATATATACTTAAGCAGGACAGATTATAGACATTGATTGAAAGCCATAGAGATGAATATTTATCGAAGAATACTTGAAACCAGTTGGAAGGTGGCTGACATGCAAGCGATTTTCCGCAGCTGTTCATGGTATTAAAATCAGATGAGATGCAACCGCCGGCACTTGTCTCTGTGTCTCTGGAATGGCCTTGGGCAGCACTGCTCTATATGCCTTCATCCACACCACGTCTTCTGCGCGTGAAGCTTCGAGAGCAATGTATTGATCGGCATTTCGCGCTGTTTTATTGCGATAGCAATTATATGGATACTCTCGGCCAGATTTTTGATGTCATGCATCGCATATGTATACGTATTTATGTATATATGAAAACGCAAGAAGGAAAAAATCCACAAAAACAATCTAGCGTGCGGAATCGAACGTGAACCTCTGCGTCTTGAAAGCGAGGTGTTAACCACTGAGCCATCCCGAAACACATCCTTCACCGTTCGAACGGCAAGCTACTTATATCTACTACTTACCGCTGCTCACGAGCATGTCCGGGAGAATTGTTTTCAGCATTACCAACAAGATGGCACAATGAGCGCGCGTCGCCACATCGCGCGGCGCCCGCTCTAATCTCCTACGCGTAAAGTTTGCCCGGCTTTGAGAAGGGGAGCGACGCTCCCTCGCGCGCCCTCATCTTGCGGCGGCGTGGAGGGAAAGGTCGTACGCCTTGGCTGGCCTCGGGCTTTACCTGGAATGATTCCGCTGTAGATATCCGGTGCACAAAGGTCACTACAATCATCGTAGTCTCCATTCGCGAAAAGCGCACGCTTTTCAGACACAGCAAAGTAACAAATGAGACTCTTATTCGCGTGCATCCGCACCAGGGAGTACGTTTTGTGCGTCATTTGTGCGTGAAGAACGTGGGACATGATGTTTCGATCTGCTTCCCATTCTGCGCGTGACCTTTCACTTTGTTGCAATATCGTTGATTGCTTCGCCTTTCCGGCGAAGCTGTGACTTTTTTCATCTTCTCGCAACTGAAAGAAAGTGTTTAGCATGCAGGTCTAAAAATAAAGTTGGAGGACGCTTGATCTTCGCCTTCGACAGCAGAACGCAGTAGCGTAATCGGGCCTCGTTCACATCGTTTCCTCAATCGCTTCGATTCCCTTCTCGATGGACGGTGAGAAAGCGAACGTCTGTGCGCGTAACATTCGCCCTTTCAAACTATTCTCGAATGCCTGCTGCAAGTACTCTTGGGAAGTGCCCACTACGGGTACGGCAACACGCGCATCTGCACAGTTGCACACGTTGTTGATGGTGTTGTTGTTCAATCAATCGACCAATCAATCAATCAATTTTATTCCTTTTTGCACCTAAAAAGAGGGGACAGGACTTGAAGCTACTACAGCTTGACAGAGGTCCTGCCCCTTTTACGAATGACAAAAAACACATAGCAGAGAAATAATAAGCGCAACACTATAAAAACAAAATAATGCGCGATAACAGTACACTTGCGAAAAATATAACAAAGTTTGTATGCACCAGTATACATTTATATATTCACACAAAAATAATATGCGCCAATAAATTTAATTGCGGATTTCGCAGATTAACAGATTTTTTGCAGATTTTGCGGATTGATAATGATAAATAATTATGCCTGTGCGCTTTGTAGCGGGTACGCCTTCAAACACCCACTTGTTGCACAATTGACACGGTTTGTCGCCTGGTGTCATTCTCAGTTATTGCCTCTCATGACATTCATATAGAGCTTATTTCCGAAGCAGCTTGAAGCAACGGCGTGACCCTGTGGCAAAACACCTTTTTCACAAAGGGGTGCTGGCTTCGACTCTCGTTCGACCCGAATTTAATTTATTAATTTATTCCCATCTTTCGCGATTTTGCAGTCACGTACAACGCAGATTTATCGCTTACAACCAATGACGCCGACGACGACATGTAGTATTCCTGATAAACAAGCTCTTCAACGATCACCGTGTTAAAGCAGCAGATTTCAATAATAAAAACAAAACAAACTTAATGCTTTGTCTTTAGCTGGAGACAAATCAAACTATTGCTGAGTTCATAATTTATTTCTTTATTTCTTTATTTTGTTTCTTTGTTTATGTCAGAACAGTAGGCCAATTGCAAGCCTAAGGGCAGACTTCCGAAATAAAAAAAAAAATTCGGGTTATAGGCTCGATGCAAGTGCTCACGTCTGCATGGGTTCTGCCATATTGGTTTGTACTCACAGTTACTGGTGGCTACTTATACAACAATTAAATGCATACAACATAAATGCGATCTAAAATAAACGTGCGACATTTCACTGTGGCATTTCACGTGCAAAAAAAAAAAAACGCAAATGCCTCAGTGTTATCTACTTTAGGACGATTACACATAGAACTGTATGTTGCCACACAAGCATATGATTTGCGTACACCTTGATGAAACTGGAGCTTGTGCGGTGAGGCCACGGACGCTCACTGACCCCACAGAGTTTCCTGCAATATTTACTAGAAGGAAGTTTGGCGCTGCGGTAAGCCACCAAGAAAATGATGGACTGCAAAATTGTCTTGCTTGCGGCTTAGAACGCTCTTGTGGCTGTGTTTATTGTTCTGTTCTGGCTGCTGTTTTTTATCATTGTGACCCTCTTGAGCACATTTGAATCCATCCATGAGTTCACCTGAAGAGGTCAGTCAGTGTGGTGAAGTGGAATGCTCAACATTTGCCGAACTTATTACGACAAGGAGGATGTAGTTTGAACTTTTATTGTTTGCAAATACGTAAGGTGAACGAGTCGTTATAGAATTTAGCCTGATTACAAGTTACCCGGAGCCAAGAAAGAAAGAAGCTTATCCACATACTACCCATCATCCTCACGCTGTTTCAAGCGACACGCATTACAGCTCCCATAGACACTAGCGCCAAATTTCCCTCTAGTGCATCAGGAAATTCTGGTTGACCCAAGGTGGGTCATGACCACGTCATCAAATATTGTCATGCCCGTGCGCCACTGCGAAACAAATAGTCCATAATTGGTATTTTCTTTATACAGCGAACGCTGTTATGAGATCGCAACAAGGGCCAACTCTGGCGCCGTAGATTTCCACCGCCGGTGTCCGTGATCAATATCTCGCGAAATACAAAAATTAAATAAATAAATAATGCTGAGGGCTGACTGGAAGTTGAACCCGGGCCCATTGCGTGGCAGCTTTGTGCTCTAGCAGTCATCTATGCTGGTGCTTGAAGTTTTGATGCAAAGTAACCCCATGCAAGCTTCATGTCGGGTAAGAAAGCGTTTTAGAAGGGTATAAAATAAGCACGAAGCTTCACAGAATGGGAATTGTGTAATAAGTGAATCAATGAACGCTCCAACCCATTACAAAAGCTTGATGGATGGGTGGATGTATGAACTTTATTTGGTCCTTCAGAACGTGCTTTAGCACGTTGCAGGCCGCTCCCACGTCGGAACAGAAAGACCAAGTCTCTCTGCTGCGTTGCGGGCCCGGTGGACTGCCCATAGTTGTTGTTCAAGTCCGGAGCTTGCAATAGCACCCTCTCATTTGGACAGCGTGATAGTTCCCCACAGCGTAACGCGGGGCACCGCCAGAGCATATGTTCCAACGTCGGTATATCGTGGCAGTTGGAAGGTATGTATTATTTGGCTGTATTTCGAGATAAATTTTGTTCGATAGCGCGTGATTAGGGTACGTCCCGTCCTGAAGAAGCCTGAGTGTCAGAGCCCGATGTCTGCTCAGTTTTCTAAGCGGTGGAGGGTATTGTCTCCACGTCATGTAAAAATGTTTTGTCAATTCATTATACGAGATGGGAGGGTCACGGTTTTCCAAGGCATCAGCGCCGCGCCCCCCGATAGCTACGCGGTTTACTAGTGCTCGTGCAGCTATGTGGGCTGACTTGTTTAGACTGTGCGGGGCTCCCTCAATGCGTCCCATATGAGCTGGGAACCAAACGAGTGTGTGTGGCTTTATGTCTTTGTTCCGAAGAATTCGCAAAGCTAGTTCCGATATTGTTCCCTTGGCAAATGCTCGGACCACTGATCTCGAGTCGCTGTACATTGTGGACCTCCTGTTATCCAGCAAGGCTAACGCAATCGCCACTTGGCTATTTCAGCCACCGTTGTCGAGTTGGTGATACCACCCTCGTGGTTGATGCTCACTGCCGCATACACCTTCCCCTCGGGATATCGGGCCGCATCGACGAAGGAGCAGTCCCCGGCATGTTCTTGGGCCCTTTGTAGTAGAGCCTTTGCCCTGGCCCGTCTTCTACCCTCGTTATGCTCGGGGTGGACATTTCGCGAAATGGGGACAACGCAAAAGCCCGATGCATAATTATTCATCGTCGTCAGCATTAACGAAGTGCACATAATGCTTTACAAGTAGTGGGTAACGAGTTTTTCCAAAGGATGACGAATAATGGCAGTGGACGCTTTCTCACTAAACAAATATTATGGTGATCTGTGATGTAGTGGGTACCATGCAAGCGTGCTTTTAGTAGTTGCTACAGGAGTGTTTGAAATAACTCTAGAAAGGCCGTTTTTTTTCCAGCTTTCGCTGTGACTGTGTTGCGCGTTCTGCGCAGGCCAGGCGGTTTAAAAAGGGTCATATATTTCATTGCGCCTTGTTAGCTTGTTTTCTACTATACCGTAGGCAACTAGTGCTCGAGCTCCATCGGACAACTTTGAATAGGAGTCAGGGTAGAACTGTGCAATACCCCGCAAGGGGTATTCAGTGACAGCCACATCTATCGAACTACGAATACTTTCCGAACAATCAGTATTCGCTGCATCATCGGACAGATCGCAAGCTGAAAAAAGAAAAACCAGTGTCTCCCCGAAAAAAAAAAAAAAAGAAGACAGCATAGGCTTGCCTTACCAAGTTCGCTCGACTTTCAAGTTCTTCGTAGACCCCACGTGCTTTTTCGGGGGACCACGAACACTTGGACGGCCATTCTCAACGTAAAAATAAAACAGCAGAGTTTACCTTGAAGAAAGGTGCCCTTTGTCAAAATGGACGAATGACGCAACACTTACGGTGTCACATTTACCTCTCAACAGTCATTTCAGCGTTTATGTATATCACGAAAGTGAATATTCTTTAGCAGGAAAGTGGATACGCTCTGCAGTGAACAAACGAACAAACGCGCACACACACACACACACACACACACACACACACACACACGCACGCACGCACACACAACACACACGCGCACACACACACACGCACACGCACACACACACACACACACACACACGCACACGCACACACACACACACACACACACACACACACACACACACACACACACACACACACACACACACACACACACACACACACACACACACACACACACAGGTAAAAGCTTCAAAATGGTCTTATCATTGTCAGGTATCTTGAAGTGGCAAACAAAAGAACTGTGCATAACAATCCTTATTGCCCTTTAATTACATCTATAGAATTATTCTTAAAAGTAAATACCATACGATTATGAGGCCCACTGTAAAAGGAGAGGGGGTGACAACTAAAAAAAATAAGGCAATTTCGTGTTAGTACTGGCAATCCTGTGGAAGAGCGAAGCTGGGGGGCCTCGGTGTATATTTTTTAGCCTGCGTATAACCCGTCTCCTCTCTGTTCTATTCGTTTATTTCAATGTTCCATTTCAAGCGATGCTGGATACATAGAGTTTCCGAGAATATTTACTAGAGAGAACAATTGTGCTGCGATCGTTCAGTATCCATCTTTGTAATAGCAGGTGTGCACAGGTTTGCCCAACTTTAATGCTTATGGCTACAAATGCACGTGCGGCTTTGGTTGTTGCTGTGTTTTGGCATTTGTTTGAGATATAAATTATATTCTTGTGAACTTCTAGACCAGTTATAAATCGTGAGCCTAAAGAGTAAAACTGCTGGCGGTGAAATGGAACCATATACTGAACGCTTCCTGAACATTGTCTCGCGACAAGGCGGCTGCTAGCCACACGGAGCCAGACGTAGCCGAAAGAATGAAGCTTTTACAAACACATGTAAGCATTTCATGAAAACCCCAGCGCGGGTGTGCGCCACATTTTCAAGGAACTTGACTTGACATGTGCTAAGGATCGTTCCCATGCTGGCTGAAGCACATTGCGTTGCATTTCTCATCGATGCGAGCGCCAGAGCTTTCTCTAAAGTATTATTAGAAAAATATGACCTGGACGTGCTCCATATATGGCCTGCAAAAGGTAGCACCACTTTCCATTTCGCGGCAATAAGCGCATACCCATGCAGTGGGTTTCAGTATCTCATTCTGATTACTGCCTCACCGAACGCACTGGAAGTGAGCTGGGCTTATCTTCGCTGCGGCAGATGCGCTCTAAGCGACACGACATTCCTCGTACCTTTCCCTTGCTTCCATCCTCGTTCACTCAAGTCGGCAGCCGTTCGGGTCCCTCCCGCCATGCGACCCGACCCGGTCATGGACTTGGTTCTTCTGTCCGCCATTATGATGGGAACGATAATGCTGTTCGTAATCCTGTGGCTTCTGGTACGCAAGTACAGTATCGCTCAGCTCGCGAAGCCGCCTCGGGGCGAGGACACCCTGAGTGACGTCACCCCTTCGCAGAGGCGCGCCAGCAAGACGTCGATGCAGCGTGCCGGCGGCATGAAGTCCGCTTCCACAGGGCACGCAGTCTCACCGACGCTCAGGTCAGAAGCGCGCCCCGAAGCAAAAACTCAGCGTATGACGTCTCTTCCGTCAAGTGACGACAATCGTCCAGAATTAAACCACGGTAAGGCGGCGGCTGTGATTGCCCCTAAGCAAGGCGAACTAGTGACGGACACGGCGAAGTCCCGGGACTGTGGACCTGTACGCCAGGAAGACGGCACTAACGCCCAAAACAAGCCGAAGGCTTCTTCAGGGTTGGTCATCGCCAACGCAGGGGATGAGGGCGCTTCAAAGCAGCCCTCAAAAACGAATAGCCTGGCGGAGGACACATACGTTGCACCCACTGGCGCAGGTAAACCATCATTAACTGCTCTTTACCAAAGAGGTATGCAATATTTTGACAATGTGGTATTATTGTTGTTGCTATGAAGAAACAAGCAACACGTATAGACAAAACAGACAAGCTATGATTTTCGTCTTTCTGTCAGCGCTTGCCCTGACTCACGACGGTTTCTGCAAACACGACACAAAACACAAGAAATAACAGTTTCGTGTCCTGTTAGCGCTGACCGTCATGAGTATGTTCCAAATGTAGCCATTTTTGCGTGTATGGCTGTTTGCGTTCCTAGCTTCTTTCGAGCAGTGCCACGACGCGTGAATGTTGTGAACTGTCAATTAGTAGAGCAACATACAAATGCAATCGCGGCAGGAGGCGGAGGAAAACGAAAACAAACAAGAGATGGTCTGCTACACTATGAGACTTATTGTAACATGTAAAGAATAATGCAGATGGCTGGGTTTGGAACGCATACAGACAAGCAATTTTCGTTTCCTGCCTTCGCAGCCTTGAAACCATCCACACAAAGGTAAGTCAGGGTGGAAAGTACATCATGGCTTTCTTTTTCCCTTTTTTTTTCATTCACCGTGATGTTTGTACTTAGCGGGGGTTGTCAGAAATAACACTTCGCTCCTTTCACCCCATCCACCTAATGGGGAAACCCTGCAAAAGCTGGGAGACCGTGACCAAGATTCGATAAAATGTGCACGTAGCGCCATCTCTTGTCCGTGATGGTGAAGGCCTGACCTAATTGAATAGGAAATTTGCGAGAATAAAATCATGTCTGACGAAAAAAAGCTGATTACCCAAAACAAATCTTGTTTATACGCTGCAAAGAACGCTAGAACATTGTGGTAAAATTACAGCGTAACCGCGTGCCTTCCCAGAGGGATTATTACAATAGGAACCCTATGTTTCCGATAGGCGCTGTTAAGTTGTCATGAGTTAAGCCGCATAGTTTGAAGTATGACGCTGAAATTTCACCAGAATGCTCCAGTGTGTGTCGACTGTACATAACTGGGAATTGTTTCTGATAACTTCCGTTTCTCGTCAAATGTCTTTTCCTCCTGTTTTACATTCAGTTATGGTAGTATGCCAGTGCTGCTGCCGAGAGAGACGGCACCTAGCACCTACAGATGCCCGAAGTCCTGGGCATGCTAAACGGTTTTGTGTAAAGATCGGTCACCCTGATTCACTGCTCCGTTGCAAGTAGCTATCGGTCGTGCAATCTCTACCAATTGCCCATGCAAATAAGTCATTCAGCCTTACGTCCTGTTGCAGAAGATGTACGTGCAGTAAAGACATCGTCGGTCGAAGAGCAACCTGGAGCGGACGGCGTCAAAGGGACGTGCGAGGGCCAGGCGACGCGGGAGGAGACCAGCGTCGGCACGTCAGTGGAGCGGTCCACCGCCAGGGAGCAGCGCCATCACAAGAAGTTCAACAAGCAGCACCGCGATGGCGGCGGCAGTGACGGAATCGGCAGCGAGACTACCGCGATCCCGGAAGCTGGCTGCGACGCCGACACGACGACTACGAAACGAAAGCGCAAGTCACGACATGGAAAGGATTCCGGGTGCGTTATATCATCAATAAATTAATACACATCATTTAGTACACCTGACTACAATCACTAACACAGTGAATGTGCTAGTCACAACCATATCCTTCTATTTTCGCACAGTTGTCAATTAAATGTGACAGCCGCATGTGCTTTATCAAACGGGAAAAGTGACAGTCAGCGTCGTCGACACGAATGGTAGCAAAGATAATCATCATTGTATCCGTCATAATCTTCATCATGATCATAACCGCGTCAATGAAAATGGTGGTGACCATGATCACCTCGTTGTTATTCCTCTGAACAACATGATTGTTCCTCGGAGGCGAAAGGCATTCTGTGCTGTCGCAATATTTTGAATCATCATCCAAAACAATCATGCTGATGACCACATTGAATGGATTTGGCCTTCGAGTCATCTTGTGTCGATGCATGCAGGAACTTGTGAGTTTCTACAATAATATCTATACACCAATCAAATAAAACTGCTGACTTTACAGACTGCAGTTTATTCAGTTGAAGCATTGTATTTATCCTGAATCTTACTTACCAGTGTTTTTGTCCGTGCACACCTAATGTAATTGATATTGAAATGAATTAAATTGATTGATTGATCGATCGATGAGAAAACTTCAGCTCGGAATTTTATATAAATTTGCAGCTTACGTGAAGTTATGTCGTGAGAATATGCACTGCCATAATATTGTCCAATAGAAATGTATTTAGCTGTAGTTTACCTGTTAAATTAACATCTATCAAACCACCGATCGTTATGTATTTATATTTATAAACTTCCCTTTTCGAGGTTTCCGAATATTAATTAAAGTCATAGCAAACATAGCACGAAAATTATTGAGTGAGCTGATATTTAACTTCTTCCTTTCATGTTCAGCAAATCTCAGTAGAATTGCTGTAATGCTGCCATCGAAAGAAATCCCGCCATATCCAAGGAATTAATGATGATAAGTGGGCGAAGCTCGAGAAGGGGGGGATCGTCAATAAACCGTAACTCTCCCGTGAAAAGGTAGCCCATTACATCGTTAGAAAGACGTAAGACTATGCGTATATTATACAAACCAACTTTTATTTTGTTCTTGTTCGTTTGTTGTTTCGTTTCTCCGTTTGTTCTTTTAATTTATTCGTTAAATTTTTCGGATTGCGAGGTTTTTTCATTACTACGGCTTTATGGTCCGTGAAATGAAGCGAGAGAGGTTCTTCTACTGGCTGCAGTGGGAAGTTTGCAACACGTCCCTCGGATCGTGGTAGCTTGCATATGGATGCATCTGAGTGCGTATTTGGGAAGCATGTGCTGGACGATGCAGTCATTGGCCATGAGGTATTTCCATCTGTCTGTCTGTCTTTCACACACACTAGCGCCACCTGCTGAGTGAGTCACGCAACTAGGTGGTTACAAACCGGTCACAAAAAGACATGCATGGACAGACCCACAGCTTTAGAAAATTCACCCCTAGAAAAATTGTTCTTTGTCTGTCTGTCATCTATTAAAACTAATGCCCCTAAGCTTCTCATAAGCTTCCTCTAATGACAATTAATCACAAAGCAGCCGCTTCAATTAATGTTATTTTTTAAAGAAAAGCTAGCAAACCAGTCCAGGTTTCTCTTCGAATACCTGTTGTCAAACTAGTCTGTTACACTGCAGTGAGGACCAATAAGATTAGGGGCACTTAGGGCACGCAGATATAAAATCACACAATTTGAAACCAATTCGTGTTTACGTCTTCCTACGTTACACAGACTCTACTATACAAGCGATATGTACGCACATTCACCATAGATACGCCTCTGCGCTGTGGTTTGTTTTCGTTGCGCTTCTCACACTCCATATTTTGAGGTGAAGAATAAGAAAGTGAGTTCTGTTCTCACGGTGTTGGAACTGGAGAGATTACAAAAAGTTCCTTAAACGCGCTTCAGACTTCCAGGCGAGCGCAAGAAACATACCCGGAGAACCTTGCACGTACTAGTTTATGTTTGAGAAATTTCTTACGGGATGTGTACACAAGTGCGTATGTGACTTGCGGACGGGTTGACCTGCACTGATATGTTGCCAGTGTTTACTGAGGATTCCACCATCATAGATGGTGAGACGTCCATGTCATTTTTTTAGAGTAATTATGTTAAGTCGGTGTAAGCCCTCCCTCTGCTTTTATATAGGAGCGAACATTCTAGGAGTAAACAATCTACAGTTGTGATTTCACCCGTTTTTGGAATATTTTTTCACGTACCACGAAAACGACGACTGGCGGGGAATCGGGATATGCAAGCATATTATCCCGCCCACTTCTCTGACCTTCATGTGTGTTTTCCTTTTGTGCTGTAGTTTCATTAAGAAGAACGCATGCGAGCTTGCCCATATTACGACACTTTTGAAAGACTGCTACGCACTAACCACGTCCAACACACGCACGCCCTGCATGCAGGCATACCACTGGGGCCGATGGCGTCGTAAGCAACGGGTTGTCATCCACAGAAGAACACTCGCATGGGGGCCTGCTCGTTCCGAAGTCGCACTCTAGCAGCCGTCGTCTCTCAACCAAGTCCAGGTCGTCGCGCAAGTCCGCCACAAGCGGGGACACCAGGTCGGATGCTCTGACATCGCCCCCGACGGGATGGACCAGCGGTCAGGCACCCAACGTCGTTGCAGCGACTGCTGAAACAGCCGTCACTGGTGACGACGACACCTTCCTGTCCAAGTGGCCGGAGATGGATGGCAGGGACGTGAAACCGCCGACGCCACCGCATCCAAACACGGACGTCTTCTCCCGGGAGCATTCATCCTTGATTGAGGCCTCCGAACCTGTGGGCGCAGCACTGACGCCCGCCGGCGAAGGCGCCTCGGGACAGATGACGCCTAACGTGATCCGCTCAGCGAGCGGTGCTTGCGAGTCGCCCACTCCGATGAAGCCGAGCCTGGTGGACATCTCGCGCGAGCGGTCGCCGAACACGCCTGCGTCACCGCACAAGACTCCCACTCATCCACTACCACCACACGACGAGACGTGACTCGTTCATTATGTATAGGACGCGAAAATTCATACGCCTTGGGAGCTAGCATACCTATGATGCGCGGGGAATAGCGTGGCGCTTCAAACAATAGCGTCACATCCCTCACCAACTGACTGCGTGAAGTACGAAATATTTAGAACCAATTTTTGCTTTCTATTTATATTTTTCTCCCTATAGCCTCAATAAAAAGCGCGGTGTAAGAAAAATCAGGTGTTGGCACTGAGCGCGCCTGAGCGACCAGATAATGTTCGGTCTCACGGGCGCACTCTGCTGTCAGCCGTCAGATGGCGCCACGGCCAACGTGCCCAACGAAGCAGCGCTGGCGCATTGAAGTTCCTCTGTCTGCCCAACGTTATCGTTCCAACGAGCTACTCTACTCCTGACCTGCCCAGATAGCCCCTCTCCAGCCCCCATGTCTAGTTTCTACTTTCTGCTGCTAGGGCCATAACCTACGAGCGGCGTAGCGTCACTCAGCACCTGCTCACTGACGTCACTTTCTGCGTTTGTGGTCATATTTCGGCCAACGAAGCGCTCATATTGTGTAATTATTATGCACACGTAAAAACAATTTTAAAATAAATATATTAAGAGTTATTAAAATTGTTCCCAATCAAATAGACGCGACACCACATAGGCTGTCTTACACTATGTAAGTCTACGGGTTCCCATTTTCGTCAACGAGTGCGCAATAAATACTTGACCACACTGAATAGCTTACTTTACCAGCCATCTAAGTGAAAAAATAGTCGCATATATACCGGCAGTTCATCACAAAATCCGGGCATTCTTATTTAAGCACCGTCCGAACCGCCGTAGTGTAGCAGACGAGCAGGTTATAGGTAACGTTACCAATGGCGAGCGGTTGAACGAGAGTGGGCACACGCACTCCCATAAGAACCCCGCTATCTGGGCAGGTCAGGAGTACAATAGGTCGTGATCGTTCCTAGTGCCGTGACTAACTCTCAAAGCGCGAAGGAAATTTGTTCATGTCTTGTGTAGGCTGTGAACATCGTCAACACGGATCGATCAGAGAGTGCTCAAAGCCAAGTTCCGCTCGCCTGCACTTTTATTTTTGTCTATTCAAAGCATTCTTCAATGTAGAGAAAAGCAATTTAAAAAACACCGTTACTCAGCGTGCTAGTCCCCCATCAAATTATTTCCCCATCAAACTCCCACGTTCTTAGATGTAGGTGCATGTTGAACAGCCTCGGATGGTCAAAATTATTCAGGAGCTCTCGACTAGGGCGTCCCTCGTAATCAAATTGTGGTTTTTGGCGCGTAAACCCCCAGTTTATGACCCCTCAATCAAAAGAGTTAGTACACCAGAAACGCATTTCATGCGTATGGCTGTGTCCATTTACACAGGGAACCGTTGAACCATAGTTGCACTTGTTCCATGTGAACGCGATATAAATATTTGAAACGCGCAGTTATCAGGCACTGTTACAAGCTGCCACTCTAGCGTCGCCAGCGCGAAGTCGGCGACGGGAATGACAGCAGGTTGGTTCGTTCCGTACGCAAGCAGAGACAGTGAAGAGATCAGAGATGTGGGAAAACAAAACAAACTTTACTATAGTGATATTGCAGCACACGGGATCTAATACAACACTTCAATACAGCTAACAAATTACATCAACACTTGATACAAATACATATAAAAACAATAAATCAGCTTACGCGAGAGAACTATTACAAGCTACACAAACTAACACAACAGAACTACAGAGGAGAAAGTTCGAAGATATAAACAGGTGAAGGCATACGTGTGATGACCGGCAGCGTTGGGTCCCCGACGATCGGATGCGAGAAGTCGAAGAGAGTTCTGGCACGACTGCGATGTCGGCGGTGTTGCAACGCTGGTGGTTCCGGGAGGCTAGTGCTTGCAGGTGACTTCGAGCAGGTTGAGCTAACTCGAGGCGAGGTCCCGATGTCTACGTTGCAGACGTTAATATCGCGTCACAACTAGACGAACGGCTAAGCTTAGGTGGCCAGCCGATACAGAGCCACACTAAAAAACTTCTAGAAGAGATGCTTGTTGATCTGTTTCTACACCATGTTGATCAGCGACTAGTCTGCCTAGCAGGGCAAAATCCTGCGCTTAAATCCCCCTCGTGTCTCCTCGCTCTCTTCCTTGGGGACAAGAGACCTCTACCTGGGTCCAATCATGCGCGTTTAATTGAGGGGAAACTCCGCCCCAAAAATATTTTTACCCCACCCCTTTTTAATAGGGAGAGGGCCCGCAACTAGCGAGAGTGACAACCTGTCGGGTTGTTGTCATACGGCTTGGCCACCAGAGCGTTTCCCACGCTTTTCTCCGTGGGAACGGTCAACCACTTAGCTCTCAGCCGGGCGTCTCGTAGTCTAATCCTTGTACGGGGTATACCGCGGCCTTCTACGACCTTGCAGACGTCGCCACGGTTATAAAAGGACTAGCTGTCGGCGGCGACGTTCTAAGGAGAGCACCCCCATTTTGCATTTCTCGGTTTACTTTCATGTGCCGCCGTTTCTCACGGTCAGTCGGGGAGTACGGCGCCCGTTAATTGCCGTGACGCGGTGTCGCCGAAAATAGCCGTCCGTGACATTGCCCCCCACTTTCAGAATGTTATTCATAACATTTGTTCGCACGGAAGGGAATTTTTTCGACAACAAGGAACAAAACACCACCAACAAGGGAGGCATAAGGACTGTCCCTCTCATACACAACATAACTAGGCAGAGTGCATCAAAGTAACAACAAAAGAAAAAAACAAACAAATTGTTAGAGTACCAGCTTCAGTTACACGCAACAATATCAAGGCGCAATACAAACAAGAAGAGGAAATAGCCGTGTACGGCAGCCATCAATACAGAACACACTGCACGAAGGTATACTACAAAATAAAACGGAACAGGCGCGCTCCTCAACTGTAGTGCAATCCTTCAATGTGCCTTACAGCAAGTAAAAACAACCAATGCACCAAGCAAAAAGAAAATAACTTAAAATACATTTCTTATACAATGAAATACGTACATACAAACAGAAAACAACCGACGGAAGGAAAAAAAACAACATGCTCATAGACCTCAAGAACTATAACCGGCTCAAGTAATCGGCTCCCACGTTTTCGCTGCCCTTAATATGCGTAATGGTGAACTGGTACTCTTGGAGTAGTAAACTCCATCGAAGTACTCGAGCGTTCAGCTGTTTTGCCCGTTGGATATAACTCAGAGGCTGGTGGTCTGTTTGGACACAAAAATGTACACCATATAAGTACATGGAGAATTTCTGAATTCCCCATACCAACGCGAGACATTCGCGTTCGATGGTACTATAGGAAACCTCCCGTGGAAGCAGCTTTCGGCTGGCATAAGCTGTGGGGTGGAGCTTGCCTTCGTGGGCCTGCATGAGCACGGCTCCGAGACTTGTGTCCGATGCGTCCGTTCGAAGTACGAATGGTTGGTGCAAATCTGGTAGCCGTAGTATCGGCTCCGTCGAGACATGTTGTTTGAGACTTTGAAAAGCCTCCTCGTGGGCAGCTGTCCATTTCACCGAGTTAGCTTCGCCCTTCCGAGTTAAATCTGTAAGGGGAGCGCTGACTTCTGCGTAATTCGGGATAAATTCCCGATAGTACCCGGTCAGACCGAGGAAGGCGCGCACTTGTCGCTTGGTTGAAGGACGTGGTGCAGCTTCGATCTTGTCGAGTGTTTTCCCCAGTGGTTGCAATCTGCCCCTGCCAACTCGGTGTCCCAAGAAGTCGATTTCTTCTACCCCAAGTTCGCATTTACTGGGGCGCACTGTAAGCCCGGCCCTCTGTATGCGCTCAAAAAGCAGCCCCAGAGACCTCAGGTGCTCTTCCCATGTCTCGGTGGCCACCAGTACATCATCGTAGTAGTGGTCCACACCGGGTATACCTTCGGCAACCTTCCGCATCAACTTAGCAAATACAGCAGGCGCTGTCTTGATGCCGAATGGCATGAAGCGGAACTGATATAGTCCCGATGTCGTCGAGAAGGCCGTCTTCGCTTTGGACTCTTCGGTCAGCGGGATCTGCCAATAGCCCTTCACGAAGTCGAGCTTCGAGAAATACTTCTTCTTTCCCACTGTAGCAAACACCGCGTCAGTTCTTGTCATAGGTTCGGAGTCGGCCACCAGAACGTTGTTCAGGCGTCGAAAATCGATACACAGTCGATTTGTCCCGTCGGGTTTCTTTACCAAAATGACTGGCGAATTATAAGGTGACTCTGATTTCTCAATGATGCCGAGCTTCTCCATCTCCCGCACCTCTTTCTCTACACCTTCCCGCGTTGCAAAGGGAAGAGGGTATTGTTTCACGTGGACGGGGTTACTCGTGGTGAGTTCGAGGTTGCAGTGGACCCAGTCAGTTTTGCCCGGGACATCCGAGAAAATACGAGCGTGTTCCCTGACAATTCTTTGCAGCTGTCCGATCTGCTGAGCGTCCAGTTCGTCGGAGAGCTTCACGTCTTCTTCCCCTTCTACTTTCAGCCAGTCAGGGGTTGGAATATTCTCGTCCTCGCTTGATTCCACAACACCAAATGTCACGTTGCACACCTTGGTGGAGGGGCTGTCCCTCTCCTCGTATCTTTTTAGTAAGTTGGCGTGGAAGATTTTTCTGCCGCCAGCCGTGTCTATGACGTAGTCAGCTTCACCTTTCCTTTCCCGGACCTCAAACGGGCCCTTCCATTGCAGCAGCAGCTTGTTCGTGTCGGTTGGAAGTAAAATCAGTACCTTGTCTCCGGGGTTGAAACTCCGCTCCTTCGCCTTTCGATTGTACAGCTTCGTGTACCGTGCTCCGGCTTTTTCCAACTCCTCGTGTGCCAGGCGGCACGTTTCTTCCAAACGGTTCCGAAGGTCAAAGACATGCTGGTACGTCGTCTTAGCTTCTTCAGTCAAGTCGGCGTTCGTCCACAACTCCTTCAGTATCGCCAAGGGTCCCCTCACATGGCGGCCGTAGAGAAGCTCGAAGGGTGAAAACCCCATACTGGCCTGCGGAACCTCCCTATAGGCAAAGAGGAGAGGTGCCAGGTAGCGGTCCCAATCTCTCGGTTTTTCGGCGCACATGCGCTTCAACATTAATTTTAAGGTGCCGTTGAATTTTTCCACCAAGCCATTCGCCATGGGGTGATATGGGGTGGTGTGGAGCTGGCGCACGGAAAGGAGCCGCGCTACTTCCTTCATTAGGTCCGATGTGAAGTTCGTGCCACGGTCGCTCAGTACCTCGCGGGGGACGCCAAATCGGGAGAACATCTCCACCAGGGCTTCGGCCACTCGCTCAGTTTCGATACTCGGGAGCGCCACCGCGTCTGGATACCGGGTGGCATAATCCATCAAAGTCAAAATGTATCGGTTCCCATGCTTTGAGGGCGGGTGGATCGGTCCCACTATATCGATCGCCACTCGCTTGAACGGGGTGTCAATTATGGGTGCCCTCCCCAGTGGAACATATGGTACACGGCCCTTTGGTACGGTGCGCTGACAAATGTCACATGAGGCGACGAACCTTTTCACGTCAGCTGTGATGCCTGGCCAAAAGAACTCCTCCGAGATCCGGTCCTTGGTTTTCTGCGTGCCCAAGTGTCCTGCCATTATACCATCGTGTGCCGTTTTAAGCACAGCTTCTCGGTGGCAGCGCGGAACGACTAATTGACGTACAAGCCGTCCGTTGGCCTCTGTGTACTGTCGGTACAGCAGTCCCTGTTCTTGTTTGTACTCGATGATTCCCTTTTCATTTCGGCATGTTTGCTTCCTGCCGATCTTCTCAAAACACTGTTTGAGTGTCGCATCTCCCCTCTGCTCGCAGCCATAGTTATCTCCCGGCAATCCCGCCGTGGTTCCAGGCGTACGAAGCTTGGCAAATTTTCCCGGCTGTGCATGCGCTTGGGAACGGGTTATAGCTGCTGCCACAGGCTCTTCTCTTAACTCCTTTGTCGCGACTGGTTTTTCAGTCTGCTTTCTGGGATCATTAGGAGGTCTTACGCCCTCGATATTGCCCAGAATGAGGTCATACAGTGGATCTTGCAGACATAGTGCTGTCAGATTGCCAGTAAAGTAGGGGGTGTCAACCTCAATCCGTGCTTCGGGCAGCATCCTCGCTGTTCCGTCAACCAAGTAGACGAGTCTGCTTGTACCTGTCAGCTCATCTTCCTTCACCAACTTCCTCCGCACGATTACTGTGTTGCACCCCGTATCCCGCAACACTGATATGTCTGTGCCTCGGAGGGTCCCTGTGGCCACTGGTAGGTTCTCGGCCAGATTTTTCGGCGGTGTCGCCTTTACGGCGTTGACGACGGGGACTTTTTCGCCATTCCTAAGCTCGACATACCCGTCGCATATGGGATCCTCACGCGTTTCCCTTGGTGCGTAGAGGCAGGCTGCCTGGAGGGAGTTATTTGCTCCTGACCGGCAGTCGTTTGCCCTATGTCCTTTTTTCCCACACTTGAAGCAGACGATGGCTACATTAGCGGCAGGTCTGTTGCGACACAAGTGCGGTGGGTGATTCCCACGATTGCAAATATAGCACCGTGGTAAAGCTGAGTGATTGTTGCCTCCTCTTTCGTATTTCCCCTTTTCGTCCGTTATGGGACCATCTTTCTTTGTTTTCGCTAGACTTGCTCCACCCTGAGCTTCCAAAAACTGGTCTGCCAGCTCAAGCATGTCTTCCAGAGATTCCGCCCTCCTTTCTTTCAAATATAATACCAGGTTTGAACCACATCCATGCAAGAACCTCTCTCTAATCAACAATGCTCGGAGGGACTCGAATTCTGTCTCAGTTTTGGACAGCTCAACCCATCTATCGAAGTAGTGTCTTAAGCGAGCCGCGTACTGTGTTGCTGTTTCACCCCCTACTGGCCTCTCCTTATTAAACTTGTCTCGGAACCCATCCGCCGTGAAGCGAAAGCGCTTCAGGAGGGCGGTTTTAACCTTGGTGTAGTCCGCTGCATCTGTAGGTGGTAGCCTGCCATAAACACTTAGCGCCTCTCCTGTAAGACATGTCGAAAGCGCCGTCGCCCATTGGCTTTCAGGCCACTTTTGCCCTCTGGCGATGCTCTCAAACCGGCGTATAAACGCATCTAAGTCGTCCCTTCCTTCGTCAAAGGTGACGAGCAATCTACCTGCGTGTATTCTTAAACTCGGCTCCTCCCCGGCATCGCCGTGCTCACTGCTGGATCTGCTCACACTGCTACTCTCATTGAGGCGAATGTTTAATTGCAGTAACTGCACTTCCCGTTCTCCGGCTTCCCTAGCCGCTTCCCTTGCCGCTTCTCGTTCTCTCTCCCTTTCAACGCGTTCTCTTTCCTTTTCTTGGCGCTCTCTCTCCTTTTCTTCGCGTTCTCTTTCCTTTTCTTCGCGTTCTCTCTCTCTTTCTTTTTCCTTTTCCTCCCGGGCCCGTGCCCGCTCTTCTCTGGCTAACGCCTGCGCCTGTTCCTGCTGCTCCTTAACCCATTGTCTCAGTTCGGCGCCCTCGAGGCCTAACTGTTTACCGTGCGCGATACACTTATCCAAATCTATACACTCCATACTGCAAACTGTCACTATAATACCACTATAAAACCAGCGTAATCTTATGCAGGATACAACCGCTTCAACTGTGCGGCTCTATCACCACGCTGCCCGCACGGTTCTCGTTCACCCCTCACTGTCTTACTCTTTGTACGGCACGTCCTGTCTCGCGGACGCCAGTTTTGTTACAAGCTGCCACTCTAGCGTCGCCAGCGCGAAGTCGGCGACGGGAATGACAGCAGGTTGGTTCGTTCCGTACGCAAGCAGAGACAGTGAAGAGATCAGAGATGTGGGAAAACAAAACAAACTTTACTATAGTGATATTGCAGCACACGGGATCTAATACAACACTTCAATACAGCTAACAAATTACATCAACACTTGATACAAATACATATAAAAACAATAAATCAGCTTACGCGAGAGAACTATTACAAGCTACACAAACTAACACAACAGAACTACAGAGGAGAAAGTTCGAAGATATAAACAGGTGAAGGCATACGTGTGATGACCGGCAGCGTTGGGTCCCCGACGATCGGATGCGAGAAGTCGAAGAGAGTTCTGGCACGACTGCGATGTCGGCGGTGTTGCAACGCTGGTGGTTCCGGGAGGCTAGTGCTTGCAGGTGACTTCGAGCAGGTTGAGCTAACTCGAGGCGAGGTCCCGATGTCTACGTTGCAGACGTTAATATCGCGTCACAACTAGACGAACGGCTAAGCTTAGGTGGCCAGCCGATACAGAGCCACACTAAAAAACTTCTAGAAGAGATGCTTGTTGATCTGTTTCTACACCATGTTGATCAGCGACTAGTCTGCCTAGCAGGGCAAAATCCTGCGCTTAAATCCCCCTCGTGTCTCCTCGCTCTCTTCCTTGGGGACAAGAGACCTCTACCTGGGTCCAATCATGCGCGTTTAATTGAGGGGAAACTCCGCCCCAAAAATATTTTTACCCCACCCCTTTTTAATAGGGAGAGGGCCCGCAACTAGCGAGAGTGACAACCTGTCGGGTTGTTGTCATACGGCTTGGCCACCAGAGCGTTTCCCACGCTTTTCTCCGTGGGAACGGTCAACCACTTAGCTCTCAGCCGGGCGTCTCGTAGTCTAATCCTTGTACGGGGTATACCGCGGCCTTCTACGACCTTGCAGACGTCGCCACGGTTATAAAAGGATTAGCTGTCGGCGGCGACGTTCTAAGGAGAGCACCCCCATTTTGCATTTCTCGGTTTACTTTCATGTGCCGCCGTTTCTCACGGTCAGTCGGGGAGTACGGCGCCCGTTAATTGCCGTGACGCGGTGTCGCCGAAAATAGCCGTCCGTGACAGGCACACAGGAGCAATGAAGTTGTTCCGCGAAATATACAAATGTTTGAACCACGCAAGTATTTCATAAACAGCACACTAAAGCAGTGACGTTGTTCATGGCTTCATGTAGCCCCACCGCGGTGGTCTTGTAGCTATAAGGTACTCGGCCGCTGACCCGCAGGTCGTGGGATCGAATCCTTGATGCGGCGGCTGCATTTTCGCTGGAGGCGAAAATGCTGAGGCCCGTGTGCTGAGGTTTGGCTGCATGTTAAAGAACCCTAGGTGGTCAAAATTTCCGGAGTCCTCCATTGCGGCGTCTCTCATTATCATATGGTGGTTTTGGGACCTTAAACTCCACATATCATCATGGCTACATGTGTATGAGAATTCACATATTTATGCCAAGAATCACTTTCAGGTGGCACTCTGAAGAGAGGCACGCGCTCCTCACAAGTCCGAGAACGGCAGTCCAGTACACGACACCTTCTACCCATTGCAGGAACCCCTCAGCAGTTTGATGTCACCTTCATCGATGGAATAACATTCAACACATGCGAACAAAAAAGAAACCTCGCTTCAAAACAGCGTGGTCACACGTACCAACAAAAAAATGAACCGCAGGCGCGTATACTGCCGAGTGTGCCGCCGAGACGGCTGACCCCGCTCGTCGTAGCGCCATCTAAGAAGACATCACTGAGAGAAAAAGAGAAAGAGAAATGGAGAGGAAAGGCAGGGATGTTAACCGAGCCTGGCTCGGTTGGCTACCCTACACTTGGGGTGGGGTAAAGTCGGACTAATAAAAAGGAAAGAGTTAGAAAAGGAGTAAGAAAGAGATGGATGAATAGTCAGCTCGAGATTATACAGCACAGTCTCCCGCTGTTCTTTCACCAGCGCTCGTGAACTCCGGTGGTCCTTAAGAAGCACCACAGAGCTTTCGTTGCGCGTATGCGAAACCGTCGGCCAAGGTCCCACGACCTTCTTTTCTGAAAGCGGTCGTCAATCCAGCTGACGGAGCTTGGCTTCCATAATACGTCGTTCAAACTGGTATTCTGGGCAGTGGCATAGATTGTGCTCAAGCGTCTCCTCTCAGGCGCAAATGTTGCAAGCTGAGGGCACCGCTGAAGCTCGTAGATAAATTATAACGGCCCGAAAGTTATCTGGACGCGCAGGGATTGCGCTTTTTCACGCGTTGCGAGGAGGGCGTCGGCACCCGTATATTTTTACACCGTGGCTTTGAAGCATTCGCACGCGCATATGCCCAGAGACATAGCGGGCACATAGCTGGACGGTACGCACTATACTGCCGCTAAGGCTTGCCGCGAAGCCCTCTACGTAGCTCTCCAAAAAATTGTGAATTATTTTGTGAGAAAGGGGCACCGCGAGTGCTGGGTGGAACGCAAAAAGCGACGGCACAAGAACGGCATCTCGAATCGGAAGTCGATGCACACTGGCGCCGTATAGCTCACAATTCTTTGCGTGAGCCACGATTTTGCTATATATCCACCAATTTTGAGTGCGCGCATAGGCCACCCGAGGACTACGCCGCTTTTGCAGTCCTCCTGTATACCTCGCAGTGAGCCCTTGCTCATGTTCAATAAGATAGCGAAACACTTCCATCTGTCAAGATTGTATTCCCCCTCCCACACACTGGCTTGTGTAAGCCGCGGGCAGTACACTACCACAAGCCAATGCATATCCTAACCAAGTGCTAAGGTACTCGGCTGCTGACTCACAGGTCGCGGGTTCGAATCCCGGCTGCGGCAGCTGCATTTCCGATGGAGGCGGAAATGGTGTAGGCCCGTGTGCTCAGATTTGGGTGCACGTTAAAGAACCCCAAGTTGTCGAAATTTCCGGAGCCCTCCACTACGGCGTCTCTCATAATCATATGGTGGTTTTGGGACGTTAAACCCCACATATCAATCAATCAATCAATCCTAATCAAGTGGTTCTGCATGCCATAAACGTTGATGCCATATACCCTCCATGCCATGAGACGCCCATCACATGGGGAAGACTTGCCTGCTGAGAGTATGTCAATGCTCGCCCGCTTTTAATAGTACCCATCCTCGAAAAGCGAGTGGCAACTGATTAAGGCATATCAAATGAGAAAAAAAAAAGAACATAGTAGCGCTCGTGTACCTTAGATTACCGCTGTGCTTTAAAAAGAAATTAAACATTTTTTCGGCGATAACTTACCACCCGAAAACATGAATAAATCACTGCAGGCGACCTGAAAAGATATCACGAGTGGTACAAGAAAGTCCCAATTTCGACATCTTAACAAGATTTGGCGTGCACGCACGTATCGCTCGTCTCAGGGTATTATTGTAACGTAAAAGAATCATGCAGGAAAACTTTTCACCTGTGCCTGTTTGATCGGTAAGAATACGAACGAATAAGATATTCGCGCAGACCGAAGAAACAGATTGTACAAAAAAAAAGACGTCATTAGAAAGAGTAAGTACAGCAGTGCGTGCTACACCAGTGCACACCGGGGTAATGTACAATGCACCACAGACGCGCACGCGCAGAATTCCGGAGGCATGCATGCATGCGCATGGGCTTTTTGGCATGTGCAGGCGGCTTTTTGGCTTGCGCACGCGCGTACGCTTATTGGCATGGGCATAGGGTTTTGGCATGCGCAGGCGCATAGCTTTTTTTCTAATATCACCTCGAGAAAAGTATCAGGAGGTGAATTAGAACAACGCTTAGCACTAAGTCGAAAGGTCACACCGTCTTTTCCGCGTCATAGGCGTACATACTTCACATCGGACAGCGTCCGTCCTTTCTAGGGCTTTAGTTATTTCGACAACACAGTCTCGCGAAAGTATCCGGCCGCGCACACCACGGAGTGGTTCTTGAGAGAAAGGAAGAGAAAAGTGAGCCCCGTTATTGTCTGCTTCAGTGAGCGACAACGCCACAGAGCTCACAAAGGGATGGGGGTAAGGAGGGATAAAAGGGTAGAAGTAAAGGTATATGAAAGAGGAAGAAGAAGCAACAACAAACTGAGGGGATAGGAGAGACAGGAAAGATGGAAAACGGTCACTGGAGTCCGAGGACGGGGTACACTTGCGAGAGATGGTGTCGGCGTCTGTAGATGGCGTAGAGCAGGTCCAGTAGGTCAGAGCTGCGCTGTCACCGAAGACAGCCGGCGACAGGAGGTGACGTAGGGCCAGCCCAGTCGGCCAGAGCTACGATGACGCCGAAGGTCGCGAGCGCGCGGAGCGCGCGGGCGCACAACCGGTCGGCACGAAATCCAGGGAGCGTCTCCTGCGCACACCACATCGCTGAAGCGGAGACCAATTGCTGGCATCGCTGCTCGCCCGCTGCGTCGCAGTTTTCAGCGAGGTGTCCAATTATTCGCTGGTTTCGCTCGTCTTAAAGTACCTGAAACAAGACGCGGGTAGTGCCGCATGGTGATAACTATGCATTTCCACGCACGCAACGAGTACGAGGTAAAACGTACCCGTGGTGCACCTCGCGGCGGTTCTGTCCTATACTAGCTGGTTCTCAGCCAGCTCGCCAGGGCGGCGCATCGTGCAAATTTTAGGCGCACATGGAGGATAGGGAGGCTGTGTGAAGGCTCCCTAATGAAGGATTCTAATAGAGGAAGGATAGCCGCACCGTTTGGGCAGCGCCGGTTTCCCATATGTTCCTCCGTTCGTGATTCATCTTTATTTCCCCCTTTTTCCTTCTTTTTTTTACTCTTTCCATTTTTCACATCTCTATTCCATCATTTTTATTCCCCTTTCCACTGCACAGGGTAGCCAGCCGATCTGAGAGCTGGCTAACAAGCCCATTCCTTCCGCTTATGTGTTAATCCATCTGTGTAGAAAGCTGAGACGTCCTTATAGTTCTCTCGGTGTCATGATTTATCCCATGTTCATTCGCCGTATATGCATATATCATTACCCAAGCGCAGACTTTAACACGGTGTGAAGATGAATGAGCGGTGTTGGCGGCGGCGAATGTTTGCCCAGTTGCCCGGAGACCTTGCCCGAATTCGCGAGCTTGACGCGACACCGGAGCATTGAAATGGCATACGCCAACTGCCATGGTTGCCGAGAATTTTACGGCGACGTTTCACGCTGTACGCTTCAAGAGGCTGGCCATCCGTAGCTGTTGCGTGTAAGTCGCCACTGGCCTTGGGAATAATCTATTAGAAGACGTAACTTTTACGCCTACTTCAATATAGTTCATATATATGTGCACGCCAAACGCAGGAATGTCGTCAATATAAAGGTAACGGGGTAATCGACTTCGGACTCATTCAGCTTAAAACGCTACGAAACGGCACACGAAATATTACCGCACTCCTCTGTTCAATACTGCACTTTCGCTTGGCACGCGGAAATCTGTTTATAGTTAGAAGCGAGAAGGAAGGAAAATGATCCTATTTCTACGAATATTCCGCCGAAATTCGCTAGAGAAGGGACGCAAGTTTCAAAGTGTGTTGTAGTTATTGGCTGTTGTAGCTAATTATAAACTCACTCAGCAGATCTCCTGTTGGGTCCACTGTATGCCGAATTGTTCCTGATAAAGAATATTCATGTGCCATAGCAAACGGATGACTCGATGAAAAAACAAACAAACTTAGAAATGTTCTTCGCAACCGTAGCACATACCGTAAAGAATCAAAAGTAGGCTGGTTCAGAATAAAATAAATAATAAATGATTAAATATTTCTTTATTTCATCGCTTTGATAACACGTGCCTGGTGCCAGTCTATTGTGGACCTCCGTTTTCGTTATTCGAAAATGTACATTTCATGTTTCATTCTCAATTGTTTGTTCATTTGTAAATTGCACTGCATGTACACTCTGCTAAAACCCTAAGCGAGGGTTTCAGTATACTCATATATAAAATAAAATAAAATAAAACGTTTATGTTCTAATTGGCCACCATTAGCTGGTGTTCCGGCTCTTATTTTGAACCTGCCCATTTGAAGCCCAGCTTCGATGTTTTGGTCTACTTTGATTACATTTGAGACGAATGATTTATCTTAACTATATATTTCTGAGAAGAGGTCTTATATTGCCATCACTATGCCTTTCACATCGCCCTGCTTATCTTTTAATAAGTGCATTCTGATCCTCCCTATTCGTGTCTCTCAGTTAACGAAACCAGCCCACACGGCGCTGGCTGAAATTCGTTACGCCATCTACGCTACATGTCACTCTGTCTGTATGTCTCTCTGTCTGTATGTCTCACATTCTGTTTCTTTTTCTAGTCCTTTATTTCTTTATCTCTCTTTCTTTGATTATTTCTTTAAGCAGCCTTTCCTTTCTTTCTGCCTATCGTTCTCCGTCATTCAATACTATGATTTAATCTTTCCTTTCTCTTTTTCACATCTATCCTCGCCCTTCCTTCTCTATCCCATTCCCTTTTTATGCTATGCTATGCTATGCTATGCTATATACACCTATGCTACGGTAGAAGAGCGTAGCAGACGTCACCTTCGGGTAGCGAGCGCGTGGGTTCTAATATCACCTCGAGAATAATTCTCCACTCTCCCTCTAGAACTTGTCCCTTTCTCTGACTTTACTTCTTTCTCTCCCATTTTCTCTTTCGTTCTAGCGCTCTGTTCTCGCCTATCAGAGTTACTGCATTCCTTACCGAAAAATCAGCGCGCATGTTGTGGGAGCAAAGCGGCAGATGAAGGTGACGACGAAGAGCTAGAGTGCATGCCGAGAGGCGCTCCTCGGCGGTTTTCTGCGAACACCGAAGTTTTTACGGCTGGCTTAAACAGCTCCACTGTTAATATAGAGAGAGGATGTGATCACCTTACATTGTTACAGAGTACGCTCTATGAATAGCAGCAACGATAAAAAGCTATATACTGCGAGCAAGTTAGACAGGAAACTGGCAAGCTTTCCCAGGAAACGAAGAATCTCATTAAGAAGCGTCAAATCATGAAATTCTCAAGTACAAAACACAAAATAGAACTGGTAGAGCTTTTGAAGTTGATTAATAGGCGTAAGGTATGCGCAGTAAGAACGTGTCACTTGGAGAAAATTGAACTCGCTCTGAAAAACGGAGGAAGCGTCAAAGTAGTGAAGAGGAAACTTGGGATATGCAAAAATCGGATGTATGCACTAAGGGACAAAGAAGGTAAAATAACTACCAATATGGATAGGTTAGTTAAGATAACGGAGGAGTTTTACAGAGATCTGTACAGTAACCGGGACAACCACGACCTTAATACTATAAGAACTAGCAGTAACCCAGATGACATCCCACCAGTAATGATAGAAGTCAGAAAAGCTTTGGAGAGCATGTAAAGAGGCAAAGCTGCTGGTGAGGATCAGGTAACATCAGATCTGCTGAAATATGGAGGACAGATTGTGTTAGAAAAACTAGCCACCCTGTTTACGATATGTCTCCTGAAGGGAAGAGTGCCAGAGTCTTGGAAGAACGCTAACATCATCTTAATACATAAGAAAGGAGATGACAAAAACTTGAAGAATTACAGGCCGATCAGCTTGTTCTTTGTAGTATACAAGCTATTTACAAAGGTAATTGCTAACAGAGTATAGAAAACATTGGAATTTAATCAACCAAAGGAACAAGCAGGATTTCGAACAGGCTACTCAACAATCGACCACATTCATACTATCAATGAGGTAATAGAGAAATGCTCAGAATATAACCAACCACTATATATAGCATTCATAGAATATGAGAAGGCGTTTGATTCCGTAGAAATACCAGCCGTCATGCAGACACTGCGGAATCAGGGCGTCGATGAAGTATATATAAACATCCTGGAAGAAATCTACAGGGGATCAACTGCTACCACAGTGCTTCATAAAGAAAGCAACAGGAATACCAATCAAGAAGGGTGTAAGACAGGGGGACAAAATCTCCCCATTGCTATTTACCGCGTGCTTACAGGAGGTTTTCAGAAGCTTAGAATGGGAACAGTTAGGGATAAGAGTTAATGGAGAGTACCTTAGGAACCTGCGCTTCGCCGATGACATTGCATTGCTGAGCAACTCAGGAGACAAATTGCAACTCATGATTACGGAGTTAGACAAGGAGAGCAGAAAAGTGGGTCTTAAAATTAATCTATAGAAAACGAAAGTAATATACAACAACCTCAGAAAAGAGCAGCGTTTCGAGATAGGTAATAGTGCACTTCAAGTTGTAAAAGACTATGTCTACTTAGGGCAGGTAATAACCGCAGAGCCGAACCACGAGATTGAAATAACTAGAAGGATAAGAATAGGGTGGAGCACATTCGGCAAGCACTCGCAAATTATGACAGGTAGATTGCCACTATCCCTCAAGAGAAAGGTATATAACAGCTGTATCTTGCCGGTACTTAGCTACGAAGCAGAAACCTGGAGACTTACAAAGAGGGTTCAGCTTAAATTGAGGTCGACGCAGCGAGCAATGGAAAGAAAAATGGTAGGTGTAACCTTAAGAGACAAGAAGAGAGCAGAGTGGATTAGGGAACAAACGGGGGTTAATGATATCATAAGTGAAATCAAGAGGAAATGGACATGGGCCGGGCATGTAGCGCGTAGACAGGATAACCACTGGTCAATAAGGGTAACTAACTGGATTCCCAGAGAAGGCAAGTGGATAAGGGGGAGACAGAAGGTTAGGTGGGCAAATGAGATTAAGAAGTTTGCGGGTACAAATTGGCAGCAGCAAGCACAGGACCGGGTTTACTGGCGGAACATGGGAGAGGCCTCTGTCCTGCAGCGGACGTAGTCAGGCTGATGATGATGATGATGACTGCGAGCAACGGATAAAACACTGCTGGCTCGAAAAAGCCGAACCACGCACCCGTGGACTAGCACGAAATGTGAATATGTTAGAAAAGAACCCTTTACATCACGGCTATTCTTAACAATAAAAAGGCCTGCATAGATTCAAGCCCGTATACGATGCCACGATCCTATCTCAAATCAGTAGATGTGAAGATGAGCAAGTTACACAATCACATAGAAAGAGAGAGACATAGCTTTTTTTTTCACAGTGCTTCTTATTAATAGTGCACGACGGTTAGGGGCCATAGTCACGTATACGAACACATGTAGTGCTCCCAAAAAAGCGAACTTCAAAGATAATATTTAGAGTTTTGCCTGCCGAAATCACTATAGCTCGTTGTAAGGGACGTCATAGTTGAAGGCTCTGAAAATTTCTCGTTTTTCCTTGTTTTTTTCTTCTCGTTTTTTTCTCGTTTTTTTGTTGATAAATTTGTTAGTATATATTTTACAGCGTCATATCCGTGACGGAAATATGTCAGCAAGGGCGTGGTGAACGCCGGCATGAACACTTTCGTGTTAAAAAGAACGGCAAGGAGGTTAACAAGATGCTAGGATCCAGTATTCTACCCTGCACTAGGGTTGATGAATAGGGGGTTGAGAGACAGATAAAAATAAATAAGAACAAAACAGGGATACACACACACACACAAAATCGATCTACTCCGAGTAATTCAGACAGACAGGCGGCGGCGTCCGCCATCCCTGTGCGGTACGCGTACGCACGGGCAAACACGACGCCCTACCGTAGTCTGCACAGAACAGTAGCGTCACTCATCGGAGCTTTGTTGGAAGCCGTAAGCTCAACGTAGGATGAAGGAAGAGTAATCTTGCATGCGTGAAGGGAGGCTCATTCTACTGTGACATGGAGCATGAGCGAGCAAGCATGCACAGGTTCCTTGCAGCGTCAGTTGGCAGAGCAAGAAGGAGGAGGAGGAGGAAGGGAAGAAATGAAAGGCAGGGAGGTCAACCAGACGCACGTCCGGTTTGCTACCCTGCACTGGGGGAAGGGGTGAGGGGATTAAAGGAGAAGAGAGAGAGAAGTGAAGGGCAACGTGTATGTAGGTGTGACCTTGTCCATTGCACGCTTATAAGCGGTCGCGTAGTCCGGTCGTCTTTAGAAAACTTAGCAGTGCCCGCGTCGCTTTGCTGGCCAGCGACGCGTAGAGCCATGAGCCAAGTATCTTCGCTTCGGAAAAAGGTCTACTGTCTAGTGTCTCCAACGTCTCGCGTAGCAAATTGCGTTCGCTCGCAAAACGTTCACATGAACACAGTAGATGTTCTATTGTCTCGTCAGTGTCGCACGATTCACATCGGGAGCTATCCGCCATTCCTATGCGAAAGGAGTACGCCTTTGTAAAAGCTACTCCTAACCACAGGCGGCACAGTAAAGTTGCATCCTGGCGGGAGAGGTCCGATGGAACTTGAAGCTTTCTCGATGGGTCCAATTTGTGTAGGCGGCGGTTCCTGACACTGGGGTCACTCAGCCAAGTTTCCGACATGGTGTTAGCGAACGAGTGAAGGCCCCTTGCAGCGTCGGTTCTCGACAATTGAATTGGGGTTGTCTGGGCGTCCGCGTGAGCGGATCGGGCAGCATTATCAGCAAGGCCATTACCGACAATACCACAATGTCCCGGTAACCACTGGAACACCAAGTCATGTCCTTTCGATAAAACTTCGTGAATCACTTCTCTTATTTCATTCACTAGTTGTTGGTGCTCCCTCTGTCGTAAAGCTGATTGCAAGCTCTGAAGGGATGCCTTGGAGTCACAGAACACAGCCCATTTTTGAGGTAGGGCTTCCGCGATATAAAGTATAGCAGCACATAAGGCGGCAAGCTCCGCTGCTGTGGATGTTGTCCTATGCAACAGTTTGAGCTTTATAGTGACCTGGTACGCCGGGATGACAACAGCACCTGTGGAGCTGTCAGCCGAGACCGATCCATCGGTGTAAATGTGGGTCCTCTGGCCGTATTTTTCGTTGAGTAGCGACAATGTCACCTGTCGTAGGACCACTGTTGAGTGATGGCTCTTGTTCGTTATTCCCGGAATAGTGAGGCACACCTGTGGTTGTTGTAGGCACCACGGGGGTGACGCTGGTCTTGTTGCGGGAGTGAAGCCAAAAGGGAGGCATTCTCTATGGGCAGAAATAATCTTTGAAAAGATCGCGTGTGGTCTTTGAAGTGGCAACACTGCAAAATGGTGACCAGGAACTCGGCAGAGATGTCTTATGTGGGCTCTCAAATTGTCAGTGGGGATGTATGTTCGAATTGGATGCTCTCTTGCGATCCTAATTGCCCCGTAGGTTGAGGTGCATCGCGGCGATCCTAAGCACACGCGTAGTGCTTGTCCTTGCAGACTTTCGAGAGTGCGGATGTTCGTCTTGCACGTACTTGCCAGTAACGGCAAGCTGTAGCGCAAAAATCCCAGAAACAGTGCTCTGTATAGCTGCATCGTTGACCTTATCGATGCGCCCCAAGATTTTCCGCAGAGGAACCGCATTATATGGACAATGGAAGTTAGCCTTCTCTTCAGGTAATTGCAGTGGGCACTCCACGAAAGGTCCCTGTCAATAATCACACCCAGGAAGCGATGGTTCTTCTGGTATGGAATATTTTGTCCATTGATGGTAAGGGGTTTTTGTGTCATGGCTCTGCGGGTAAACGCAACCAATGCACATTTCTCCGTTGAGACGGAAAGACCTTGCTTGCAGAGATATGAGCATGTCAAGGTGGCAGCCTGCTGGACTCTTGCACGTACTTGTAGACGAGTTACAGCCGAAGTCCATAGACAAATATCGTCAGCATATATGGATATGAGGATGTTGGCAGAGAAAGGTATGTGTTACACAAAGGCCTCCGATTCACGTGCAGGGATGCTGTGCTCGTGTTCCTTCTGGTGGGTGGCACGCTGCCCTCCTGGAAGACCAGAGGCGCCCGCGCTCTAATGCTGCCTAAGGACGCTGACGCTGACAGAAGCATCGTGAGTAGTGTGTCATTTATTTAGGGCACAGTTGACGCTAGCATCGCTGTCTGCTATCAATTCCCGACATCATCTAGACCTGGTCATGAGAGCCCGATGGGCGGCAGCATCCCACGGCATCCTCGTCTTAAGACTCCTCCCACGCCTAGGCCCGACGGTAGGATCCTGCGTTTTCACTTATTTGTGGATTAATCTACGTTTTCTTAACCGCGTGTGCTTGTTATGGTGCCTTTTAAATAAATCACAGTGAGCAGTTAGACCTGAATAAAATGACGAATCAAATCTCTGTACTCCAACACAACATCCTAAAACGCTCCAGACACCCCTCGTGCTTGGTGAAAAAAAAAACGCAAAATTTGAAAGCAATCGCCGCGGTGAACAGTTCAGCCTCCTCTCATAGTCGTTGCAGCAAGGTGGGTTTACACGAGGAGGGCGAGTTTGGCACTATTTTAAGCGTATTCTCTTTATACAAGGACAGCCATCGCTTCATCCGGCACTGCGTACACCACCTCTATTTCGACATCGAGCAGACTGCTTCTATTGGCCGACAGTTGCCATAAATCAAGAGCAGCGTTTGGATCAGATGTGCTGCTTGCCACATGATGACCCCACGTGCGGCGCCGTACTTTATGATGTTCTAAAGTTGCCCAGTAGCAACACTAGAGCACTTCGAAATCTAACTTGAAGTGAGTGGACGAGTCTGATGGCACGCGTTGAAACTTCTCCTTGACCCTCGAACACCGCAGGGTAAGAAGCTGCGTGAAGTGCGGATCGCGAAAGTGAGAGCTCGTAGGCAGCCATTGGATACAACCTGCGAGTGTTGCAGACTTCCGAGAGAACGGTCCCTGCTGCTGCATGATGCCGTGATTGCTGAAAAGTGAGCGTCGCAGCTGCGGTAAGAAAACTGAACTAGTGCCACCTATAAAAATATTTTCAGGCCTTCACTGCCGCCGTGACGTCACTTGTTTTTTCCGAGCGAGCGCGCGTACTGGAGGCTGTGAATCCATTTCCACCATCGTCTCCCGTTAAAAGAAAGCATTTGTGGCGAGTTTTACATGCTTAACATTTTTAGTCTGCCTTTTTCACCTCATTCTGTAACAAGCACAATCTTCTTACAGATTTTCAATTTGGATTTAGAAAAGGTCGCTCAACTGAATTAGCATTATTGACCCAAAAAGAAATAATTCTGCAAGGCTTTGAAGAAAATTTGGTTACCCTTGGCATATTCATTGATTTTTCAAAGGCCTTCGATACCATCAATCACAACACTTTACTAACAAAACTTGATATTTACGGCTTTAGAGGAACATTTCTGAAATTAATTAGAAGTTATCGGCAGTACAGGTATCAAACTGTTGTTATAGGCAATCACTATTCAAAAAATTTACCGATACGTGCTGGGGTCCCGCAAGGGAGCATACTTGGACCACTATTGTTCAACATTTATATAAATTATTTAACGAATATTAAGACTACGGCGCGATTTGTTATCTATGCGGACGACACTAGTTTATTTATCACTTCTAGAAACGTTGCCGAACTCATCAGCACTGCCAATGATACTCTAGAACAAATAAACAAATGGAGTTTATCAAACTCGCTAACTATTAATGCTGCCAAAACAAAAGGCGTGCTTTTTCAACCAAAGAATAAAAAACAAGTAGTCCATGGATGTCTCCAGATAGGAACTTCCGGGATAGAAGTAGTACCTTCAGTCAAAAGTTTAGGCGTCATTTTTCAGGAAAACATGTTATGGAATGAACATGTCAACACTATTGCCAATAAGCTTGCTCGAGTCACAGGTATACTAGTAAGATTACGCCTCTTACTGCCATTGAAAGTGAAGCTCCTACTTTATAATTCTCTTTTTCTATCACATATCAATTATTGTCATCTCGTATGGGGCAACACAACCAGCTCAAACATCAACATTTTATTCCTTTTGCAAAAGAAAGCCGTTCGAACGATTTTAAATGCTCCATTTGATGCACACACGGACCCTATTTTTGACCAGTTAAATATCATACCATTAAAGGCAGTGTACAATACAATTTTGCAAAAACGGTTTTTAATAGAAAGATAGAATAGCATGGGTTTTCTAGAGCAATTGTCAAGGCTCACATTAAATTCAAGCACGTTCAGTACACGTCACAAAGAAACCTGGCATGTTCCACATTGTAGAACAAATTATGGAAAACAAATGCTACGTCATGCCTTACCATCTTTGCTAAACTCTCTTCATTAACTGCCATATTTCCCCTCCCGAAGGATCTGGATGTGCCGATCATACATCTTATTCGCTATTGTGTTTTAAGTGAACATGCATTTTATGTTAAAAAAGTACAAGGCGAAGCGTTTTTGAACTTTTGTATATTCATTAGTGAATACTTCTTATGCTCGTATGTTTACTATGTATTTTTGTGTATTTTTGTGTTGAAGGTGTATAGCGACGCGTTTCAAACTTTGTATATAAATTTGTTCATTGTTTTCGGATAAAAGTGTTTTAAATTATCTCTATTTCTTACTGTGCGTGTGTGTACATGAATCTGTTCTTGCATTGCATTTTTGATCTTGACCGCCAACTGTTTGTTGCGAAAAAAAAAAAGGGGGGGGCACAGACCTCGTCAAGCCATAATGTGGCTTTTTGTCTGTGTCCCTGTTTTATCTGTACAATGTATAGATGCGAAATAAAGTTCAAGTTCAAGTTCAAGTTCAAAAGCTGATAAAGGCGCTGGCTTAAGCGATGTATTACGCTTGAAAGCATTTGGAGATTTATATGTGAGCCATTTTTACCACGAAAAAGTCGAATAACGTGCTATCGAACGTGTGGTCAATATATAAGAGCAAAATTTGATGGGCCACCAATGTGACGAAATAAATAAGGTAAATTTTATTCCTTCTTTATTGCCTCGCACAAGCCCCCACACACACAGTCTAGAACATGCAAAAAAACTGCTCCTAATTTTAAAAGTTTCTGCAGTTTCATTTGTACTATTTCGAACATCTGTCTTCATAGACATGTAGTTATTGAGGGCCGTGTGTGCTGCTGCCCACTGTGAGAGAAAACAAAAGGTTTCGTTTCACAAACCTCTCTTTTGACCAACACAAGGAGCGGCGTATCTATTTTGCTCTGTCCCCTCTCGCAGTGGTGCGTATACAGTCGCTCCTACAACGTAGGGTCTAGAAAAAAAAAGTTAATACTGGGTCTAGACCAAACCGTGTAGCCCCCGTGGGTGCTTCTACTGCACTGCCGGTTTTCGGATCGGTATATTTGGTAGTGGTTTCTAAATATTGTAGCTGGAAGTAGAGCTCAAACACCTCAAAACCGTTTACAAAAGCACTTTACCACAACTGTCCACACGCATCTAAATTTCAAGGAAACATATTAGGCTATGCTGGCAGTGGCAAGATTGGCGCAAAACTATAATACCGCAGTGAAGTGGTCGGAAGACCGGCAAAAAAGTACTATGCCCAAAACCGATAAGCAATGCAACTGCATTCCTTCGATTTTTTTAACAAAATAAACAGACGTAAAACAAGAAGCCTGCTGCGCTAATTGCCAATAGCAAAATTTTTACCAACCCTGAAAGAAAAACGCCTGTTCTGTAAACGTACTGCCACGCGCGTTTATTATTTTAATGCCATGGCTTACGCTAACAAGTCAGAAGCGCACATCGCACCTTTATTTTACAGCAAAAAGTGGTGCCATTGGAACGACTTATAAATAAGTAGTGCGACACAGGTACCTTCGGGTCACGAAGAAAACTAATGTCGACGCCAGCTTGATGAACGACACGCTCCCATGTCGTTCTTCGGTTATCCCCAAGAAACCAGAACACCCGCAACTTCGGTCCCTCTGCCGCGACGATTTGCCACGCAGCATCGCCCAACCATTGGGATTTGCAGCCGTACAGATTGCGAATATCCAGTGCACAAAGCGCATCGTATATCCACGCTGCAGTTCACGGACACAGAAAAACACGGTCTTTTCGCGTGGCCAACAAGCACACCAGCACGCCACTAAAACCTTCGTCAGGCTTGGCAATGTCTGTGGAGCGACGAGAGCAAGCGTAGGCACGTCTGTGCAGCGGAACTCACTGGTATAAACGGAGTGACGTCAGAGCCCGCGGCAGATACAGTGAGCAGGCCTCAAATTATCTAGGTGGCATTGACTGAGCCCTCACATGCTCCGCAATAGCAAATCGCGATTATCTACAACACTGGAGAACACTTTCAGTCTTACAAAACCTCGAAAAGCTATAAAGGACAGTAATATGGCACCGAAAGGGATTAAAGGGACCCGAAGTTGTGGGCTCGTTTGCCACATGTAACCGCTAATCATTACTCATTGAAACAGACCAAAAGACACAGAAGAAAACTTGACACGAGCGCTGACAGGCAACTGAGGGATTTATTCAAACGAAACAGAAAAAGAAAGGGGAGATAAAGAGTAAAACACGCGCGCGCAACCTAGGCATATGACAAGAAGACTACAAGCCCGCAACATCATCGAGTCTTATTCAAATAAGTCAACTCGTAATAGAGCAACCCAATGGTAGGTGTACCAACACACGTGTCGCCATTTTGCAGATAGCGAAAGCTATCTCAAACTTTTGCTGTCTGGAAAAATGGGGACACATGTTTTAGCGTTCCGTCTATTGCGTTGCTCTATTACGAGTTGACTTGTATAAAACGCAATGACAAGCCTGTTGTCTTCTTGTCATGTGCACAGGTTGCATGTCCTATTAGCATCAAATGAAACCCGCACAGTGGCAAGACTTCGCGACAGTGTATAGTGCGTGCCGTCTACTTATCATGGACAGGCACACACATATGAACAGGGTGTGCGCGTATGTCAATGGTGATAACTGGACGGTGTGAACTATCATAGCGAATGCTTGCCGCTGTTCGGGTTTCATTTCACGCTGATAGTACGGAGGTCTTCATAGGACGCGTGTGAACAGGTTCGCTGTGATTATCGTAAATTCAACCAGAATGCAAAATTTTTCATGAATAAATGAATTGTGAATAAAAAAGAAATCATGTGCCTTAGGAGAACCTAAACGAAATTGTGGAACAGTAACAAAGGTTATTTAAAGGCAACTTCTGCAATTCGCATCTCGCTTTTTCAGCACAAACCATGACTGCAAACAAAAGCAAGCTCTTGTAAAAACTTTGCCTCGTGCAACATTCCCCTTTCGTCCGTCTACGAAATTCCTCCTTATTTGCGCAGAAGCACAGAAAAGCACACCCCATTGCTTATGCACCATACACTGCGATGCGTACGAAACATTCAACTGCAACCTTTGGTGGTCACGCCTTTGCGCAGGAAGAGCTGATAGAAGACCGTGGCTACCCCGTGGAATCCCGGAAAATATTGACAGACGACGGCTACGTACTCGGCCTCTACAGGATACCTCGAGGCAGGTTGGAGACTGAAGAGACCACAACTGGTTCGCCTTACCTTGAATGTGACGGTGCCAGCAGAACCCCCCTGCTCCTCGTGCACGGACTGCTTAGCTCGGCCATCACGTGGGTGACCAATTATGCAGACCAGAGCCTCGGTACGATAACGACTATACTTCAAAAATTTTTGGTTGGATGAGTTGGTTCCTGGTTGCACGAAAAAAAAAACACACACACAAGACAGGACACGGGACAGGACACAACGAGCAACAGATTTATTTGAAGAAATACACGTACATCATTCTCAGTGCGTGCTCAAGAAACTCGGATGCATTCCCTTGGATGCACCATTTAACGCGAAGATCAAACATCGTCACCGACGGCGTCATCCCTAGTGATGAATTCTAAGAACTTAATTTGAGCGCTAATACACGGAATACTCACACACACACACTCAGGCCCCGCCATGGTGGTTTAGTGGCTAATATACTCGGCTGCTGACCCGCAGGTCGCGGGATCGAATTCCGGCTGCGGCGGCTGCATTTCCGATGGAGGCGGAAATGTTGTAGGCCCGTGTACTCAGATTTGGGTGCACGTTAAAGAACCCCAGGTGGTCGAAATTTCCGTAGCCCTCCACTACGGCGTCTCTCATAATCATATGGTGGTTTTGGGACGTTAAACCCCACAAATCAATCAATTACACACACTCAGGCATCAACCACGCACAGCGCTCACTTCCAATTCATTTATTCATAGCACGAAGGCTTGAATATAGGCTTGTGGCACATGCGCACATTGACATAAAAAAGGTCAACAGCACACACTATCACGACATACATTTTTACCCTCTCAATGCCTAGAACTGATGAACTCAGAGGATGCGCAGACGATGATGATCATCATCATGAACAAACTTTATTCAACCAGCACATGGATCCTCCTCCGCCTTTTTAGATGAGGAAAGGGGGGGGGGGAGGGCACCCTAGACGACGGCCGTGATCCCGTGGGCCCTGGCGGCATCTTCAGCCGCCATATTAAGCGGTTTTCCAATTGCGGTCGGCACTGAGGAGCGTAGCCTTCCATCCACTCCCGTCAGGCAATTCGCCCTTCATGAGGACCTGCAGGCATGCCCACAGCATGCGGCTCTTTGCACTTGTCCGAATGCAGTTCCGGCACGCAGCTGTTCATCGCACTCATGACCACGTTGCCGGCAAAGAGTAACAGGGTTATAGTTGCAGCTACTTAAACAACTAAGCCTCCCCCCCCCCCCCCTAAAAAAACTGTTACACTTATCGTGTTTCTAAAAAAAACATGTTGCATTTACAGTTACCGAGAAAAAGTAACATCGTTACTTTTTCGTTACCATACAAAGTTAGACGTGAATTACATGTAGGATGTCTGCCAGTTGGGCACGTTGGTATAAGTTCATGATAAAACAAGAGCCGAAAAGTACCCCCTACTTTCCGCGGATCATCGTTTGAAGACCCAGAAAACTCATATAGTATAGGACTGACTAACCTCCTTGAACAGCTCGGACCCCGGCGAAAAGTTGCACCGCGTTTACTTTAACCTGAAAGACGCCACGGAGACGTGGTTCGAGAAACGGGAATTCTCGCTATAGGAACCTGGGATCACTTTGAGATGACGCTCCGGAGCGCCTACACGAGCGTCGTCCGCAAGGAACGTGCTGCTACTGCCTTGGAGACACGTGTGCAACTTTCCAACAAAAACGTGAACATCTTCGTCGAAGAGATCCCCCGGCTGTTCCGTCACACCAACCCCGCATGACCGAGGAGAATAAAGTGATTTTCCTTATGAGGGGTGTGAAGCAAGAACTCTTCACCGGATTAATCAGGAGCCCGCCGAAGACGGTCGCTGAAGTCGCCTCGGAAGCATCTACAATTGAGAAGACGCTCGAGATGCGGACACGGGAATACAACCGAAGCTTCTCGTCTACAAGCTACGCCGACATCTAAGCACTAGGAACCACTGACCTGCGTGAGTCGATCCGAGTGATCGTACAAGAGGAGCTGCGAAATAGCTACATTCAGCGCAGACTCAAGTTGACTGCACTACAGTCTTCGTACGCCAGTTGATCACACAATCACTGGGCGTCTCTCAGCTTCCACAGCCGCAAGTGCAAGCCATGAACTATGCTGCAGCAGCCCACGGTCAGGCCCCTCCTCCACTCCTACGCCAAGACGCCGCATTGCCGCAGTTTCGCCGCTAGACAACACCACCGCCCCCACCGGAAAGGTTTGGAAATGGTTATCATTTACGCTAGCCGATCGCTATCCGAGGCCGAGGCCAATTACTCCACAACAGAAAACAAGTGCCTTGCCATCATCTGGGCAGCGTCAAAGTTTCACCCTTACCTCTACGGCAGGGCTTTCAAAGTGGTGAGTGACCAAGCCCTGTCTGCACTCTTAAAAAAAAGCAGTGCGACTTACTAACTTTGAGGTAGTAAATTGTTGTCACAACATTCACTACCTAAGTAGTAACTGCAAGTAGTATACCACAGACGTTTACTACCTTAGAAGCAACCAGAGGTAGTAAATGTCTACCACCTACAGTTACTACTTATGTAGGCAATGTTGTGACAACAATTTACTACCTCAAAGTTAGTAAGTAGCACTGCCTTTTTTTAAGAGTGTTGGCTATAGCTAACTTGACTTCAAGAATTCTACATTACCTGAAGATAACATTCCGACGCCCACTGGCTGTCTCGCGCCCCCGTCTATCCACCACCGCAAGACGACCAGGCTGATGTGTGCTTCTTAGGAACCTTAAGTGCCGACGATTTCGCCGAGTGACCGCGAGCAGATCCGAAAGTGAGAGTCTAGTGGAATACCTCGAGTGACGGACCACCGTCGTCTCACAGTATACTCAAGCGAGGACTGGCGTCATTTTCCTTGAAAAACAACGTCCTTTTAAAGGAGAACTTCTCTCCAGCCCGAGTCAGCGATCTCATTATTGTACCTTCGGCAATGCGACCAGAAATTCTTCCGGCTCTACACGACGACCCGACGGCTGGACACATCGGACTTTCCCGCACGCTCACAAGAGAACAAGAAAAGTACTACTGGTCGCGCCTTGCCGCCGACGTGTCTCGCTACGTAAGGACGTGCTGAGACTGTCAGTGACAAAAGACACCGCCCACAAAACTAGCAGGCTTCCTCCAGCCAATCGACTGTCCCCGGCGACCGTTTCAGCAGATCGGGATGGACCTCCTGGGGCCGTTCCCGAAGTCGAATTCCGGAAACAAATAGAGCCACCGTTACAATCTCCGACGTAGCTTCGTGGAACACCAGCCTGGTGACCGCGTTTGGGTGTGGACGCCGATACGCCGACGTGGACTTGGCGAAAAATCTTCTGCGATGGCACTTCGGAACACACAGGTTTTCAACGTCTTGGCCCACTCGACTACGATGTTGTCCCCGAAGACATTACTAACTCTCACAGCACCATGCACGACCTGAAGTAGCCCATGTCCACCTAAAGCCATTTCATGCGCGTCAATGAACTTGAGAATTGTATTTTCCTTTTGTAGCTGTGCCTCATTGCTTGTACTGATAGTTTATTTTCTTACTTTATTGTTGTGCTTTCATTTTTTAAGGTATCGGGATGCCCCGCCGCGGCGGTCTAGTGGCTAAGATGCTCGGCTGCTGGCCCGCAGGTCGCGTAATCGAATCCCGGTTGCGGCGGCTGCATTTTCGATTGAGGCAAAAATGTTGTAGGCCCGTGTGCTCAGATTTGGGCGCACGTTAAATAACCCCAGCTGCTCCAAATTTCCGGAGCCTTCCACTACAGCGTCTCTCATAATCATATGGTAGTTTTGAGACGTTAGACCCTACATATCAATCAATTAATGCATCAGGATGATGCCTTTTTCAGAGGGGGCAATGCTACATTCCTTAAGTTTTGTTATCGACCCATTATACTGTTAGTAATTCTAAGCGGACACCATGTTTGAAGTGTTCGAGAAGCTTCAGTACTGTAGAAGATCGTTTTGTTAGAATTCCGTCCACTTCTCGAGCATTGCAGATTATTTTGTAACCTATGCGACCATTAGCGATAATGACAGAATATTCGATGGCATGCACGCGTATAAATGCCGACGCGCTTATCAGTTATTCGACGGACGACGCTTAGTTCGCCGCTCTTAGAGACAATGTGTATCGCTGTTTTCTGACTCTTCGTTGACTGGCCAGAAGTTCGGCCTAATAAACAATTCTATCTTCGAGCTAGTCTGCTCCCTTCGTCGACGTCATAGTCCTGTGGCAATATCGCACAGCACGCTTTTCCCTTCGGTAACCACTCTATAGCAGTCACGTTACAAGTACAATCACGAACAGGGTTGTAGCCTCGTGATGAATTCCTGACCAACTCACTGTTAGTTATTCCAACGCCAGTCCGCCACAAGCAGTGACAATGTGGTGACTGTGGCCGCTTGACCGCAGGATACGTGCTCGCCGATGCCGGCTACGACGTCTGGCTCGGCAATCTCCGTGGAAGCACACTCTCCCGCAAGCACATGAGGATCAGCCCGGACGATAACGCCAGCTTCTGGGACTTCACGTGAGTGCAGACTTGGCTTAAGTGCGGAGCGCTTTAGGGATACGGGCTGTCGTATGCTGTCGTGTGTTGACGTCATCGCTTGGCATAATGTTCCATGTGATGATGATGATGATGACCTTCAGCTTTGCTGGCACTCGCCCACAAAGGGGGATGTGTAGCATTTTGAGCGCGCTCGCGCTTAGTAGACGTCTTCTTCCTCTTGTTCTTGGAGCACCTTGATGATCACTCATTATCATCAGCAAACAAATGTAACTAGTTTGCAAGGCATAAGGCAGGCAAAACTACGTATAAAAATAGAAAAAGAGTGGAAGCAAACGCAACATAGCGGGACAAAGGGAAACAAAATTGGAAGACCCTTAAGCTTTGCCTTTAAGAGTTCAACGCGATAGCAATATTCAGTTTCTAGTGCGTTAAACACTTAGTGTATGAAATCTTCTCAAACTTGCCATGCACCCACTATGTGGGTGCATGGTCTTAAGGGTGAAGTAACGTGTGTGCCTTTTGTATTGAGTAACTGGCTTTAATTATGAAGCCATTATGACAATCCTATGTTCTGACGCCCTATGGTAATGCACACTTGTACCACGAATTGCTCCTGCCATAATTCATGTTGTATTGTTAAACATTTATATAGGACACGTGTGTTTTTGTAAAGCAAGAAAGTTACTTTCAGTTCATTTCCAAGCAGAGGGAGTGATTTTCACTGTATTCGCAAGCCGAGGCATGGCTGTGTGATAGAACAGCCGCGTTCCACACAAAAGACCCGAGTTCGATCTCCATTCGGACTCAAACGACCCGGATTCAATCCCCAATCAGATCCAGAATATTTGCATATCTTTCGATTTTTCGGTCACGCAAAGAATTTTTCGCTCATAACCAGCGACGCCAACGCCGCAATCTTGCGAAAGGAGCTCTTTGATGCTATCACGTAAAAATAGAGAGACAGGAAGAAATAGATAGAATTACAAAGAGAAAGAAAGGGAGAAGGAAAGAAAGAGAAAAGCGAAGAAGGCTGCCCAGCTCTACGCTTCCTTGAGGCTTGGCATCACTAGTAGCTGCTTTATTTTCTTGTGTACAGGTTTAAACAAAATGAGTCCAGACAATGTAGTATTTAGTCAATGATCTCATTTGTGTTCAAAGGCGAAAGCCTTTAATGCCTCATCAAAAGCGAAAATTCAGATCGGCGTCAATACGAGTGACGCAAAAAAAAAGTCACGTGACGACCTCACCACGCGAAGTCATGACGTCACAAGTCAGCAAAATTTGTGACGTTATCATGGTGTCACTAGTTTTGAAGAGTTGTGACGACACTTGATTGTGTTATAACACACAACATCGCCACTCCATCAAAGGTGTGCCGATAACGAAGGCAACGCGAAGCCACGTTATAAAGGCGTGGAAAGCTACAACGGAATAGTGTGGCGTTACGTCACATGACGTCACGCTACACTTTATAATGACGTCACAAAATTTAGCGATCTGTGTCGTCATTATGCCGCCTTATGTGGACGAAATCACATTATGATTATTTGCATCACTGGTACCCGACGCCACGAGGCTTTCTCCGACGTCCGTCAAGTTTCCTGTATGATTGAAGGCATCTAAGGCTTTCGCCTAAAAAATAAAGCGACAAACATGCATCGCAATATTTTGCAAGCTCTTGCGACATTCTTTCGGGCCCCTCATTTAATGCACTATGTTGTTTCACTACTCTGTAATTACGTATTTCGGATTAAATTCGTTTTACAGGGTGGATTGGGAGGGGAGGAGGCAAAAAAAGACAGCCGGTGTGCTAATAGATTGCAAGGAAAACTGGAGATGGAAAATGCATTCCCATAGTGACAAGTGGCTGTACTGACTTGATGTAGAAGATTATGTGTTCAGTCGTGATCTAACCTGTGCGAACTCAGGTTCGATCAGATGATCGAATACGACGTTCCTGCCATGATCGACTACGTCCTCCGAGAGACCGGCTGCTCCAGACTTGGCTACATCGGCCACTCCCAGGGGTCGCTCATCATGTTCGGCTTACTGTCGTCGGTGCCAGCCTACAATGAAAAGGTACACGCGCGTTATCAGCATTCGCAATGTGAAATAGGATAAGCACGATATTCTACACAGAAAAAAAAAATACCGACAAGCGCTGACGTTCAAGTAAACTTTCTTTTATTGAACGCGAAAGGAAAATATATACAGAAAATTAAAAAAAATTACAGTAAGGCATGACAAAATATCACGGAATGATAACACGTTCTCTTACAAGAACGATTATTCATTCGTTGACAGACAAACGGATTTTGTTGATGAACCGTCTAGCTCTATGTGGCAGGCTTCAGTGATTTCACGAGTGCGCTAGTCCTGATTTCGGCCGACGATTGTGGTTTCGTCGAACAGGGGGATGCTTCTGCAAGAAGGTCAATGAATAGCTAAAAAAAAAACACCTTATGCATAGCGCTCACGAAGGTGGTTATATACAACGTAGTGGGAGAATTGGCCTCTACGAAGAGACGCTCCACAATATTATAACGGAACCACCGTCTTGTGTCATCGAGGTGTGAGCAACGATTTATATACTATAGCTGAAGCCTCTCCACACCGCGGTGACGCCACCACACTACGACGGGCGCGAAGGACTCATTTTCAGCAATGCGCATTGATGCGCACGTTGCAAATCCATTCCTTCATGGTGTTTTCCGCTTCACGAAAGTGGCAACGAAGCAGCACCGTCATAGTGCTGTGGCGCAGGCACTAGGAGAGTAGGATGTGCAGAGGCTTTAGCTAGTCGAGAGGGTGTTGCTGAAAGTCTAATTGTATGTACAGACAGAGGCGGGTATTAACATATGGGCATTGTATAGGACATTGTACGATCTTGCAGTTTACAACCTACGCGAAAGTAAGATATTTAAGAAAATTCAGCAATCATGATTTGAGAACACACACACACACACACACACACACATATATATATATATATATATATATATAAATATATATATATATATATATATATATATATATATATATATATATATATATATTGTTACGGAGCTCGCAACCACACGGAAGAGAGAAATGAGCGTATTTCCTATATTTACATGCCAAAGTGACGCTTCAGAGCTGCCAGTCTCTCGCGCGGCGAGTCCACTTCTTTTTCATCGAACTGTTGTCCACGACGGTAGAGCCATGCCCACTGCCTCGTAATATCACCCCCGGCGAACAAAGCGCCGTCACGGCGCCCCTAAGTCAATCAGGACTGGCAGTATAGTAGGGCTTTAGGCGCGACACATGAACAACATCAGTAGATGGTGTAGCAGAGGATGAGTGCGGTTGAACGGGAGTGATGAGGTAGTCGACGTCGGTGACCTTGCGGAGAACTTTGTAGGGTCCTGTGTATCGTGGGAGGAGCTTCTCGCACAAACCTTCACGTCGATACGGCGTCCAGAGTAGGACAAGAGAGTCATCAGGGTAGTCAACGTCGCGGCGCGAGTCATCGTAGCGGACTTTTTGTGCGGCCTGAGAAGCACTGAGCCGAGTGTGCGCGATTTGGCGAGCGACGCGGGCTCGAGAAGTAGCGTCCTGCGCATAGACCGTTGGTTGGATAGTAGCAGAAGGAAGGAGTGTGTCGAATGGCAACGCAGGGTTGCAGCCGTACAAAAGAAAGAATGGAGAGTAGCCGGCGGTGTCATGTCTTGACGAATTATATGCAAATGTAACGTAGGGGAGCATTGCGTCCCAGTCACGGTGGTCAGCAGAGACGTACATAGACAACATGTCTGTAAGAGTTCGGTTGAGACGCTCCGTGAGACCGTTAGTCTGGGGATGGTAGGCAGTAGTAAGGTGATGTTCGGTAGAGCAGCTCCGGAGGATTTCGTCGATAACTTTTGCGAGGAAGCAGCGGCCCCGATCCGTCAAAAGCTGGCGCGGAGCTCCATGCCGCAGAATGACGTCATTTAGGAGAAAGTCTGCGACGTCTGTAGCGCAGCTAGTTGGCAATGCACGAGTTATCGCGTATCTGGTCGCATAGTCGGTTGCGACAGCGATCCACTTGTTGCCTGACACGGACGTCGGGAAAGGTCCGAGCAAGTCGAGGCCGATGCGGAAGAATGGTTCCGGGGGAATGTCGATAGGTTGGAGCAGGCCAGCCGGACGGAGAGCAGGACGTTTCCGACGCTGGCAGCGCTCGCAAGCAGCGACATAACGGCGCACAAATTTATACATGCCAGGCCAAAAGAACCGTTGCCGCACGCGGTGATAGGTGCGTGAAAAACCCAGGTGTCCCGCCGTCGGTGCGTCATGCAGATGTTGAAGAATAGTGGCACGCATGTGTTGGGGAATAACTAACAAATATTCCGGGCCATCAGACTTCATGTTGCGACGATACAGAATGTCGTTGCGAAGGACATATTGACGGAGAGAAGGGTCGGAATGTCCTGAAGATACTCGCTGAATGACCTTCTTGAGGGTTGCGTCCCGGCGCTGCTCTGTGCCGATGTCGTGCAAATCAGATATGGCGAGCACACAAGAATCGCCTTCATGGACAGCGAGGCTAGTAGGGTCCACCGGATAACGCGAGAGACAATCAGCATCTTGGTGCAACCTGCCCGACTTATAAATTACGTCGAAGTTATACTCCTGGAGACGTAGAGCCCAGCGACCTAGGCGGCCAGTTGGGTCCTTGAGCGACGACAGCCAACACAGAGCGTGGTGGTCCGTAATAACTGAAAACTCGCGGCCATACAAGTAGGGGCGAAATTTCGCTACAGCCCAGACCAACGCAAGACACTCGCGCTCTGTTATCGAATAGTTTCGCTCAGATGTGGAGAGAAGGCGGCTGGCATACGCAATAACACGCGTTTGGCCTCCCTGGTGTTGAGCGAGGACGGCGCCGATTCCGTGAGCACTGGCGTCTGTGCGTACTTCAGTCGTCGCAGACGGGTCAAAGTGAGCCAGTATTGGTGGTGAAATGAGCAGGTCGATCAGCGTGGAAAACGCAGCTGCTTGGTCTTGGCCCCACGAGAAGGGCACGTTCTTTTTGAGAAGATCAGTTAGTGGTCGTGCAATTGTAGCGAAATCGCGTATAAAGCGGCGGAAGTACGAGCATAAGCCCACAAAACTCCGAACATCTTTGGTTGAAGAAGGCAGAGGGAAATTCTTGACAGCGCTAATCTTGTCAGGGTCAGGTCGGACGCCAGCAGCACTTACAAGATGACCAAGGATCGTGATTTGTTGTCGGCCGAAATTGCACTTTTTCGAGTTCAGCTGGAGTCCTGCTCGACGAAAAACGGCTAAAATGGTCGACAAACGAGTTAAGTGAGTTTCAAATGTTGGGGAAAAAACAATCACATCGTCGAGGTAGCAAAGACAGATGGACCATTTATAACCACGAAGAAGAGAGTCCATCATGCGTTCGAACGTTGCCGGGGCGTTGCACAGCCCAAAAGGCATAACCTTGAACTGATAAAGGCCGTCCGGTGTGATGAAGGCAGTCTTTTCTCGGTCTAAGTCGTCGACAGAAATTTGCCAGTAGCCCGAACGCAGATCAATAGATGAGAAGTATCGCGCGCCATGAAGGCAATCAAGGGCGTCGTCGATTCGTGGCAGCGGATATACGTCTTTGCGGGTTATCTTGTTCAAGGCACGGTAGTCAACGCAAAATCTCCAGCTGCCATCCTTCTTTTTCACTAAAACAACAGGTGACGCCCATGGACTTGAAGAGGCCTCTATGACTCCTTTGGAGAGCATTTTCTCGACTTCTCGTTGTATGACCTGGCGTTCGGACTGGGAAACACGATACGGTCGCCGTCTAACAGGATTAGCATCGCCGGTATGTATTTGATGACGCACGAAGGACGTTTGACCTAAAGGGCGGTCATCGAAGTCGAAAATATCTCGGTAGGTAGTCAGAACGTGGTGAAGTTGCGCCAACTGACAGGGCAGAAGATCAGGGGCGATCATCATCGTGATTTCGTCGCTAGGTGCGTTTGCTCGGCTGGCTGCAGTATGGGACGAACAGTCTTCAGGGTCCAATGCCACGATGCTACATGCATCAAGTGGGGAAACGTGGGCTAACGAAATGCCTTGCGGGAGAACTTGGGTCGAACTACTGAAGTTAAGGAGCGGAAGCTGAACGTAGTTGTCCACAATAGTCACGATTGTATGCGGCACAGCAACACTTCGAGCCAAGAGCACATCCACCAATGGAGACACTATGTAGTCACCGTCAGGAAGAGCTGGTGATATCGTTAAGGCAACACACGTGGTGGCTTGCGGTGACAGCCGAACATAATCAACAGCGCACAAGCGGTGTGACGGTGAGGACGGCACAGGTCCAAGTCGAGGCAGTTCAAGTTGAAGAACGCCGGTTGCACAGTCGATGAGAGCAGCATGGGTGGACAAGAAATCTAAACCAAGAATTAGGTCATTTGGGCACTGCTCAATAACTGCAAAGAGAACAGATGTGGGGTGATCGGCGATAGTGATGCGTGCTGTGCACATTCCTGTGATGGCAAGACTTCTTCCGTCGGCGACACGAATAACGCCAGGGGCAGCCGGTGTGAGCACTTTCTTCAGGCGGCGACGAAGTCGGGCACTCATCACAGAAATATGCGCCCCAGTGTCAACAAGTGCAGAAACAGTCAGGCCGTCAACGTCGACGTCGATCAAATTTCGTCGTGTCGGCAGTACAAGGAGAGGATTTGAGGTCGGTACCGAGGATGCAGCTTCACCTCCAAGAGCTGCACCGCTTAGTTTCCCTGGTGAGAATTGAGCGGGGAGGTCGGGCGTCGTCGTAGAGGAGAAGGGGACGACGGGCGACGTCCTGGCGGCGAACGAGACTGGTGACGTCGAGGGGACGGTGAGCGGCTGTGCTGCGTATCAGGGGCATCGCAGGCGTAGGAATCGACGGGCAGAGGCCGGCGGTAGTTGTCGGCGATCGGCTCAGGAGGTTGGAAACGACGGTAGCTATCGGTGCGGCGAGCAGTGTTATACTGGTTTCGGGACGAAGACCAATGGTTGTGGCAATACCGTGCGACGTGACCTATGCGGCGGCAGTTAAAGCAGATCGGCCGATCATCCGCAGTTCTCCATTCGGCCGGATTGCGAGAGCGTGGATAAGACCTTTCTTGGGGTGGTGACCTGGGGCGAGGCGGCGACCTTGAACGGAAGCCAATTGGTCGAGACTGAGCAACGGCGCAGACATCGAAGCCCAAATTGCTCAGTTCTTCCCGCACAATCGACTGTACCAAGCAAACCTGAGGTACTTGCAAATCGACGTGGCCGTTGGCGGGAAGAGTAGGTGTAATTGCTTCGATTTCCCGCCGGACAATTCGCGTAATTTCAGACGCTGGTGAAGACTGCCGATGGGAGGACAGTCCATCTTCGCAGGAGGACGTCGCTGCGGTGTTCGGCAGTCGAGTAAATGATCTTGAAATCCGCCTGCTTTTGGCCAGTTCAAAACGCCGGCATTCCTCAATAATTTCGTCGACGGTCGCACAGTTCCGGCACATTAGCAGGTTGAACGCGTCGTCCGCTATGCCCTTGAGGACGTGGCCAACCTTGTCAGACTCCGACATGTCGTTGTCAACTTTACGACATAGAGCCAGCACGTCCTGTATATATGAGATATACGGCTCTGTGGACGTCTGAGCACGTATAGACAACTCCTTCTTTGCAGCCGCCTTTCGACCGATGGGCTTCCCAAATAAGTCGCGAAGCTTTTCCTTGAAGGTGTCCCAACTGCCGATCTCCTCCTCATGGTTCTCGTACCAGACTTTGGCCGTGCCTTTCAGGTAAAACAGCACATTGGCCAGCATAAGAGTCGGATCATACCGGTTGAGAGCACTGGTGCGTTCGTAGTCGGCTATCCAGTCGTCGACATCAACTTGGTCCGTACCGCAGAACGTTCCAGGATGCTTCGGATGCGTCAGCACGTACGTGGGTGGGGGTGGGGCCAGTGGAGGCGTTGCCGTGGATGGTGCGGGCGTCGCCGAGGCCGATGGAGAGGTGGCCGTGGGATCAGTCCCGTGTTCCATCACGGAAACTCCGATTTGACGACCACTGCGGAGCTCCGTTGTATGGCGCTTCGTTACCCAGCACTCCCACCAATTTGTTACGGAGCTCGCAACCACACGGAAGAGAGAAATGAGCGTATTTCCTATATTTACATGCCAAAGTGACGCTTCAGAGCTGCCAGTCTCTCGCGCGGCGAGTCCACTTCTTTTTCATCGAACTGTTGTCCACGACGGTAGAGCCATGCCCACTGCCTCGTAATAATATATATATATATATATATATATATATATATATATATATATATATATATATATATATATATATATATATATATATATATATATATATATATATATAGTGGGAGTAATAATTCAATGGGCCAGTTAGTCTTCGTGAAGGTATCGGATATGGCACAACGGGAGCGTTGTCAACAAGGATAAATATATTTATTTCCCAACAGTTTCGGGAGGGGACCTCCCTTCATCAGGGGATGAGTATAACTCATCCCCTGATGAAGGGAGGTCCCCTCCCGAAACTGTTGGGAAATAAATATATTTATCCTTGTTGACAACGCTCTCGTTGTGCCATATCCGACACCTTATATATATATATATATATATATGCATGAGAGAGGGTGGGGACAAATCGGCAGCCACGGGTACTTAGCCCAGGCCTTCATTGCAGCACGTGTGGCACTGCTGAGTGCAAACCCCTATTTGAAAAATGTCGAGCGGTGGGTGATGTGGTTCTCAATTAACGTGTCAGATAAGTGAGGCCGCAGAAATTGCGAGAGTTGGCAATAACCACGTGACAATCTCGTCTATTGCCGTGACGAAAAATAAAGATCGTTATTTGTACCGTGTGCATGACCGCCGAAAGTGATGCCGGCTGATATCGCACTTTAGTTTTTTTTTTTGCTAATAGTAGTTCCACATGTTTCTTTTGTTCGCTTGTAGTTTTCTTTCTATTCTGTACCGTTCAGGAAATACACTTCAGTTGTAAGTTCAGTGCAAGTCTGTTTCTTCCTATCGTCCCTCGTCCCTTCTTTCACAGTCTGTCGTCATTAAAAGAAAGAAAGAAAGAAAGAAAGAAAGAAAGAAAGAAAGAAAGAAAGAAAGAAAGAAAGAAAGAAAGAAAATTAGTCATATATAGCGAATAACTAAAAGCCAGGACTACATAGGTGCCCATCAGCTCTAATATCCCTCCAGCATTGTGTCCTCAGTTCTATGCCAATTTCCTTTTCACTCACTGCTTTCTTTCGTTTCCTTTTTTTTCCCACGCTAGCTCAATCTGTATTAGTGGCGTGGCCAAGGAGGAGGGGGTGCTGGGAGTCGCAGTGCAATTGTAGTGTCAACCAAAGTTGCGAGAAAGTCTGCCCGAAAAATAACGCGTGCGAAATCGTGTTGCCAAGGTGCAGCATAACTTTAACAAAATTATTTATTATAGCGTATAGCAAGCATGCTTCAATGCACACAGTAAAGTGAAAAAATGATGACTAAAATCCATCACTGCGTCAGGGCTGCTTGACATATAGGGCTTAACATAAAAATGATTCCCATTGGCATGCAGTCACAAACATCGACAGTACGAATTTCGCTCTGCAAAGTAAGCAAAATTAAAATGTAATTACTAATAATGTACAAAAATATGCAGCGTATACCTCTGATTTCACGTTGTAATTAAATGGAGCCGTCCTTCACTTGTGAAACACATTTCGCCCCGGCGAGGACTACTACGCTTAACAGAGATTAGGAAGTATAACGATATCTTCTCCGATCGGGCGGGTCGTCGCAATGATGCGCTTTCGAAGACTAGTACGTTCAGTGCTGCGACGAGAGGCCGTTGCACTGTAACTGTCGTTTATTGTATTTTACTGCGATTACTTTACTTTTACTTACTCTCTTTTCAACCATGTGCATGAGGAGAGTCTTATGACTTTGACATACATGCACACAATTTGTTCAAACTACCGCTGGTAGTCAGGTAACAGAGGAAAGCTTATGTCTGTGCCTCCCCCCCCCCCCCCATAAAAAATATTTTGCTACGCCCCTAATTTGTATTGAGCCGCTCCGGCCCCCCGTTGAGTATACATGCGACCTTACATTTGGCTGTTGAAAGCCATATTACGCATCGACAAAGGGAAAACACTAGAAAGACGTCATAGATCAACTATTTTCTTTGAGACTGTTCCCGCTGATAAAGAAAGGGTTATAAATGACGTCACAGCGCTGTAAAAACAGGATGTGAAAGATGACGGGATGGTGGTTTGTTTAACAAGTATTGGAGGGTTTGCTTGGTGACACGCTTAGCAAGTCATCGTAGCTGGCTATGAAGGTATGCACCTGTGCACGGCAGATACAGAACATACACAAAACACACGACAACGCTAAACAGGTTGTTTAGATAAGCAATCCATGTTCGTAAGAAAATTCAACCAGTTTTTCGTTAGACAGAATGCAATATATGCAGAGGCAGTACTCTCTCACGATAAAAACACGTCATAGTTCATGACACGGCCACCTTTGACGAATATTAAGTCTAGACATTAAGTCGTTTGATTCTAGATTAAGTATCCCGGAAAGTGAGGGTAAGTGTGCCATGCGTTCCCGTATATTACACAGACGCGATCCATTTGATGTCCCACAATGCAGTATATCGTATTGGGGACACTAAACTTGCTAGGCACTGAAGTGACGCACTTTTTATGCAGGTGGGCCTCTTTGTGGCACTGGCCCCGGTGACCACACCGGTTCACGCGATTATAATTGCAAGGCAGCACTTGTTGACTCTGTCCGAGAGACCAATCGTGAGTATCTCCGGCTCTATATTTGTACTTGGATTAATTATTCGAGGGTTATAGCTTAGCAGAATTTACGAGGACAAAATAAACTCAAGCAAAATCACTGACTTGATGTCGCGAATAGTGATTGTTTCGAAAAACTGGCGGCTTCATATTGCTGGTTGATTGCTGTACTTTTCTTCGTAGTAGCGAGAATCCAGTATTGTTATCCGAAGTCACGAAACAGTTCTTGCAACGCATGTAACGTACAGCTTGCTTTTTGCAAAGTGAACATATTGTGAATGAGCTGTGAAGAGTTCGCGAATAGGTCGCTTGCACATATTGCTCTATTGAAATCAGTGAAAAGACGGAGCATGCTTAATGTAGAACTACAATTTTTCCAGGTAGATAATTGGGAGAGACATTCGTCCAGCAGTGGACATGAAATTGGCTGATGTAGGCAGTAAATGGGCACATGGTAGTAAATGCGCGACACAACGTTGACGACCCATGTAGTAAGTGCAGGTAGTAACAGCCAAGTTGCTGTTTGTAACCGCCACGCGTGTTTGTAAAGCATGAAAGTTGCTTTCACTGCATTTCCGAGCAGAGGAAGTTATTTCCACTGTGTGCACAAGCAGAGGCATGGCTGTGAGGTAGAACACCAAATTGCCAGGCAAACGACCCTGGTTCGATTACCACTAAGACTCAGAATTGTTTTATCTTATTTGCATATTTAACGATTTTTCGCTTACAACTAACGACGCTGCCACGGAGGCCGACGCCGGAATTTCCGCAAAAGGAGCTCTGTCAACATCGCGTTATTAAATAATGAAAATATCCGGGTCCAAGTGAGCATCGAACCCAGGCCGTCCTTGTGGTAACCAGGTGCTTTGCCACAGAGCCACAAGATTTGTAAAAACTGCCTCGAAAAAAAAAAACGCTAAATTAATTGCAACAGAATCGAAAGTTGATCTAGTTGGATATGCATGGCATAATTGTGATCTAAGCGCGAAAAAAAAAAAACGCGAAGGCAAGCACTTGTCCTGTGTTCCTTTGTGCTTTTTGTGCGTTTAAATCCCAGTTACACTAAACGAACGTCATCTAGTGCAAGTCGCGGGATCGAATGCCAGCTGCGACGGCTGCATTTTCGACGGAGCCGGAAATGCTGCATACAATATGACCGTGTGCTCAGCTTCGGGTGCACGTTAAAGAACCCCAGGAGGTGGAAATTTCCGGAGCCTTCCACTACGGCATCTCTCTTAATCATATGGTGGTTTTGGGACGTTAAACACCCCATATCAATCAATGTCATCTAGAGTATTCTTAATGCATCATATGTTGCATGACAGATGCGTAGAATCGTGCCACGCATACAAATATGCGAGTTGAGGAACGAGTGGACGTTCGAAGCGTCCACCCATTACAAAACGCTCAGCCATATTTACCCATTCTCATCAGCAAAATCATCAAAGTGAAACGCTGCGTAATGTTCACCATGTTGCCTTCGTAATGGGCCCTTCGCCGATTCGCCAAAGAAAAAATTGGCCCCGTATCTGCATGTTTCACTGTAAATGTCGTCGAAAGACGATAGTCGTCGAATGACGAGAGAGAGAACAAAACGTTTATTTGATGTTCTGTCCATGAACATCTGTGAATTCTATTCTGGAGGCGCTGCGTTAGAGTGTCTTGATCCGTGCAGCGAAGGCGAACGAGCGCATCGAGGCACGTTAGACACGAGCGCTGTCTGGCAGTTATCTTTGAAAACGAAGGATGGCTAACGCGCCTGCCTCGGAGGCGATAAAATGTACAACGCAAAGCGACTGGCAGGTGCCACCACCATGTCGTCTTAGCAAAGCGTTGGAAACACTGGCAATTTTTGAACATCGCATTGCATTGTTAGAGCAGCGTGATAAACGCTACGGTCCTTGAATTACTTATGTATGCCTTCTGTAGTATCAAGACACACATACAAAATATTGGCGTGTTAATGTGGTGCCTCAGATATGCGCAATAATTGCTTTTTAATTGGCAATCGCACAAGTATAAGTGCAATATTCGCAATAATTGCTTTTTAATTGACAATCGCACAAGTATGAACGCTGAAGTTCGATCAATATTGGTGGGCGCTGCGGATGAGGTTAACCGTTTGGGATATCAGTACGGCGGACAAACAGACAAAGGTACAGACAGACAGTCTAAAATTTTTGCGTCGAAGTACTCCAAGAGAGAGTATCGTAATTAAGGCATAGTGGCCACTTAACAAAAGTGCTTGCGATAGGCGTTCGCTTCCTTGCGGCAAGGTTAGGTTCCACAGCGAGAACTAAAGCAGTTCAGAAGGCAAGGCGCACAAAGCCAGACCTTATCTTGAAGGCGAAGCTCAGCCCAATTCTTTCCTTTATGTGTGTCTCATGTTATCGTGCTTATAGGGTACAAATTTATCATTAAAGCGAGATCTTTACATGCCTCATCAAACAGTAAATTTGACCGTCGGCGGCGACCATTCCGCGGTGTCAGGTATACGAGCGATGCAAGCAATAATCATCACTATGATATTTTGTTACGTCACGGCGAGCTCGCAAAATATAGCGTGACTTCATGCAACGCAACGCCACACGATGCCATTGTAGCGCCCTCATGCGGGTGGCGAACAAAACCAGAGAGCGCGCCCTCAAGCGAAGATAAAATGAAAACTGCACATGAAGCCACGTCTCGTGTTCCTTGCTATCTTAGATATGGACTCGGAAGACAAAAAAAAAAGTCTTTTGTCTTCGAGTCGTCCGAGGTGAATGCACGAGGGACCCTGCGAGTTTTGCTACTGCAATGAAGGTAGTAGACGGTGTAGAGTTTTCTACAAATACACTAGAGAGAACTCTGACGCTATGGCGTCTATGGGAGCTGCAACTAACGACGCTCAAGCGAGCATGGAAATGATGAGTAGTACACGTATTTGCCTAATTTTCCTAGTTTTGGATCCCTTCGCATGGCTTGGGAGCTGCTTTGTTACGAAACAAAAATTAGCAAATGTTCACCAGTTGCACTTCCCTATCTTAACTTTCTAGGCTTACCATTTCAAATCAAGTCAAGAAGTTCAAAAGCGTTTGTTGTTGTTTTTTTCCTTTAAAAACAAAGCCAGAACACTTCAACAAACGAAGCCACAAGTGCGATTAGCCGCCCGCAAATACGAAGACTCGGCAAATCCGTGTACTATCCATCATTCCCGTGCTCGCTTAATGATCGCAGCGCCAAAGTCTCTGCTAGTTAATGTTAGGGAACTCTATGTGATATGGGGCTTGGCTACGAAGAGAAAATAAAGATTACGACGTGCGATCGCTGCCCACGCCTCCAGTCAGCTGTTTAGCATGCAAACCCGTGTTCTGTTATGACGACTTCTACCATTAAAACATCACTGTTTGACTACATTAGCTTTTGTCTTGAACATGTATGCTAATTTTATGCACACTCGCTGAAATATTTAATTGCGCAATTCAATGATTGAGTTGTGATTGTTGTATAGTTACGTTGTACTCCGGATTTTCTTTTTTCTGTCCTAATACAAAGTTTTCATACTTTGTACGCTTTTTATATAAAGGCCTGATTATTAAGTAAATAAATAAATAAATAAATAAATAAATAAATAAACTTTCCAATGTCGACTACCGTTGGTTGACTTCTTGAAATAGTTGGCTTGTGCAGGCGAACGATGGTTCCTGTCAACCAACGTTACCATATGTTGGTTAATTTAAGTAATTGAAGATATCGCATACGCACAAGCTCATGCTTTGATTGATTGATATGTGGGGTTTAACGTCCCAAAACCACCATATGATTATGAGAGACGCCGTAGTGGAGGGCTCTGGAAATTTAGACCACCTGGGGTTCTTTAACGTGCACCCAAATCTGAGCACACGCGTGCCTACATTTCCGCCTCCATCGGAAATGCAGCCGCCGCATCCGGGATCACTAAGCTCATGCTGAAATTCATGCTTTATCTTTATGCACGGGGTGAAACGAAGATCCGCCGCACGGTGCTTAGGATTGGCGAAGTAGGCGGGAGAAGAAACCCCCTCTATGAGAAGATCGCGGACAAGCCCTGTCGCATGCAGGAGTCGCTGTCACTTTGCGAGTCCGTGTGGAGCACCATTTTTGGGCCGTCCGTCATGTTGAACGCGGCAAGTAAAAATTAACCACTTCTTGAAGTTAGGAATTTAAAATATATCGTATTTTTCCTTCATACAGGAAGACGAGTAAGAGTTAAAGGCCGTATGGCCTGACAGAGGCTCTTACTCATATGTGCATTCGACATGCGTGTACATGGTTTTGATTGCATTAATACAGCAACCAAACAATTCAATTGATTATGCATATACATTACTTTAACTGCAAATAAAGCAATACAGGTAGACATCATGCAAACACTTGATGAAAACAAGCGTATCACAGAAACACTTTAGGGATATTTACCTAAATACATTAAATTATGAGCATTCCAAATGCAACGCGAACCGAGAAAAAAATCTAAAACATCTATCTATATGTGGTGTACACAAAAAAGTTAGTGAGATTGATTTTATCAATAATTTATCGTAGTTTCTGACAAATTGTTAAAGCGGGGTGCATAAAATGTATGTGATGCTCAACAATGTTGAATAGGCGCAGTATTTGATATTAAAGTACCCTAGATCCGTAGTTACGTACCAAAACCACGATACGAATATGAAGCACGTCGCACACAAAATTGTCTTCAGAAATGATCCCTACAAGCGATATATAGGCGGCACCGAATAGGCGGCACCAGGTGAAGCCACGTCCCACCCCTAAAATTTCGCGGGAACTTTAAATCCACGCTGAGAGTTAGCACAAAGCTTTCGGAGCGTCCAAATTCAGACCTTGGCAGGGACTTGATATGCATTGCAGTTATGTCGTAACATCGAGGAAATAAAAAGGAACGAAATGTTGCGGTTGAAACTAAAATAATTAGCTCATTTTTTTAGTACAGGGCACAAAACAGCGACACGTAAAGATGCATATTTCTTTATACTTGCATCTGATTTCTTACACACACACACACACACACACACACACCACGCACACACACACACACACACACACACACACACACACACACACACACACACACACACACACACACACACACACACACACACACACGCGCACACACACACACACACACACACACTTCTGAGTAAGGATTCAGTACGTGACATTTCCTCCATATACTAAAAAGAATACACTGCCGCAAATCCCGTATAAATACGACCACTTTTTGACAGATGTTCGAAAATTGCGCATGTATTCGCTGTAAGGTTGGCTGTTATGCCAGCATTGCAACCGTGACTTGCTGGTGACCGCTGCTTCGTTCCTATACACCGCAGAGCCGCCTTCATGTATACCTGAGCCAGGTACCCGCCGGTACATCATGGAAGAACCTGCTGCACTTTGCTCAGGCAAGAACGCAAAACTTCGACGCTTATTGTGCCGTGGAAAGTGTTTATTTTGTGTTAATGTTTGATGTCACCAATGTATGCTAGTTTTGATTTTTATCTTACACCCACTGAAACACTTATGAGTTGGTAATTTATGGCTTTTTTGTAGTCATTGCTGCTGTGGTGAATTTGTATTGCGCATATTCTTTTTTTTTCTATATATGAAGTCTTTTTATTTTGTACGCCCTCTCCTGTAGAGGTCTGGAATTACTTAAATAAACAAATAAATAAGCCAACAAAGGCAAACGTACCACAATATCTCTTTGATCTAATTGCCAGAGGTGTATCATGTGTTCAACTTGAATTGAGGACGACGCAGCGAGAAATGGAAAGGAGAATTATAGGTGTAAATAGCATAGTACAGGAATACAGAAGAGTGGGTTAGTGAAAAAAAGGGGGTTAGTTTGTGTTTGAAACCACTGGTAACCGCCATGCTGTCATGACGTCTTTGATGTCATGCGCTGCATCAAGTGGAGGCGTCGTCTCCCAGCAAATCTGCAGCCGCTAAAAATCATTCAATCATTCAAGTGTCAAGCTGAAAAAAGCTAAAATATCTAGCGTATGCCGTTGACCACAGAACAATATAGTTCGCCAGAATACAAACGCTAATGCACAAAGCTACTTGTTACGTCACGGCTCGCGAGTGTGCAGTGTTAGCCGACTCTCAGACCACTCGCGTGGTTACAAAAGTATTCAATAATGAATTAGGTGGTCGACCAAATGCACGGAAATTTAGTCTGTTCAGTTGTGATCGTGCAAGGATAATGAATTAAGTTCTCGACCAAATACGCAGAAATTTCGTCTGTTTGATTGTGATCGCGCAAGGATTCAGCCACATAAGCCTGATGTTCGAAAATTGATTGGCATAGACCCTTTAAAAACTTTCCAGATTTTCTTCGGAATCCGCCGATTTAGCCGAGACACCCACTAAAAAGAACTATAATTTACTAACACAACCTCTTGAAAATTACTAATTACGTTATAGATTAGGATCCCAAAAACATTAACGTAAACTGGGAGGGAGTATCAACAACGCTCCAGCGCTGGGTGGTAATGATTTTTTTTTTCATTGACCATTGTGCAGCTGGTCAACACTGTCCGTTTCTGCAAGTACGACCACGGCACAGCAAAGAACAAGCAAATCTACCGTCAGGTAAGCGTAAACTTCATCCCAATTTTTTAATTGTCAAGTAATAATTCTCATCAAAAATATTCTCACTAAACAAGATGACAAACTATTCTCTCTCTTTTTTAAGCATTTTATCTATGTCCCATGGTGCACATGCTGATAGCGATTAAGCCCGATCATTATCGAATTGCTGCATAGTGACTCCCCTTTGCAGGTGGTGTAAAGGAATCAATTGGGTCTAAAGAATAAATTGCTCTACTAGTCGGTGGTGCATAACAGGCTCCTATATATTAGCACAAAATAAAAAAACGACGACTACAAGAAAGAAGACGAAGTCGCGCGTTACTCACAACTGTTTATTATCAGGGTAAGATTTCACATATCGTTTTGTGACGCATACGCAGCGGCGAATAAACCAACACGTACACACTCATTTTTTTTTTCATGAAAGGGAACACCCGAGCGCGTGGCCTGAGCGCTCCACCGGTTGCTTGCAGCGCGTTCAGTCTTAGCAAAAAGCTTTACACTCTTCCATTTGCAGGCTGTGCCCCCTTGCTATCCCCTGGAGGAGATCCGCGCTCCCGTCGCCATGTTCTGGGGACACGGGGACACGCTTTCACGGCCGAAGGACATCGACCGAATCCGCAGCCGCGTCTCCAGCATCGTCGTCGACGAGCGCGTGGGGTCGGGCCCGTTCAGCCACACCGACTACCTGTACGGAGTCGACGCTAAGCGTGTACTCCACGATAGGATTGTACAAGTGTTCGGACAGTTCTACCGCACGTTCCGAACTCGTTTCACTACCGAGTCGACAACTGAGACACCGCACGAAGATGCCAATTACTGATTATGAATGAAAGGCGCAGTCCAGTCGCATCGAAGAGTCGCCAAAACAAAAATGAATACCGATTGGAGAGAACAATTCTGTAAGCAAGTTGGTGTTACGTGTTCAAATGTATAAAACAGTACATAAAAGCAAAAAAAAAAAAAAAACACATGTAGTCTGTGTTTTATGCTTAGAGCTCAACGATGTGAAAACTACACTCGGTTTCAATTATAGTATGTTCAAGTTCACTATAGTCGCAACCCAAAGATGTTTCGAAAAATTTAGGTAGTGGAAAAGTAGGAATACGATAAGCTTTCGACGCTTGGCGAAAAAAAGTAAGCGTGTTCTTGGAACGCCCGACAGATTTAACAAAGCAACTTTTTCGTGCCAGATAATGGTGCACGAGTGTGCATATGTTAGTATAGTCTTTCTTTTAGACCTTTAAGTCTACACGAATTTTATTGAAGATCAACCTATCAATTACCCATGTCGATATGCTACTTTCGTCGGCAATAACATTTATTTGTTTATTTATTTATTAACGTACGACTTAAAGAACCAGTTCAAAGCAACTTGATATCTAAGCTGACACCATTAGAATAGGGCACGTTTCAGAGATCTTTGGGCGGCAAAGGCTGGTTTCACTTTTCCTGGCAAGGCGTAGCGAGAGCTTCCACTCCTGAAGTTTTTTTTTACAGCGAAAGCAGTTATGAGATCACAACTCGGTCTCGCGCAGCACCATGCTTTTCCGACGCCGCCGGTGTCCGTAACCTCATCGCGCGAAATTAGGAAACAAAACTAGAGCCAATGACACAGTGGGGCTCGAACCCCGGTTCGCCGGGTGCCAGCCCAGTATTCTATCACTGAGTCACACCGGTGCTTGGAATTTGTGGCAAACTTGCCTTAGGCAGGCTTGATATCGGAAAAGCAATCACGTTAATACGACTTATAAAGCGTTTTAAAACATCGAAAAAAACAAGCAGTCGCCGCACAATGCGAGTAGCGTAACGAGTGGGTCGTCCAATGCTTCAACATGTTACAAAAGCTTGTTTTTTGTTCAGCTATAAACGGTGGCGCATACCCACTACAGGCATAATTTCTCATTGTCGTCAGACACTGCACAAACGATTGGCACGAAATTCCTCGCAATAGTTTAGTGGATACAACGCTTCTCAGAAGAATGATGAAAAATAGCATAGCGAATGTTGGCCTACTACTCTAAAATTTTTATATTATTGCCATAGTGGGCATCGAGCAAGTGTGTTTGCACCAGTTACCAATGAGTGTTTAAAAAAGGCTCACTGTGACTGTGCTGCACTTTCCGCACAGGCCCGGCGTTTTTAACTATATCAATTTAAATCATTTATCAATTATAAATGGCAGTCAAGGAGGTTGAAAAAACCAATACAAAAATATACAGCTGTGTTTGGTGTTGCCGGAATAAATAAATAAATACATAAAATTTTGGAAAGCTGTAGGCAAGTTTTCGAACAAATCAGGTATGATGTACTATTTTTTTATGTTGGCAATACGTTCGCAACAAAACCGACCTATGGGCTTTGCTGCATATCTTTTTAGTGTCAGCAAACACGAGGACAAAAAAAAAAGATAGAAAACAAGCGCTGTGGACCCGCGTTTATTTTTGCACTATACAAAGCCGCATTTTCTATAAATACATTCAACATTTATCCATAGATAATGTTAAATGTCGCATTATATCAGTCGTCAAATTCACCCCATTCTTGATTCTCGAAATTTGTGTCAGCCAATGGCGTTGTTAAGAAGACAGATCATATGTAGACGTGAACGTAGAAGAAGACCAACGATATCGGAAGCCGCGATCCGTAGTGCTCAACCAGTCGTCGACTGTTCATCGATTATTAGAGCAGGTAAGTCTCCTTTATTCGCGGCACTGAAGGCTCGTTTCATATGTCGCCTAGGGTAACTAGCCCATTAATGTTTTCCGCAACAAGGTGGTCACCCCAGGTAACCACCTTTTAGTTTTTTTTTCTTCTTGAAACACATGAGCCTCGCGTGCCGGATCTTAAATGGCGCATATTTTAAAACATTTGGAAATCTGACAAAGATTATGCTATATACTTCGTTTGGGCTGCAATGTGACATGTTATGTTTGTTTCCGGCTGTCGTCGTCTTTAAGGCGCGCTAGACGATGTACCTGATATATTTATATAAATATTGTTACGTAAAAATGACAACAACGTATCTGCTGTTCTCATTATGTTGACAGTGCAGGAGAGCATGTTGCATGAGTATATGTGGCTATATATTGCTAAGGACTGTAGAAATTACGAACTTAGCTTTCCCCGAAAGTGACCAGTAAACCCTCAAAGCACGGTAGTCACCTCAGGTGACCACCTCATGTATTTTAAACTTACGTTGCTAACTGTTTGTTTGAAAAAAGAATTTCCTCCAAACGATTTCACCATTTTCAATTAAAAAAATGTTTCCCACCTATAATGAAGTTCTGCGCATGAAAGAGTTTATAATTACACTGATGAAAGGAACGCAGACACTGACAGGAAAGAGTTCGCAGGTCATGTTGACCTGCGGCTATGTTTACACCAGTCAGACTGACCAATGCATTAACACAGTAGTCTTAAAGAACATCAGAAGTCATTAGGCAAAATCGCTCACATCTAGCCCCGCGAATTCAAGAACTGCCATCGTCCACCCGCGTGGTGTGGCACTGAAATCTCGTTAAAGGGACACTAAAATAAAATAGCAATTTACGTCAGAGTGAAAGCTCATGGTATGACAACATCTAACACAATATTATCAACAGCAGTGCCCTACTTACCGAGAAATTAGGGTGAATGTACAATGCATGCGCCGCCGTAGGACATTAAAAAATGATACTGATGACGTCAGACGAATCACCTACCATTAATCACTAATAATAGATCTAGCTGCACTAAATAAAAAAGCTTCCGTGCATCAAGAGACGCAATAAAATGCTATATATATTTGTTCGTTTCTGTTTGGTTCATGGAAAAAAGAACCGCCAGAAGCTACTATGGGGAATGGCGCTAGTGGTTCAAAAATTTAATTTACGCGTGAATACACTGGATAGGTCGTGCCATCTAGCGGGGCGCAGCTCAACCAAAACACGTCTGCTATCTCGGAGCCAACGGCAGGAAATTGATCAATAGCCAATGTTGCTGCTGCAGCTCCAGCTGTTTTCGTTCTACCTACTAGTGTCGGCGACCGCGCAGTAAAGCCGGGCAACGTTGTGCACAGAAACAGTGACGTGAGTCGGTCCACTTCTTGAGGCGGGCAATGTTAAGTGCGCTAACCAGACGCGGGCCACTAAAACGCGATTTTATTTCAAAATAAGCCCTCCTTTGGCACAAAAGTAACACTACGAGGTTTCTGGACCGCTATTTCAACAATAAACGTCGACTTGATAGTTACCTTCAGTGTCCCTTTAAGCCACATAACTAAACCTTCTACATCAAAAGTTGTGCAGATAATTGCGCAAATGAGTTGTCAATTCTGCTTATAAGGAATTCACTTTTCTGACCGCAACTTGACTGCAACTTTGTGCTGGATGTTGCGATATCTGGCCTAAAATTTATTGCAATGGTGTGTGTAAAAATTTTATCTCGCGCGTGGCGTTCTTGAGCTTTGATTATTATGCGGGGTTTAACGTCACAAAACCACAATATGACGAGAGACGCCGTTGTGGAGGGCTCCGGAAATTTGACCACCCGGGGTTCTTTAACGTGCACCCAAATCTGAGAACTCAGGCCAACAGCCACTAGACCAACCGTGGCGTGGCTGGCATATGTGTGTATGTATGTGTGCATGCGTGTATGTATGTGTGTATGTGTGTGTGTATGTGTGTGTGTGCGTGTGTGCAAGCGCGTGCGTACGTGCGTGCGCGCGCGTGTGTGTGTTCTTTGGCGAGTTGCTGTACGTCCCAATTTCTTGTTGGGTGAGTTTGTGACGTCATTATTGATCTCAAAGTGCGAAAGCACACAACCACAATAAAGGGGCTCCATCTACGTTCTTTCTTGTGTTTTTTAGGGGGGGGGGCATATTTTGCGCGACAGCAATAACAGAGCTAAATATTACCATTTCAAGGAAGCGCCCCCCCCCCCCCCCCCCCCCCCCCCATTGAAACCAAATAGATGACCCCTTCTCCCGAAAAAAAAAAACAAACTTGTGCATACACCTCTGGTAGACACAGCTGTAAGCGTTCCTTTTGAAACTAAACAAAAGTTGAAAGTTAGCGCTTGCCTTGCCTCTCCCTCGTCCATGTGTGTTGGCGCCATGCCACATATGGAGCGGGATTCGAACCTATACAACCTTCGGATCAGCAGTCGAGCAAATCAAGCATTAGGCCACCAAGGCGAGTACTTGAAGAAAGAAGGAAAGCACGGTGTGCCAGAAGCCGTCCACATTTCGTCTTTTTTCCAGGACTTCCTCTCAGTCGTCGTCGAATTGCGCAACGATGGATCTGTTCCGGGGCAAAACATTGCTCAAGAAGGACGGCACTACCATCTCGGCCGACGGCGCGCTGCGCAACAAGCGGCTGATCTGCATCTACTTCGCGGCGCAGTGGTGCCCACCGTGTCGCGTGTTCACGCCGATATTGGCCAACGCGTACCGCAGGGCCAAAGACGAAGGGCTGCCGATCGAGGTACGTCCTAGGTCGCTCGCGAGAACCTTCGAGGAAGTCATTCGTACCATGAATAAGACGTGAATGAAAATACGAGGACGCCAACCATAAAAGAATCAAAACATGTATTGACGTTTCAGTACCCATAACGTGAGCCCCCCCCCCCCCCCCCCCCTTTTTTTTGTGCGCAATCTTGGATTGTGTACACGGCCTCCGGGTGCCGAAACACCAAGGCATTTTTATTCTCTTGTGGTTGGCATCCTTGTCTTTATATTCAATGATTCTTCCCGACCAGACAGATGCCCGTGGAAGCCTTGATTTCAACTAAAGATGTGCTCTTGTTCGACCCTTTTGGTGTCGGGCTTTGCGTGTGGAGATGCAGCTTACCTTTGAAGATATGAAAAATTCGTGAAAACGATGTGTGTTCCAGAGACGACGCTTCGTCGATCAGACTTTTATTCAAGGCTGCCACTACAGGCTTCAAGGTTGCAGCACTGAAAATACAAGCCCGCTAACCGAAACGTTGCCTCCAGCAATATCCCGGGATCCAAGAATTTTCATTTCTTGCTGCTTCTATTTTTTCTCGAACTTAAGCTTTTTTTTTAACTTACAATTGAATATTTCCGCTCAAGGACGACTTGATTTGGTAGATAGCGTTGAATTTAATTGTAAGCATTTGTTAAAGAAAAAGTTTTAGCACGGGAAATATAAGGCGAAATGGGCAGACATTTAACAAGAGAACTGCGGCGTTTGAATGTATGTGTGACGTGCTGTTTTTATAAACGCTGAAATAATCAGTTTTTTTCCTTTCAGCAGAGGGCCACCGTCACCAGTAACCAGAAACCAGCTGCAACAAACAGTTCAGTTCACTTCACGATGTAATGCAACACGTAGAAAATCTCGGTATCAGTAATTAATCAGTATGATATGGCGTAAATATTGGTTATGTGGTTAGGCAGTATCTTCGGCGATGCCTTAACCGTGTTTTCCACGAAATATACAATATGGTAATACTATCAATGCTTAATTAAAATGCATAGTTTCAAGCGTTCGTGCGTCAACACTGTGATGTAAAGGGACCCTATACAGCGAGCACTCGAATTCTAAACCTCTTAGGTCCGGTAGAATGAAATTCAGGATTAAGACGTTTATCTTTATTTTCATGTTTAATAAGAAACCTATGACGGCATAGTTGACAATCTTGTTCTCCAAAAAATATCTGTCGGTACAAACGGACTTGGTATTTCGCTCTCGTGTCTTCCTTATTGTTTCATGACGGCGGCTATATGACGTAGATAACCGATAATCTGAACGCGCCGAGCAAGACTAAATATACAGGCGCGCCTATCAACCATTTCAGCCACCTAGCACATTCTGCAATCCCTAACACTTCGTCTCCTGTTTAATTTTTTTTCGAGCAGCGGTTATCTTAAACAACGATCCAAAGATAGCGGTTCGCTTGGTTGGTTATCAAGGGTGGCAGGCTACCCTGTAATGAGACGACGCCCTCGGTAATGTTGGTCTTTGTGCATTTTTGTAGCGTCCGTTTTCCTAGCGGAGTTGATTGATAATAATGCGAAATCAAAATACATTTCGGATAATGAAACCGTAGAAGAGCCCGATATTTATTTGGTCATTGATCGGTACGATTCAGTTTCCAGAACATCAGTTTTATCAGCCAATTGAATAGCCATGATGATGTCAGCACTATTCTATCTTTTATTTGTATTGTCTCAACAGTATATGGTAGAGATTTGTTGACATCGCCTTGGGCCAGCAAAGACTGACATTCAGCCAAGCCACAACCTCAGAACAGGACTCCGCGGTGAATCGATGTGTGTCACGAGAAAAATCGGTGTTCTGGGCAACTTTTTCACAGAGGAAGTAAAAAACAGTATTTGCGTGAACAAAATTTAGTTATGCATGGTTGGTAATACTGTAGAAACAGTCTCATGCCCAGGATTTTGATCCTTGGGAAATGGTTACGGCCACAGAGATAATGAATTTCATTTGTCTTTCAATCAGTGTGGCCTTCATCGAGCTTCGGTGATCACGATTTTCTAAAAAGAAGTTCATTCAGAACATGTCTCACCAGTTCACGGAGCAGAGAAGATGCCCAAGTTGTTCTGAGGATAAAAAAGGACTTGATTACACACAAATGTCAACAGTAAAGCTTGTTCTAACCAATGGCTCATCAACCTCACACAAAAATATGTTTCTACATTTTTGAGCTTTCAGACCCAGATCCAAATGTCTTGATACTTTCGGACATTAAAATGTGGAGGCGCCTTCTTAGCCTGACGTTTAAAATATTTTACTGCATGCAGTGAAGTCATACTTTAGTATGTTTTAGGGCGTTGTTCAATGCTACCGTTTGGTATCTGACTTCTTTTTGTCGGCTGCTATTTAGCATAAAATTTTAAAAGAGCTGTCGCTGAATGTCAAATTTCTTTTTTGGTTATATCAATTGTATATTACAGCATTTAGAAAATTTGTAGAGGGAAAAAATATAACCCCGTAACTTGATAAAATAATTTGAGAAAAAACGACAGCAAGGGAAACATGGAAGCGTTGCGATAAAAAAAAAAACGTATACAGGGGTGCTGCGCTCGAGCCTAAATTGACCTGTGTTCTTGGATGGTTTTTTTTTCATCTCACGGAATAATGAAATTTTCACACAGCAAACAAAAAACTGAACCCATACACTTTTTGAGCTACAGATCATTCAGCCTATCCTGTAAAATGATATACTGCTGGGCAACCATTTCTTGCATTTCAGACGATGTTTGGCATTTTTTATATTTCATGGTGGGAGCACCAAATTAGAAATGTTCTATGCAATATATATACAACAAATCCTGTTTTTCATAAATATGTTAAAGTTATATGCATTATTATTAGTTTCTAAAGTAACACCATTGAAAAGTAAAATCACTTAGCTTCATTTTGACATATAGTGTTCGACTATATTTGTAATATTATTCATAAAAAAGAACACTGCTGAATTCTGCAAAACGTGGTGGCCAGTTTTCCTACGGTAACGAAAGAGTTAAACAGCCCATGCAGGACGCTCGCGTGTCAAGCGGTACTTGCGAAGCAACATGATTTGCTATGTGTGGCTCGACAGAATAGGACGACGCGCCTTCTCGACACTCAGGTGGTGTTTGTGTCGTCGGACCGAAACGCTAACGACATGAGCGCTTACGTGAAGAGCGACCACGAAGACTGGCCTGCGCTTCCTTACGGAGACGCGCTGCAGGCGTGAGTTTGTCAAGATTTTTTATAATATTTCTCGATCCCTGCCACGTTACGTTAATCGTGCCACCTGTCTAAGGCCTTTATTCACGTTGCTATAGAATATATTTTACGAATGAGTTTCATTGGGGTCTTGTTGGGCTGTTATCTTTTGTGTTTTGTGTCTTTAACAATCGACCAAACAGCGTTAACGTAGACGCATGCGCACGAAAACGGTTCTTTTCGAGCATACGATGTTTTACGGCATTCTCAATTCACGTCGCAACACACACACACACACACACACACACACACACACACACACACACACACACACACACACACACACACACACACACACACACACACACACACACACACACACACACACACACACACACACACACACACACACACACACACACACACACACGCACGCACGCACGCACGCGCACACGCACGCACACGCACGCACATGCACGCACACGCACACGCACAGCCCCGCCACGGTGGTCTAGTGGCTAAGGTACTCGGCTACTGACCCGCAGGGCGCGGGTTCGAATCCCGGCTGCGGCGGCTGCATTTCCGATGGAGGCGGAAATGTTGTAGGCCCGTGTGCTCAGATTTGGGTGCACGTTAAAGAACCCCAGGTGGTCTAAATTTCCGGAGCCCTCCACTACGGCGTCTCTCATAATCATATAGTGGTTTTGGGACGTTAAACCCCACATATCAATCAACGCACACGCACACACAAAAAGAAAACGTCAGCTTACCAGCACAAAAAGAGGGTGCCCGTATTTATTGCGTCTTAATCACGACTAAAAGATTTTTTCAATCGTCTTTGCTTAGATTGGGTCGTGTGGTGTACCACATACGGGGAAGGCTGTTTTCGTTTCCGTATATTACCTTCATGCAATAAAGAAAAACGTTGTTACTCAGCGCCCGTTTTGTCATTTCTACTTCCTTCGTCCTTATTTTAAGCCCTGTCGTTCCCCTCAATCTAGGAACCTTGCTTTATACATCTGCCTATTGCAATCATATTGCGGTCAGTTATGAAAGGAATATGTCACAACCAACCCTTCAGGCACGAAGCCACAAAAAAAAAATCGACACACATTTCCCAAAAAAGAGAGCTTCCAGTTGAAAAAAAATTCGTCCAGGTCCTGAGATCGAACCTTGGACCAACGCCTTTTCACGGCGGTCACATTGCTAATTGAGCTAACCAGGATGCTAGCATTTTGCAGTTCGAGGGCGAATCAGTCCCCAAATCGACGCCACGGTGGTCTAGTGGCTAAGGTACTCGGCTGCTGACCCGCAGGTAGCGGGTTCAAATCCCGGCTGCGGCGGCTGCATTTCCGATGGAGGCGGAAATGTCGAGGCCCGTGTGCTCAGATTTGGGTGCACGTTAAAGAACCCCAGGTGGTCAAAATTTCCGGAGCCCTCCACTACGGCGTCTCTCATAATCATGTGGTGGTTTTGGGACGTTAAACTCCACAAATCAATCAATCAATCAATCAATCAATCAATCAATCAATCAATCAATCAATCAATCAATCAATCACATGGATACAGAATACAGACATTGAGTTCTGCCACAAACGTGTGGTCGTAAGCTCTCCCTTTCATAACCATTCCGCCTCCTTGCGGGATTACGCTTGACTAATTTGCAATATCGCTACCAGTGTTTCGCATCTCGGGCGAAACTGCATATGTACCTTCTTGCCATCCTTTGTGCGTAGCCAACATGGAGTACTTCATTCTACACTCTCCGGTTGCCCTACATCATCAGCGAAAGAACAACGACATTTTTCTACATACCGATTTGGAAGCGGTACAAAAGGACATACTCGAGAACTCTCATCAGCTTGTCACATTAGCCCCTTTCCTAATTAGTAGCGGCTTGGTACGCGTCATCTAGTTGTGTGCCTACCACCCCTGCCCCACTCTATCCATCATACACATTCAGGTCTCCCTTTCACTAATAAAAGAATTCATCAATCTGTCTAGTTCCTAACGGATACAGGATAGTTAGTTGGTTGTTTTATGGCGTTTTACGTCCCGAAGCAACTCTGGCAATAAGAGACATCGTAGTTGAGAGAGAGAGAGAGAGAACATCAGATAACTTTGCCCTACCGGAATTCTTTGAAGAGGTACCGCCACCATTTTTTTATGAGGTGCGGTGACACTACCATACAAATATTCTGCAGAAAGAGGCGACTCTGAGAAAGCGTGAGGCTCAGAAAATGCTGGTAAGATACTCTATTTTGATATTAAGGTCACTTTTCAATGGCGTACCTGCCGACATCGACCCTAGCCTGATGTCGCGCTACAGAAGGAATTCTCATTACTTCCCACCTCAGTCTGGCTAGTTGTGATGGCGTCAGGCTTCAAAACTTTCGAAATGGCCGCTTGTGCGTCACCAAACATTCAAAACGACCATTTGTGCTTCCCCAAATGAGCCACAGTGCCCAGCGGCCGTGCTGACGTCACGATTACTTGCGCGAGCGCGTTACGAGAAGTTCGTACCACGTTGTTCCCGTCAGGGTACAGTAGGAACCAAAAGTAGCATTCAAGAACATACTGTAAACTCTGGATAACTTGTCCCTTCATTTGACGCAAAAAAAATGACAACTAAACTTTTTCGTGTCAGTGCCCCTCTAACGTGCGCGGACATCCACAGTACACTATGAAGAACACATTGCGGCAAAAGATTGCGAATGCCTCAGCGCGCTTGTTGGTTTACCTCATCTGCAGCGGTCTCAGGGCCCGGTACAAGGTGGCCGGCATACCTACACTGGTGGTGGTCAAGGCGGACGGGGCACTCGTGAGCACCAACGGCAGGCCCGACGTCCAGACCAAGGGCTACAAGGCGTTCAAGGACTGGCTTAGCTGCATATGAACCTGCAAGGGAGCCCGACGGAAGGCGTCGCCACGAATAAACACTCATGTTTTGATTTAAAAAAAAACGAGTATATAGCTAAAGAAAAAAAACCGGTGTACAGTGGCAAACTTTATTCGCGAGATCGACGACGACTCTATTGTAATTTTCTGGTCAATCTGTGCACAAGGTTTTGTCTACTGCACACATAATGATTGCCCCAACAGGATGGCAGTACATATATCTATATAATACAGACATATAAATATTGCGCACATGATGTGAACAACCGACCCCCCTCCCCGAATGCTTGCAGAAAATTACAAGGTTATTTGGGTCGTTGCGCGGGATTTCGCGTACTTGCATTTCATTCATAATTTGCTACAGGAGTGCTCCTAACCTAGCTGGTTGATGCACTATTAAGCCGGCAGCAAACATCACAGGACACGGGTAGTGTATCGCTCCATTTCTTTCATCTATTCAATCTTCCCAATCTTCTCCCCCTGAGCGAGTAGCATATGCCTAGAGTTACTGTATATGTTACGTTTAGGTAACGTTAGCATATACAGTAGCTCTAGTTTTGCAAACTGGTTAACGTCCCTGCCTTTCCTCTCTCTCTTCTTTTCATTCCTTTTCCTGTATACCGTCCCACCTCCAGCGTTGTATGTTCCCATCTCAATATTGCACCCGTTAAAATAATTTAAGCGATTTCTTCAACAACCCTTGTGTGAGTGACGTTTATTTTACTATACTTAAAGATACTTTTTAAGAATGGGAAAATTTAATTTCGTTAATTTGAGAACATAAGAAAATTTTAGGTACCTTTGGGCTTTACCGAGAAAGTCGACCTTGTCGACTTTCTGTCGACTTTCTCACCCTCCTTTTCTAGGGGTCTTCTCTTGCGATGATAGGTTGCTTGCTATATCGGTAGCATGTGGCAACTGCGATTACGATGCTCCCCAATTCAAACCCTGAGTGCAATTGCACGCACCTTTTTATTCGCCACGTTCTGCGGGGAGCGGTGGTGAATATATTCTCGTTTGGCTAGAACTGCAGGGTCCTCTTTGAGGCGGCGGCGATCACCTTCTGCTTCGGCGACGCAGATTGCGAATGATGTGACGCCATTTCGTAGCCTCGGGCGGCGTCCCTTGGTAATTCTCTCTCCGCGTTCGCTTTCATTCTTGATTACTACGACGCATTGGCGTGCGCAGGGTTTTTCTCACGGAGGGGGGAGAGGGTAATCACAACATTCCTTCCCCTTCTATTAAGGCAATGTATTACTGAGCGGACAAAATTTAAAAGTGAGGGTGGCGTCTACGTGTTTCTTCTGCCCATAGGAGAACTTTTGCTTTCAACCATGTAGTACTGTATATATGTATTTTTGCTAATGCTTTTTATATTTTGTTTATTTGTACTAATCAAGTGGAAAGGGGTAGCCATCGCTAAGTAAAGGTGACAAAAACTCATTCGTTTATTTTCCATTTCAATAATAAAAAAATAGGGGCAGATTTCACGCCGCGTTTCCCAACATCATGGACCGAATTTAGACACTTAAAATTGCAATGGAAAACTGAACAGTGTCATACTAGACAACTGGAAGTCATGTTAACTAGATTACGATGTCGTGTGCCTCAATTGAATTTATATTCATACAGAGTTGGTCTGGTGATATCTCCCCTATGTAGCTTTTGTTCAGAAACAGAATCAATAGAGCATTATTTTTTGTCATGTCACCGTCACAGATTGTTAAGAAAACGACTCCTTGTCATCTGACTAGCTAACCAAGGGTCGACCTTCACCATTGAGAAAAACGCCAGGCCTGTGTGGAAGGCGCCAGCACAGTCACAACGAAAGCTGGAAGAGCGGCCTTTCAGAGCCTTTTCAAAACACTCATTGTGTAACTGCCGCAAGCTCACTTGCTGGATGCCCGCTACGGTATTAATAAAAATTTTGGGGTAGTAGGTACGACATTCGCTATGCTATTTTTGTCATTCTTCTGAGAAGCGTGGTATACGTGGTATACGCTAAACTATTGCGAGGAATTTCGCGCCAATTGTCCATGCAGTGGCTGACGACGATGAGGAATTATGCCTGAAGTGGGTATTCGCCACAGTTAATAGGTGAACAAAAACAAGCTTTTGTAATGGGTTGGAGCATTGGACAACCCACTCCTTACGCTATTCGCATTGTGCGACGACTGCTTGTTCTTTCGCCGTTTTGAAACGCTTTAGGGCCAAACTCCATAAGCGCGAAAATGCACGCGACAGCGACGAGCGACGCTATGAGCGACGAAACAGGGCGTTCGCGCGACGTGTCGCGTGCTCGTTTTCGCGCGATCGCTGGGTTCTCCAGATTTGGAAACCGTCGCTCATCGCCCGGAAGTGCTGGGCTCAAGCAGCTAATAGCGAAAAACCGGAAAAGACAAAGACTACGTAGGTGCACGTGACCCTGCCCGAGTCATGTATGCGCAACAAGAAATAACGCAATGTTTATTACGCATGCGCATATAAAAAAGTGCTGCAAGGCAATAATAAACACTTTCCGTTTCATTACACAACAATATATCTTATTTTTAAATTGCATACCGCTCACTACGCGGTTTTCTTGGTGCGAGTAGACGGCCTCATGCCAGCAACAGTGGAATTCGCTCGCCGAAGCCGTCGCGTGAATGAGGTTTGCCTGCGCTAGCGACTGATCGCGCGAAGCCGATCTACGTCGCGTCGCTTGTCGCTGTCGCGTGCATTTTCGCGCTTATGAGGTTTGGCCTTTATAAATCGTAATAACGCGATCGCTTCGCCGACATGAAGCCTGCCTAAGGCAGGTTTGCCAACAAGTCCCTAACACCGGCGTGGCTCTGTAGTAGAATACTGGACTAGCACTCAGCGGACACGGGCTCGAGCCTCACTGTGTCATTGGTACTAGGTTTTTTTTTTTCCTAATATCGCGCGATGTGGTTACGGACACCGGCGGCGGCGGACAACTACGGCACTGCGCGAGACCCGGATTATTATCCCATAACAGCTTTCGCTGTAATATACTTACCTTTGGTGCTTCGGCTCTGGGCTTCTGCCACAGGAACACCTTTGATGCCGTTTGCAGTTATCTTCAAAACACGGAATGAATGCGCCTCTAAATTCTTTTTGATATATGTATTATTTAGCATTAATGAGCTGATTCAAAACATATTTCAAAATTGTTAGATATTACTGCAATGTATATTCAATCTATAGCCTATAATGTCTGGTCTGAATGACAAAAAGTAATTATTGCGTTCTTTCTGTTTCTAAGTACGTTCTTTCCTCTTTCTTGGATGGGATTATTTATTACTTGAAACGCCTGAAAATTCATATAACCGATTCTTGGCAAATCCTCCTGAGCGGGTGTGAGTCACAGTTGAGGTATCATCATCATCATAATCATCATCATCAAGCTGCCTTTTGAAGCAGTTTTCCGACGACATCAGTGGAGCGGAACACCCTTCCTCACATCAGCGGTTTCAGGCTTGGCATAACCACCGGTTCCTCATCAAGGAAATCTATCTCAAAACACTGCATGCTTCGCCCCTTCCCCGGTGTCACGTTAGTGGAGCTGAAACGCTCTTCCCTATATACATGCTTCACAACTACCCAGTTTTTATTGTGTATTTTATCTGCATCTCGCTGACCACGGGCGAGATGATATTCCCTGCTCATAACCAACGACGCGGATACGAACGCCGACATTTACATTTCTGCGAAATGACGTCTTCAACGCTAGCGCGTTAATATATGAAAACGTCAAAGAAATAAACTTATTCAATTATATCCAATCGTGTGTTGGAAATAAAACAGAATTTGACTATACAAACACGCTTGAAGCTTTGAGGCACACTGCTGGCATATAAAGAAGAAGGAAGATGAAGAAGTGCATGGCCGGGCCTGGTGCTACATCCTACCAGATCAGGTCAGCATTTCTGATATAACGCATAATATAAGGTAAAATGATGTATAACGTGTTTAAATGTTAGATCAATGTATAGTGTCTATTATTATGTAGAATAATGTGAATGACGTTTACTTTGACGACGTAACGCTGACATTAGATCCGTGGCTTAGTCAGGTGCGTTAGGGCGCAACCTGTGACCAAATAATTTGTCATCGTACGAAAGTGTCTGATCTTGTAACAAACAATATCTGCGGCCGCATGCGTCAGCGGCAAGGCTAGCGTCCATATATCGTTGCGGACAAGCGCTCACAAGCGGAGTCAATGGCGGCAACCACGGACCTTTAAGCATTATGCGTGTGTGCGCCGAAATGTTGGTCTTTCTATGATGTGCCGGCAAACACGCGAGTCGACTCAGTCAGATTCAGATTGAGCGGTGAGTTAGTTGGAGGGAGTCAGCTTGAGGCAAATATCCGTGAGTCTGAGTGAGTCCAGCTGAGGATCGAAGATTTTCGCGAGTTTGAGAACGAGTGAATTTGAATAAAAAAAGAAACAAACAAACGTTGATGAGTCTGAGTCGAGTGCGAGTCCCAGTCAGCCCACTTGCGGCAATTTTTGGCGAGTATAAGTCCGATTGGGTCTTGTTAACGAAAACACCACCGAGTTCAAGCGAGTTCGGTTCAGCGAAGTGTTGGTTAGTCAGAGTCCGAGAAAGTCCTAATTGAAAACTAAATTTATTGAATGCTCTTTATGCCCGAATCGGTATACACTTGACGCACGTTGTTACCGTCTCCCATCAAATCCACTTTTCTTTTTTCTTCGTCAAATGAGTTGCATAACGTAACTATCTTTACGCCCGTCTAGGTGCTCCTCGTCATTCGTACATCCCTTTCCACGTCACCACTGCGATGCGCGCGTTTCAGTGAACATCGCCGATGAACTCGCTGCGGGGCAAGACCCTGGTCAGAAAGGATGGCACGACCATCACGGCCGAGGCCGCGCTGCGCAACAAGCGCCTCATCTGCCTCTACTTCGCGGCCGAGTGGTGTCCTCCATGTATTACCTTCACGCCGATACTGGCCACCGCCTACCGCGAAGCAAAGGAAGAAGGCCTGCCCATCGAGGTACGAAGAGATGCTTGTCATAACGCTAAAGGATGAAAAGAAATTTCTTTTGATTATTACTACCTTTAAAATACACTTTCGGTTTTGATGACGATAGGGTGGCTTCTCAGTGACGTGCAATAGCAGTGTGACGGCCCCGTTGCGGTGGTCTAGTGGCTTAGGTACTCGGCTGCTGACCCACATGTCGCGGAATCGAATCCCAGCTGCGGCGGCAGCATTTCCGATGGAGGCGGAAACGCTGTAGGCCCGTGTGCTCAGATTTGGGTTAAGGAACCCCAGGTGTTCAAAATTTCCGGAGCCCTCCACTACGACGCCTCTCATAATCATATGGTGGTTTTGGGACGTTAACTCCCACATATCAATCAATAGCAGTGTGACGTCACGAGAAGGCCGCAGCTGCCAATATACTGACGGCAAATCTCGTCTGCTCGTGGTGCACGCAAATAAAGAGGAGTGAATTGTCGTTCAGTGATCCCGACAACAATTTCTGCGATCTAGGTGACATACAGGGCACGGAGCTCACAAATTTAGAACTGTCTTCACTGGTAGGGATAATATCCATTTCATAAGAACTGGCTTGCAGATGCTCAGTGACAAATCTTTGAAATTAAAATATCTTTATACGTCTAGTCTGATTCCGGTGTGTGGGGGGTGTTGACAGTACATAATATGGAAACAAAAAATGTCGCCTCTACAGTGTCTTCAAGCCGTGTCAGTGGTCCTTTAAAGGGCCATTAAACAATTCCGAGGACCGTAAATTAGTTTAAAGAGAAATATGTGCATTTTTGCTTTGTGAACATGCTGCTGCAAGAGTTTTGCGAAAGCGTGCTACATTAAGGAAGTTGCAAGGGCTAGAACATCGGTTTCAGTTGCCATGGTTTCAAATTTTCGCGCGGCCTCGCCACCCTTCTTCACAGGCATTGAAAGGCGTAGCGCCTTCTTCGCGACTGGTTTAGACCAATAGACGATATGCGTGCTACGTCAAGTCACCGGTCAGCGACTCTGCGTCAATGTGCGTGAAAAAAAAAGAAAAGATTGGCTAGGCGTAGGAAAGGATCCCGGGAATTGTTTTTTAAAAAAGGAGGCTTTGCGCGGCGCGCATCACTGTAATATTCGAAAAACATGATCACAACGGTCTACTTTACGCATTGCCGAGCTTCTTTGGGGGGTGTAAAAAAATTCGGAGCCCGTTGACGGGCCCTTAAAGCGGGATAAAGTTTAAGCCCATACTTGCTGCGCTTTTTCGCTCCTAACGGTTATCTGCCGCCGCGGCGCTGGCAGTCGAACACTCATCCTCACGCTCAGCAGCAATTTCTCGGTGCAGGTAGTGTTCGTGTCGTCCGACCGAAGTGAGGACGAAATGAACGCCTTCGTGAATAACAGCCACGAAAACTGGCCTGTGCTTCCCTACGGTGACCCACTGCAGTTGTGAGTATGCCATAGAATGTACTTAAGCTTATAAATAGCTTAAGAGAGGCTCTTTTAAAAGCAAAAGTTAAGGCAGTTTCGCTCTAAGGGTGCCCCCAGCCAGAAGGAAGTGCGGAGTCTTCCTTGTTTCTGTTCGTTTTTTTTTTCTCTCTTTCCCCTCCCTTTCTTTTAACACAAAAGTATTTTATACCAAGTCCGCCGTCGCCCCTGACGTAGTTCCGTCACAGACATGATACTGTGAAATATTCATTAAGAGATGGCAATGAAAGTACTGGAAGAAAAAGTTCCGTCACCGAGAGACGAACGTACGACCTCTCGCTTCGCAGCGCGAACCGAATCAACCGCGAAGCGCACGTTCTTGAGCTTGCCAACGATCTTCAGAGATTATTTACTTTCACGCGTTCTTTTTATAGCAGGCGAGATTGCGCGAGGGGTTCGCAGGGCGTTTAAAAGTCATTGCCCGTGCTTTGCGATGAGCGCGCCTCAACAGGGCGTGAACGCTCGTGCACCCACGCTTATCTTACAATCCAGGTGGTTTGTACAGTGTCAAATGTTATGGAAAGGAACACGTGAACGCGTGGCCCGAGCGCTCCGGCTGCTGCTTGTAGGGCATTCATGCGGGAGCGACAGCAGGCACAGCCCGTATTCTCGTCATCTAGTGGCGAGCAAAGCAACCGGTCATTGGTGATATCGAACCAGCGGCAAGACAGCAACCTCCTCCCTTTCATAGCAATTACGTGAGACGCCGGGTGTAATCGCCTTGAAGGGGGACGGGCTTGCAATCTTGCCGCCAGTTGCATATCACCAATGACTGGTTTTTTTGGTCGCCACTAGATGACGGGAACAGAAACTGTGGTTGCCATCACTCCCGCTTGAACGCGCTACAAGCAGCCGTCGAAGCGCGTGAGCCACGCGTTCGCTTGTTCCCTTTCATAAAAATTGACACAGTACTTCTTGGGCTCTCACCAAAAGTGTGCGTTGAAGTTACAGAAAGAACGAACGCCATTTCGCTCGCTGCAGCGGCCGCGCTTGCGAAAGGAGCACGCTGCTCACACAATGCGCTCGTTTTGTATATACTTGCGTGTATATACTTGAGCAGTACACTTCAAACGTCGAGCTGCGACAGTTGCTATAGTTCGCGCTCGTCTTGTGCGTGTATGTTCTTTTCGTACGACCTTTATATTTAAGGAGGGAGCAGCAAGTTTCGAGCTGCTTGCCGTTGTTCGCATGACATCACAATTCGCAGCTATACCATTCATTTTTCCCCTTGTGGTGAAACAACGCACAATAACCGCTCAACAACCACTGCGAAGACACTTTTCACTTTCGTGTTTACCCATTACTGTTGTGAGTGATAAGACATATTCAAGAGCTTCGTGACCACCCGGGATATTTCACATCGCTTATGAAGTTTCCCCATTAAAAACGCGCATTATATATACTGCCATGTTCCTGAAACAGACCCTGTGAAAACTTCTGAACTTGTATTTGTTCACATCCAATAAAGCTGCAACCGCTTCAATGAAAACGCGTGTTTCACTTTTGCGCAATGGCCGATTCTCATAAAAGATAAATCAACATTGTTATTGTTTTCGTCGTCGTCATTGTAGTACCAGTAGTAGCGCTATAGCAATAGCAGTATTGGTAGTAGTAGCACTGGTTGTATAGACACTGTTTAGCTGAAACAGCCAGTAGTTCCCTACTGCCACTCGCACTTGCATTGTTTGCCATATCTCTCTGACAGCACTCTCAAGGCCAGGTACAAGATCTCCGGCATACCAACGCTTGTGGTACTCAATGCCAGAGGCGACCTGATATGCAGCAACGGCAGGTCCAGTATCGCGACCATGTCCCACTATGCGTTCAAGGAATGGCTCTGCACCACGTGAAGGAAGCGCCAGCGAGAGCTCCACGCCGTAAAAATGCTGCCTGTCTCGTACCGTGAAAGCGCCGTTTAAGGGAAACGGATCGTCGAGTGTGATATTGTAATTGCGCGTAGTTATTCGTATAAGGAAGGGCTTTTATTGAGATAATTGTAGACTGGTTGGTTGTGAAGCGTGTGAATGTGAGTATGTTGGTCGCTGTTAAAATATCGCCGTAATCTTACGGTGAAACAACTGGTCAACTCTTGATGCCAGAATGTTTGCTGTTACGGCATAGAATACGCTATCGAAGCCATAGTTACAAACATTATCGATGCCGTAGCTCAGCATCAAACAAAAAAGAATTGCGTTCGAAATATTATTACCGCAATAGCGAAATCACAGCAGTAAGGGCTTTTGAATAGAGTAGAATACGACCGCATTGGACAAAGAGCAATCACAGTAAACGTTACCACTTACCGTGCCCACTAACAATATTCTGCTGAGAGATGAGTTGCGAACCGTTGAGCCACGTTTCAGGAAGCGGCAGCTACGGCATTTGTTCAAATTTGGTCCAATAGGCACTTACTACTGTAAAAATACACGGTTTTATCCAACACTGATATTATCAATTTATTATTATAAAAATTATTTATGAAAAAATCTCTGCACCTGAAATAAATAATCATAATTTCATGAAAGTGCGTCTCATTATCACAACTGGTATGACGAAATGGTGTATTAGAACTTGTAGTATAACGTAAATACATGTCGCGGTGTAGTTTCAGCGCTGTTCTTGTTGTTCGTACTGTTTTTTACTGTTTTATTTCATACTGTGCTACACAGACGTTCTGCAAGGCCACTTGAGTGTAAATTGAGCATAGATGGTTTGTTCTGTATTTAATTTATGCTTATGCATTTTGCTGTATGATACATATGTACAGGTGGCAGGAACTCTGTCAAGCTGCGACGAAGCAGCTTTTTTTTTTGTCTCCTTTTTTTCAGTTTATCGTGTAAATGAAGGACGAAAATAAAAACATGTTTGAATATTTAGACGCCAGTTCCGATGTGCAACGGCTCCAGGTAATGGTGATTGTTTGTAGAGTTTAACATTCCAAAACGACTCAGCCTATGAGAGACGCCATATTAGCGAAAGCTCCGCAGAGCTTCGACCTCACGGGGTTTTTCAACGTACACTGACAATTAAGGCACAGTATAAAGGCCCTGAAACATCCTGCTTTCGTCGAAACGAGACCGCCACGGATTTGATCGACCTTGGTCGTATTTGGCGTCAGCGGCCGAGCACCGTGAATACTGCATGGACCACCTGGCGACGTTTTCGACATTGAGCGTAAGTTGGATGTTGGTGCGGTGGTAGACTTTCACATGTTCATATGTATAGCTACAGGGGCGTAGGGTTGTCTTTACCTCTCCACAAGAAGGTTTTATTATGTATGTGCGCATACACACATACATGTGCGCACGCACACACATACGTAAAAACGCAAGCAAAAACATACATAAAGTCTGCTCGCCTCCCTCCCCCCCCCCCCCCCGAATAAAATTTCGGGCTACACCCACGCTCAGCTTAGTTGGTAGAACATGTATGCAAAACAAGATGGTCACCAATGTGAAACTTAGCCCTTATCAATCACTATGATACTGATAGGAGCGGTGCTAAGGTCCAGGGTATTCGGGGATTGTCTTCTGCTAGCTTCTGGCTGCAACAGCTGATTTCTGTTATAGTTCGCTAGCGTAGCACGGCACTCCTGAACTACTATAGCTGCATTTCTTATAGTGCTAGTTCCACAGCCAGCATTACAGGAGGTCAAAAAACGATTTCATTTAATGTATCTTGTACATAACCACAACCATCACGGTCAGGATCATGCCCCCGAGTTGGTAGTGAAACGCATTGGGCTAAGTGGTGCTGAAATATCTTGCCTGAAAGCGCAAACGTCTCGCTAAGTAAGTTAACAACACTGCAGTGCAACAAATCTTGCTAGTTATTCGCAAAACTTGGCGATGTATAAGCAGCATTTTATAGTTGAATTCTCATTTTGTTAAAAAGTGTATTTTGTGTAAATGTGTATACAATGCGTATACAAAAAGTTTGCCGACAAAATAAAAAAAAATCATAAGTTCACCGATAAGTAACCGTGCGAACAATCTCAATGATCTCATACGCTCTACGACGTTTGTTTCACGACTACGTTCAACTTGCCTAATAGACACATAGGGAATGATAGCGTTTTAACCCATGCCCATATTTAGATGGAGACGAAAGTACTGTAGGCCCGTGTGCTCAGACTTGGGTGCACGTTAAAAAACCACAGGTGGACGAAACTTCCAGAGCCCTCCACTACGGCGTCTCTCATAATCGTACAGTGGTTTTGGGACGTTAAACCCCACATATCAATCAACACATGTCCATATTGCTTGCTATCATTTGCAAGCACATTCTTTCGCTACATTTATATGGTAGCAGACTTGCGGTCCATGACGGGCATTCTCTAGCTTTTAGCAGTATAGCGTCAGATGCATCGGATGTGCGCTATTGAAGTATGCCGTGGGCAGCATTACGACTTGAAAAGCCAACGCGGTTTTCGATCGCCAACTGCGTGCTTTGCGAATAGAATATGTCGTCATAATCGATGTAACACAAGAACGCTTTTTCAATTTACCCGCGAGCGTTTGTTGAAGGAAGAAGAGGCAGATGGCAGCACGCATGCCAAGTCCCGTTATGAGGAAATCGCTTTCTCGAAGAGCGTGTCGCCGGGTTGGAAATAGCGTACGCGCATTTAGCCACAGCGGTGTGGCTTTTATACGACTTCCGAAAATTTTTAATGGTCAGATTTGCATGCAAGAAAAAAATTATATCCAGAAGTAAAATACCAGGAGCGCCGGACGTCCACAAACGTTAGACGCACACTAATTAGCTTTTATTGAAGTAGGCTTTACTAATTGCCTATTTCGTTAATTTCTTTGTGGCACATATAGCACCCATGGGTAGTTCCTAAACGGTACGCTCTCCTCCCTTCACATTACTTCCGCCGACAAATACAAAAAGAGTCAATTCTTTCAGTTTGGTCAGTGGCCGCAATGTTTAATTGCCTACTTTCTATTCCACAGAGGGGCTTTACAGAAATACATTATTTTCCATGCAATTAGCTGCGTCCGATATTTTTTTCAATAAGCGAGTTTTGTAATTCTTATGACAACGATCTTAAAGTCTGACGCAATAAGATATATTATTTCACTGTTTACGGTATTAAGCGTACAACTATTAGGGCCCGAGCTGTCATCGCTTGGCATAACGTAGACAAAAGTGCGTGAAAAAATGAAATATGTACGGGAAGCAAACGAGAAATAGAAAAGGAGAAAATTTTCATAAGAAAAACGAATAAATAGAAACAAAAAGAAAAAACAAGAAAACTCGAAAAAAGAACGAGAAGAAAGAAAGGATGAAAGAACAACAAAACCAAGGAGCAAAAAAGAAACCTGCCAATCCCCCAGAGTGGGTACGTATATATATTGAAGAAAAAACTAACATACAAACAGCACCGCAACATACAAACAGCACCGCACTCCTGTCAGGCTTGGCACCCATATAGAAGAAAGGAAACAACACTCTCTTTCCTCCGTGCTTGGCCACGTGTGCGAAGCTGCCTCAATGTTTTTTTTTTTATCACTTGCCCAATCGAGTTTAATGATTCTGTCGCTGCAGTAAAATATTTTGAACTGAATTAAACTAATCTTTCGTGTCCTTTATAAAATCAAACAGATTCTAATGCATACCCCAGCAGGCCAAGCCTTTATTTCTGACGCACTCCCAATGGTTCTGTGCCGCGAAGTGGCGAGGCCGATAATGTCGCAGTGAAAGGACCAGCAGTCGGCCCGAGAGGTTCTTTGTCAACAAGAACATCATTGAGTTCATGCGCAAGAACGTTTGTGAAGATGATGAGGCAACTAGCACGCAATACGATGCCGTGACTTGGGGAGCAGAGGATATGCAGTCCTCGCGTCTCATGATGTGTCTCCTCTGTAGAACGTTTCGCAGAGCTCGTGCGTTCGCAATCTTCCCAATCCGCAATGCTGTAAAGCGAATGGGCGGCTCGCATACCACGCAGTGCGTAACTCTATATACAGTTACAGTTAGAGTGTACTAGAGTATAGTAGACTATAGTTACAGTGCATGGCTGAGGGGCGACATCAGTCGCCGGCAGAGAGCAACAATATTCCCGAAAATCAGCGCATCACACTTGCGTAAGTGTTTATGCTTGCGTGCGTGCAAAGTGGACCCAAAGATGAGTTTGTGGCTCTTGTAAATGAGGAACCGTATTTAAGACAGCTGGCGTGTCCTTGGGTCCAGTGAAATAGCACATTCCGCAACGCACCTGTCGTGGCAGTGAGTGAAAGGCGAAAGATGCGCGCTCGGAAACTTGGGTGGACTGATTACGAATACAGGCGCAAGCGGCGGATCTTCCGCGAACTATTCCATCTTTCTGTAGTCATTGCTCATTCAGTTTTCTTTTTGTTTTTTTTAAGAAGCCACAGAACACTCGGTAGTAGAGCGGAAACCAAGAGGGACAGAAGAGAAGAATCACATGCACCTGTCACTCATTCTTGCAGCGGCACCGGGCGCAGAGAATAAAACCCAGCGCCTTTCGCGTGAGCCGCCGGAGAGACGACGACAGGTATGCAGCGTCGCACCGAAGGCGTGCGAAGCCTGCAGAGACTCGAAGACAACCGAGGCCAACTAAGGTTGCACGGCGGGCTTGTTGGTTATTCATGTTGTTCGAGGTATAGCGCATCCAGGACGGGACAGAGAAGAAAACACAGAACACATACACGGCGCTAAGCCAACGTGTCTTGCAGCCGCGCGCCAACCGCTTCCGTTCGCCCACGGAGGTGAAAGGACACACGCCATGCACGACGCTCGCGCGCGAGACATGTAGTCGGCGCCTCACCTGCGACTCCGCGACGCACACCTCTGCCCTGAGGTGTGTAGGGGGGTTTGTTCACCCACGTTGCATAGCTTGCGGGGCATAACTCGAAAGCAAACGGGCATACACGCGTGAACACGAAAGGGGAAGTGCATCAAGTGAGAAACATTTCTTGACGAACCAAATGCACTTTGACTCTTTTTATTTCCCTATCTATCGAGTTATCTGTCAAACCGCCTACGTCTGGGTGCTCTCGTTGTCGTATTGCGAACTCGGCATATACCAGAATTGTCCTTTTACTGATGAAGACACGTGCTGGGTAAACTATAGGCATGTGTAGCGAAAATTTTTATGACAGACACACGAAAACGCGTGGCCTGCGCTCTGTCGCGGCTGCATGCCTACAGCGCCACCGACAGACAGATAGAAAAAGCGCGTCCGTTTCTTGCGTCATCTGTTAGCAAACAAAACAACAATCGCTGCTAAATTGTGTTCCCGTTTTGGCCTCGCACTGGGCCATGTCGCCAAAAGCGGATGCGTTTTGTTTATCTGTCGCGTGCTGTGCAGAAGATCGCAGGCCGCGTGCTCACGGGTTCCATTTCATGAAAATTCATACTGTACAGTACTGACAGATGAAATAGGACACCAAGAGCGCGTGGCTAACGCAATATTCAGCGCCGCTCGTGGAACCAAGGTGTTGTGGTCATAGAGTTTCCTAATATAAACTAGAGGAAACTCTGGCGCTAGTGTTTATGGGAGCTGCAACGCACGGCGCTTTAGTGAGCATGGTAAAGATGGGTAGTACATACATGTGTCTAATATTCGTACTTATGGCCTGTTTTTGACTCCGTGTGTGTTCGTGTGCCTTGGAGCTGTTTTCTTACGAAACAAATATTAGCAAGTGTTCAGCGGTTGTGCTTCACCATCTTATTCTTTTAGACTTACCTTTCCAAATCGGGTCACGAAGTTCAAAGGGTTGGATCCTTTTTTCAAAGCAAAACCGAAACACAGCAATAAACAAAGCCGCAAGTACGATTCGCTGCCCGGAAGTACGAAGACTAGGCAAATGTGTGTACTACCCATCATTCCCATGGTCGCTGAACGATCGAAGCGCCAGAGTCCCCTCTAGTTAATTTTAGGAAACTCTATGGTTGTGGTATAGAGTGAATGGTGCGGAGCACGATTAATCCTTCCGGTCACTAAAGAGTCGGCCTGTAGTTTACAATTGCGCTGCTTTTAGTTTTAGGTCCTTCTGTACTATCGTTTCTTCGCGCACCACCATTAAGGAGGAGTAGTATGCAATGTGCGCACCACCAGTGTGGAGCTGACACTGCGGCCCGTTTGCAACTATGGGCTATATAGTCCATAAGTCCATATGTCGGCTCCGTCGTACGACGCTGACGCACAACAAAAGTCACCAGTCGCGCACAATGCTATAGTTCAAAATACACTGTAGTCAAAGATTTGGCCGGCTGTGCAGTACTCACTAATTGAAACTGGACATTTTATTGGTACGCAAACCAACCAAATAGAGCCATAGTCTCAGATATCCCGCGCCGCTCAGCTGCGCTCACGAGCCAGAAATGTTATTCGGGAGGGGGGCACCACCTTGATTTCGGGAGGCGCGCCCCCTTTAAATGGCCATTTTTCGCACTCTATGTCATGGAAAAAAAATGTTCTGGGGGGGCGGCACATGTTTGACGTGCCAGACCCCAGCTCACGAGGCGCGCAAACCAGCATAGCGATTCAGAGGCCCCGTCAGATCCCTGTTTAAGGGCCTTCGCGGCAGATTTTGGGACGTCACCTGGTGTAAGTCGCCTATGCTTATAGCCTGCGCGCAATAAATGGCTGAAGTAGCGGCGAGGCACTCAAGCACGGTTGCAAGCTTACCGAGTAGTGGCGCTTAAGGCGGGTATAGCAGAAGTCGCGAAGTATACTTGCTCCACACGGTCGATGAAGGCTTGGGGCACTTTCCTATTCTCAGCTTGACCTCTGCAGCTCCGGGCATTTAGGATAGTTGCGAAAGCCCTTTTGACGGGCGGAAGGAATACAGTTGCGCGCGATATGAAGGTGATTGCACACGCGTCGACCTGTGTAACGTCACCTAGCGGCACGTTTCATAACAGTGAAAATCTAGACTGCCCATTCTTCTCTCAGTTTCGTGCTACAACAATGACCACTACGACGATCTCTACACCCGTTCTCTTTATTTTGATCCTTCCATTCGCTGCGATCAAGATACATTCTTCCTGGGCTCTTATCTCCGCAGACAACTAAAAGATTGTTGGGAAAGATGTGTGAAGTCACACCGAGTTCAAAGGTGAAACAGCAGTTTCTTTCTCGCCTCCGCTACTCTTCCTATAAGCGCTGTCCTCGTCACTGATTTCTTCATAATCGTTGAGCCAGTCAGGATTCCGTGCTTTTTGACTGCACACCGCTATCTCCGCTTGCGCCGTCGCAAACGCAGAAAACGAAGTGAATGCAGTTCATCGCACACGATATAGCCATTAGAAACAAGGCCCACCGGGCATCCGACTGAATGGGAAAGCAGGGTAGGTGAGAATTTACAACAGATACTTCTCGTAAATCGACAAATTGGTAGCTTATTCGATCCTGACGCCACGTCAGTGAGTACAACGTTATTGTGGTCTAGTGCAGGTGCCGAGGTTGACAAGCGCCACCCGGCTACTCCCACGTGGGGACCGGCAGGTATAGCCTAAAACGGCCCTGTCGCGGACGCACTGAGCGGCCAGGATTTCGTCTGGGCTGCGCAGGAGCGCATCTCACTCGGTCTACAGCCGGCGTCAGGAATTGTGCCACCAAAGCGGGTAACGTCGAAGAGAATAATACTCGCATTTTGAGAGGTTCTTTGAGGCCCTTATAAAGCTGGTGTTTGGCACTGCTCCGTTTAAACTGCTTCATCAGACGGGGTTGATCGCAGCTCAAGGAACAGCAAAAAAGAGTGAGGCTCACGTGATACCTGCCTTTCCTCGAAAGAATATGCTGGGACGTGGCACTGTTGTAGGTCTTGGTCGACGCTCGCACGATAACCTTCAAATTGCGGTCCACTGTACATTGGCGAACACAGAAGCACTTCACTTTTGCACAGGATCACTGCGGAGACAAACGGCCGCAGTTCTAAGAATTGTGCTTCTAAAACGAACGCCAAAAAGCTGAGACGTATACAGTTTTTTTTTTTTAGAACAGCGGTAGTTACCATACACAAGCCAAGTAAAACTTGACTCAAATACAAACCTTGAGGCACAGACACCTCCTCCCCGATTTGCATGACATATATTATCTAGGATCTTCCAGAATTGTTTCCGCAGACCAGGTTCTGCGAAAGCCAAGAAAGTCGCAGTTTAGCCAAGAAAGTCGGCAAGGGCATTCTTACGCATTTGTAAGTATACTGCAGCGTTTTGATGCCGTACATTTTCGTTGTTCTTTATATGCATGCCCGTGTCAGGCTGATGTTTATTCATACTAAGCTGCCTTCAAACGAATTAAATAAACTCTCAAGCCACTTATTGCCCAAAGTTTCGACCGTTAAAATTTATAACCACAAAGTGACCTGACGTTTCGGGACTGATTTGGTCCCTTTCTCAGGTGACTGTTCAGCTAGCTCTGAAGCTGGCGGCATTATTTTATTTTATTTATTTTTTGTGTTTGTGGTGTGGCCTTTAGTGTTACAGTCGAAGTTTGCACCCGTTCTGTGTACTTTCTTTCGTCCGTGTTTTTTTTTTTTTTCGCGCAGCCCAGCTACGTGTGTTCAAGAATGCTCCAACTAGCACAAATCAAGCCATCCTTTCTGCGTAACGCCTTCATTACAAGGACGAGGGGCGGCCGCGCTGTACGAGTCACGTGACACGTGCGTCTGACGCCCTCGTTGGCTAGATGCTGCTCGCCCTTCCGCTTCACAGCAGACGCGCTGAAACGATTCAAAACTGTGCGACGTCGCCGTTCTTATCAACACAAGGATAGTTTTCTATGCACTCACATGCCGGGTGCATAAAAAAATGTGTCTGAAATTATCAAAATGAAATAAATGTGATATTTGCTCGACGCCTTCAGTGTTATTCATCTGTAGCCACAGTCGTCTTAATGTACACTAAAGAAAAAAAACAATTTCTCGTGTATTAGACTGTGTTCGAATTCTTAGACAGCACGTAGACAGTCTACACGGACTGCTTAGAAGATCGCACCGAGCCCATGCTGTCCGAGAATTGGAACACGGTTAGACAGCTTTTACGCGACGATGCGCCACCTCGCGTCGAGAAGAAAAACCTAAAGGAAACAAACGTAACAGTTGTATTTCTGGCTTGTTTTGTGTTGAAATCAAAAACAAATAAACTTTACTCACATTGGGCGTCTGGGAAAGCGTCTGTTTGTGTGCAGACGGCCATTCTGGCGAGATTTGATCTATCTGAGCGATTCGCTGAGCCACCATCTTGTTTAGACAGCAAAGTAGCCTGCATCCCATTTCTCTACGATGCGTTCTTCTCGGAGCTGTCTACTTTGTCGGCTACGTGAGAATTGGAATGGGACTTAAGATGGCCGCCGTCCATTTAGCTGTCAATTTAGCCGTCTACGGTGAGTATTGGAACACAGCCTTAGTAAATTATAATTTTCCGATTCCAAAAGTACCACTCTTACCGCAACATGACGCCTGGTTAACGAGAAAGGGCGCGAAAAGAAAATGCAGGTGGAGACGCCCCCTTGAGATTCCTGCACCAAACAGCGCGACGTCACGAATTTTGAAGGCGCGTCTACTGAGCCCTACTACGATGCCTAGAATAGCCCTACGTAGCTTCTAGTCAATAAAATGAAGTGCACAGTCATATGCGGGTGCCACAGACTTAGCACACGAAGTTTCAGAGAATTTCATCGAGGCAATGTTACGAAAGTACGGAAACTGCATTTTGAAAATTTTCACGCCGCGCACCTATATTTAGGCACACAATTTAAAAATAAAATTCAGCTTGATTTTTCTCTGCTAATAACGAACATATTATAGTGAGACATATGACATTAAGGTTCTCAGAGTGCACTTTTTTCAATCTACAGCAAGTGAATGTTTTTCTTTACTGTTCCTTTAATATGGTTAAAGACATCATTTGGGGCAGTTATTGAGAAAGTTGCATTATATTATTTTTTTTCATAGGTGGAGTTAGGTCATTGGCGCAGTCATGTTAAATGGAAGTCATTCATGCGAAGAATTTCTTGCGGCCTTGAGATTTAGAAAAAGTGGTTTTTATGTGAATTGCGAAGTAATGAAATTTAATGAACTTCAATGAAATTAAGTGGCGGTACCTAAACTAAAGAGCACTAGAGCGCTGATTGATTATTTGATTTGTACAGTTTAACGTCCCAAAACCACCACATGATTATGAGAGACGCCGTATAGTGGAGGGCTCCGGAAAATTAGACCACCTGGGGTTCTTTAAAGTGCACCCAAATCTAAGCACACGGCCCTAGCACAAGTGGGTGCTTCGGTTTCGGTTTCACCGTTGAACTTGATTGAAGCTCATATGCTCTAAACACATGTAAGAAAGCAAACATTTCACTGTGCCTCAGCACCGAAAGTATAGGCCGGAGCATCTGAGGAAACCCGGCCGGAACGACTGTATGCCTTCACGGGCTGTTGTACGCGCGGGGATACGGTGCATGCGTGCCTGCGCAACAGCTGTCGACGTATCTGAGCGGCACATCGTCGCTGCAGACGGGGGAGCATCCCAGTCGCATAGTTTCTCCCAGTGGCTTTGCGAAGCGGGGCCCATTAGAGATCCCGATTAGAGAACGCCACCGAGATTCTTCAGCCACGCTCTGTCAGGAGGACTCTTCGACTGGCCTTGTCGTGGTTCTTTGCTCTTCACTTGAGCCCACTTCGATTGGTCCCAACTCTGTCCGTTCGCGGAGGGGGGTCATTAAATCTCGACGTCTTATCTTTGGAATACCGAGAGGCACGCGACTAGAATGCGCAACTGAAAATTAAGGGACAGCCAACGTAGCACATCAACCTCGTCGGGGGTACACGAGCGGATGGCAGATGTAGATATACATAGAGGGCACAGGCCTGCGTACGGTTCTCCATCAGAAGAAAGAGGAGGGGGGGGGGGGGGCGAGTATGGCCGCAGTGCCTCCCATGCACCCTCCGTTGGTCGAGTCCAAATGAAAACGAACTCCGCAAGGTGTGCAAAAAAGGAAAGTGAAGCGACGACGTGCTCCTCACAGCGGCCTGTCATTGGTGCCCGGCTTTTTGTGGTCCAAGAAGGGAGGTCAACAGTTCTTTCAATGCAATACATGGAATCCTTCGGCACCATTACAATAAAAAAAGAAAGGAAACATGAACAGCCAAGAAAATGAAATCCGCTAGCCTCCTGCACATATGGAGTTCTGTCCCTGCACGGAGACTTACTACACGTATATCACGTGAACAGGATCCCACTAATACGAAGGAGGACAAGGACAGATTACTTACATATAACAATTTTACACATCATCACTAGATGAACAACAGGGAATTCCCATGCCACGCGTTATGCTCTTACTACAGATGACTACAGACAAAAACATTATTAGTAGGATATACCAAAAATGGAGGTGCAAACCGATTGCGTGAAGTGTAAAGGCATCATTACTCCGGGAGATGTGTAGTGGCAGTGTCCTGGCCATGGTTTGCACAGACCGAGACTGTTGTATAGAGTCCTTTATGGTGGAGCACTTTCAAATCAAGCGTACAAGGTCCACAAGGTCCACGATACGGTGGTAAGGTTAAAGCCATAATGTGCCAGCAAGGGAGCCGCCTGCGTGAGCCTAAGGGACCTGGATAAACTTTAACATACCATATAGTGGCCTTGAAGAACACGCTTATTTGATTGTTAGTCAACCCCGTGGTTCACGTCCTGCCTTCGTTCTGTCGTTTTAGCGCTGGTTTTCTATACCCGTAATGCGTAACCGTGACCCTGCGCATTCAAAAATAACTTGAAAGGTTCCAATGAGTAAAGGTATGGGGGGAAATCGGCACCCCCCTATTTATTAGATCAATAAGGGCGGTGACCGTCCTTGTGTACTTCCCTCCCACATTTCCCCCACGCGTAAGCGTATATATAATAGAGAGAGAACAGGAAACAAAACAAGAAACAGAATAACACCGTTGTTAGCTTTATGATTTTATTATGTTCGGCATTAAAAGACAAGCACACGAAACTTCGTCGCTTGAGACTTGTGAAAGGGCCTGCTTCTTTCCTCCGCACCACCATAGCTCTACAGGGTGCCCCAGCCAACTCTACAGCAAGACATTTAAAAAAGGTCGATGAAGCTCAAGACGGCACGACTGTATGCATGGTGATGACTATTGCATAAAGTAACGCACATGCACAATAATAACTTTAACGAAACTTACTGCAAGTTAGTGGGACGGGTAAAAGGTCCCGCCTGGGTGACAGCCGAGTTTTTTATTTCTGGCGGTGTCCTTGGTGTGCTGAAAATCTCAAAGCTGGTCGTAAAAGGCAGGGCTGTGCAACACGTCTCCCAGCGCACGGAGGCGATCGCTAGAAGCTGCGCCCGCAGGATTGATCGCTATCCCTCGAGCTTCCTCGAGAGCGGCTCTAGAACCACAGTTCTTGCCCTTATCTTTCTTGTATATGTCTAGGTAAGTGCGAGATCACCGGATTCACATAGGTTCTAATTTGTCATCATCGCCGCCAGTTGACAGACGTATTTTTGCTCAGCTTTCGGTGAAGTGGTGAAGAAACGCACCTTTGCAATTTGTAGTGTTCAATGAATATCAATGAATGCCGTCATGCGATCTTCCCATTCTCGCTCCTCTCCATTTTCTTTCTCGGTAGACAAATGAACTAAGTCACAATATTTATGTCTTATGCTTTATTGCCTAATCAAGTACAAAGTAAATTTTCAAGCAATGAAACTGAGCAAAATATTTTAATGAGACTCGTCGATCAACTTGCGAAATGTCCGACTAAACAGCTTTTATCTTAATAAAATCTTTGTGTTTTTCTGCTGTGTTCCAATTCCCGCAAAATAAAAAAAAAGAGCGAGAGAAGGCATGAACATTATCCATTAACCAGCACTTCACTGCCCATCCTCTTTCCCGATTCTCAGTGGGCTGAACACGTTTAAATCGAGGGCACTTCTTAAGAATAATCCGAGAGTTGGAATGCACGATGTCGTCCAGAGAGTCATCTAAATTTACCGGCCATGATAGCCGGTGCTTCTGAAAGCGCACGATATACAGGGTGTGCTACATAACTTGAGCCAAGAATTTGAAAGTGAAAGGCACATGGGAGGCGAATCGAACCAAGCGCATACTACTCGCACTAGCCTCTAGGTACTCAGGCTATTTTTATTTCTTCCCATACTATTATTTATAATTCTTAATTACCAAATTTTTTTCTATTATGGGCTGGAAACCCAAGATCTGATCACTGAGACGTAGAGCACTTTGAGAAACCACCGACTTAGTTGTTTCCTGTGCGATTATTATTTTTTACAAGCGCTATTATTTTTTACAAGGTGTAAAGGAAGCCTATATCACAAGGCTTCTTTTCACGTTTCGCGGGCTTTCTTTACAACGCGGAAAAAAATAACAGTGCTAGACGTATCGTACAGGAAACAATTTAGTCGGTGGTTTCTGAAAGTGCTCTACACCTCAGTGTTCATATTTTGGGTTTCCAGCCGATCATTAAAAACAAAGTAATTAAGAATTGACAATTATTTACCTGATGAAAAATAAATAGCCCGAGTACCTACAGGCTAGTGCAAGTAGTACGCGTTTGGTTCAATTCGCCACTCAATTCGGTTCAATTCACCCCACCCACTGTTCTCTTCAGTCAGTCAAACCACGAGAGCAAAGGTCATGCCCATTATGTAGCACTGTATAGGCCTCATATATCGTCCTAATCTCACTGAGCGCTATTACACACAATTTAACACGCTCTAGTTCTTCGAATAACACAGATAGACTTTGCGCACTACGTAAGCTTCTAACGTTAAACGTTGCCAAGTTCAGGTTCCAATGACAGCTTCTCCCGACCCAACTGTCCATACTTACTATACTAATAAGTACACAATTATTATTTTATTCATTTATTAAATCATTTTTTATTTATTAATTTATTTAACTCCTTTCTTCACTAGCATTTATTAAACAAATGAGAACTTTACTAATATTTTCACTTGCGTATACGAAGGACCTCGTTGGAATCTTTTTTTTTTCCACAAAGTGTGCTGGCACACGAGTTATGACCGACCGCCCATAGCCTGTCGAGCCATTATTGTATGAACCAATCAGCCAACGAGCATCTCGTGCGTGGTGAGAATCGAGAGACCTGAGAGCGCTAGTTTCCATTAAGGTCAAGAAAGGGATCGGCCTGGCAGCGTCACGATCCCTTTGTGAGGCACACTAGAACAATCATGGCGCCGCCACCACTAATCGACCGTGTTGGTAATCATGAGCACTAAATCATTCCTGCCTGGCCTCAGAAGAAACAACGTCCTCGTTGTCGAATTTGTTTTTATTAATTAGACCATCGCGATTCCTTTATGTTCGGCAAATTAGCTCCATGACATTCCGAAAGGTGCACCTTTTTCGTCATTCACAGCGCCCCCCTTAAACAGCCTCTGAATATACAAAAAAAAAAAAAACTAGCGCGTTATGCTTTCCTGCGCATTCTCGTCTACCTGGCGTAGTTTGTGACGCTGAAACGGTGATTCCCATGACGTCATACAACACGTACTTCCCATCAGTCAATACACGCGAAACGTCCGTTGGTAATTCGTACTGCTTTGTCATGCAGCCGTCCGTCCGTGCATCCGTGTCTCACATGCCTAGCGTGCGCGATCAGCTGATTTAACATCATTATGCGTGTAGTCCGACAGCGCAAGCCGAGGTAACAGCATGCAGCCGACAAGCTCTAAGCCGTGATAGGCTCAAAGTTCAATGCTGGCATTGTATACACGTGCTTTATGAAGAAATACATTGCGAGGAGGAAATATCGCCTGCAGGAAGCGTAGCCATATCGTGGAGTACACAAGTTCCTCATCTTTTAACGCGAAGTTGTGAGGGCTATTGCTATACAAACTGGGTATTGCTAGAAACTGGGCATTGCTAGAAACTGGTATTGCTAGAAACTGGTATTGCTGGAAAGAAGGCCTCCGAGAAAAGGGGGCGTTTTGGGACAGTCCCGCCAAGGAAAGGGCTCGTGCATGCGCTGTGACATCGTGAAAAAAGTGGATTGTTCCCCCACGTGAAGACACATCCACGGCACATGTTCGTTTATGATGATGATAGTGGCAGAGTACGCGCCTTACAACCGGCCTAAAAACACCTTCACAGTTAAAAAAAAAACTTTTGCAATACTAGATGGCCGTTCGCACTATACAACAAAGAGTTTGTGCGAGCACACAGCGCCTGCAGGCGGAAGGCCGGCCAGCGCGATGCGCTAGTATTCGCTTCTCGCCTCGGCGCAACCCAGAAGTAAGCGAGCCTCTTGACCACCGGATGCACGAACTCGGCCGTCGTTCCGCGAGCAGCGCGGCGTCTAAATCTGCACGATCTCATTTGCATATCCGCTGCACGCGCGCTCCAACGGATCTCTTTGGCGCCAAAAACAAATGCGCCGCAGTCAATACGGGACGTGCGCACGCATACATTCCTGCACAGAAGAGCAAGGAATGCGAAATGCCCCGTTGCATTTCTCTGTCTTCAGCCCGTTTCTCTGCGGTCCACCGCGAAGCTGTAGCGGTCACGGTGCACGGCTGGTGACCCGAAGGTCGCGGGTTCGACTCCGGCCGCGGTGGTCACATTTGGATGGTTGCGAAATAGTATACAGGCCCATGTACTATGCGATGTTCGCGCACGTTAAAGAACACCAGAATAATAGGCATACGCAAGGTTCCCATTAGAGGGGGGGGGTCGACGCAGCGCCCTTCTTCCATTTTGTCAATGTATGGACCCGACTTCAGCCCCCCCCCCCCCTTTCCCACGACTCGAAGCGCGCCCTCATTTAATATATGGGGATCGCAGTGACTTTGAGCCCCTTCTCGGTGTCTTGGATGCACCCCCCCTGCCCACCTACACGCACGCCTTTGACCAGAAGGTCTAAACTTCGGAGCACCATACTGCGGCGCTTCTCATAATGATATCGTGGCTTTGAAATGCAAAAACCCAGATTATATTATCCATTTTATACTTCAGATTCAACGCTATGGAAGCTTATATCGACTTCTTGAAGTAAACGCGTTCAGATCCAGAAATATTTCAGTTATTTTACAACTCGCAAAGTGGCTTTTTTTAAACTGGACAATAAAAATGGTCCTCTGGGCTTCAACTAGATGCAAACCAATCCTCCTAATCATGCGGTTGGCAATATGTTGTTCTGGATCACTTGGGTTTCTTCATGTTCGTATTGTAGCCTCCATGATTAGCTCCGCTTGCGCACCGCCGAAGTCAATCGCGAAGGTCCCGTTCATAACCGCGAAATAAATCGCGAGGCGCGTGGGCATGTACATTTTGCTGACCGGACTTCTTGCTTTCAGAGCGTTGTGCCCGACTTGTGAAACTGAGTATACCAATATACCAACACCATCTCATCAGATGAGCGCCGTCGAGCAAGAGCTGGAACCCATGAGCAAAAAAAGAAGTACACCATCTCCCGCTAAAGAAACCGAAGCAGCGGCGCTAACGCTGACACTGGCGGCGGCGTTGGCGCTCATCGCGGGGTTGCGCAGGAGAAAAGCCTGGGGAGGCGCAAAGCACGAAGCGATGGACCGGCACTTCCTACTGAAACATGCCAATGGCTGCTAATGGGCAATGACGGACAGAAGACTCCGATCGAAGAACCCGCAGTCCGCTTTTAATTAAGCCGCATACATACATCAAGCTACACACACACACACACACACACACACACACACACACACACACACACACACACACACACACACACACACACACACACACACACATATATATATATATATATATATATATATATATATATATATATATATATATATATATATATATATATATATATATATATATATATATATATGTGTGTGTGTGTGTGTGTGTGTGTGTGTGTGTGTGTGTGTGTGTGTGTGTGTGTGTGACGTATGAAGGTAACGACGGTTTGTAGATGTAGATGAGGAAGAAGTCAGAAAGGAATAAACATAACATGGCGTATGAGCCACGCCACGTCGCTCATTCATCATAAGCGTTATCTCCTTATATATCATATCAATAAAAAAAATCATAAGCGTCACACGAGTCGACAGGATGAAGACCTCCCAGCCACTTCATCAGTGTCTCATCATCGACGCAGTTCTACACAAGACGCCCTGACCATACATCGACTACGGAATCATCTCCTAGCCGCACACAGCGACCAGTACCATGACAGAATCATCGACCGACCTTCCCATCCCCAAGTACACCGGAGCAGCGGACGATGGACCTGTACAGGACTGGTTCGACCTATTCGAGTTCCACGCTACCGCTGCATCTTGGTCGGAACGGGAAATGGTTATACGAACTTCAGCGACTACGTCACCGGTGAGGCATTCAAATTTTACCTCACCCACATATTCGACAACGATGAGTCTTGGCAAAAGATAAAACAAGAAATGATCGTTTGGTTTAAAAAATACGATGACGACTACGACGAAGACTTGCTTGTAACCCACCATCCACAGACAACAGCACTCAGTCGTCAATTTTACAGGCAGTCATCGACCATTCGAACGCACAACAAGATTCGACTTCTGACAAAAGACGAAGTGGCACACGAGTTCAGTGGCAGACGACAACGCGTATTTTAGGAAAAACACAGCCATCGAGCGTGCCTCCCTTCTGCACGAAAGTCGGCATTTGCGAAGTCATCGCTTCAGCATATGACCCGAGACGTCGCCCAACCACCTGATGCCGTTCACTCTTCGTCTGGCATACGTGGTCCACCACCTGGGTTTTCATCACGCGGTTCTTCAAGCGCTCCTAACGCTCACCACTTGCCTTATAAGGACGCCTTTCTCATGGTAGACCAGCTGACGCATGAAGAAAATACCGAACAACGTCATGACTACTCGAAGAGTGAAAATCCTGGTTTTACATCACTTCGCTCTTTCGTCGCTCACAACGCCCACCTCGCGTCTCACACGCCCACTACGGTCGGGATAGAGCTTCGGAACTCCGAATATACTCAGCCAAGTCCAGGGCCAACCGTCCACATTCATGTGTCAGAACAGCTTACCTCCAAAGTTTCGGACCCAGAGAAACAGCCCCAAGTAAAATCTGACCAAACCAAGCCTCTCGCAGCGTCACCGTCGAGTTCACAGCAACCCGAGAGCCCAACCAACACAGGAGGCTCGGAAGGATCAACTCCGAAGCTCTGCCCTGTGCCAGGAACGCCCATCAAGAATGGCGTTGCAACAGCCTCAGCAGATTTTTCTGCCAATTCTGGCGCACCATCTTCATTGCCCGACTCAAATCGCGACACCCTAACAAGTATCAACTATTTGCTGGTCACGTCAACCTACAAAGAAAAGCGGGCTCATGGATCCAAAGGAAGTCCACCTCGACAGACAGTGCAACATCAGCAATACCAAGAAAAGCAACAAGAGGAACCCCCAACAGCTAAAACACCCACACCAACATCGGCAACGAACAGCTAAAACTACATCGCAAGGATACTTGTGGCCTGAAGAGTGTCGTGATCAACATACACTAAAGAAAAGACTGATTCCGCATCTGAGCTATCTTCGCAAAAAGAAAAGCCAAGGAACTTTTCCGCACCAGCGTTCAAGATTGCGCCTTCGGTCTGAACATCTGCGTCATCACCATAGAAAACTCCCCAAAAGCCACAACACAACCGCTTGTGCTCTGCAGGAACACAAGCAGCGCCTAATCAGCCGCGATCAACGGGCGCGCGAATTGCATGCACGGCGTTTGTATGACCCATGACAAAAAATGCGACGCCTACGAAACATTCAATCCTGCAAAGCGTTCCAACCTCGTTCGTTCTTAGCAAGAATACCGGCTGTATCTCCATCTGTTTCCACGTCGAATGCATGGTTTTGCTCTCCAGAACGCAACAGCCAACCTCGCCCACCTGAGGTCTCCTAGATCTCACTGAACTGCCTTCCCTGTGAATGTTTTTGTGCAAGTGCATGGAACTGCCGTGTTACATGGAACTACTCTATTTTGTGATATTTTTTCCTATGATGAGACACCACTTGTTCATGCTTCATAGTTTGTAGCTCGCGCATTCTTTCGGGGGGAGGGGGAATCATGTGACGTATGAAGGTAACGACGGTTTGTAGAAGTAGATGAGGAAGAAGTCAGAAAGGAATAAACATGGCGTATGAGCCACGCCACGTCGCTCATTCATCATCATAGCGTCATATATATATATATATATATATATATATATATATATATATATATATATATATATATATATATATATATATATATATATATATATATATATATATATATATATATATATATATATATATATATATCGTCATCGTGTCACCATTGAAGGAAAAGCATAGCAGTGGTGGTGATGACAAGGTTTACGACAAAAAAAAATGGAAATAAACAACTGCCTAAATATGCGACAACACTAAAAACCACCCACGCGTGTCACGCCTTGCGTGCTTTACGGGAAAACGCCGGCGGCTTAAAGCGGACCGTTGTTAAACCCAAGCGCGTGCCAAACATGGGTAAGCGCGCGCGATGCGCTTCTTTTTCTTTTTTTTCACCGGAGTCACTCGGTGTAATCCTTCCATTGCGGAACCACCTGGAAACGTCGCGCACCTCACTCTCGTCTTTAAAAATAAACCGTAGCTCATTATGAAGCCGACTGAAAGAGAACGGGGAAGAGTTTCAAATTAAAAAGAAAGGAGTGCAGCCGCCGGCACAACAGAAACGGACAACGCAAGCGGCGTTTGTGTTTGCTTCTGTTCTCTGCAACCACGTCTGCATGACTCGACGCTATGCAATGAATATCTAGCGACTATATAGTTTGACTTGATGTTGTCTTATCGGCCAAGGAAGTTTCGTGCGCAATGTGGATAGACAGAGTAGAGGCGATTGTGTGTGCAGTTATATGCTCATCCACCGCCATCACAGTACGAGCGTTTATTTTCGTATCTCAGTAATTCATTATTCGCTTCGACCCAACCGGATTCGTGCCATCCCGTGTACAAATGATGGAGCTTCCAGGTCAACCGCTCGCTGCAGCACGCGTCCTAACCATAACCGGAAGCAAGCACGGGGGATGTTTTGTTCCCGGTAGTCGGCAGGGCCCTTTGAACCGCATGACGACTGCGTTGTCTATTTGGCACGCTTCATCCGCTCATGTGTAGGACTGTCTTCACGATGCGCGGTACGTTTACAGGGCGGCCTGAAGTGTTGTCTCTGTTTGCGTTTGCGAGCGTGCGATTTCGGGGAGTACGGGGCTGGACACGGCCGGGCTGTCGAAATCGAGTACTGCAGCACCGGAATTCGAACACGCGGTGCCCCGCTTGGAATAAATGGCTGCCACGGTGATATCATTCAGCCGTCAGGAAGAAGCAGACCACCCACGTGCGCGCGCCGCTCTCGTTCTTCCTTTCTTCAAAGAGAGAGAAAGAAGAAGCAAGAAAGTTTCTTGTCAATCATGACGAAGTTCTTAGTGGCTCGCATTCATCACGCGAGTAGTTGAGCATCAACGTCTTACACGTATCTTGCATGTGTGCTTCAGATTACCTAAAGGTGACAATACTTCCACGGAGTCATGACGTGTACGACGGCCGCAGTCGGCTTGTTGAACACTAAAATCTGGGCGAACCTACGCGATGGGAACGAAAACTCAAGCTACCACAATACAAACCGTACACTGATAGCGGCGAACATCGACCTTCGGTAGTCTGATCATCGCTGGAACATGCCTTTTTTTTTTTGTACATCACGCATCGAATTTTATAGCGTTCTTACTTATGGTCACGGAGACCCCGGAATAAGCTATACTTTTCGCCTCCAGCGCGCAATCTGAAAAAAATGGTCTAACACGGTTGCGAAGCTTCTCGAATATCGCGAGTCAGTCTGCGCCGAGTATGGATGACAAAATACCGATAATCAATAATAAGACAACAAACGCACACGGAAATGGGTGCGGGTGGTTTACAGGTATGGTCGCAGCGATGGCTTCAGGCGAGCGGGCACGCGGGCACGCTCGCCTGAAGCCATCGCTGCGACCATACAGCGCTTCTGACACGCGAACTGTTCACTAAGGTCAACATATACGCAGACGATACGTACGGATATTAACGGCGTGCGCAGGTCTCCCCGGCAAAGAGGGGGGTGCAAGTTTCACGGCAAGTACTCCTTACCCTCTCCTCCAATCTTTGGTCGAGTCGGAGAGCATAGAAGCTTTGGATGCGAAAAATGCAAAAACGAAGTAATGGTAATGGCAGTCTGAGTGACCACCGTAAACTGCGCATTTAAATAATAACGATACACGTCTGAACTAGTTAGTAAACGCATGTGGCGAACATGGCATCCCACTTGTGTGATTTAGTGGGGGGAAGAACCCCAGGTGGTCTAAATTTCCGGAGCCCTCCACTACGGCGTCTCTCATAATCATATAGTGGTTTTGGGACGTTAAATCCCACATATCAATCAATGATTTAGTGGGGGGGGGGGGCATCCCTGCTCCACTCTTTTCTGTGTGAATGCCTATGGCAGAGATGTTAACCATAGAAGAGACGTTTTTACGCTAAACTGGATAAAGTACAAACAAAGAGGGAGTAGAGTGTAAAAAGAGGTGTCGAAAGAGATATCGAGTCCAAAGGCATCATATGAGCTGCGACGAACGCCGTAGTGGAAGGCTGCGGACCAATAGTATTTTACTGATTATTTAACGTTTACCTAAATTTGAAGACACTAGATTTTTTTGGCACTGCAGCTCCGTTTGATGCCAGCAGGGCCGGGAGACTCACCAACTGCCTCATGCCCAGTAGCAGACCGTCACTGTCTCATCTTTGAATGACCTAGGTTACTACAACGCCGATCGTTTTGCCATACGCCATACCAACATCACGTTAAACAGTTCGATGATTTTATATGTCATTCATTGCTCAGTTACCTCAATCATTTTTTTTAAATTAACTCGCCTCACATTCCCACGCGAAAATTCAGACCGGAGCAGCGAAAGACCTGGCTCCCAAGCGAGGAAGAGGATGTCCATGTGATGCTTCTCGACCAGGAACAAAGAGATGCTGAAGCCAATTGGACCCTGGACTACTCCCACCCTCCACACATGCTTCTCTAACCCATGTTTTTTAATAAACGTTTTTCAATTCATTGCTTCACTGTCATACGAATCATAATATTTTCATTTCACTGTCATAACAAACATAACATTACGACACGCTCATGCAGCAATACTGATTGATATATTGATATCTGGGGTTTAACGTCCCAAAACCACCATAGGATTATGAGAGACGCCGTAGTGGGGCGTTCCAGAAATTTCGACCACCTGGGGTTCTTTAACGTGCACCCATATCTCAGCACACGGGCCTACAGCATTTTCGCCTCCATGGAAAATGCAGCCGCCGCAGCCAGGATTCGATCCTGCGACCTAAGGGTCAGCGGCCGAGTACCTTAGCCACTATACTACCGCGGCGGGGTTATGCGGCAATATTGTAAGATATAGTGTGTTAAGAATAAATGAAATCGCATCCCTTGATATCAAGCTCTCAACAAAAATTCAGATCGACGAATGGAGACATTGAGAGCGTGGTATTGGGAAGGCATTAAAAAATGCGCTGTTTAGTGGCCACTGCCGCCGCCTTCGTGCTTGTGCTCCCTGGGGACCCTCTGCGTGACTTTGGTCTCAAAGATGGTCGGCTTGTAGGCGAGCACGAAGTTTCCCAGCAGGCCGATGCAGAAGCACACGGACACTGTGGCCGATACGATAAGCTCCCGAGTTGAGGAGTGAATTCGCGTTTCCTTGAGGAACACGGCCGTCGCTGGAATCATCACCACGCACAGAGACAGGTAGAGCAGCCGGTAGAGAAGCGAGAAGGGAACCTGTTCAGAGCAAGCGACGTGACCTTGAAGAAAAAAACATGGCCGATTCCTATATCACAATAATCGGTATAACACGAAAGTAAAATGTGTCTTCCCACAAGTAGTCGAGCGCTTATCGTACATTGTTTCGCCAGAAGGGCAAACGGGGCACTCTGTCCAAACACAAATGACATACGAAACAAACGCACAGGTGTACACAATGCTAGCGTGGACTAAATACTGTCACGCTTGTTACTTCTTCGTGTGTAAACAGCGCACTCCTTTCGCAAACGCGGCCGCTGCAGCGAGCGAAGTGACCTTCGTGTTCTCGGTAACTTCGACGTAAACTTGCGGCGAAAGCGAAAGATGTACTAGCCGCTTCTACAACGAGATAATCGCGAACGCACGAGCGACCATGTCCAGTAGGGGCACGAGCGCATCGCAATGTGCGGGGCGGCGACCTTTAAACCGCGCCCTTCGTGCCCTCTCGCTAGGGATAGCAAGAACACGCTGAAGCCACGAAGATCCGAGTAACGCTTAAGTTCCGAGTACCGTCAACGGTAAATGGTGTATATACATAGCTCGCCATTCGTAAACTGTTAATGCACGGTCTGTGGCCGAGTCGGTGAGCGCAGCGCGCTGCGGAGCGGGGGGCGGTCTGATCGACTACCGTGCGCGAAACTTTTTCTTCCACTTTTTTTCTTTGCCGAATGTTAGTGTATATTTTAGAACGTCATATCCGTGACATAAATACGTCAGTGGAGCCGTGGTGGACCCCGGCATAAAATACTTTCGTGTTAAAGAGTTGCGTGTGTGAATATATACCTACAGATGCAACACAGGAAGTGGAACGAGCCAAGCTGCGATTATGCAGTTTATATCCTACCAATTTTAAGAACGGCAAAAGCGCGCAAGAAAGAGTGACACAAAGAGGGCACACACACGCACACACACAGCGCTATACTCGGGGACAACTTTCTGTGGCAATGAAGAAAAGGCTACGGAACCAAAGTGAGCGTTGCCACCCGGTGACTGAGGAATATAGTTCCACAAATGCGCCGGTGTTAAGATAACAATAAAAAAACGTGACTTCATTTTCTATGGAATTCCGTTCATAAAAAGACGCTGCAAGACCCAATGAGATATTATTATTTATTTTGTTTCATTTAGTGTCATTTCGCGTTTTCGCACGTCTGAAAACGCCACACGTTTTAGGTGCACCTCACAGTCAAAATGGCGTGTTCGTCTTTAGGTGAGTGCTCGTTGCCCTCCGCCTATTCCGACGATTGGCCGGAGGAGCTTGTGTCGAATTGCACTCTCAAATAGCTGTGTAAGCGGACGTAGCAAATTCTGTGCAGTGGTATTATTCGAACACGGCCGGCATTCGGAAAGTGGGTCTGACTGGACTACTTCGCAGAAGAGTACATGTGAAGCTATAGCTCCGCCCGCGTTGCTTTCCCTTCATTGCCACAGAAAGTTGTTCCCGAGTTTATATTGCCACCTTGGTTATCCTCCATCTTCGTTGTTTATGTATGCAGTGCAACTATGGTAATAATATGATTGTTTAGTTCAATTCGGTTGTATCACGTAAAGGGGGAGGGGTGCGGTCGCCTTCGCAAATTTTTAGGCTGCCATCCTCCCCCTTCTCTGGAGTGTCAGCAAGCTGACAAGATATCGCTAGCTTCTTCGGGGCCACCACCTGAAGGTGCCCATCAGTGTACACGACAGCCCCTCCCCCCACCCCACCTATTTCTTTCTAGAGATGATCGAAACCCCCCGAAATCAATTCCCATAGGATCGAATAGATTCGCAACAGTGCCACTGCGAAATCACGTCAATGACTGTGTTACTTCGATTGCGGTCGTAAGGAGCCACAGCAGCATGAATGTTTTGAAACGTACCGACTTAGGCTTGTTGGTTTACGATAACACGCAAAGTGTAGCGTGTAAAAGATGTACACAAAAACGCTGGAACACGCATAGAACGCTAACTATCAACATTCTTATCTATACCTTCTATACTAAGATATAGATCCACATTACACATGGCAGCAAGCAGGGTGGTGTGCAGGATTTGTTTTTTCGCTGGAGGGGAGGCACATCCTTGATAAAAAAAGGAGGGGGGCAAACAAATGGTCATTTTGCACTATATATGCATGGCGAAAAAAAATCGAGGGGGGGGGGGAGCACAGGCCTGACTCTGGAGCGTTACCCCCTGGCTACGCCCTTGACCACAAGTATACATATATGAGTATTGTGCGTCTCAGACGATCGACTTAGTCACATTTCTCTCTTAAACTCAAAATCTTGTGAGCCTCCAAAATGAGGCGTGTGATTTCGTTGGCGCTTAGTAATTTCACACAAGGAGCGCATCGATGCCGCTCTGTGTGCCCCTGTGTTCCAGCCTACGTATTTTATGCGCAACAACTTACGAGCATGAACATCATGACGTGGCATCACTCCTACGCATTGTGAACGCATCATAGCGCTTTTTAGGCCTGAGCATGACGCAGTGGTGCCAGAAATACAAGCGTAGCGAACTGGGCGAAAATGCGATAAGAAATACTCTCGCACGCATAATTGGAAAAACCAGACGAATGGTGCAAAGAAAGGTGCGCGAACCTCTGTCGAGCCGAGTATCACGGTGAGCAGCACAAACGAGGCGGCGAAGACGGCGGTGAAGGTTCCCATGAGCATGATGAGCAGGTCCATGCGCAGCACGTACCAGTCGTGGTTGCGGTCGTAGTTGACGGCCATCAGGTAGAAGAGCTGCACCAGGCCCACGATCACCTCGAACATCTTCAGCTGGCCGCCCGAGGTGCGTAGGTAGCCCAGGTAGTAGCCGTGCATTTCGCTGTGCAGCAAGAATTCACGCCCACCGGTGTGTGCTCGCTCTTCTTGTTCTTCTATCAGTGACTCACGCCCGCTACGGAGGATTCGCCGAGTAGAAGTGCTCTTCCGATTTTCGTTGCGCTACTGTCTAGACATAAAGAGAATAAAAAAATAGAGAAATGCCGGGAGGACAATAACAAAAATGTAACATTCGATTTGCTACCATACACTATAGGGGAGGGGAAAGAGCAGAAAAAGATGGGAAGGAAAACGCAGCGAAAAAACTGGACGGGAAAAAAAAAGGCAAATGAAGCGTAGAGTGAGAGTACTACAGCATATTCAATAAGCCACTGCCACTACGTCCCCCCCCCCAAAAAATCACAGCATATTCACGGAGTGAATGATGATGAGTGGGGCGAAGCGCTGGAGGGCGTAATCACTAAACCATGATCCATTCACGAACATTGCCCACTACATTATCAAAGAAATGACAAACACTGTACATATTTCAACAAGAAATTTTATTATTTGCAAATGGCAGCTATACGTCACTACCGTTCCCCCTTTATTATAACGGCTTTATGGACGGTGAAGTAGTGGATCGGTGATGGAGCACGAAGTAGTGGGCAGTTTCCAAAAATGGAACTTTAGGCGGCTACGTACATACATACATACAAGGGATGGACAAACTCACGCCCTTATGAGCTTCGACCCTAAGAACGCCAGGCCTGCGCGAAATACGCAGCGCAGTCACAGCGAAAGCTAGAAGAGCGGCCTTTCAGAGCCTTCGCTTAACACTCTTTTTGTATGTGCTACAAGCACACTTTCTGGGTACCCACTACGCCATCAGTGATCACACTTCTTGTGTAGTAGGCCAGCATTCTTTATGATATTTTTCGGCATTCGTCGGAGAAGCGTGGTATCCGCTGCACACTTGCAAGGAACTTTGCGCAATTTTTTTATGCAGTCGCTGACGACGATGAAGAATTATGACTGAAGTGGGTATGCGCCACAATTAATAAGTGATGTTTTCTAATAGATTGGAGCATTGAACGACCCACTCGTTACGCAATTCGCATTGTGAGACGCCTGATTGCTCCTTTGATGTCATAAAACGCTTTATTACTCATATTAACGCGATTCCTTTCCCGACATCAAGCCTGTCTATAAAGTCAATTTAAAAACAACTTCCAAGCGCCTGACTTCTGATGAAGTATGTTCTGTGTACTTTACTGGTGATAATGTCATTCATTAAAGAAAAAAAAAACCGGCGTGGATTAGTGGTAGAATACTGGGCTGGCATGCAGCGGACCCGGGTTCCAATCCCGAAGCGTCCTTATCGTTTCTGATTTCTTGAGTTTTTTTTAATTTCTTGCAATACTGGTTACGGACACGGGCGGCGGCGGCGGACAACTACGGCGCTGCGCGTGGCCCGTGTTCTGATCTAATAACAGCTTTCACTGTAAATAGGACTCTCCAAATACCTAACCGTCGAAGGCCCGAGCAGACAGGGTTTGGATCCTCAAAGTCGATGAATGGTTTATTAGCTACTTATTGAAAACAGAACTCAACAAACACTATTTCTGCGTCCGCGCTCGTTCGACAAACCAGTCTCTCTTACCTGCATATTATCTTCTTTCCTATATCTTTCTGTCTACCACTTACCACATTTCACCGACAGGGTAGCAAACTCCTGTTAAGCTCCGTCTTTCACCTGTCGTCTCTCTCACGCTCTCTATAAGCCACGTGTAAAACAATCGCATTTACGAGCGTGCTATCGACATTCGATGACATTGTTTAATATTTCCTCTAATACAATGATGGCTAAACCATATATGGCTAACGTCATCCAGTTTTTTTTTCAAGTGATGGCCGATGTCGGACAGTTAATCTTGGCTAAAGATGGTGGAATTATCGCTTATGGGGCTTATATTCTGCTGTGACACTTACAATGTCTCTATTCAACCTCAGTTTAGGAATTAAGTTGTCTACTGTAGTGTTCTTACTCCGTCTCACACACTTGAATAATTAATGTGCTTATACACACATTCAGTGTGTTAGCATTGGGAATGTCTAAAAAAATATTGGCCGCGCAAGCCTTGAAAAGGAGAAACTGGGCGATTGCCAAGACTAACCTGGTTGTGTCTCGATTGTTAGGCCTTGGCAAGGTGATGCAGGTGGTTTCTAGGCTGCCTTCAGGGCGTTGCTAGGCTTTAGCTATAGGTGATTCAAGTTACACCGCACACAATCACAGCACGACACGGGCACGTCATCATTGGCGTGGCCTTCCATCGCTTCGGGGTCTTTGGTGTTCCAAAGTATTCTCTCGTTACACGTCCACGAGGTTTTCGGCTCACCGTAGTCGCTTCGGCATCATGCGTTGGGCTATGGCTGTTGTCTTGTTCATTTTTAGCGGGCAGTGGTATATACCCAATTTGTGTGACGCAAAGCCGTTTATGATGGCGAAAATATTTTTTTAGTACTGGCACTGCTGGCTAGTGTTGGCTGCATCTCGACTGAAGATTTGAGCGGGGTAAGTGACAGTAATGAAAGGAAATGCTAAAATATTTCACTCGCATTTACCGCTAAGTCACTACGACTCTATTTGCGGTTCCCTAATAATTTCAGACCAAATATTAAATGCTCAACCCATCCCCAATATTGAGCCCTTATGCGGACCAACGAGAACATTCGCAAAACACAGCATGATAAAACCTTTTCCAGCATACCGTATGAACTGCGTTCGTTTTCATAACTCAATGCTGCGTAGGAGTCATCAAATGTATTCCTCTACGCGCCACAGCGGTCTAATGGTTATGGTGCTCAACTGCTGACCCACAGGTCGCGGGATCGAATCCCGACCGTGGCGGCCGCATTTGGTGCAAATGCTCCAGGCCCGTGTGCTTAGCTTTCGTGCACGTTAACGCACGCCAGGAGGTCGAAATTTCCGTAGTCCTCAACTATACGGCGTCTCGTAATCATATCGTGGTTTTGGGACGTTAAAGAACCATCATTATCATGAAATACATTTCTCTCTCTATCTCTAGCTGCCGCCCTCTCTCTCTCCCTTTCCGAGTGCTGTTGAGCCGCCGGAAGAGCGTATACGAGAAGTCGCCTCCCGCTGTTTTTCGAGATCGCCAGGCGCCCAGCACGCAGACGGACAACACGACGGCATCCTCTCCCCCTCCCACCTGCCTTCTGAAGTTCCTTTCCGTCTTCTGACGCCGTCGACAGCCCGGAGCAGCGAGAAAAAAGGGGGCCAATTACATGCCGAGGCACGCGCTCCAGCGACACGACCCGACATGCAAATGCGAGGAAACGCCGGCGTCTCGAGACGGATCGGCCGACGACGCGAAACCGAGAGTGCGTCGTCGCGAGGCACGACGCTTACTAGAGCGCGGCGACTGAGGGAGCGACCGCCGTGCGCGTTTGCCCGAGAAATGCGGGACGTCTCTTGTCTTTGAGCGCCCGCGTGTTTTGCGAAGCGCGCTGCCGGCGCACTAAGTGACAGGACGACGAGCGCTGCTTCACGTGGCAGAGACGACGGGGCGGGCGCGTTTTGCAGCTTTTCTCGAGGAGCTTTAACACAGAGACCTTGCGCGTATCAGCATACGCTATACGTCTGTATACGCGCAGCCGGGGGATTCTTATATGCAAAGTAAAGAACGACGCTTGGTATTCCTGGAGAACGTTTAAAGGGTCAGCTCTTGCTTTTTTTCGCGTGCACACACAATCGGCGCTTGGCGTGACGGTGCCCGCGCATGAAAATGCTCACATCTCCACGGAGAAGTGCCACTACAGGCTGTTGTGAGGTGTTTTAAGAAGAAAGCTAGTCCTGGAGCACGTTAGCGCGTTGATCATGTGCTCTTTTTGCGTGTGACTAGCAAAGGAAAACAGTTTTGTTTCGGTAATTCTTTTCCTCTATCCACAATCAACGGAGGTTCACGTATACATGCAGCAGCAATTCACGGCGTTTATTTTGGATCACGCTCGAACTCAGCTGTATAACTTGTCCTTTAATGTACACGAAAAAAACGCACATAAGAAGTATAAAACAGCAAATAAAAATAACTTTTGTCTATGACATTTTGCAGAATTTACGTAATCGATAAAAATCCATGCGTGCACGCGTTCTGCAGTGTGCTTCGAACTTCGCGACGCTCGGATCTAATATCAGCGTGAAATTTCTATTGAAACGAACAAATGTTAGCGAAATTGAAACGCTAGAGCCACAAAAACGACATCACCTTTACTTGCGACAATTTGTAATGATAATTCCTGGGATTTACACCAATAACCACGATATTATGAGGGATGCCGTAGTGGCAGCTCGCGGTTCCTCCATCGAAATGCGGCCGCCGCGACCGGGATGCGAACCCACGACCTGCGGGTCAGCAGTTGATCACCACAAGCACCAGAGAGCGGTGGCAAATATGCTGCACACTGTGCGGCGCTTTCATGTTTTTAACCATCAAGAAGCTACATGCAGCGTCGCGTTCGATGAAAGAGATAAAAGAATGAAGTTTGTGAAGATGCTTCTGCGTTTCTTTGCGACGAATTTAAAATCCAAATACCTTAAATGCCTGATAAATAGGATTTCACATGCAAGAGCGGAAAGACTGTCGGAATCAACCGTATGCGAAATTATCGAAAATATACAGGGAACAATCATAAGGGGATGAGTTTAAGAAACGACGAAGCTGCAGTTGACCTAAGGAGCTTAGGGGGGCCTTTCGGGCTGATACCAGGACTTTTCATGAAGCAGACAATAGAGTCGAGCCATTGCTTGTCAAAGACCATGCAAGAATGTCCAAACTCTAACGCCAGAACAAACGTACATAGTTGTGGTGGCGTTTTTGGTGTCTTAACTTCCTTCTATGGCTGTCTTCGCACGCCCTGTCTGTTTTTATATATAACCAATTTTCTGGAAATTATTCTTATTTTACCCTGCCACGCTGTGCTAGTGGCTATGGTGCTCCGCTGCTGACTCGAACGTCGTGGCATTGAATACGAAGTGCGGCGGCCACTCAGGCCAGATTGATGTATAGGTGCTCATGAAGGAACACCAGATGGTCAAAACTCCCGAAGCCTGCCACATCCCTCATTATGAAATCGTGATTTTCGGACGTTAAACTTCAACAATTATTATTATTATTATTATTATTATTATTATTATTATTATTATTATTATTATTATTATTATTATTATTATTATTATTATTATTATTATTATTATTATCACGTTTGAAGAGGCGCCCAAAGAGAGAACAGCATGCTCAGCGTGTATCGAATCAGTTGGTAAAAAAGGGTGATGTTTATCGCGGTTACCTGTTCACATGTGTAGCCTTTTCAGTGAGCTGCTGTATAGGGCAATAATGACATTGCGGTCACCTCGCTGCGCTCCAACCGGGCGCGTCTGCCTACTTTTCCTTATCTCGCCTCATCGCAGATTTGCTCACTTTTGTGCCCGAACCACACGGTGCATATCGGATTCTACGTGATCCTTTAGAAAAAAAAAAAAGAAAACAACATGTGGCCCCATCTCGCGGACCATCGAAAACCACAGAAAACTATGCCGCTATGATCCCGCGCATATACTGCAGCTTGCAAGAAAAACGCAGGAATACATTTTCTCGTGGTACGGAATCGATTACCCCCGTTTCGGTTATATCAGCACAGGAAAGGGTCCACCGGAACAGGGGTCAGTGTAACCTGTCCAGAGAGTTGACCACGCGGAAAACAAATTCGACAAATCGGTTAGGTAAGTCAGCTGGACAAAAGGGCTGCATTTCTTGAGCTGTTCTTACACAGATAAATTATTAGGTAACAATAATTGCTGAAATTTGACTTATCATTTTGAGAGACGCCGTAGAGTAGGACTCCGGAAATTTTGACCACCCGGGGTTCTTTAACATGCACCTAATTCTTAGGTACCACAAGCATTTTCGCCTCCATGAAAAATGCAGCCATCGCGGCCGGGATTCGATCCCATGACCTGTGGGGTAGCAGTCAAACCTCATTACCACTTAGACCACCACGGCGTGTCGATTAACTGTTAAGGCGAAAACCTTATTAGCCGTCGGCATCCGGCGTCTGTAGCATATACACACAAGGGGTACAAAAAAGTGATCGTTATGTGATGACGTCACCGTATTACGTCATCGTAGGATTACGACACTATGCATATCGTCGTCGTCATCGTACAGTATCATAGCTGATCCGCAACTGACCCCCATATTCTAGAGTGTACCTGCACTTAACGTTCCAAAAGTCGACAGCAACGCCGGCTCTAGGCAGAACAAGTCACTGCATATCAGCGATAATCTGCAGCGATTCTTCACAAGCGCAGCGTCATTCTCAGTCGAGTAGTGGCACTTCGCTCTACTCGGTGAAGTGAAGCACGAAATTCGAGTCGGTGCCTGTTTAAGAATATGGCGGTGAGTCTTTTGCCCGGGCAAAACTTCTTTTGTTAGCAATTTCTCCTAACAAAACATGATGGTGGTACATGTTACCAATACGAAATTATTTGACTTAACCATTGTTAGCAATCCTAAAAATATATATATATTCCCCATACTCAATATTCATATGTGAACACATGAACATATCTTGAAAATCCGGAAGACTGGCGCCGCACACATGTGCAAGCACACTCAACTTTATGCGCCATTTCCACAAGTTCATACAGCCACAATGGACTTGTCCCTCTGTTCACATGGGTGCCGTAATTGATTGATATGTGGGGTTTAACGTCCCAAAACCACCATATGATTATGAGAGACGCCGTAGTGGAGGGCTCCGGAAATTTCGACCACCTGGGGTTCTTTCACGTGCACCCAAACCTGAGCACACGGGTCTACTACATTTCCGCCTCCATCGGAAATGCAGCCGCCGCAGCCGGTATTCGATCTCGCGACCTGCGGGTAAGCAGCCGAGTACCTTAGCCACTAGACCACCGCAGCGGGGCATGGCCGGGTGACATAACTAAGACATGCACCACGTCTCGGCATGCGACGATCGCCTGCACGAGTCTTCTTGTGTCGAACCATTAAGTCTCACGTGGACAGCGAAACCAACAGAGGACGATGCACACGCATGGTGAAAAGCCTCGAACAACAATCATTCTCAACAATTCTCGTGAAGTTGTTTCCCACCACAACAACAGTTTCGCAAGCTCTCATAAACAGACAAAAGAGAAGACCGCGAGTTCGGAGCTTCAAGACCTGATTGAAATGAACAATAGAAGGAAACGTGTTTCCACAGCACTGAAGCTTTCATAATGGTGAACCTGTGCACTGACCATTGCAGTCTATACAGACGGTCCGTCCGTATACATGACGCTTTGACGCAACCGGCGACAAAGTAAAGCTTCAAATGATGTAGCGATTGTGCGCACAAGTTGCGTTTAGGTGGATCCTACTTGACAGGCACATCTCTTTACAAAATCCTTTTTTTTTTTGCTGTGTGCAGAGCGATTCGTATGCACGCTCAGATTACCACGTCCGTGTTCGGCTAAGAAACAAACAAGAAAAAAAAGATTCATGTTATACGCGCACGGAAGGATGAAGTAAGCGGGAAGTTTTAGAGCTATGTCTCAAGTTCCGCGGCACGTCGCTCGCGTAGCTAACTAGCACTGCAGCGCAATGCACTTTCCCCCTTCCGCGCGCTTTTGTTACGTTTAGTTACAGGCTCATTCCGTTTCTTGAACAAAGCCCAAAGTGCCTCAACAAATTCCAATTGCCTTGAAGCAAAAATAAAATAAAAGAACAACGACATGCGCATTATAATTGACCCTGTGCCAAACCAAAGCATTTTTTTTCTTTCATGCGTTTACATTGCACAATTATGTGTGGCTCACTAGGCTAGTTGGTTTATTTTCTTAGTTAAACTTCGAAATGGTGGTAGCCGCGCTCGATAGCATGAAAACAGCGGTTCAATATAGCTAAAAATGATTTATTACAAATCGTAATTTATTATTGCAGTTTGTACTGAGCTCGTGTGTTTTCCAATCGAAATATTGTATTTTGAGACTGTTTTTTTACAGTATATGCTCGGCATTTAGTTGTTTGTGTTCGTCTCATTTTGTATGCAACGATATTGTATCTGTATACTGCACATATTGCGTACTAGTCCTGCCAATAACAATATCTGCGGTTTCTACACCCCGAAACCACAATATGATTATGAGAAACGCTGAATTGGAGGGCTCCAGAAATTTTTAACATTTGATGTTCTTTAACGTGCATTAACATCGCACAGTAGACGGGCCATTTCGCCTCCATCGAAATTTCACCGCCGCGACCTTTGGGTCAGCAGCCGAGCATCGTACCCACAGATCCACCAAGGCGGATGTACTAATCCTGCTTGGACCGAGGTCTGCTACATGTTAAAAAAGAAACGCACCCCACCGAAAGTTGTGGTGGACGTTCTTCTTTGGTTGTCACTCTACGCTTTGTATGACCACCGTTTTAAAGCAAGATTGTCAGTTACCCTTGCGAAATTGTTAATGAATAAGTACAATATTAAAGTTTTACTAAAACCTTACTTTGATGTCTTTGTATGGTGCACGATCGATGGTCAGAAATAATTGGTGGGAAGTTATGCTAATTTTCATTCATATGGAACGCTCTTCAGGGTTGCCAACGTTGAAGTGACCTTCTGACTCACACACACACACACACACACACACACACACACACACACACACACACACACACACACACACACACACACCATCATCATCATCATCATCATCATCATCATCAGCCTGACTACGTCCACTGCAGGACAAAGGCCTCTCCCATGTTCCGCCAGTTAACCCGGTCCTGTGCTTGCTGCTGCCAATTTATACCCGCAAACTTCTTAATCTCATCTGCCCACCTAACCTTCTGTCTCCCCCTAACCCGCTTCCCTTCTCTGGGAATCCAGTCAGTTGCCCTTAATGACCAGCGGTTATCCTGTCTACGCGCTACATGCCCTGCCCATGTCCATTTCTTCTTCTTGATTTCAGCTATGATATCCTTAACCCCCGTTTGTTCCCTAATCCACTCTGCTCTCTTCTTGTCTCTTAAGGTTACACCTACCATTTTTCTTTCCATTGCTCGCTGCGTCGTCCTCAATTTAAGCTGAACCCTCTTTGTAAGTCTCCAGGTTTCTGCTCCGTAGCTAAGTACCGGCAAGATACAGCTGTTATATACCTTCCTCTTGAGGGATAGTGGTAATCTACCTGTCATAATTTGAGAGTGCTTGCCGAATGTGCTCCACCCCATTCTTATTCTTCTCGTTACTTCAATCTCATGGTTAGGCTCTGCGGTTATTACCTGCCCTAAGTAGACATAGTCTTTTACAACCTCAAGTGCACTATTACCTATCTCGAAGCGCTGCTCCTTTCCCAGGTTGTTGTACATTACTTTCGTTTTCTGCAGATTAATTTTAAGACCCACCTTTCTGCTCTCCTTGTCTAGCTCCGTAATCATGAGTTGCAATTCGTCCCCCAAGTTACTCAGCAATGCAATGTCATCGGCGAAGCGCAGGTTACTAAGGTATTCTCCATTGACTCTTATCCCTAACTGTTCCCATTCTAGGCTTCTGAAAACCTCCTGTAAGCACGCGGTAAATAGCATTGGGGAAATTGTGTCCCCCTGCCTTACACCCTTCTTGATTGGTATTCTGTTGCTTTCTTTATGAAGCACTATGGTAGCAGTTGATCCCCTGTAGATTTCTTCCAGAATGTTTATATATACTTCATCTACGCCCTGATTCCGCAGTGTTTGCATGACGGCTGATATTTCTACTGAATCAAACGCTTTCTCGTAATCTATGAAGGCTATGTATAGGGGTTGGTTATACTCTGAGCATTTCTCTATTACCTGATTGATAGTATGAATGTGGTCAATTGTTGAGTAGCCTGTTCGAAATCCTGCTTGTTACTTTGGTTGATTGAATTCTAATGTTTTCTTTACTCTGTTAGCAATTACCTTTGTAAATAGCTTGTATACTACAGAGAGCAAGCTGATCGGCCTGTAATTCTTCAAGTCCTTGTCATCTCCTTTCTTATGTATTAAGATGATGTTAGCGTTCTTCCAAGACTCTGGTACTCTTCCCGTCAGGAGACACCTCGTAAACAGGGTGGCTAGTTTTTCTAACACAATCTGTCCTCCATCTTTCAGCAGATCTGATGTTACCTGATCCTCACCAGCAGCTTTGCCCCTTTGCATGCTCTCCAAAGCTTTCCTGACTTCTTCTATCATTACTGGTGGGGTGTAATCTGGGTTACTGCTAGTTCTTATAGTATTAAGACCGTGGTTGTCACGGCTACTGTACAGATCTCTGTAAAACTCCTCTGCTATTTTAACTATCCTATCCATATTGGTAGTTATTTTGCCTTCTTTGTCCCTTAGTGCATACATCCGACTTTTGCCTATCCCAAGTTTCCTCTTCAATGCTTTGACACTTCCTCCGTTTTTCAGAGCGTGTTCAATTCTCTCCATGTTATACCTTCTTACATCGCATACCTTACGTCTATTAATCAACTTCGAAAGCTCTGCCAGTTCTATTTTGTCTGTTGTACTTGACACTTTCATGATTTGACGCTTCTTAATTAGGTTCTTCGTTTCATGGGAAAGCTTGCCAGTGTCTTGTCTAACTACCCTGCCTCCAACTTCCACTGCACACTCCGTGATGATACTCGTCAGATTATCATTCATTGTATCTACGCTAAGGTTGGTTTCCTCGCTAAGAGCAGAGTACCTGTTCTGCAGCGACACTCTGAATTCCTGTACTTTCCCTCTCAGTGCTAGCTGATTGATTGGCTTCTTGCGTATCAGTTTCTGTCGTTCCTTCTTCAAGTCTAGGCGAATTCGAGACCGTACTATCCTATGGTCACTGCATCGTACCTTGCCAACCACTTCCACATCCTGCACGATTCCAGGTTGTGCACTCATTATAAAGTCTATTTCGTTGTTATTTTCGCCATTAGGGCTCCTCCATGTCCACTTGCGGTTTTCTCGTTTTCGGTAGAAGGTATTCAAAATCCGTAAATTATTGCGTTCTGCGAATTCTACTAGTAGCTCTCCTCTGGCGTTTCTAGTACCGATGCCATAATCTCCTACTGCCTGGTCTCCAGCCTGCTTCTTCCCTACCTTTGCATTAAAGTCGCCCATCGCCCACACATATATATATATATATATATATATATATATATATATATATATATATGGGTGTGTGTGTGTGTGTGTGTGTGTGTGTGTGTGTATAGTGGGAGTAATAATTCAATGGGCCAGTTAGTCTTTGTGATGGTATGGGGTATGGCACAACGGGAGCATTGTCAACAAGGATAAATATATTTATTTCCCAACAGTTTCGGGAGGGGTCCTCCCTTCATCAGGGGATGAGTTATCCCCTGATGAAGGCAGGACCCCTCCCGAAACTGTTGGGAAATAAATATAGTTATCCTTGTTGACAACGCTCCCATTGTGCCCTACCCAATACCTATATATATATATATATATATATATATATATATATATATATATATATATATATATATATATATATATATATATATATATATATATAAATGCGTTTCACACAGCAATATGCGTTACTAAAAATATACACTGCCAAACCAACGAAAGTCTTTATTCCCTATTCCTTATGTATATACATATATATACGTCATCAAAACCGACGCCATCAACATTGTCCAGAACCCAAATGGCTGCCTGCTTACGTATCGTCTTACATCTGCTCATATGTCGTTGTTCTCCATACTCTTACGCGCAATAAAAACTTAGCCACCATGTATACGACCTGCAGAGCGTTATGGAGATGTGTCGCTTATGGCTCAGGTCCCGTACACATGCGCTCCATTTTGGCTTTATTTCGCTTAGCACAGCGAGCGAAAAGAGAGGCGACGAAGCTGGAAACAAGACGCTGCTCACGCGGGGATCGAGTCACCATACGAGGCGTCTGTGACCCAGAGTAACTGACTCGTAGCGAATGACCACGGCTGGGATTTCACGTAATGCGTCTGTCAGCCACCACGCCCCACAGGGCAGTTCTTCGCCGGCCGAGAGCTGGTCAAGTTACTCGTCACCGCTTCATCCTGAATAAGCAGGCCGACGACTTGCCGTCGTACTGTGGAGTTAGGGTGCAAACCAAATGGCACAATATAAGCACACAGGTACGCGCAAGTAAAGTTTTCGTAAGACCATAACTATAGAGCGCCGTGTTTTTGAATTTATTGCGGATTAAAATCCGATGAACACCCGCTGGTGAAATCTTTGTCAATTCGAATTTATCCAATTTTCAAAGGACATTCTTAACCATCAAAAGGCATTTTGAAAGCTGAGAACCATAGACTCAAAAGGACAGCATCTCCATCAGTGGCAATAACCTTGAAAATTATGCTCAGTACAATAAGCTGTCAGGTCGTACGTAATACAACGAATTCTGTATTTTCTGTATTGAATTATTTTTGTTTGTCTCTATACATGTTTATGCGGACAAACCTTAGAGTCTTCTCAAATAAAGTTACTGGGTTCGCATAATATCGTGGTCAGATATCATTTCATCTAAAATTTTGGAGTACTGGATATAACAATCATTAAGAGGTCCTTTACTTTTCATAAAAACGACGAGGGAGGTCGGCGAAAAAGTCCGAGCAGCAGTTTGACTATAGCTCACGCAAAAGTACATTTTGACGATTCTGCAGCCTTATTAACAAGGTAAATAAACTGCAAAGTGAGAAAAATAGGAAAGAATGGAGAAGCAGGATTCAAGAAGGAAGATTATTAGCAACAATGTGAAGCAATTTCATGGGAAATAAGAAATATAAAAACTTCCTTTCAACAACTTAAAATTAAAATTTAAACGTCTAATTTCAGAGAATTGGAAATTCACCAGACAGGTTTTTATAAGCGCGATTTTTTAATTCGAAAAAGCACCCATCAAATTTCAAGAAAAATAAACTACGAGAACACGGAGACCTAACCATAATACACACACACACACACACACACACACACACACACACACACACACACACACACACACACACACACACACATATATATATATATATATATATATATATATATATATATATATATATATATATATATATATATATATATATATATATGCTGTCTCACGGACACGTGACCTTCAACGAAAAGCCATAATTGACTCGTAATAGAAGCGGCAATCGCATGATGAACAGCCCCACATGATGGCTTTAGCGTTCGAGTTGTCTTGGGCGAATGCACAAGGGACCCAGCCAGTTTACCCTTATCACGGCAGAAATAGAGCGCGCGCTCTGAGCATCCTTATAATGCCATTCTGGACACGCATGGAAACCATTACGAATGGCGTTATAAGAATGTCACGGTACATGACCTAATTTCAAAGCCGAATTAGCCCTAGAACGGAACTATGCCCCCGCCAGTCGTCAGCTGCCAAAGCGCAGCGCCGTAAACCGGTAAAATACTGGTGCGCAACCCGGAGTGCGACCTGCATCACCGATCTCACCCGTATGCGGTCTGCCGAGGTCAAGCGGAAGAACCTCAGCGGACTCCGCTGACTACGTCGTAGCACGGTCCTCTTCACGTGCGAGAGGGCAAGAACAAACCCGCTTCCTCGCCATGGAACAGCTGCAGTGAGAAATGTGAAAGATTTGTGAGCAACATCATATTACTTGCGGAGCACTTTAGAGGGCCGAGCTGTCGCACGCTGTCGCCGTCGGTTGGCGTAACGCTCGATGTGTAGCACATTGAGCGTGCGCTGGCGACGATTGGAGGGGTATTCTACCTGTTGTTCTTCGAGCGCCTTGGTGGTGATCCCTTGTCATCATCGGCGAAAAGGAAAAAATAAAAGAAACAGTGCGCTTGCTGGGACGCAAAAGAAACTACGAACAGAAAATAGGAAAAAGAAATAAAGCGAGCGCGGAATAGAAAAAAGAGAAAAAATCAAAAGGAAACAGAAAAATGCAAGAAAGAGAAAGAAACGCATAAGAAGAGAGGAAGAAATAAATAAAGGGAGAAATAAACGAAGAAAAATTAGAAAGGGAGAAAAATAAAGAAAGAGTGGAGGAGAGAGCCAAAGAAAAAAATTACACCAAGCCCCGCCAAAGGGAACCATCTGTGGATGAGAAGCAGCGAGCGCTAACGCTTACGCTGGCGGCGGCGTTGACGCTGGCGCTCATCGTGGCGTTGCGCAGGAGAAAAAAGCTGGGGAGGCACAAAGCACGCAGTGATGGACCGGTGTTTCCTACTGGAACATGCCAATCGCTGCTAATGGGCAATGATAGACAGAAGACTCCAATTGAACAACCCGCAGTCTGCTTATATATAACGCGCACGCTGCGAATTTTCGTTTTTTTTTCAAAAACGCACATGAGAAATGTATACCTTGGAGGTCAAGATCCTGCGTCTCGTGAACACTTGTGCAGCGCGAGCAGTCGGTTTTTAGGGGCGAAGCTCCCTAAGCCGTGGGTCATGCGTCCACGATGTATGTATGTTGTAGTAGTAGTAGTAGTAGTAGTAGTAGTAGTAGTAGTAGTAGTAGTAGTAGTAGTTATTAGTAGTTTAGTTATTAGTTATTAGTAGTTTAGTTATTAGTAGTTAGTAGTTTAGTTATTAGTAGTTAGTAGTTTAGTTATTAGTAGTTAGTAGTAGTAGTAGTAGTAGTTAGTAGTTAGTAGTAGATAGTAGTAGATAGTAGTAGATAGTAGTAGTAGTAGTTAGTAGTAGATAGTAGTAGATAGTAGTAGATAGTAGTAGATAGTAGATAGTAGTAGTAGTAGTAGTTGTCGTCGTCGTCGTCGTCGTCGTCGTCGTTGTTGTTGTTGTTGTTGTTGTTGTTGTTGTTGTTGTTGTTGTTGTTGTTGTTGTTGTTGTTGTTGTTGTTGTTGTTGTTGTTGTTGTTGTTGTTGTTGTTGTTGTAGAAGATAGCCACCTTCACGGCCGGACTAGAGGAGCGGCACGGGCGCACTCTTTTGAATTGAGGAAGAAACCCGCGCACGTCAATCGTAAATAAAAAGATAACTGTTTCTGATTAAAAAAAAACCCTACAGAGACGAGTCTGGTTGACTCAATCTCAAATAAAATCTGCCTTGAATTTGATGCTTACTAAAGAAAACTAGTAACAGAAGGACGCACTTTGAGCAATATCTGTCCAGAAAACGTTGCCACGTTAAGCTCGCTGGGCGTAACCTTTAGGTTTAGCGAGGGTTCGGTCGCAGTGCCATGGACTAGCGGCGGTGAAAGGTGGGAACTAGACATGAAGTGCAGGCCGTAAGAGAGTGCGCGCGTGCCGCTCCTCTAGTGCGGCCGTGACACATCTCGTTTAGTCCTTGCAATGTCCGCTAGATGGGGGTACTTCTATATGACGAATATATCAATCAATCAATCAATTTTATTTGGCATTCATTACAGCAAGATAATGAATATATGATGAAAAGATACACGAGATGGTGGTACTGGAGTGTTGACTAGATGGACGGACGCACGGACAGACGCACGGACAGACGCACGGACAGACGCACAGAAAGACGGATGGACAGACGCACAGCCAGATGCACGGACAGACGGATGCACGAACGCACAGACGGATGGAGGAACAGACGGACGGACGCAGGAACGGATGCACGGACGGATAGTCGGACGAACGGACAAATACAGGGACGCACGCACGGATAAAAGCACGGACGGACGGACGGATGCACGGGAGGACGCAGGGATGGATGGACTGATGGATGGAAGCAAGAACGAACAGACGGACGGACGGAAGCACGGACGGACAGACGGATGATTCGCCCCATTCATCATCATGCACTCCGTGTGTATGCTGCGATTTTTTCAATCAGGAAACTCGCTAGTAGACGCTGCGTGCGTCGGCGTTGCGATGTGAGAGAAGGGGGAGCATATCAGAGGCGAGAGAGGGGGAGAGGACGAGCATGCGCAGTAGAACGCGAACGCAACCGGATAAAGTTCACTCATAAGATGCTTCGCGTCTAAAGCTGTAGAGAAACAAAGAAGGCTGCCCAGCTCCGCAGTTCCTTCGTGCTTGCCACCGCTAGTGAGAAGCTGCCTTAATTTATTTACAGCGGAGCTGTTTGGCTTGAGGTTTGCTGAGTGGCGTAGAAATAAAATTACCACGATCGCAAACCGGCACGCGTAATCTCTCCGTCCTCTTCTTTGTCGTCTTCTTCTTCTCCCACTGCTCCTTCTTCCACTTTTTCCACTGCTACCAGAACATGTACCGCTGATTTGTCTGGCGTGGGATGCAATGGCTACGATGGGCGAGAGAACAGAGAGAGGAAAATACATAGACAGAAATAGAAAGACAACGAAATATTTTCTCGAGAAAGAAGTTCGTTGGCGAGATTCAAACCAGCGTACGCACTATCCAAAGGCGAGCGTTGTATAAATTGACTCCCGCACATCAAGGACCATAAGAATGCCAAATGGCTCTTGCAACTATACTCGAGGATTCACAGACCGAGTGGCTGAAAATGTGATCCAGCCTCTAGAGCTTTACTACTAGTCTCCTAGTCACAATTAAGACATTCATTTTGGTTTAGTGCCAACTGTTTCAGATTTTCATAATTTGCACTTGTTTATGTAAGGTTCTTCGAAGCCCTATTTCCGTAGTGTCTGCACTACTGCTGATGTCTCGGCTTAGTCAAACGCCTTCTTGTAATCTATGAAAACTATGTATAGGGGCTGGTTGTCTTCCTCACATCTCTCTATTACCTGATTGCTAGTGTGAATATATCGTGGAGCAGCCTGTTCAAATCCTGTTAGGTCCTTTGGTTGATTGAACTCTAATGTCACCTCAATTTTATTAGCTATTATTTTCTAAATAGTTTGTAAAGAGGGAACAGTAAGCTGATCGGCCTGTAATTTTTGAAGCTCTTGACGTCTCCTTTCTTATGCATTAAAGTTATGTTGGCGTTCTTCCAAGATTCTGGTACCCTTCGCGTCAAGAGACACTTCGTATAAAGGTGGCCAGTTTTTCTAACACAATTTCTCCACCCTCTTTCAGCAGGTCCGTTGTTACCTTATCCTCACCGGCGGCTTTACCTCTTTGCATTCCTTCTAGGGCTTTCCTTACTTCCCCAGTCGTTACTGGTAGGATTTCGTACTTCTCTCGGTTATTATTTTGCTATTTAAGATATCATCCTGGTTGTTTCGGTACAGCTCTCTGTAGAACTCCTCCGCCACCTTAACTATCCTATCCATATTGGTTATGACATTGCCTTCCTTGTTCCTTGAGGCATTCATCCGACTTTCACCTATGCACAAGTTTGCCTTCGCAGCTTTTAGACTTCTTTCGTTTTTTACAGGCTGCTAAATTTACTCCATGTTATACCTTCCTGTGTCAGCTACCTTGTGCCTATTAAGTTCGAAAGCTCCAATAGCTCTATTTGTAGGCAGCATTTGTGGCTTTCATGGTTGGTCGTCTCTTAATAAGATTTCTCGTCTCCTGAGATAGTTCGCCAGTGTCCTGTCTAGTGACTGTACCTCTGACTTTCATTTCATACTCTCTGATGTTACTCATACTCTTTGATTTCATACTCTTTGAACTATATGTTCATTGTCTGAACGCTAACGTCGGTTACCTAGTTAAGAGCCTCAAATCTATTCTTAAACGAAACTCTGAATTCCTGTACTTTCTTTCTCACCGCTACACTCTAAGCCAAAACGGAGCAACAGGGGTATAGGGGTTGCTCCTTTCAGGGAGCAATTGCATTGCCACTCCCATTACTCTCCTAAAAGGAGTAACTGCAGAGGGAGGAACCGTTGCTCTCCTTTCAGTTCCTCCTTCGGGGGATGAACAGTTACTCCCTCCAGTTCCTCCCTGCAGACCAACAGTTACTCCCACCAGTTGCTCCCTGCCGACCAACCATTACTCCCACCAGTTGCTCTTCTAAGAGCAACAGTTACTCTTTACCGTTCCTCCCACGTGTTCGCAGTTACTCTCTGAAAACCAACTGCACATGCTTCCAGTTACTCCTTGGGGAAATGAGTATTTATCTCGAGTATGCTTGTCACACGCTTAACACATGGCGAGAGCTCCTTGGAAGAGCACTGCTTGGGTGCTTCTAACACAAAAAGTGGACAATACTGAAAGTAAAATAAATGCTTTATTGTTCTTTTTATGAGGCGACGTTTGACCACACGTAAAAGTAGACTTCGCCACACCACAGCCAGCACTAAACAAACACCATAATACATCAAAGGTTTTCTGCGTCATCCGTGGAAAAACAATCTTGAATTTCTAGCATAGGGCAGTCTGTGTCATCATTGGTGAGAGAAGAGCAACTTCTCCAATTCTGAAGAACTCAAGTTTCGCAGCTGGTGTTTCCATCAGGCTAGCGCAGCAGAACGTCACCGCAGGCATATGTGAAGCATCTCATTGCTGCAAGAAAAAAAATAGAAGTGTGAGGTTAAACATGCCAGAATCAATTCATAACAATGAGTCACACACACTGCAGCAGCGCTTACATTCTATGATGTCTACTGCAAAACGAAATGTGAAAAAAAGGAAGGTTCGGCCAAACGTTACTTGGCAAGCCATATAAATGCTGATGTGGTAGACGCTCTTCACATGATGTCTCAGGCAGCAATATTCTGGAAGAAAATGTGCAGCACCTCAACAAGGCATATTTGTAGTAGCTAAAGATACCCTTAGGTTCAGTTAACTTGTTTCCTATACACAGCTGAGTGACATTTCTATGAGCCCATTCACCAATGGGCATTCTAAATGAGGTCATGTGTGTGGCAAATAACACGTACTGTCCGCTCATGTTAAAATACTTATTTAGCTCGTGCACATAGTTGCTCTCGATTCTACTGTTCTATCATACGCTGCTGCGTCTTGAATTGTGCAATACCTGTAGGCACAAGCCAAGCATGCAAAGCCTGCTTGAAAGCAACCATTTGCAGAGGCTACATGATAATCTTCAGTATATTTCTTTGTACCTGACGCAAACGGCTGGACAAAACTATAGACAAATAAATGTAGACCGTGCTACCTTCAAAAAATGCTTTAAATTTAGAAAACTAGGGTGCATTTGTTCACTCGGTTGACGAGTCACAGCCACGAGATATGTAAACGAAGCAATATATCTTAAGGCATGCACAGATATTCTGATTCTTTGTTTGACAGTGTCACAGATAGCTTGCCAATGCATATATGTTTGAGAGCAACAAGATGTGAAGCTTTTATTAGTTCAACGTCTTGTTGGTTCACAGCCAAACAGGTTACTGCTTGTTAGACAAATTGGAATAAGCACACCATGGTTTCCAAAAAAAAAAGCATTATTAGAAGTTAGCTCCCGGTGTGAATGTCTGCCTATTTATTTTGTACTGCCTTCTACATGTGCCACAAATACATTTGTTGAGGATGTGCTACCAGTCAAGCCAAGATCGCATACTTGGTCAATGTGATGGAAATACAAATATTAGAAACACGGCCACCTCTAGTAAGAGCATAACACTTCAATATCTTGGAGTAGCAAAGAGGTGCACAAGAAAGTTAAGCCCACTCTTGCGGAACTTTGAACGCGAATATTTCAGAGTGGGGGAGGTCAACATGCTGTGGCACTTTTAAACCCACGAAACATCTGCAGAAAACAGGGTAAAGGCAAGTCAAGAAACACTGTTATGAAGGCCTGCGCATGGACAGCTTTGTGAATCTAGGCCCAAGTGTTATGCTTTGTGCAAGCCAAAATCCATGTAAATAGGCAAAGCATACTTTTAGGAGTACCAGCGTAAAGAAATCTTGGCAGTTGGCTTTTTAGTACAAACAGCAATACCTGCAATGAAAACATAAACATTTTATCTTAACGGTAACAGTGTGAGCACACACACGGGCCAGCGGAGCCATGTCGAATTGTCAGTGCCAGTGTAACCATGTGGCATAATGAACTCTTCTCTGGCCAACACATGCACAGTTTGCCCCTAAAAAGCGATGCTTTCATATACGTAGTACAAAAAGTCTGCACTTACCAAAATTCACTTGCTTTCTGTACTTTAGCATCGTTGGGAGCATCTTTATCTGCAGTATAACCAAATTTGTGTCATATCACTGAAAAAAAAAGTAAAAGACATGCATCAAATATTGTTTCATTTGGTAGCAGTGAAGTCAGGTTAAGAACAGCCAAGTGGGAATCAGCCTAATTATGTGCATGCGGCAAATTCCAAACGGCGTTATTGAGGTTGTCGAAATTTTCGTCGATTGGTATTAACGTCGATATGTGACTTCAACGGCATGCCAAGTTTTCACAGCGCATAAAGATTTCATGATGCAGAATAATGACAGCGCTAACGAGAACATACAGCATTTATGATTGTCTTTTACAATATTCAGTTTTGCTAAGGTTTTGCATCACTAAAGAAATCTGAAAGATTTGGGTCATTCCTCCTCCAATTGTTCTGTCAATATGTAAACTGCTCGCTTGATGGTGCGCTTATAAAATAGTACGTTCAGCGCAGAGGTGAAGCAAGTGACGCAGTGATGTGGGCAGATTTTTTTTTTTTTAGGCGTGCGGGGAGGGGGGGGGGGGGGGGGTCCACTTATCTGAATAGGCCGGGCAAGCGAATATGGTCGTCAATTTGGGCTCCCTACGCCCGGCCTAAAAAAATTCCGTGCGCAACCGCCTGGCTATGCCAGTGAAGTGATGCGACAATGATTTGTTCACTTACTGATTTACATACACTTTACATCGCTAAAAAATGCGGCCCAAGGCCCCAGCACTCAGCCGTTAACATTACATAAAGCCAATGGTAGAAAAGTGCCAGTATGAATGCAGCTACAACCCCGCCCCAATGTTTTTTCAAGCGAGGTAGTGTTGCGGAAATGAACTTTTAACTGCAAAAGTACACTGGCACTGCAGTGGTGACAGGGGAAGCAAGAGGGTATGCAGGCGGTAATAGAGGTAATTTAGTCCGATACGGCTAGCAATGGATACGATGAATAAGAGCAAATCATTTCTCTTTCAATAGCGCAACCACTCAACAATGTATTGTAAGAGCATTAAATGTTGCTGGAAATGCCACTCACCTGCACGCTGATGCATGCACAGTCCTTTGTCCGACGAGCGAACAGGCTTGTACATAGCTGAAGACGTGTTTACGATGTGTTTGTTCCACCCAGCAGCAAAATCCACAACTACTTCGCGCTCCATAAAGATAAATATACACTAACCTTCATCACGAATAAGTAGAAACGCAAATCTGCGACACACACACACGATCAAAACATAGCTCACAAGCCCGCACGTCCATGTGCTCGCCAACCACAGACCATATGAGAATGAGTAAGTAGTGCGAACGCGAACCTAGTTGCGCCGAAAAAAAAAAAAAAGTCGAGCAGTGGCAGCACAGGCGTCAGCGCAATAACTTCAGTGTGTTCTCCTAATACAATTATAAAAAAAACTGAGGTACAATAAAACTCATAAATTAATATAAAAAGTTGAGTGTAATTTTTATTTAGTGCTAGTCAACATAAACACTGAATAAAAATTACTTTGTAACTTACATCGTTTGCTACTCTAGCGCCACACTTGTCGTGCGGGCGCAGATGGCGCAGATTTGCCATTCTGCCCTCAAAGTACACGGTGAAGCGTGCTACTAAGTGTATGGCTGATGAGAAGCGCGTCTGGGTCCGCTTTTTTTTTTTCTCCGATATATCTGGGCGGGGGGGGGGGGGGTCCTTATGCACGTGTTTCGGTGCTTGATCGACTTTGACGCCCTTACTTCGCGGACGAACGGCGTGTCTAGGCTTTTTTTATCGTTGTTTTGCACGTGTTTCGGCGTTCGGTCCACTTTGACGTGCCAACTCTCCATCCTGCTGCTGCGTGTGTTAGGTATTTGCCGTACTGTATTCTCAGGCCTTCTGTGTTCAGCCAGCGCTGCTATCTTATTATCTACGGATGCTAAAATGAATCACTGTTTTGGTTTGGTGAAGTTTGGCACACAGAACAAACAATAATCTGGCCCATGAATATCAATGTGGGCGGCATGCATATTTGTGTGCGGTGTCCTGCCGGGGAGTAACCGTTGCGTGACGAGAGCATTTACAGCGGTTCCTCCTTCCGTTGCTCCCTTACAAACTTAAGATGAATACAGTTGCTCCCCCATTCTCGAACAAGTCGGCCATTTTGTTCCGCTTGGTCTTTTCGGAGAGTAACAGTCGGTCTGAAGGAGTAAAAACAGCCGTTGCTCCCATTTTGGCCATTTTTGGCTTAGAGTGTAGCTCAATTATTGACTTCTTGCATATCAGTTTATGTCTTTGCTTTTTTAAAATATAAGTGAATACGAGCGCTTACTATTCCGTGGTCACTGCGTCGAATCCTGCCAACTACTTCTACATCCTTTACAATGCCTTGGTGTGCACACAGAATGAAGTCCATTTCATATTTAGTTTCGCCATTAGGACTTCACCACGTCCATTATAGTTAGCCCGTTTTTTGAAGCTGGTATTCAAGATCCGTAAATAGATTACGTTATGCGAACTGCACTAATACCTATACCCTCTGGAATTTCTAGAGCCGATGCCACATTCCCCCACTGCATGATCTTCGACATGTTTCTTGCCTACTTTGGCATTAAAAGTCACCCATCATAATAGTATACTATGACTTTATTAATGGCTGACTATGCATCTTCATATAAGCATTCAACCAAATGATCATCGTGGCTCGATGTAGGCGCGTATAGGCCTGTACCACCAAAACGTATTTAATATGAGCCCAGAAGTCCCGACCCCACCCACTGCCGGCAACCGCCATTTTGCATGACGTGTGTGACGTCATGTGCCACATGAAGTGGAGCCGTTGTCTTTTACCATAGTCTCAGCCACTGCAAACATTTGAATATTCAATATCAAGCTGAAGAAAGCTGAAATAGCTCAATTGCATACGCAGCTGACCACGAAACCAAAGCGTTGGCCGGAATACAAGACTCTCTCAAAGAAGCGGCTTGGCACGGCTCACGAGCGGGCCACCGTTGTCAGACTCTCGGGCGGCACTCGTGTTTATAAAAATATTTTCATAAATTAGGCGCTCTACCATACGCGCTGAAATTTTGGCAGCTTGTCTCTGAACATCCAAGGATTAAACGACGGACGAAAATTACGAGCGAAATTTCGGTGCCATGGCCCTTTTACAGACCGTATACAGATCCCTTATCCCGGAGAGGGCATAGAAAAACAACAAACTCTTCACGACTCTGCAAACAACATTGTTTTGTTTCTAAGAAACGCACAGAAGTCACGGTTAAACGAGTCAGGCGTTTTTTACTGCGCTTCAAAGCAATATAAGCGAGAAAAAAATGATAATCGCAACAACGTGACTCAAGCACACAAAAAATAAGAAACTCACAAGAGGGAAAGCTAGCGAAAATGCACAAAACGTCGAGTTCATGCACGGTCGCTAAACGCGCAATTACGGAAGCGACTCTACAATCTCCGGCTCTCTTCTTTGCTCTTTCAGATCTCCTTTCGTTCTTAAACTTCTCCTCATCCTCTTCTTCATTCTTATTTTTATTTTAACGACTTGCAAGAGTCCGAGTGAGCATGAAAAGGTAAACGGCTCTCCACTTGAGGCCACGCAAAACGAGCAAACAACGGAAGCGCGCCTTCTCTTGACACTTCTGCGGCTCCCTTCAGTGTTTCTCGTCCTCCTCTCACTTTTATGTAAGTCGGCGAGCGGGAAAGAGGGGCAAGGCGAGCAGATCACGTGCGACCCAGACAAAACGAGCAATAACGGAAGCACCTCCCACAACACCCATACATTCTTGATTTCCCTTCCTTTCATTGCGCGTGGTTCGCCTCCGTGTCGACCTGTTGTGCGGTGCCGTAACAGCGCCGGCGTGCTCGGCGTACGTGGAAGGGGAGCGACACGCATAGCGATGCTCGCCGTGACTTCCGGTAAATCCAGCGCGGCAGGAGCACGCCACGAAGAAGGGCGAAGAGGCGGCGTGTGCCGTGGGCGCAACACAGTCGGCCTCGACAGCCGAGACCAGCCGCGCGTTTGACACGTTCCGCGTCGCGCACGTCGACGACAGAAAGCGTCGCGACGGAATAACGTCATCGTCGGCGGCGGCGACCTGAACGACAAGGCACCATGCCGATTTCGACGATGAAGCTTTTATCTGACGACGCGGAAATCCAGTAGAATCGGACGTTCGTGGCACGTGCTGAATGTTTGCTTTGTTATTTTTATTCCGCGTGTGCGCGCATCGCCCGTGCGAGCATGCGCGCTTACAGGTACTGCTTTAGACATAGACATCAGCGAGAGCGAAGGCTTTTGAAAGGCAAGGAGGTTAGTCAGGTTTCCCTGCGTTTTCTACCTTACAATGGAGACAGAAAAAGCGGGTAGGAAAGTTACAAGGGAAGGAAAACTATATGAGAGAATAAGTGACTCATGCATCACCAATCACGCACTGTCACCGGAGCTCGGTAGTCTTTGGAAAGCGCTGCAGCAGTGTGCAGAGAAGGCGACTTAACATCACACTTAACTATACTTACCTCCATTTTACATTTACGCATATCCGCATACCGGGTGTTGCAGATAGGCAAATGCACAACGTAGATAGTGTAAAACGGAGACATGTATCATAGGCAAAAAGCAGTGCAGGACACAACGCATGAACAAACGCAGATATATTGTCTCGGAGAACGCTGCAATACAGATTGAAATGGAGATTAACGCCGGTGAAATGCCTCGGGTAACGCGAACGATCGACTACCATCAGAACCTCCCGCATTTTAATACCACTGCGGCCGTCATTTGCACAACAGTTTTCAATATACTTGAAATTTTGATACCTGCGCGAACTCGCACCTGTCTAGCGACACGAAAATATAAAAACAAACGCCGCAGAAACGTCCCTTCAGCTAGCGTTGTTCGGCAGCCGACTCGAGAAGTGTTTGACGTGCACTCCTGATACGAGGGTTTTGTTAAAAGCCACCTTCGGGAATTACGCAAAGGCTCCCGCAGTGTGTAACAAAAGACGACCGCCATGCAAGCATACGAGGTCTGGGCCGAAGCGGAGCACAAATGCCGCATAATAAACGCAAACGCCAGTGGGGGCGATTATGGCGAGGTGCGCGAACGTTGCAGCCAGCGTCATTAATATTTATCAAAATCTTCGCGAGCGGCGGAACCTCGGAAGCGGCGGTAGTCTTCAGAGGCAGCGGATGTAAACAAACATAAGCACACCTATATGGCTGCGACGTTCTCTGAAGATACGATCACTGAATTGCGATGCGCGGTATAGAGAGGCGGCGGTTACGTATGCCTTCTTTTGTTTCAACTTTTTTTTTTCAACTTTTCTTTTATCGGGAACAGTGGAGGTGGCATGTAGAAGAGAAGGTCGTGCAAAAGGTGGTGAATGGGGTGGTTAGGTGGTTCAGAGAACACCAGTCAAGCTGCCCCATTCCCTCACACAAGGGGGAGGGGATTAGAGAGGAGGTATCACCGATAGGAGCGCGCTCCCTGTGCTGCTCGAGATCTTTCTCACGCCTGACCGCAGACAGCGGTTGCAGCCATCGAGAGGTGCACCTCGTTAAACGGAGGCAACGCACGGCGCTTCATCGCGCAGTTGCGTAATCGTGGGAAAGAGACGGAGATTCATCGGCGGCAGACAGTTCGTGCTGCGGAGGAGGAGATGCGATGGGGTGTAAGAACACTTAGAGGGAAATACCGTCGTTTCATGGCTATACTCAGCACCGATAATGCAGGAAGTGTGTTAAGGTAAACTCGCCGAGGTGGTCTGCTAATTATGGAAGTCGAGTGCTGACCCGAATGTCGAAGTATGGCCGCGCGGCCATACTTCGACATTAAATATAGGTATTTAGCCAGGTACACGTTAAACAACCCCTCCCGAGTCACCCACCATACGGCGTCCCTCATAATTATATCGCGCTTGTGGGACGTAAACCACCAACTAGCACGATTAAATATTTACGTTAGCGAGTGAAATATAAACATTTATTCGTGAAAGTATCATTTAATCAACACGCGCTTGAATAGAAAATGGAAATGGTTGTAACGCACCAACTAAAAAATACGTAATAGTCACGATACGCAAATATGCACTAATTACAAAAAATGCACGCAATCGCCATTTGAATGCGCGTTCTATAAATTATTTATACCAATGTCCTTCACGACAGCAAACACCCTATTTCAAGCTCTGATAACAAAAAGCTTGGCACAACTTCAAGTTTTCAGCGCTGCACAGTGCACTTCGTGTGTTAGATCGCTCAGGTACAAGTTATTGCTATAGCAATTTATATGGATACTCATGGTGGATTTTCGCTACCGCCGTCATGTTCAGGATATGTGTATCTATATATAGTGTCGCTACGTGAAGACAGGGGTTGTATTTGAAGACGTTGAGAAAGCAGCAACGAGTTGGTCTTTTTATTTACCACGCGCCAAAAAGTCCCTCGTCTTTCTCGTTGTTGCGTTCTGCATAAAAGCGTGCAGATGCACGTATGCACTGTCACCTTCGTCTTTCTGGCGGGACGCACGTGACAATAGAAATGACACAAAGGAAAATAAACCAGAAGAAAAAATTCCGAAGCACCCATACGGGGATTCAAACCACTGACCCCGCCCTACGCAGCGCGTCGCGTTCGACAACTCGACCATGGCGCTATTTATACACACATCATTTACCGCTGGCGGTACGCAGATCTCGAAGGAGCTTGAGCGTGTTTCCTATCACAAATGCTCCTGCATTTAATTTCCATTTGAAAACTGCCCTTGAGACGTGCACCACATGGCATCGTGATTAGCCGTGGCCGATCATGGAGGCAGTCCTAACCAGTTGAATTACCTCCGATCTTGGAGTCAATACGAAACCACATTAGCTGCAGAAAGAAGAAGAAGAAAAACAAAACGTCTTTCGCCTTCCAGTCGTCTAACGTGAGCGCATAAGGGACCCTGTGTATATTCACTTCATGCGTCACTACACAAAGAATGGAACGCCAATTCTAGTCGTATAAGCATCGCGAGATCGACAGCCAGATCAACTCAGAACTGTCAGAATGTGTGTTCCCAGCTCGGAGCCCTCCAAAGCTCACACCACGTTAGAGACGACAGTTTCCGAAATGCGAAGACATACCAATATTTTGACATTTCGTATAGCGCGATTAAAAGTTAAGCGACCTGGTTCGGATTAATTGATTCCTGTATTTTTCGCCTGTCTTCTGTGTGCGTTTTCCCCCGCATATTCAAGCAACGTACATTTCGTATACCTCGGAATTGAACAGCGTCCTATTCAAGTCAACGCCTCGTCAAGAGAGGAAATCTCCAGTTGGTACCCATTACTTAGGAAGGGGAAAGAGGGAGTCCACTGATTGCTTCTTAATTCTCGATTTGTAGTTTTCATTGCTATAGATAATGGGCACTACGGTGTGAAGACTGTTTTATTCAATTGCAGTAACGGTTGCTAAACATCCTTCAAGCAGCCTCTTAGATGCAATGACCATTCGACTCGGTATCTAAAACAAACACTCTTCCCACACATATTTTGCGAGTCGACGCTACTGATATCGCTCAGTTGTATATATACATATTCGGTCATCCACACGGAACCCAATACGCTAAGAAACTTTCATTGTAGAATCATATTTAACGCTTCAACACGTGGAAAAATCGCTATTGTACTATCGCGTTTTATACATACCGTTAGACGTACAGTGCAGACCATGTACTGTATGACGAGAAATGCGGTAAACGAATCAAAAATAAAGCGCAGCGTCAGTGCCGACGGGAACGAGCTGGCACGCTCATCGGCGTTTTGACCTCTCGCGAGTTGTAGGTCCGACATCGGCCAAGATGAAACAAAGCCTTTTGGCAGCCAACAAAGCCGATGGGGAGCTTTGCTCGAGGAAGTACTCCATTACGGGCAGCGTGAGAGACGCCCCGCAAACATTGTTTTGCGATCGTGAAAAACTCATATTGGTCTTCGTTAATGCGCGAGTGTCAAAAAGCAGCGCACAATGGTGGAGAGAAATGGTTTATTGAGGAAGGCAGATGCAACCCTGCTGGAAGCACTACTCGGCGCCTGCGCAAAATGGTGGAGTTGGGCGTGCCTCGCATCCCACCGTTCCATCTCATACGTTGCGTTTCATTCATGAAGGTGAATTGACGTCTCGTGTAATTGTGACCTTGATAGAAAGGGCAGCGTCGACGAGAAATCGTACTAAAATCACGCGACATTTAAAGCTTGGCTCGAGCTGCACGTTCTCTTGTCCATGCCGCTACAAATAACGTCCCTAGAGTTTTCCCTGTTTTTAAAAAAAGTCCCAAGTTTTTTTATTTTTTATTTTTACTTAAGTACCGACAACTTCCTCCTCTCCCGCCTTACTCACGCGCAGCCGGCGTCTGCCGCCATTTCTTCCTAACTTGAATGTTTACAAAGACACGTACAGGTTAGTATACATTAGCCACGCTTCTTGCACCAGCGGACACGAAGAGCCTCTGGTCAGTGCCCCGTCGATAGTGAGCGAGACACTCGTTTCACCAGGTGAGCGTTAGGAAAAACATGGCCGCCGAAAACGAGCGTTAGCCAAAGAGATTCGTCGATGACTCTTCAATGGTTGTCGACACTTACGCAAGAACAGGGGGAAATCTAGAGACTTGACTCAGCCTCTGTATGTGGGGCGAATAGCCAGGCAAACATTTGAAACACCTTCGGGTTAAAAAGATTTCCCTCTTTCTCTCTTTCTGCTTACCACACTGAGCAATACTCACAGGGTACATCGACTAAGACAACGCAAATGCGAAAGCCACTTGCTTTCTCTTAGTCAACGTGATGATCGACTCTCGCCCCTTTCCGAAAACTTCCCACTAGTTGCGCAGTTCACCTGTTTGGACGCCTGGTGCAATTCTATAGGATTCTGCCACGCAATATTAGATGCGCCAAGACGACTCAGTTAACCACGTGCCATTCACGTAGTGTTTTTTTTTTTTTTGGAAAAGTTTTAAGCAGTGAGGTGGCACTGAGGTAAACAGCTGCGTGCCGAGCAGACGGCCTTATTTACACCCATCTCAATCATTTGGTCACGGACAAGATTATGTTTTCGCTCACAACCGACGACGCCGATGCCTACGCCGAAATGTCGGGGTAACGAGCTCTGTAACGCTATTGCATTACGACTATTTGGTATTGATGCTTCTGCGGGCTGCAAGCATCTACACCTCGACAACGGTTAGGCGTCGGCAGTGATACGTGTCCTGTGTGAGTTGTCGAAAAATACGGTACGGAAAATCAACGGAGCCCACATGTACAACCTCGTTCGCTGAAATAGCGTGAGCACTCAAACGGCATCAGCGGAAGTAGCAGGAAGCCTGTGAACGGCTCTTTATTTCCGGCGCGCGGCTTTTTTCCCTTTTCCCTGGGTGGGCGATGCAAACGGAAGAGGAAGAACCTTGAAAGGAGTGGGAGACATTATCGTCGGGAACAGATAGAGACGCGCGCGCTATTGAAACCGACTCGACGTGCGATACTCGAACAGAGCGGCTATGAATTATCCGCTCTTTTCGCCACCCACAAACTGGAAATGGTTCAGGTGGCGGCGCGAAAACCGGCGGCGAAGCGACGATATATCTTTTCGGGTGAATGGTCTCGTTCGGTGAACCGCAAAGAGGGCACTTCGCGTCGACAAGCGCTCCTGTGGGAAAAGGTGAGCTAAAGGAACAGGGTCCAGCCCCAATAATTTAAGAGAAGAATGTCCTGTGACTTTATGCTGCTTGAAAACAATCCGTTATACGGTTCTCCGACTAATCGCGCAAGGCTTGAAGCAGCGAAACTGGAAAATTTTGAAGACTAATCTGGTTGATTCCTTAGGTTCTTTCTGGGCCTTAGCTATACAAGTTGCTTTTACGTTGATATGCTCTATAGCCATAGGTGATGCTTGAATGTTTCCACGTAGATTTTGGGCGCATAGAGGTTCGAGTGAAACCACAGTCAGTCACCGACGCGACACGGGCACGTCATCGTTGGTCTAAGCCAACGACCACAGGGTTGTCTGAAATTAACTAGAAGGCACTCTGGCGCTGCGATCGTTCAACGACCATGGGACACGAATTTGCCTATTGTCTTCATGCTTGCGGTCGGCTTATCGCACCTGTCACTGTTTATTGCTGCGTTTTGGCTTGTTTAAAAGAAAAGAACGAATCCTTGTGAACTTCGCGACACGATTGGAAGTGGTGAGGCTAAAATATTAAGATGGTGAAGCGCGACTGCTGAACATTTGCTGATTTTTTTTTTCGTGACTAAACAGCTTCAAGCCACGCGGCCCAGAGCGGAGCCAGAAGCACGAAGACATGAGAAATCCGAGTACTACCCATAATTCCCATGCTCGCTGAAGCACCATACGCTGAAGCTCCAGTAGACACTGTTAGGTTTGGCCTGGGGATTCGTCTCTTAATCCCTTCGGCGCCCGGTCTGACGGACGCTGTCCGTGTTTGAGTGATTATCCAGACCAGGCGGCGGGCAGAGGCGAGTCCCGTCCTTCAAGTGCGGACCCTTTGGTCGTCCCTTCGAGCAGCAGCGCGACTGATGGCCTCATCGACTCGTCGGGCGACAGGAGGGCTGGCGTGGCCGGCGCCGGAGCTGACAGAGGAGCGGCGCTCCCTTTTGATCCCCAATCACCAAGCCGACCGGTCGACTGCCTATGCTCGTCAGGCATTGTACGTGCTAGCCGGAGGGCGAGACGTCATGTCGCCAAGACGCCGCTAACCATTCGAGAGAGGCCAACAGAGACAGCACCTTCCTGGAGGAGACCAACGGCCACCGCAAATTACCCCGCTAATTGAGCGAACAAAATCGGCGGACCCTTTGAAGTATGCTGCCAGGATCGGGGGAACTCTCGAGTAGCGGCACACCCACGACGCGGAAGAGCCCTGCTGGCGCCACCACCGTGCAGTGTTCACGTGGACCTTGCATGCTCGCCCCCCTCACCTGTGTGTACGTGATTGGTGTTCGTCTCTGAGAGGAGGAGCCCGACAGGGCATAAAACGACGCGGCAGAGTGCTGGACATTGCGCTCTCTGAACCTGGCTCTGAACTATGTAGTGTTCAACCACCACGCTCGTGGTTTGTTAAACCACTATCCCTTCTTTTCTGTAAATAAGTGTAAATAATGTCATAAACCTCTGTTATGTTTCTCGTATCCTCTTGTCAGCGTTCAGTTCCTCCATCCAGATGCCATCACCGGCCACATCTTCCTTCCCACATCTTACAACTGGTGGCAGCGGTGGGATGCCATCAGCGAGCGACCTTCCTTCCCAACTCTTACAACACTAACACCAGAGTTTCATCTGGTGTATTTATAGGAAACTAGGTCAACGACGACATGTCCATCACTTCGGGGTGTTCTCGCAGTCACCGTTGCCTTTCCCGCTCGCTAGTATTTCCTCGTTGTAAGTACTCGCGGTTTGCGGCTCCCCGCCGTCGCTTCACAGCCATTTGTTGGGCTAACTGGTACTTTCTGCCTTTTTAGACGGAGTTGTGTGTGGTCGGCTTTACCCACTGTCTGAAATAGCTTTTTGTAATGCTTATAGTTTTTTTTTTCTGAGAAGCTGAACAAATTAATTTCGCACATACACCTTTGTTGGACTAACTGTTGCTTTGATCACCTTTAGTAGTCGTATACCCGTTTATGATGATTATAGCTTTTTGCTATGGGATCAACAAGTAAAGATTTCCTTGAAAGCCTCGTTGTTATAAACTCCTTTAAAAGTGCGGTATATTTATTTGTAAGTCATTTAGCAGACATCACAATGCAGTATTTGGATATATGATATACACTGTCAGGCTACCTTTCTTTAAATCTGAAGTATAACTAATTGTTAACTTAAAAGCACTCAGAGATGAACTGAAACATTTAACGATGTTAATAGGTGTGTGCACCATCTGTAACATTTAGCCTGTGGATGATTATTCGTTTTAATGAACTATGTGTGTAATGAAATCCCCTTTCGTAGCCGACTTTTTGGTCACGTTTCGTTAGCCTTTCTTTTTATTACTTTCTAAATGCGAATAATTTCTCTGCGTACAGCAAGTACTTTTATCAATCAATCAATCACTCTAGTCCAGTCCATCTATCTATCTATCTCTATCTATCTATCTCTATCTATCTATCTCTATCTATCTATCTCTATCTATCTATCTCTATCTATCTATCTATCTGTCCGTCTATCTATCTATCTATCTATCAGTGTGCGTGTTCGGCGCATCCATTTGAGCTGCCGCCTTCGCAGTAGGGCTGCAGATCCCCGACATCGACTTGAAATCTATCTATCTGTCCGTCTATCTATCTATCTGTCCGTCTATCTATCTATCTGTCCGTCTATCTATCTATCTGTCCGTCTATCTATCTATCTGTCCGTCTATCTATCTATCTATCTGTCCGTCTATCTATCTATCTATCTGTCCGTCTATCTATCTATCTATCTGTCCGTCTATCTATCTATCTATCTGTCCGTCTATCTATCTATCTATCTGTCCGTCTATCTATCTATCTATCTGTCCGTCTATCTATCTATCTATCTGTCCGTCTATCTATCTATCTGTCCGTCTATCTATCTATCTATCTGTCCGTCTATCTATCTATCTGTCCGTCTATCTATCTATCTATCTGTCCGTCTATCTCTATCTATCTATCTATCTATCTATCTATCTATCTATCTATCTATCTATCTATCTATCTGTCCGTCTATCTATCTATCTATCTATCTATCTGTCCGTCTATCTATCTATCTATCTATCTATCTGTGTATCTATCTATCTATCTATCTGTCTGTCTGTCTATCTATCTGTCTATCTATCTGTCTATCTATCTGTCTATCTGTCTATCTATCTGTCTATCCGTCTATCCGTCTATCTATCTATCTATCTATCTATCTGTCTATCTATCTATCCGTCTATCTATCTATCTATCTATCTGTCTATCTATCTATCTATCTATCTATCTATCTGTCCGTCCGTCCGTCCGTCCGTCCATCTATCTATCTATCTATCTATCTATCTATCTATCTATCTATCTATCTATCTATCTATCTATCTATCTATCTAGCCGCCTAGGTCTGGGTGCTTTCGTGATCACCGGGAGGGTAACATGGTTTGACGAATACGACTTGCTGGTTATGACAGGAAGTTAAGTTGAGTTCAATGAACATTATTTGTCCAACGGTTGTTGCTGTGCTCGGGGCTAGGCCACCAGGGACACATCGTTCGAGCAACATCTTTCGAGGTCCTCGACGACGACCCTGGCCCGCTGGACGGCCCACACGTGATCTTCGAGGGCTTCGCTTAGAAGGGCTGCTAGAAGGGCGGCTTGCCATCACCCAGCAAAGCGCCCCATTTCGGAGGGTCCTTCAGTTGACGACGTCCTTTCTCATGGCCTATCTTCGTCTCTTGCGCATTGCAAAAATATATGTGCCATATCGGCCCGTTAGTGCGCGCACCACGGGCAGCCAGGCGACGGAATAATGTCACAATCTTGTCGCGAACGTCCCGAAACACATTCCAAGAAACAGTGGCACATACCCGGGGCGGGTATGTGCTACTGGTATGCGTGTATGTGCCACAGGTGATCGAAATTTTATATCTAGCTAGGAACGGCGAGAACACACATGAGTAACTTTAACGCTTGAGCGTTAAGAAACAGCTGCCATAGGCAGCATTGACCGAACGAATGCAAACAATAAATGTCAGGGTCCCAGCTGGAATCAAACCCAAGCATTCTGCGTGGAAATGAAGCATTTTACCACAGAGCTATCGACGCCAGTCCTCGGATATACTTTTGAAATAGACCGTAATGTTTGTGTAAGGTCGATTGTGGTTGCAGTACTGGCTATCCAATTTAATAAGGATTACATATGTACTCCTGTAAAACAGCCGTCATGTCGTGTTAACGTAAATTGTAGTTAGGCGCCATCCACTGAAGTTGATTTGCGTAGCAGTGTTCAGGGCTACCACCCTCGCACGCACAAGCGCAAACTTTAGCGCTTCGTATCAGCTTACCGCTCCTGGTGTTGCTAATATCCTCGTTGCTGTTGGCATCATTATGCAACTGTAAACAACTGCTAATATAAAATCTATGCGGCCGTTTAACGTATGTGTGTGCGTGATTTTGTACATATATTTAGCGCCACTTCATGACATCTCACTCAGTAGAAACATTAAACACATTCACCTTCCATCTGCATGCTTCGCATAACAACGATTCCCAAGGTACGTGCGGATCTGCCGAACAAGACGCTGAGGAACACGTGCAATGGCAGGGCACGCAGACAGTGCCAGGGATGGCGCCAGGATTTTTTAACCCTGAGGGGCACCCTCAACAAGCGAGATACTTCAATGGCGTAGGAAGGCGGGGAACTTAAGCGTTGTGTATTGACTACGTTAGCCTCTGGGAAGAAGTAAGGGGGGGGGGGGGGGATCAGTCCCTTGTTTACTCGCTGGAGTCACCCCATCAACGCGCTCGAACGACGGCGGCAATGCAGAATCAAGCATGCTTTTCAGGAGACGTGCTATCGTGGAGTGTCGCACCATCCGCTTATTGATCAGCGCCCCACTCGCAACACCTATAAGGCAACGGGCAAACCTAGCATAAAAGTCGGACGGAAGCGAACGGCGAAAGGCTTAGACAAAAAAAGTCACGCGACATCATCGCATCGCACGGAACTGAGGGGTGCAGTAATACGAATCGCGATGCCGCCTGCGGACCAGAACTAAAATAGCTTTGACGATCGCTCAGAGCCTCTTTGTTTTCTCGCCATCTCCGTCTCTCACAATATTCCTCCTCTACCCTCACGAACAAACAATCTGTACAGAACTGAACGCTTTGTGAGTGATTCTATCGACTACAGAAGAAGACGTCGTGAGACAGAGACCCGTTCGCTAATAAATCAGCAGACGGGGAACGGTTGTGGTGTTCGTATTTCAGAGTCAGCAGCTGTCTACCGCGTGTGTTTGTACTGCTTAAAGCTAATGGAACCAGACTTGTGCGACAACGAGCGTTTGCAATAGCGTTCCCTGAACGCAAGGACGGGCTCTTTCAACAGAAGAATGACAGTGAGTGGAGCTATTACAGGGACGGTTTAGGACATCCGAATAAAGCGCAACGCGTGGCACGACTGGCTAAAAATGGCCAACAAGAGTCGTCGGGAAAACGGTACTCTACAAGCGGCCGCTGCGAGAGGACGAGGAGACGAGTGTATGCAAGGCGCCGCACAAAGTTGCCAGTCAACGAGATTCGAGTCACGGCGACAATCTGTCTCTAAATCTGCCCCTGCACAGCCGTACAAAAATCGGCGGGCCCAGCAATGCGACGAGGACAATGTTTAAGGTGTATACGTCTAAAATATAATTTTTCACATGTGTGTGAGTGTGCGTGTGCGTGTGAGTGTGCGTGCGTGCGTGTGCGTGCGTGCGTGCGTGCGTGTGCGTGTGCGTGTGCGTGTGCGTGTGTGTGTGTGTGTGTGTGTAAGCGCGCGCTTGCACGCGCGCACAAACGTATGTCTTAGTCATAGACATGTTCCTGCGCAATGACCGTCAGCTGTAAGAGTTTATTGATTGAATGATTCTAGAGAAGAGGGAAAAAGACACCTTATTTCTGCCTGCCTCTTGGGCCACACTGCGCAGTGCCTTAGTAAAAGTGCACTATCTCTCATGCTATCTCTCTCCCCATTTTGCCCTTTTTCACCTTTCAAACTTTTCAGTGTAACGATCATGAAAGCGATTGCATTAGAATAGCCATTACTTCTAAATCTACAAAAAACGAGGGAACGAAAGTTGATTTTTCTTTCTCTCTATTTCAAGGCGCGCGGGCGAGTGGTGCCAACTACAGACCACCAGCTACGGTGCATGGTCGCCTCAAAAGCCACGGCAACCTTAGAAGGAAATGCAAGAACGCAGCGACTAGCTTTTCACTTTGTTTGCAGTGAGGAAACGGATGAGACAAGCTACCACAAAACCGCGTGCACGCTCCTCCGAGCCCCCTTCCCTCTCTCCCTTATTTCGGAGAGACAATAACGCTCGTCCCTCATCTTCTTCTCCAAGACACACTCACTTGGTTCACCTTCTTTGGCCCTGGAGGTATAACATTCATCTAGGTCACGCACGCGCTGTAGCCAGACTGAGACAATAGTCCCCTCTTCGCTCCACACCCGCGGAAGAAGACGAAAGTGGTCGCGAAGGGGAGTGGAAATGATGCATCTATTCACGCCGTCAGAGAACGTAGAGCGTGTGTTTCTATGTATGCACACGCGACAACACATTTTTCCTTCGCTGGCTTGCTTTAATTGTTAGCTTTCCTTTTGTCCTTGGCCATTTGTTCAGGCCATAGTTTCTCCGGCAGCAAATTAGAGCACTTCTTTAATGGTCTGCATACAGCGGTCATCGTACCGAGACTTGCTGGCCAGGAAACAGTCAAGAGTAGCCCCCGAAAGAGACAGTTTAACTTTCTAAAACGTTCCGACCTCCATAACACGGAAAATAATAATAAAGAGCGACCTTTCACGCGGGAGAAAAACTGTCTACTTCTGGCACCAGTTTCTTTCGTTCTTTCGTTCGTTCTTTCGTTCTTTCGTTCGTTCGTTCGTTCGTTCGTTCGTTCGTTCTTTCTTTCTTTCTTTCTTTCTTTCTTTCTTTCGTTCGTTCTTTCGTTCTTTCGTTCGTTTGTTCGTTCGTTCGTTCTTTCGTTCGTTCTTTCGTTCGTTCGTTCTTTCGTTCGTTCTTTCGTTCTTTCGTTCTTTCGTTCTTTCGTTCTTTCGTTCTTTCCTTCCTTCCTTCCTTCCTTCCTTCCTTCCTTCCTTCCTTCTTTCTTCCTTCTTTCCTTCTTTCTTTCTTTCTTCCTTCTTTCCTTCTTTCTTTCTTTCTTTCTTTCTTTCTTTCATAGCGAAAGCTGTTTTGAGATCACAACTCGGGTCACGCGTCAGTTGTCCACCGCAGTATTCTACCACTGAGCTACGCCAATACTTGTGACTTGTTGGCAAACTTGCCTTAGGCAGGCTTGATATCGGCAAAGCAATCGCGTTAATACGACTTATAAAGCGTTTTAAAACAGCGAAAGAACAACCAGTCGTCGAACAATGCGAATAGCGTAACGAGTGGTTGTTCAACGCTCCAACCCATTACAAAAGCTTGTTCTTGTTCACCTATTAACTGTGGCGCATACCCACTTCAGGCATAATTCCTCATTGTCGACAGCCACTGCATGAACAATTGGTACGAAATTCCTTGCAAGTGTTTAGCGGATACCACACTTCTCAGAAGAATGACGAAAAATAGCCTAGTGAATGCCGGCCTACTACCCAAAAAATTTATTACTGACCTAGTGGGTTACAAGCAAGTGTGCTTGCAGTAAAGTTACCCAAGGAGTGTTTTGAAAAGGCTCTGAAAGGCCGCACTTCTAGCTTTCGCTGTGACTGTGCCACGCCTTCCACGCAAACATGGTGTTTTATATATATATATATATATATATATATATATATATATATATATATATATATATATATATATATAGACGCGCACGACTAGATTTGTCGGTTGCCGAGTCTCTTGGAATGAGTGTGCGCTGCAAGGCGCTAAAGGAAGGGGGGGGGGGGAGCATGGCAAAGTTGTTTTATATTTTTACTGTCTAACCTGTTCCGGTAATTGTTTAAACAGCAGAGTTATGAATGACCACAGAGATTTTCGACGAGGACGGCGGCCGAAGGCTCCTGATGCGGACGGTTTTAGAAACGATGTTGCCCGATGTCTCGATTTCGGAAAGCCAAAGGCTTTCCGAAATCGAGACATCGGGCAACATCGTTGTGCTTCTCACAAGGGCAAGCCCCTGTGAGAAGCACAACGTCGCTTTTTTATTTTGTATCCATTGAGAGACATGTGTTTCGGGCTCAACCAACAAAAGGAGATGAAAGTTTGGACGCGTGCGCTTCCAAAAATGGCGATTGTTTCAGCGACAAACAGATGCAGTGCTGATACAGGATGATTCATATGGCAAGCTTTGGGAGGGGCTTAGAATAGAAATGTTGCTCAGATGAAGTTTGTCTAAAACAAAGCTTTCAGAACGGTTACCGTTCACCCGCACTGAATTTTACTACGACAACACCACTCACCTGCATTCAAATACTGAAAAAAAAAAAACAACAGAAAACGAATTGTCGCAGAGCGAGGACCGATTTTGCCATTTGTCCTCCAACTTCTGCAGCCAACGGATACTTTCGCGCGTGCAAGCAAAAACTCACTTCAAGAAAGTAAGTTTCGTGTAATACTAAGAATAAAATAGGTCGTAACGTCGTGACAAACAGAAGAAAAAAAAAATGAAACCCAACTTAAGACAGGCACCCAAGTGGTTCCCCGAGGACGATAGTAATCAGAATTGAACAATGGCAAGACACATATTGCAAAATCAATTCATCATTACAGTTCTAGCATACCCATGCCACGGCCACTCGATCTCATCAAAGGCAGAGATCGAGCGGCCGTGCTCATGCGTACAACAGTGCCCAGCGCCAGGTTTCTGCCTATGTGGTTAAAATAAATTTCTCCTGTGTACTAGTTGCAAAGCCAAATTTTTTTTTTCGAGGGTGGGTGGGGGAGGAGGAGTCAACCGCACTTCATGCACGTTCGAGCTTGCGTTTGCTTGTGAGCTTGTCAGTTGCGTAGCAAAGGGGTGACACACAATTGCCCCCCCCCCCTCCGGTATTTTTCGCGATGACACCAGGGCCCAAAATGACACTTGACCACATCTGCCTGCCCCCCCCCCCACCCCCTCATTTTAAATCGAGGATCTACCCATCTTCGAAAATAATTCTGCCAACGCCCCTGGTTCCTCTACATGTACACATGCAAGATGGAACATTTTCGACAAAAGAGAAATTGGACCACCCCTCATCCCCGCCTACGCTGCTGCTGTGCACTATATTTCTCCTCGTTTGATTGGCTGCATACTGGCGCTCGCTTTTACGGCGCTGCACGGAACTCAAGTGAGACGAGAGCAAGTGAGAATCGTTAAAGCGTTCTACTTCGCATACCAGCGCAAATCAGGGCACATACCTGGAACCGACAGCTTTTCAGCCGGGTCGAGCCGTCCACGCCCACGCGATAGTAACAGCAGACCGGCGTGTGTGTGTGTGTGTGTACAGATGCAAGCGGGCCACTGGGTCCGGTAGTGCACTAGCAGCCCACGTCGAACAAGACATACGATGAGGAAGCCGCTCGGTGATGCGGTCAGCAAGGGACGACCGGCTCAATTAGTCATTCAGTTATGCGCGCGCTGAGGCCGGCATGATGCAATGAGTTGTCGATCCGCGCGGATCTAGTTTCAATACAATGCGTGCTTTACGGTTTTCGAGCCACAAGACTGTTGTTCGGGCCGCAGGTGCCTCGCTTGTGGGACTCGGGCAATGCCTGCATGGTTTTTTTTTTTAGTTTTTGTTAACAAAGCGGGTTATAAATCCAGTGTCCTTACGCGTCTAACTAGCCACTCCTTTACCTTTGTACGTCTAGCTGCTTGGTTGTCTGCGTAATCTGGCCTCCGTCATAGCCAGATTACGCAGCCAACCAGGTAATGGATACTTGCTGAACATCACGCGCTGGTGTCGACAGATGGATTCGTTATTATCTAAGCCTGGTGATATAGATTGCTGCAGAACGAACTTAGGCTGGTGATAAGGATTTGATTTGATCGTGTCCTATCAGGACGAATGTTCTGTGCGCGCACGAGCGGCCACCCAGTTCAAGCCTTTCTTCTGCAATCGCTGCCAAGAATGAAGAAAACAAAGGAATCGATCCTCTATGCTGTTGATCCTAATATTGAATGCCAATAAGACCGTCATCTCCCAAAGCATATCGACACTCCCGTACATCGCCTAAGACTCGGAACTGCTTACACAAAGCACTTCCTACTTCGTATTCAGCGTGCAACATTGTCAGCATGCTCATGCGGCCACGACGATGAGTATATCTAACACCTCTAGCTGGACCGTCCGAAACACGACACACACCGATGGCGACTCGAACAGGAACTCCATACGCTAGATCCCTAGCGGCCATTTGCGTTGAATAAAAAACTAAAAAATCTGAAACAATTGGCAAAGCAATAAAGGTGCTGCAACGCTTCTTCGAAGACACAAATATTTGTGACCACTATACTGAGCACATTATAGTTAAAAGTGGGCGTGACGGCTAAGTGCTTGTTCTGCCCACATGAGAACTTCTGAACTAATCTATGTAGGACTGTATATATGTATATATGCTATTTTTTTCTTTTTATTTGTAACAATCAAGTGGGAAAAGGTAACCGTCGCCAAGTAACGGTGACAATAACTCCTTAGTGTATTTTATATTTCAATGAAAAAAAAAAGATTCGCTACAACAATAATCTCCAGGCGAAAACGGGTATGATCTTTTTTCAGCCGGAAAGAGTCGGGAAAACCAACAAATAACTAGCCTTCTAAACTCTTCTTTTACTGTGTACGTTTAATCGCTTAGAACGTTGAACAGGCGGCGAAAGTTAGATAATGTAACCGTTTTAACGGCTTGTAAAGTGAGAAGTGTTGGCACAAACGGTTGGCGTGCGTACACCTAGGAAAACAGTGATTTGCATAGGTGGAAAACAGGGCACTTGCCTGGAAACCAATCATCTGGAAATCAATCAGCCCACCACCGTCACTTTCTCTTCAGAAGAATCCCGAGATGCAAACTTCAATGTAAGTATCCATCAACACTATAAGGCAAAATTTAAGAGAATGGCTCCCGTCATAGGAGTGTTTTCTTGACCGTTCGTTGGCACACACTTGGGAGTAATTTTGGACTTCAGTCGAGATGATGATGACGATGATGATAATGTCCGCGACGCCTTGACTGCATCAACACCCGCAACGAAGAGAGAGAAAAATAAAAAAAAAGGCAGGGAGGTTAACAAACTCAGGGTGAGCCTTGTATATAGGCTACCCTGAGTTGGAAAAGAAAGTTAAAGGCGAGGAGAGAAAAATCACTCTTTCAGCCGAGTTATACTGTTACATGATTGATATCACAAACTGTGAATCAGTCAGGTATCCGTGAGGAAACGCAACAGCGCTTCCGTTAAGCGTATGATAGAAGGCTAGTAGGTAAGACATTTAGGAAAATTATAACTGCGCTAAAAACGAGACCCGACAACGAAGTGGACATGGCGATCGCAGCCATTTTCGGCGCAGTTATGATTTTCCTAAGCGTTTTTGTTGCCCTTTAAAACGGTGATGGGCAGCCCATGCATGGTTCCAATATTTTCTCAAACGTGACAGCACTTCCGTCCGCGCGATTGAGAGAAGTGCGGAGGTGAAGCCTCTCGTTTGCGTAAGACGGGAAGCAACACAAAAGGTGTTCCATTGTTTCATCGACGACCCTGTCGTTGTATGTGGCATTGTCGGCGATCTCAATCGTAGATGAGAAGGCGTTGCTGAATGCTACACCCAGGCGCAGACGGCCTAATATATGTTCCTTCCGGTAAAGACCATGGAGTAGCCGCAGTCGTAGAGAGGGGTCGAATACATTCGATTGTGTGAACTGCGATATTCACCATTTCTGCAGTGATGATGTTCTGCGCCAGTTTACTTAAGCATCGAGCCACGTCAATCCTTGATTGAGATTTGGAAACAAAGTTTGTTCTTGCTTGTATTTTTTTTTTTGGCTGCTTCAACAAAGAAATGCTAACGCCAGGCTCATATCAAGGCAGATACACAACACTTATCATGCAAACTCAGGCACCTTTACAGCCCAGGATAGATTTGAATACACGCTTGTAACTTAAAAAAAGCTATAGCTCGGGTATCATGTATGTATAGTCACTTGATGACGTCATCAAATGACGTCACCAATCCTGGAGTGACGTCATGACGTAACGCCACATGATGCCATCGTTATGGCAACCTCAGGTAGGCGGCGAAAAAAAAAAACGTAGAACACGCGACCTCACTATAGAACAAGATCAAGACGGCGCTTGGCAGTGACATGTGAAGCCCGTCGCACAAGGGACCCTGTGAGCTTTATTGTTTTTGTATGTGCATTCTTCGGTATCTTACACCAACAGCTGTTCAACGGTGCATGGGTGTAGAAACTCGTCTAAGCAGTTTTCATCGATACCCATGCCGTTGAGACATTACAACAGTGAATGCGTTGTCGCACAGTCAGCCATTTCTTGGCACCACGAGCCTTTAGAAGCGTCAGCCGTTGAGACATAGCGGAGAAAGAATGCATCCACGGAGAATGTGTGACGAAAGCACTCGTTTAATACGCCACCCTCCGGCATCGACTATTCTTCAATTTCCAACTCCCACTGCCACGCGAGGACTCACACGACCAGACACACCTTGTCGACAGCCTTCCACAGAGCATGCCTCCGGTCGCTAATGGCGCGACCCCAGCCGATTTCGCGGGCACAGCAATTGTGCGCGCAGCGCGTTGTAGTCGACAAACGCGCAAAGCGCGATGAATTCCGGGGCCACGCCTGGCAATGCCGCGACCGCCAGGCCAGAGGATGTTGTTGTTGTTGCGCGCGGCGACTGAATTCGCCGTGGAGGTCGGCCCCGCCGCGCTGACCGCCGCAGCGGTGGGCGGAGATCTCCACGCCACGCTCTGACCGCCTCGCCGAAACGCTGCAAAACAACACAGCAAGCACGGCGTGCATTATATATACGCGGCGAAACAAAGCGCCAGCGAAGGCTTTGTTTTCGGACACAAAACCCATCTTGTCGTTGCTACAGGTAGATAAGCGATTCCAGAGGAACCAGTGGAGGAAAGCTAGGCGAAAACTGTGAGCGCATTTTCTAATCTCCGCATCACATCTCCGCACGTTCGCGACGCTGGGTTGAGCAAGCGTAGTGTATGGCAATGGCAGCAGCCATCATCGCCTCTGCGGTACGGCGTCGGTATACGACTGATCGTCTCGGACACTTTTCAAAGCAATAAAGCTTTCGCGTGAGCAGTCATCACGAAATGGTCACCCACCAAATAAAATAGAAATGGAGGGTCATTTGTCCATGCACTTAAAAAATGGACTGCAAAAGAGTGTTTGATTGCAAAATGAGCCGTAGAAGTCATCGGCTATAAACTGTGCCCACTGAGGGCGACCGCCATCATGCCATGGCATAATGGCGGTCCGTGCGACGTTATACGAGTTGCACGGGGAGGAGCCATCGCCATCTACGAAAGCTTCAGTTACTGAAAAACCTTCAAGTTTCAATGTCAAGCTGAAGAAGGCTCAAACAGCTCTTTTGTACTGACTACAAAACAAAAACCTTGGCAAGAGACACTCGCAAAGCAAGCAGCCTGTTACGTCACCGTCATGGTTCGCGAACGCGCCAGATCTTGTCAGGCTCTCGGGCCGCTTTCGTATTTATAAAAATATTCATTATAAATTAGGGGCTCGACCAAGTGCGCTGAAATTTGTGAACATTCATGGGTTAACCAACAAGACAAAGGTTATGAGCGACAATTCGCTGTCATGGTTTCTTGAAAGACACTTCCGAGAGAGTTCAGCGCGCACCATTTATTGTATAACAAAATTCACAGCTTTGCGACAAAGGCGAAGCAATGAATGCGATAGCAACAAATTGGAAGGTCACGCGCAGAATGGCAAGCAGATCGATACGTGTCCCGCGTTTCTCGCGCACAAAGAACGCACGAAACGTACTTACAGGTACACATTAACGCGAAGAGCATCTCAGTTGTTACTTCGATGTGTCTGAAAAGCGCACCCTTTTCGCAAACGGAGGCTGTGCAACGATTGCAGTGACCTTTGTGCGCCCGGTAACTACAACAAAATCGTTCCGACGAATTTCAAAGGCTAGCCAAGACGTACGATTCTCCCCTGCAAGGGCACGCGATCGAGCGTACACCCCCTTATTCTCTACGTGGGCCAAAGTACGCGTGAGAGATAAAAGCTGCCGTGCGCTCACTGCGCCATCTTGCTGATAATGGCGAAAAGACAATACCCCCTCCACCCCGAGACCCCCGCCAACAGCGGTAAATGGTAGATATGAATAGCTTGTCGTTTAAAAGTTGAAGGAGGTGCCTCTCGGTGGCTCAGTAGTTAACGCCTCGCATTTACGACGCGGAGGCCTTACGTTCGATTCCGCGCGCCAGAGTCTTTTTTTTTTGGGGGGGGGGGGGGGATTTTTTTTCTTTCTTGCGTTTTCATATATATAAATACGTATACACATACGGTGCATGACATTGACGCCGACGCCAGCGGCGAAATTCAGCCGAGAGTGTCCATATAATTTCTCTCGCAATAAAAAGCAGGAAATTAACCCATGAAGAGACCAAAAAAATTAAGGTTCACTTGGGAGAACGCAGGTGAACCTTTTGGCGGCTTCAAATGAGGTTCTGCAAATCACAATCGCAGCCATAGGTAGCTAAGTATACGGGTGAGTATGGATCGAGGAGAATGAAGCGAGTCAACTCAGATAAGTTTAGCGTAGTCAAAAATATTTTTTTCATGAAGGTGGGATGGGGGGCAACTGTATATTTTATGTACGTCCGCGCGTGCACTTTTATGTATGTGGGTGGATGAATGTATACTGATGCTTAATGGAATAAAGGAAGGAGGAAATTAAACACCCTCTTTTAGAGGGTGTTTAGATTAGATGCCTTCGATCCCACTCCGCCGGACTATATGCGCAAGCTTGCCCGCCATACGCGATAGATTGGCCCCACTGCCTCACTTTCTTCAAGCTGCTTGGCATTCTCAACCTATTATACGTAATGACTCGGCCCAAGCTATCCACTACATACGCCCTGTTGTTTTCTCCACCTCCGAGCGACAATCCAGTTGATAAATCCAACAGAATGCGTAAGTGCGTGCGCGCGCGCGTGTGTGCGTGCGTGCGTGTGTGCGTGTGCGTGTGTGTGTGTGTGTGAGAGAGAGAGAGAGAGAGAGAGAGAGAGAGAGAGAGAGAGAGAGAGAGAGTCGCAGTTTTCGCAGTGCACCACGTCGCAGTTTTCTGTACTTCGCCAGTGGCAATGCCTCCAGACCCGGGGTCCACATGGACGTACCGCTCTACCGATGACGTCCCACACGACATTTGTGCTCAGATCACGTGACTACCAACTGTTGAAGTGCAAATAAACTCTCCCGGAACAAACGAGTCAGATATAGTTATCCGTTTGTCCTGAAGAGTTGACTACCAATTTCGCCTTTGGGCACAGCTTGAAGAGGTGAACACCCTGACAGCTTCAAAAGAAGGGGCATATACGTATGGCTTGAATAAGGGAACTGCTACCCGACGCCATCAAGTCTGAATATGAAATAGTTTTCCGGTCAACTCTGTTATGGGAAGTTTGCGGAGTACCTAGTAATAAACCTGATTTTGCAATAGAAAGTAAATATTGGAGTTCAAGAAGACTGAAGTGTTGTGAAGTTTCTGATGCCAGGCAGTTGGGGTGCAAACACTAAAAAGATGGAAAGATGGACGAAAGACGAACGATTAAAGAAAAACTGGATACGTTCACTTTCACACGAGAACGAATAAAGAGCGAGAAACGTGGGCGACGCAATTCAAAGTGGCCGTCATAATAGCCTCGGTCACGAAAAAAAAAACGGTGACGGTCATTTTTTTCCTTTTTAGCACGGTAATGATTAACAAGGGCTAGCTGCAGCCCCTCTGCAGCCCCCCCTTCTTTATCATCTCACTGTATGTAGCTGACCTTGCACTTCCCCCTCTCGCCTCTTCTCCCCCATACCCCCCCCCCCCCCCCCGTACGTACGCCTGTGTTCGCGGCCACATCAGAGCTCAGCAGCACACAGACGTTCACGAATAACCTATCTGGCACCGATAATTCCCGCAGCCAACACCCACAAGTCCTCGCTGTGTTTAGATGACTAATGTAGTAATGAGCGCGACGAAACTGCTCCTCAACATAATATAAACACAACTACCTCTAAACGTATACTGCGAGTTCCGCATACCTTGAAAGATGTGCGTGCAAGCCTCCACGAATTTTATACATTGAAGTTCAATTACTTTACGGAGGAACTGGACACCAGATATCGTCCTCGGATGTGAGCGTCTGTGCAGTGTCGTCAAAAAGACCACCCCACGTAATGAAAAAAAATTATTAGCCCCGCTGCTTCGTCAGGCAGTTTTGTTAAATATATTTTTCGCCCGTTATAAAGCGTGGTAACGTACTGCATGAATCAACAAATTACAGTAAAACATTGCTGAGAAATTCGAAGTTTTGTCACACCTGAACTGTAAATGCGTGATGCCGACTGTAGATGCGTGATGAGCGCTATGGCTATATTTGCCCCCCCCCCCCCCCTTTACCTCTAAAAAAAAAACAACTACCGCAGAAGTTCAGGTGAATATAGAAACTTGAAGCGACGAAAGAATTCTTCAATGCATAATGTCGCTGGATCCGAAGTATGCGTACGTATCACTTTTCTATTTCCTTCTTCCATTCCTTATTCTAGCTTTTGTTCTTACCGACTTCTCTCTCTCTCTCAGAGTAGAATAGCAAACCAAGTGCAATCTCGTTTGCATTCTTGCCTTTTATCTCTCTTTCTCTTCCTAATGATAGAGGCGTCAATAAGTTGTGCCTGTTTGTCTATGCGCAAGCAGAGGTACGACAGACACAAGTGACAGAAAAACACAGCTATCGGTGTTGTCCTTCTTGGTCACTGCTGCGAGGCGGACAACCTCGCTCACGAAGACGAGGCTCCACCCTGCACAATCCCGCTGCCAATGGAGGCTTCGCCGCGGGGTCCGGAAATAAGCAGACCCCCCTCCCAGTGCCGGTCGATCAGCATCATCCGTCTAGAGAAACATCGGAGGCCTTGAAGCGTGGCGGCCGTCCACACAACAGGTCTGACCGCTAGGCACTCACGGTGCCAACGCGACGACCTCTGCGACAGACAATGCGCAAAGCCTTAGATCCACCGACGTGCCTTAGGGCAGGCACGTCGGTGGTATCTCGAGCCGGCACAAAGTAGCGATGTCGCTGAAAAAGCCTTGAAATCGCGATGCCGTCGATAAGAAGGCATGCCAAGGGAGCCCTGTTCTCAGCAGAAGGTACTCTTTGGAAATCCCTAGAGTAACCACTGGCGCCACGATCGTTCGGCTACCACTGAAGTTGTGGGACATGGGCCGGACATACGTGCAAGGCAAACGTGCAAGGGGGAGACAAGGGGAATATGGTAAACGTGCAAGGGGGCGACAAAAAGTTCGGTGGGCCAATAAGATTAAGCACAGGACCGGGTTGATTGGCGGGACATGCATGAGAGGCCTTTGACCTGCAGTGGGCGTAGCCAGGCTGATTATGATTAAGTTGTGGTTGTATATACTCTCAGGCAACGCTTTCCTACCAATGAAGGAAAACATCGGTGAGCGGAGCTTCCGTCCATGTAATACGCGAAGTAGCTCCGTTTGAGGCGAGTTCGGTACATCTGTGGAAAGGGATGACTGCTCGCAATCAGTGTTTCATATCGACGCAGACGCCCCTTAGGCCCGTATTCACAAACCATTAATTAATTAATGGGGTTTAGCGTCCCAAAACGACCGTATGGTTATGAGAGACGCCGTAGTGGAGGGCTCCGGAGATTTCGACCACCTGGGGTTCTTTAACGTGTACCCAAATCTGAGCACACGGGCCTACAGCATTTTCGCCTCCATCGAAAATGCAGCCGTCGCAGGCGGGATTCGATCCGGCGACCTGCGGGTCAGCAGCCGAGTACCTTAGCCACTAGACCACCACGGCGGGGCTATTCACAAACCAATCTTACTCTTATGTCGCATTTTCCTTATTGGTTCTGTGCCTTAAGTGCGTTTGGTAAACAAAGTTAGTTGGTATTCACAAACCAATCTTGCAACTATTTTTTTCACAAACCAATCTTGCAACTATGTTGACTAAATAAAGAAAGGGCGCTGTAACAACTCCCCCCCCCCCTTAAAGGCAAACCCTGCGCACGCTTATGCTCTATTGAGTCTTGTTGATGGCGTAGTCAAGTGCCTCCTATATGGCGACGTAATCAGCAACACTCTGGTTCTCTTAGTCGATTAGTCGTCCTAGACTGTGCGAAAAGCTGTTGGAAGGAAACAGCACGAAAGTTGAATGACCAGGTACACAGAAGGACACATACAATAGCACTGACTTGCAGCAAAAGTTTGTTCGTCAGACCACGAATTATATAGCCATTTCAACCTAAAAGCTAGTTACACAAACGCTCGTTGAGTGAACGCAGACCTAAGCAATAAAGGGTGACACATAGAAGATGGCTACGCTTATTCAATAGAAGCAACTTTGTCCAGAAGGTTGTCACGAAAGAATCCACAAAACTATACCTTCCGCAGATACCGACAATGCAGCAGTCAGCGCAAGAAGTCGTAAGAAGTCGAGGTTACTATACGCCACGCATACCGCTTGCCAAAGTGTCCAACTCAAAGGCAGCTGACATTGTCAACAATCAGCAGCAGAAGCAAATCGCTTGCCCAAGGCAGACGCAACGGAAATGACGTTTCGTGTAATGGCCGTATCATCGCCCAGAAGAGTGTTAGACGAAAGAAGGGTGGGTAGTGAAAGATCGTGTCCTCTCCAAGACGACGAGGCTCAAGTCTGGGGCGCGCCGACGTGCGGCATCGCGTTGCAGCGTCCCGACGCTGGTTGACCGGCCTGCATTGTTAGTAGCGAGTGCAGAAACACTGGGGTATGCGAAACCTTGCCCGTTCGCATGCCAACGGAATCAGAAGGGCGGCGACGACGTTCCTCCCAGCATCGAGCGAGCCGAGCCGTATGCCAGGGACAACGAAGAAGTACCGATGTGGGCCAGGCTCGAGCGTCGAAAGCGAAAGGCAGGCAGCCCACCTGGGAGAGGTGAGGGCGAAACTAGGGCAGCTCGCCGCGAAAGAGGAGGTATATAAGCGCAGGGCCCGGCGGCATGCCCAAGTAGTTGCCGTGTGTCTCTCCTTTCATCTCGACTCGTTTTCCCTTAAACTGCCGCCGGGTGTTGTCCGCCTGTTCCCAGCGCTTTTTCTCACAGAACAGTGCTGTGTGCGCGGTGGTCGGGAAGCGCCAGCAGCGACCAGCCAGTACACACTTCGTCAGTGACTCGTCCCCTTGCGACGACTACTGATAACGGACTGTCTTCTCCGCGTCTTCGGTGATCTTCTTCAGCGAAGACTCGCCCGCAGCAACGGTAGGTACACACATCGGATGTGAACGTGAAGCCCGGGCTACAGACTCGCAAACTCGCGAATTGATGAACCGTGCTGAATGGCGTATCTGCCATATAGACCGTGGACGCTGCGCTATTTTTCTTTGTTTGGCTATGGAGACCCTGTGTACGCCGTGGAAACGCTGCCTACAGCGATTGTCTTCCGTTTGATGTCTGAGGATGATGCTCTTAGTATCCAACATTGAAATTCCGCCCATTTTTCTCGTTTCTTCTTTTTTTTTCAAAATATTTCTCGGAAAACTCAAAAAAGATTCCAACGTAGATTCGACCACAGATTACACTGCTTAGCTTGACTCAGTTCGCATCGATTCAATCCAGCCTGACGCGGTTATTATAATATGCGGATCGCAGAACTTTATAGCATATCGTTTCGCTTTCATTGAAAATCGTGAACTCCGCGCGTTATTCTACCTGAAATCCCAGAGGTTTCAGCGCCACGACAGTTGTCGCACATTTTTCTCGGGACGCCATTTGACAACAGTTATAGCGTTGCTCATATTGCACGAGTGTGCTATAGGCTAGGCTGCGCTGATATGTGCATAATTAAAACGAGAACAAACTGCGCTACACAGACAACTGTAAGAGAACGACAAGCTGCAGGTATACTGATTCCACATTGCACCCTCTTCGTAAGAATTTCGGCATGTACACGATTCGCCACTCAGAAATGGAACACTGCTTCGAGGTGCAATTAAGCGCCACTTGCAGCCTGGCAAACGTAACGTTCGAGTGCGCAGGGAACCGCACAACAATTCAGGAATAGCAAAAAAAAAAAAAGACAGATTGTGTTTCCTGAGTCGCAGAGCGTCAGTCCTGCTGTCCAGGAAGGGCAACGTCCGTCCACCTTCAGTAGCAGTAGTAATTTCTCAAAAACGGTTAATAACGATCCCCCTTAAACATTCACGCACAGGATGTCATTACTGTTGCTATCTTCGCATTGTAAGGGGACTCCCTTTAACTTTCACGTCGCTTTTGCAGGTAATAACAGCGGCGCCATGACACAAAACTATACGCCAGGTGATGCGTAACAGATCGCAGCGATCGCGGTATCCTTTTTCATATCCGAAAATGTCGCGATAACTTCTGTTTACCGGAAGGAGTGCCCGATCATGCGATAATAATAGAACTTAACGCCACGTGTAGTGACGGATGTTTTTCTTAACCCAATACTGTTTATGACGGAAACACAATGCATCAAAAAGAGACGTCGCATCGAAATTATCCCGGACGACTTACCGCCTTTTTCATGCAGCGCGAATGATGCTGGCATATGCATGCTTGTCGCACGCGCGATTCCATCAACGCCCTTAAGCATTTGCAAAGCCGCCGTCCTCCGCGCACATACGTGAACCGACCGACAAGCGCGCTTTGACAACACACTCGAGCGATGACCTTTTTGACGGCAAAAGACGTTCGCATATGCGCGATGCCCGACGCATGCTTAAGAAGCGCTCCCTTCCCATGCAAAGTGTACCCCACCCGCACCGACGGGAGAAGACTCCCCCCCCCCACTTCGCTCTCGTTTTTGCACAATCTGGCACATGCATCGTGAAAACGTCTGGGCACACACACGGCTACTGCGTTGGCTGCCGCTCCATTATACGCTGCCGGGTACAACGCAGCAGATCCGCTTCCGCGTGCCGCTCCTCTATCGCGCTTGGCGCCGTAGGCAGCGAGGTTCCTGCGGCGATACGCGAGATATCGGCGCCAGATACTCAGGCTCGAAACGGAGGAAGACAAGGCAAGACGGCGATACTTCTCTTCTTTTTTGTCGTCAACCCATCGCTGCCGAGTCCCAACGTCGCGAGGACCCGTTAGTGGCTTCAGTGCTGCACGCCATCGCAGACCGGAATTTCTGCTCTGGTTAATCTCTGCACACTTGCGAAAGAACCATTTCCTTTGATTACGCGCGCTCTCTCCGAGCGTTTTGTCGGCCGGGCTGCATTGTTGTGATATTCGAGCTGCTTTGTTGTGTTACTTGCCTCGGTGGTCTCGTCGTTATGGCGCTTTACTAGACCGCTGAACAGCAGGTCGCGGGATCGAGTCCCAGTCGCATTTTCGATAGAAGCGAAAACATTCCTGGTCCTTGTGCTTAGATTTAGGTGCACGTCAAAGAACCTCAGGTAGTTGAAATTTCCGAAGCCCTCTACAACGGCGTCTCTCATGATCATATCCTGGTTTCAAGACGTTATACCTCATACATATTCGTTATTGCATATTTGTATTGCGATGCTAGCGTGAAGATAGTGTGACAAGCTTCAGCAGCGCTTACATCGAGCGAAGCGTGTCGCTCCGTACTCGGCAAACAAAATGAATAGACACGTGTTTCGATCAACGATCTACCTTGCGACTGAGTTACTTCGTTAGAAACAAGCCACAAATCGGAGGTAACACTTGAGAAGACGCGTTAAGAAACAAGTTCGTGGCTTTGTATCAGATTCACGCGTCTCCGTGAGATTACTCGTTCGTGTCCGTGCAACGAAATAATCCTCTTGCAGTTCCGGAGATCGATATAGATACGACGGTGCGAGGGCAGGCCACGAGCAACAGTGCAGTGGTTAGCAAGTGCAAGAGTGTCACAAAGGCAATCGCATTTCAGAAGTGGCTGAAATATTCGTGGCGCTGTTTTGAGCATTGTCGGATAAGCCACGATTTTTTGTGAGCTGTGATTGCGTCAGCCGCCATTGCCACTCAGTTTAACTGTCCTGAGACCACCTGCTCGAGTCGTTGTATCGAATGGAACTACACGCCTTAGATGGTGCTTCACGGTACATCAAGTTACTCATCTAGCTCAAGGTTACCAATTACCTGCTTACCACATTCACACGCAAAATACTCGAACCCATGCCACGCAATAAATCGCCGAAAATGCACAACTAAAACAATAGCTAAGGTAGGATCCAGCTGGTTGTACCTGTACATTGTCTAAACCTTAGCGCGCTGCCCTATAGCTTTAGTGTCCCTATAAAGCGCTAAAAGTATTCACTGCGTACGGCCGGCTATGCTGATTGTGCAAAGCGACCTTCGTGCTGTGTCTGCAGCGCTGCAAAAATTGGCTACAGTGCAAGTTAGGCTGTTCCTCTAGTAGTGGATAAACAACGCATGCGCGGGCAAGGAAAGAAGGTTGTCAGAGGGCGCGCCGTGTTCTTGTGCTTTATTTCCGCGAAAAGACCGGTTTTCTTTCTTTATGGTCTGCGAGTTTTTTCCGTCCACGGCTGCCTGACAACAGCAGCGGCCGGCTCTTTTGGATATTAGTTAGGTCACCGTGCCACCACCGCAAGATAGAGCCGAGGAATCCTTAACCCTCCCCTATATGGGCGTGATCAGTTCAGACTGGTTCTTCGGCCGCGCGGCAAGCACTTCTCGGCATCCGAAGAAAGCCAAAACTTCCCGAGTCACGATACGTCCGACAAGCGAGTTTGCCAAGAAGTCCGGGTCCAACGGCTTATCAGGACAGAAGGCAAATAGCGTAAATTAGAGAGAGATGTGAAAAAAGCTTTCGGCCCTTAAAGTATAAAAAATAAAAAGGAAAATGTGACATATTTTGTTGAAAGTGACTTCTTCAGCAGTGCTTAGAGAAATACCATCATTTAATACTCAGTGTGACTTGTACATTTTAATTACATATAATGTAGGCTTGGTATTATTATTATTTAGTATGAAAACTAAGTATATAAAATGTACGTGGCACAATTATTGTTGTTTAAGCTCAATATTTTCTTAATATGAAATAACTAACGATCTACAAAAAGCACGAACAATTTGAACAATACTTAAGCTGGCTCATATTTACAATGCGGAAAGAAGTGCAGCTTGATTGATTGATATGTGGGGTTTAACGTCCCAAAACCACTATATGATTATGAGAGACGCCGTAGTGGAGGGCTCCGGAAATTTAGATTACCTGGGGTTCTTTAACGTGCACCCAAATCTGAGCACACGGGCCTACAACATAAAGAAGTGCAGCTTCAGTGTCACCTCCAGTTGTTTGGCGAGCTAACGCGCTTTGTTTTTGTACTTTTTGCGAAATCGAGCCAGACTATGAGATTAGGCTTTCTGCGCGCATACTATATCAACAACCACTTATTGGGCACCAGTTGCACAAGCGAGTGCTTTCTCTATCTTTCAAGTTAACAGATTAATTTATTGAACATTACAGCCTGATGCCGAAATTTATTATTGAAAGAACTGTACACGCTATTATATCACTGCACCATCTATTTGTTTGACCGCGCTTGTTCACACAGGCCTCCCCATGAACTGTTCTATGAATTCAAATTCATGCCTCCCTAAAAACAAATAAATACGAATATTTGAGTAGTAGTTAATGACGAATTAGAACAGTCCCATGTCAGTTACGCTTCTTTAGTACCGGTTGGAAAAAGTATTCTGTGCCTTGCTTCAACAACAACAACAACAAACTAATGGCGCTCCAGGTAGGTCAACTGTTAACTATCAAACGAGTTCGCAGAAGTGTCCCACTGATTATCACCTTGGCAGCAACTAGTATGTAAGGTCAACCAAATCAACGGTTTTTGAAGGTAACGCTGCCCAGCCGTAGCACTCAAGGGCGACAAAGGAATGCACGGGGATGCATCCGCATTCACGTTCGCTGACGCTCCCAAGCTTATGAATACATCCAATGAATCTAAACACTACACCTACCGAGCACTATAGTTGCACACTGCAGCATATGCGGAAAGAAGCATCATGCACTGTATGGATGGCTTGTACTGAATTGACGTCATCGTAGCCGCGCCATGTTGAAGGACCCTGATTGACGTCATCATAGTCACCATGCTCAAGGACCAGCCATTTCGGGAAGATGCATTCTCTGTGGGTAGGTGCGATGGTTTTGGTCCACGCGCCAGGAACGTTCGATTACGTCTCTAAAGTTCGCAGTGGTTCCGCTGCGAATTCTCGCACACACGGCACTGAATATTATGCGCTGACATAATCCTAAAAACACCATGTTGGAGCACCAGTATACCATGCGACGCTGAGTGTACGACATCATGTGCAAGCCATGTGTGGTGATGATGTTCATGATAATGATCATTAGTGTTTACACGTGTTCAAGATTGGGCTAGATGGTTCGTAGTACTTGAACTGCAGATAGCGGATTACGGGAAAGAAGAAACGGCCGAGCAGACCGACACAAGAAGACGTTGGTGTTTAACGCCCCAAAACTACGATAAGATTACGAGCGACGTCGAGGTGAAGGGCTCCGGAAATTTCGAACACCTGGGATGTTTTAACGTGTACCTAAATCTACGTACACGGGCTTCAAACATTTCGCCTCCATAAATCTACGTACACGGGCCTGAAGCATTTCGCCTCCATCTAAACGAGACGGGGCCGGAATTCGACCTCGCGACCAACAGGTCAGCAGTCGAGTTCTATTACCACAAGACAACTCCGGCGTGTAAGGCATCTGTATCTCCCACACACAGCCAGCTATATGCGCACACGCAAAGACGTTCATTATCACCTTTTTCAGGCATGAAAACATATGGGGAAAACCACCGGGTCCACAGGACAGGTCGGACGTGCTTAGCTTTTCAGAATGTCCACACACAAGTGCCCTAAAGGCGCGGTGTCTCGTAGTCCAAGAAGTAACGGCCGAACTTACTCGGTGGCGGCTACTTTTAGAAGACAGGGGCGTTTCTCTCGAGATCGAACGAGCGCAAACGGACCGATTCATGCGTTGCGACGCTTATATTTAGAAGTACGCCCTCCGGGGCACACGCACGCAAGCGTGTTCGAGAGAGCCCAGGGAGTTTCGCCAGGACGTGCCCCAACGGGAAGACGTGGGCGGCACGCTGACCCAGACGCAGTGAACCGGCGAGCGAGCCGACGAGAACGAGCGCGCTGGAGCGCGAGCAGGTGCATGCCGCATTCGTTCGCTCCGTTCTCGTGGCAAAACGAAGCTCTCTTTACGTAACCCGGAGGCGACGAAGTTAGCGCCCGTTCTACTCTTCCTCCTTCGCGTCCGATAGCCTGAGGACTCATTCATACTGGCGATTGGCAGATAGCGTGCGACCGATACGAGCAAGAACCGACTCGCGAGAAGTATACTCACACCGGCTGGGGTGGTCAAAACAATTTGAGTCGTCTGAGCATTACGCGGTTACGTTCTAGCGCTGGGTGGCTCCAGTTCCTTTACGTTCTAGACCTAAGTGGCTCCAGGTCCAGAGGCTCCAGTGGCTCAGTTCATTAACTATAGCTGCACAGTCGGATCAGAGCTAGACATCGCAGCCTCCCATCGCTCGAGCTTGGTTAGTCGCCAAAAGGTATAACTGGATTGATATAGAGCGTGATGGTAGCCTGCCTTTGACACACCACAGAGGGCGCACTCAGCCGAGGAAATCCCGCGTGCATTAGTGCTGAACGGGCGGGGCAGAGGAAACGCGGGATTGCCGCAGGCGCCACGTCACGTGCTGCAGTTCGGTGTGATATTCGTGTGATGGTGGGCACCGGAGCCTTTGCTCTGCATAAGTACGATGTCATGGTTTGACTTGACTAATTCATTCCATAAGTAAGATAAACTTTTTTATATGAGAGAGCATGCGCTCACGAGCGTCTCCCCGGTTTATCTTTCAAGTGACACCGGCTAGCACGTGCTGCCCGTGTCACGCCGTAATGTAAGCCGTTTCCAACTGCTCGCATCATCGTCTCCTCAAACAACAAACGTACGGCCTGTTCCTTCACATTTGATCGGCTCACAAGCTTTGCGACTGCATCGAGCACGAAAAAAAATCGCGTTTCAACCAAAGCGACCGACTCAAGTCGTTGGTGCGTATATATATGAGAGGTCCACAAGTGCCAACGACCAGCCCTAATGGTCGTGAAGCGACTTTCAAAAGCGAAGTCCAAAAGTTACTCGAAACTCCTTCGATTAACGAACGTCTCTCGAAAATTCGTCCATTGAATTCAATCAACCGATCAATCAACCAAGTAATTGGATGTATGACACTTTTGAGCCGTTAAAGCCAAGTTCAATAGTGTAAAAATTGAATCAATCAACCAATAGGCTGTATGCCGCTTTAGAATATTTAGCTCAATCAATACGTCAGTTAGTTGAACTATAGAGGCAAAGCATAAAAAAAAAACTCATGCGGCCTCCTTCCGCACAAAGAAAGAGGTGTCACAATGGTCGTCTTATGCTCTAGGAATTGCGTGTCGCTCAAGGACGCACGGGGCAAATCGCATACCATTCACACACGCGCGCGAGCGATAGCCAGAGGGTGTCGCATAGCAGGCTAAACACTGGAGTGCGGTTGTCCAGTCGTCAATGCGACTGCGCCACACTTTCTGAACAGGCGGGCAGGTAGGTTGAGTGGCCTAGTTGCCGGACGCAGCAAGAGGGGCCGCCGTTCCGGACGAATTGAGAAGGGCTGGAGATTGTTTAAAAACACGCTCACACCTAGACTTCGGAAGCCGTCGCTCCGAAAGCGAGTCTGGCGGACGAGGTTCGTCCAGGAAGGAACGTGGGCCGCTGGGGAGAGGAGGGCGCGCGGAGCCGGACTTTCCCTGATCCTGACCTGAGCGTGACCGCTCTCATTTCGAGTGTTTGTAGCACTCCGTGCAGCGAGGCGCCATCGCGTTATGCTGCTGCTCGGTTGTAACAGAGTGATAACTCCTCGCACACACTAACTACTTAGGAACAAGATTAAACTATCGGACTCACCATTGTGCGTTCAACGTAGCGTCCCTGAAAATCTGAATCATGTTATCCGTCAATTCAGGCTATACGCGTCAAAAGACAGCCCCTGAAGGCGGCATTGCAACTTCAACGGCACTCGTGCATGGAGTTGCGACATATTCCGGGTCCATGACAAAGCAACGTCTGTGCGTTACGCGCCATGAAATCACCGTTGACTCACGGGCCACGCGCCTAAACGAAACGACGTAAACAGTGTAGTCTACGTGTATAACGGATGTATGTGTGACGCGTTTGTCAGTGTATATATCATAATCATCACCCAGCACTTGGAGTAACATGTAAGGCGAATATCCTGGCAAACATCTATAGCTCTTCATTAAAATATTTTTCTTCCTCTCTCTCTAAACCCATTCGCACGGTATAATGCGATGCCATCTCAGCTACGGTTTTCTAGTGGTCAACCGCTACAACGGAAACAGCGTGTAGACACGAATAGGCCAGGGATTCAACGTACATTCGTTGATGGCTGTACGAATGTTCGCTCGAAAATATACGGCCACAATTTCGAGCACATCCGGACGACAGCAGTTCCAATTTTTCTAGGAGCAGACTGATTTGATTTGTGGTGTTTACCGTCCCAAAACCACCATATGATTATGAGAGACGCCGTAGTGGAGGGCTCCAGAAATTTCGACCACCTGGGGTTGTTTAAGGTGCACCCAAATCAACACACGGGCCTACAACCCGCCGTAGTGGAGGGCTCCGGAAATTTCGACCACCTGGGGTTGTTTAAAGTGCACCCAAATCTGAACACACGGGCCTACAACATTTCCGCCTCCATCGGAAATGCAGCCGCCGCAGCCGGGATTCGATCCCGCGACCTGCGGGTCAACAGCCGAGTACCTTAGCCACTAGACCACCGTGGCGGGGCGACTCTAGGAGCAGACTACAGTGTGGGTGGGGAGCGTTTCGTAAAAAAAACGTACGAAAAAAATATGCCTAGCGCAACAAGATCAAGCACGAATTTCAATAGGAGAGTCATTTTATCAAATACGAATCACTGCACAAGTCAGCGACAAACTTCGCCAAGAGTGGCAGCGGTGGAAAGAGTTCACGCATGCATCAAAAATAACAGAGATCACGAGACCAAAACCACGAGATCAGCGACGCTGTAAGTGGAGGACTGCAGAAATCTTAACCTGATGTTCCTTAACGTGCCCTGACAGTCGCATCGTACACGGGCATCTACCATTTTGCTATCATCGAAATGCGACCGCCACGACAGAAGCGCGAGGACTCACACGAATGTTTCAAAAAACAACACAAGAGCCAGTCACCCCAAAGCGTCGTACATCGCCACGTCTTCGTCTTTAGCGCTACATCAATCACATTCCAACTAGCCCAACTTTCCATTCTACTGCCGCGCACTTCCTGGAAGGACGCTATCCCGCACGCGTCGCCTTGATTCAGCGCGGGTAACTTCACCTCGGAAATGTTTAGCCGGGCTCCGTTTCTGGCTCTTTACGCTGCCGCATGATGTTTTACGGGCGGTCCGTCTTAAAAGCACAAACCGCACCGCTTCCTGCTCCCGTGCCGCCAATCACGAGAACCGACCGGCTCCTCCGGTGAGCTCTGCGCCGTCTCTTTTGTTTCTTCTTCTTCAGTTAGTTTATGTGCTTCTCGTGCACGGCCACGCTTGGGTGCCCCGCAGGGTAGGGCTTCAGCGAAGATTGATCGCTGCCGTACCACTGATCCTGAGAAGAAGAGTTCGGATGTTTCTCAGTATAGCACTCTCCATGGGAAAAGCCGTATTCGGCGCTCCTTCCACGCTGACGAGGCAGGATAGAGGAAGTGTCTTACGCGCTTCCATCGCCATAGCCGGCAAGGAGCGACGTCGCCTCTTTAAATAATAAAAAAAAGCTAAGCCGTCCACCTGACCCGCGCGCGAAGCATCGCCTGTGAACGTACAGTGATCCGTAGCAACACTGCAGCCGACAAGGTGCTTGGAGTCTCGCTGAAAAATGAGCCCAGCTCTCGGCTTCCGCCCTAAGCGAGATCCCTTGGCGTGCTTGTAACAGGACGATGGTTATAGCGCGAGAACAGAACGACGACACAGAGACAAGGACACCTTCTTGTCTCTGTGTCGTCGTTCTGTGCTCGCGCTATAACTATCGTCATGTCATACCAACTAGCCCAAGCTGCCACACTCCTAAGGTGCATGTAACAGGCCTGGTTCACTCTTTCTCACGATGCACACTGCGCCGCCAGGCACATCGGCACCCGGCTGTCTGCTTCGCTGTTTAGCGACCTGCTCTCGCACTGTCAACGTGAATACTTCATATGTCTCACCCGGTGAAAAAATGCGGCGTGATTGCGAGATGGTACAAAAATTATATTAACAAAACGATAAATACCTCACCTCGAGGAGCGCGGGCTACGCATTCACTTCCTCCTCGTGGCACTCGCGTGAAAAAATGCACAGTCCGTGGTACGCGTTGATACATCGTCTTCATAGTAGTCCCCATTGGCCAATGCTGACGGCCTAATCTGCATTGCAGCGCATTCCTGTAGCCTGTTTTAAGAATCCGTTTACTGCCATTGATATCTTGGTCGCCCTTTTGTATTCTGAACAACTACACGAACGATAAAGAATTTTTAGAACACGAAGTATCACTGGAGGGAACATTTTGACCGAGCGAGCTTGTCTTATTCAATGCTGAAACAACGCTGCAACATTTTAGTGAAGTAGACGAGTCCGCTTGTTGAAACGTTCCCTCTAGTTTTGCAATAAATTTTTTCGCCGCTTTGATATTCCACCTATCCCTGAACTTGTACCTGGTCGGAACTACATGAACAGTATATATACTACAGAATTTGTAGGCATGCGTCTCATGATCGTACGGTGGTTTCGGGATGTTAAACCCTAACAATTATTACTAAAATTTGTAGCTACAAAAACGCCTGTATATGAAGTTACATGACTTCCTTATTTGACACTACAACATGTAAAACAGAGAAATAGTTCCCAAGACAGTGGTAAACGTGAATACCAAAAAAATAAGATAGCCCCAGTCACACTGGCCTGAAGAGAAAAACGTGGGAAGCCGCCGCCCCAGCTGAAGGCACAGTCGTACTTTCAAGGAAACGGGCCTTTTCGACTTCGCGCATGCGCAGAGCGATTGTCTGCTGGAAGGCACAACGAAAAAGGTCTCCCGGCAGACGACCTGGTTCGCAGCCCGTTTTGACGGCGCGAAGCTTTCGTGAAACATTACTCAAGACACTCCGACAAGAAGACGCTTCGTGGCTCGGTTCTTGGTCGAGCTTCTTCTGAATGGACGCTTGACAAGATTTTCCTCGAAGGCTAGTCGCATGAGATGCGCCGCGGCACCAAAGGGTTTCTTTCATTAGGCGACCTGCGATGAACGCAGCCTTGGCTTCGTAACAACTTCGGTAACGCGTCTGCGTGATCCCCTTTCGCTGACGTCGACGACGGATCGACGTTTCTCAGTTTAGCGCCTGCACGCGCCATTTCGGTACGAACCATTTTTAACTCGTTGCCCTGGTCACGTCTTACTCGTACACGCTGTACACTATGTCGATCCTCTGCGAGCGCTTTGTTCTACAGCTTTCTGAATCGGCGCCTGCCGAGTAGTGTGATCTACTTTCGCCGATGCTGTTGACAGGCTGTCGCTTCTCGGCTTAGAGGCGCCTTCAAGCAGATTGCTCGGCTGTCTCTTGACGCGAAGTTCCTGTGAAGTCTTGCTAATAGGAACATTGTCTTGCACGTCGACTGATGGTGACGGCTGTGTTCTCGTCTATACTAGATCCCCGTATTGTGGGGCTAGGCTTTTACTTAACTTTCTTATTACACTTTCCCACAGTGACCTTTGTGAATTTGCATATTTGACACTTGAAAACGATAATCATACAGTTCGTACAAGGAACATAAGTCACAGTCACGTTACTTCTTTTTTTCATTACTTCTCGTCAAGCCCGTGCTGCACTATCAATTCCATCACAGGACCGACACACATATGACATGTTACAGTACCCCGGTACGAGATCCGAACTGGTATTAAAACATCAGAATTGTCCTCGCATATTGAGCAAAGTCGCACTTCATGCCGCAGGCCTTTAGTCGGCTTCCGCGACATTATGCCGCGTTGAATCAAGTTACGCACAATCGGGTTTGCTCTCTGTATACCCACGTATTTACGCGTCACATATCTTAAATCTCGGTGACTATACGGCAGAGGGCAACTCGAGCGGGATTCCTATACGACAGTCCTATGAATTGGCGGAGTGCGTAAGCATTCTCTTTGGAACTATATTGTAGCTGTTGTGGTAAAGCAGTATCGGTCTTTTTATGCTGTTTTATTTTGGAGGGCAGCTTTAGGCGCCCATTCCACCATTGAGCGTCGTCCCTTTTCGGCCCCCGCATGACTCAGCGCGCATTGAGACATGCGACGGCTCTTCGCGCTTAGCCGAAGCCGGCTGAATTGCTCTGAAAGCTTCAACACCGAAACGAAAACAAGAAACAACAAAAACTTCTCCCAAGTTATATGCTTCAATATATATCTCCAAATGAAAAGCCACCAAGGCTTTGTACTGGGGCTGATTGATACACTGCCAAAATGTACGCATTGCCCCAATTATTGAAAAAAAAAAGCGAACTCAGCGAAAAGGGTATCAGGAGCAAAACAACAGCAGGCTTGAACGAGTGCAGCGATACACGACTTATTGAACACGTGCACAATTTTGAACGTGACAACAGAGCTTAGACGCGGTGATGTCCTTCAGCAGGCGCACAGACGCTTCAACAGGCCGGTTTTACTTTGTGACTGCTCATTCACGGCAGATAATACCACAGCTCCCCCTTCTTTGTATAAAGGACGGTTGGCCACGGCTTATGGCGAAATGCGGCCATCTCAATACGCTCACTGCTGCCTTTCGTGCGGCGGCAAACCAATTCTCGTCCACACCACTTGCAATTACTGTCAAAGACCAGCCGAATGGCAAGTCGCCCATCGTCACACTCAGCGAATAGGAAAGACTGTGGGATGTGGGACCCACTGCAGGACCTGGGAAACACTCACCCCCTTATTCACAAACGCTCCTCGACTCGACTTTCACCCTTCACTTGACAGAATTGCGAACTGCGCCACTGCTCGGCTGAAAATGACGCTGCGCTACTGAAGAATAGCAAATTATCACTGATATGCAGTGACTTGTCTTGCTAGAGATGGCGCTCCTATCGAATTTCTCGAGTGAAGGTATAGAGTTGAGTAAAGACGGCGTTCTAGAATACGGAGGTTAATCTTGTATACTCAGCAGACAAACAGCCGTCGCTACCTTCGCTGCAGTACACGAGACTTAAGGACTGACCTGACGCTACGCGCTGAAGCACTGCAACGCGTGCATGTAGTCACGCCTTTAGGCCAGTCACAGCATGGCGTTGGGAAGTCCGCAAGGGCCGGTGCGCCGTTATCGAACAGCAATCGCCTTGCGCTCGCGATACACCGGAACCGGTCTTCCGTTCGCCGACCAACTTGCGGCCCGAGTGGAAGCAAAAAAGCACTTCCGCGCATTGTTCGCGCAACGAGGATTTAGCGCCACTGAGGCCGATTGAAGCCACGTTTCGCAGTTGGCGGAGAACTGCGATTCTCGAGCGGTGTCAGCCATATCGTCAGTTCTGTTTGTTTCTTCCTATTTTCCACCATATTTCTGGCACGGCTGCGCGCCGCTCGCTCTCGCTCGTCGGCGTGCCACGATGGCGCTGTAGACCTACTCCTGATCGTGTGCGTCGCAACGTATGTGACAAAATCAGCGCTAAACATTGCAATATTCTTCACTCTATTCTACCAGAACTTCATGGACATCAGCTTGTATTATTTTTTAAACGTGACAAGACAATCGCTGGCCATTAAGGGTAATTAACTGGATTTCCAGAGAAGGCAAGAGGGTTAGGGGAAGACAGAAGGTTAGGTCCACGGGCAGATGAGATTAAGAAGTTTGCGGGCATAAAATGGCAGCAGCAAGCACAGGACCGAGTTAACTGGCGAAACATGGGAGAGGCCTTTGTCCTAGAGTGAACGTAGTCAGGCTGATGATGATGATCAGTGACAACATAAATAATTTAGATCTAGCTTTGAGCGAACCGTTACATATAAGGCACCGCGTATGGTTTATTCATCAACCACATTTCACTGTCGCCGACTTAGTGAAAAAAAAGATTGGAAGTCAGCATTACTCCATGTAACACCATGATATGGTCACGAACGACGGTTCACTATATCGTATAATGCCTTTACAGTATACTGCTACCCGGTTTAAAAAACCAACACTGCGCTCTGAGATGTGATTATTAATAAAATCTGATCAGATACGCGAAGATCGCCTTTTAGAGAAAGAAAAACACGAGGAATGGTCACGTGGTCGACGAGCAATCAGATCTTGCTGTACCCCTTCATACTCCAGCAGTTTCATCTATCTTGATGTCAAGCAATATTATATATCCGTTCACAATGTAGTTACATAACTTCTCAGGAGCCAAATGTTTTTTTTATAATCCAATCAATCAATACATTGATCAATCGGTCGATCAATCGCGAAATAAATAAATAAATAAATAACACGTTATAGACGCTTGGACAAAGGTATTTGCCATTCGGGACCAGTCCCTTTGCCGAACCTTGACTCCATCGACGTGTTTCCTTTTGACTACTTACCTTTGTGACTAGAGCGATTGCAAGACGTTGTAACTAAACGGCTTCACCATGACACGTTATTCAGTTTCGGACAAGCCATGTTATACCGGTGTCGCAACGGTGTAGAGACGATCGCGGTTAAGCTCGATCGGGATCGAATTTCAAAGTAGTGAATGGCTCCCTTCTGCCTTTTGCGGAAGGGAGTCAATCAGGATCACGAAATTTGATCCGTATCTGACTTTATTGCGAGCAAGATTGACCGTGTAACGCCGCTATTAGGCTGTATGGCATGGTCTACCTTTCTCAAGACTTCTACGTCGACGTGCTGGAAACATCCGCGCAGGAAATGAGGGGTGGGGCGAGGAGAACCTATAGGAGAACCTAATTGGACCCTATACATGATCGCATACGCCCGCACTCGACTCGACGCTAGAGTTTGGCGTTACGAAAGCTGGGGCAGACACGATCCAAAGAGGGGGCCCTTGAGATAAGCAGCACCATTCAGGTTGGGCGCATGTGGTCTGGCTTCATCGAGAGTTTGTCACCTGGCGTTGCACACCGCATCTTGAAGCCACACAGTGCAGCCGTGTCTTTTCCGCTGAATTCCCCAGTCGATACAAAATTTTCCGAAGGGTTCGAGTATGCCTCATGAGTATGTATGTATATATATATATATATATATATATATATATATATATACGTGGTACGTGGACAAACTAATAAGCCACATTCCATGCACCCTCGCGTCGTACATAAAAGACACCACACATTTTCTTCGAGACATTGCGGGTATCTGTGTGCCGAAAAACTCGTACTTGGTTACCCTTGATGTCTCTTCATTATATACAATATTCCTCACGATGACGGCATAGCTGCACTAAGAAACATGTACACAAACCATAGACAATCTAACACCCCAGATTTCTCTGCCATTGCAACATTGACGAGGATGGTCCTCGAATTAAATTCATTCGAGTTTAACCAAGAGTATTTTCGACAAATCAGCGGGACCGCTATGGGCACCAAAATGGCACCTAATTATGCCAACATATTTATGGGAAAGCTAGAATCTGAATTTCTTGCACAAAGTTCCTTGAAACCAATGTTATACAGAAGATACATAGACGACATCTTTCTTATTTGGACCCACAGCGAGGACGAACTTCTCAGCTTTATAGACACTTACAATGCTGTACACCCGAACATACACTTCACACACACATACTCGCAAGTTACCGTAAATTTTCTTGATGTTACCATAACGATAGAAGAAGAGAAGCTCTCTACAACCCTATATCGCAAACCAACGGATCGACAACAATACCTTCATTACCAAAGCGATCACCCACGCCACTGTAAAAACAGTATTCCATACAGCCAGGCTCACCGGTTTAAGCGAATCTGCTCTAGAGACGCTGACTTTGACACGAGCTCACAGAGGCTAAAACTTATGCTCGAGCAACAAAAATACCCCCCACATGTAATTAATGACGCTGTTCAAAAAGCGAGAAAACTAAAGCGTGAAGACTTACTTATGAAGCGACCACCACGAGAAGACCCACAACGAACAAACCTCTGCTTGACTTACAGCACAAACTTCCCCAATGTAAACAAAATCCTTAAACGACATTACAACATTCTGGAACAAAGTGAACGTCTGAAACGCGCATTCCCATCCGCTCCAGGCGTCGTTTACCGACGACCACGTAACCTCAAAGACACCCTTGTCCACTCCCAAATTAACACATCACCCCCCAATAATTCATGCCGCCCTTGCTTAAAGCCACGATGTCTTGTATGTAAGGCGATGCGAGAAACAGACAAAGCAACCAGCACGCAATCCAAGTTTTCGATTAACATACGAGGAAACCTAACATGCGATTCTTCTAATGTGGTGTACCTACTCGAATGCAACGTGTGTGGTATGCAGTACATCGGACAAACAGAAACACCATTTAGGATTCGCTTCAATAATCATAGAGCCCATGCGAAATCAGCCCCAAGTCTACCTCTATCAAAACATCTCAATCTTCCCGACCATGCATTCGACAAACTATCAGTAACGCTCTTAGAGACGGGATTTAAATCAAATCGAGAATGTGAACAACGAGAGTCATACCTTATCCACCGATTTAACACCCTCGATAGAGGAATAAATGAGAATCCTGGTACACTTGCAGCAATTAAAGCATTAGAAAACAATAACGGCAACGATGAAAATAGTAACTGAGTTCACGGCACTGCAGCTGCGAAGGGCACTGGACAACCTAAAACAATTCCAAGTGTAACTACTCTTCCTAAGTGCAGCTGTCGTCTGTTTTCTGTTTTATTTTACTACCCAATCAATTGTGCCATGCACGACATGCCCAACAGCAACCATGTGCACAGCCGGGAGGCCCCCACGACACGCGTAATTTAGAAGCGGGCCAGGAATTCGCATTGCACGCGCTTGCACAGCCTACCGCAATACGGGGCACCCCTATTTTTACGACGAAATGTTGACAGGGCGCGGAGTAGTTAGAGGCTTAGAACTTCCTAAAATGCCCGCTGAGCAGCCTCTGCCACAATACGCGGCCCCCGTCCTTCTACGACGAATTGTTTACGGGACCCCGAGCAGTTAAAGGCTTAGGACTTCCTGAAAAGCTCTTTTTTGCCCCACACCGAACCGCCAGTGCCAGGAGGGACCGTCTGATCGGGAGGAATGCGCTAGTGAACGGAAACATACACAGACCGCTGACATCAGAAAGGTGAAGGGGAGAGGGGGGAGAGAGATGGGGGGGAGTGGAGGGAAAAGTGGAAGGGGGGCACCCGAGGGGCGTTCACCGTATATTATTTTTAGCTTTTTTCTTTTTTTTCTTTCCTTTTCTTTTCTTTTCTTTTTTTTTTCCTTTCTTCTCTTACCTTGCCCTCTGATTTGAGATTGTATAAAGCTGAGCACCGACAACTGTATCTTTATTCCTGATGAAGGCCAGACTCTAGGCCGAAACGTCGAAATAAACCACGTTGTGACCGCTCACGGAGGATCTACTAGACTATATATATATATATATATATATATATATATATATATATATATATATATATATATATATCCTCCTGAGTTCCAGCTATGGCGATTTGTCCAAAATATTGGACATCAAATACCCCATCACCACAAAGATCTCAGCACGTTTTCTTCCTCAAAAACCACTTGTCCAAAATTTTGGACATCTACTGGCGCCCTCCATGAAGTTTTGTCAAAATTGCGCCAGGAGATCGCGAAACAAAGAAGAAAACATGGTGGCGTTCAACAGAGCAATCTTCTAGAAGTTAAACGGCGAAAGTTAAGGTCCACTTTTCTGTTGGTTTTTTATTATTTGTTAAATTTTGAATAATAGCTAGCAGTTATTCCGGAATTTGTCACAATTTTCTTCAGTAACCTTGCTTTGTGTTGCTTCAGGCCCACTACTTAACGCTTTAATTAAGTTTCAGCGTCCAATTAGTTGGACATCACGCCATACCAAAAGCACAGGCATCACGGAAATAATAAGCTTCACTTTTTATCTTCGTCATCTACACACCCAGTTGTGAAAGTTTCAGGAAATTCCGTGGACCAAAATCCAACCCGGAAGTCAGGAGGATATATATCAAATACTGTGGACACGTAGTCCAAGCAGGGAGGGCAAATAAAATGGTACAACATTGAACATGTCGAAGACAAAAGAATAAATTAAACAATAACACTAATACAACTCAACTTTCAACTGCTCCACCATTACTTCTCTTCCCGCAACGTTGTTCTCTGAATAAGTCCGGCGCCGCCTTCGTTCTGTACCGTGTAACATCGCGCACATGCGAATTCATTAGCAGACAGCTGCATAGTGGGCAAAAGCAAGGTGGCTATGACGTGTTTGCGGCTCGTCCACTGCATTCCGGTGTTTGCGTCACTTATTGCAACGTCGCGTGTGTTGCAGGCTTACTGCTCAGTTTATTGGTGTCACGAGTAATTACGTTTGGTAAACAACTGCTCGAGTAATTCACATTGAGAACAACGCGTTTCGAAACCAGAGGCACTATACGTCTCAGCTGATCAATATGCATAAAGTGCGGCCCACACGCCGCACCAGGCACGATTCCCATGCACATGCATCTACCACCAGGACAGTACACAGGCGGGGCACTATTTTCTGCAGCGCTTAGCAATAGCAAGAGCAGGTGATTTGTTCCTTTCCCACGATGCAGCATGCACGATATTTCAGTAACAAACTATGCAGCCTGTGAATCAGTATCACATATATTTAATAGCAAATAACGCTCTAAGCACGTACCGACGCGTTACGCGAGATTATTCCAGCATGCCGCAGATGAACACGCCCCACCGACTGTTTCGAAGACGGTAGACGATCGGACAGGGAGGAAAAGTGATGACGCTTGTAACCAGGACATTCGCGAGCACGCATACGAACGCATGTCGTCGTGACGAATGGCTTGTCGTGCGTGCGACGATGATATATGTTCAAGTTCGCCTCGTGGCACAGTGAAAGTGTGTCATCGGCGACTAATTGCACTTACACACACAATGTATCGTGTGGTAGCAGAACGATGCAACGCGTAGGCTTTCGAAAATGCGAGAAAGGAGTTGATTGGTTGGCGTACCAGCTGTGAGAACGTCACCGAAGGTGCGTATAAACGCAGACATTGACCTGGCCGACATACATCGGAAGCGGATAAGTACAGAAGACAAACACGAATGCTGCCTGTAGTATACACGTGCTGAATATTGTTATCTACACGACAGGTGACGAAAGCAAAGGATAAATGCAGACTGTTTTCGCACTTCTATAGTTATACCGGCTATACGATTGGGTTTAACATCCCAAAACTACCAAGTGATTATGAGAGACGCCGTAGTGGAGGGCTCCGGAAATTTAGGCGACCCGGGGTTCTTTAACGTGCACCTAAATCTAAGCACATGTACATACACGGCCCAAGCATTTCGCTTTCCATCGAAGATGCAGCCACCGCGGCCGGGATTCGATCCCACGACCTGCGAGTCAGCAGCCGAGTGCCTCAGCCACTAGACCAACATGGCGGGTTGCGGCGCTTTAAAGAGTCGAACCCTGCTCGCATATTACTGACCTTGATTTCAGGAAACCAAACGAGCGACATGAACGGCACCGTAAGAGGATTTCGGGTTTTACGCGCCACTGCTAATGGGGCACGCCGTACTGTGAAACGCCAGATTTATTTTGAACGCATGAAGTCCTTTGTCGTGCATCTTGACCTATGTACTCGGGAGTCTTTACATTTCACGTTCATCGAGTTACGATCGCAATGTCCAACAATCAAACACTCGCGCTTAGCGACACCGCATTCGCAAAGTTTCTAGCAGCGGCGTGTAACATATCCGCAAAATTAAATGCGTCAAGAATAGGTATGAGCACAGGTGGCAAATTTAACTATGTGACGCTACCCTATAACTTGCTCGAAAATCAGCACTTCTAGCTGCACGCCGCGATTGTCGAAACATGCAGAGCGATCACAACTCTACCAGGACACGCCTCGGGGATCTTGCCGTCATTCCAGAGAGAGAATATATAAAACCCACGCAGTCACGTCATCTCGAAAGTTGTTAGTTACTGCAATCCCGTTCAGGCACAACCGATCAACGTTAAAGCATGCGTATGCCGTCCAGACAGCCGTGACCTCGACGATAACAAAGCTTCCCACGTCGCGCGCTTGACATATCGCCGCGGCGTTGGCGCACACGGATAGATGCTGCTTCAAGCTGTCAGGCCGCGAAACCAGCGGCAGTGCACGGCACAGAAACTTCTTTGGCTGCAGCGTACATTCATCACACTTTAGATACGAGATCGACCAAAGGCGCGCCAACAGTTCCAAGGCCCACTTCAACAAAGAAGCGCGCGGACGTGTCCAAAGACGAAAGGGCGGGCCGTGCCTCAGGAAGGTCAAGCCATGAATAGCCGACAAGAGTCAACCGATGGCCTAATTGACTAGAACGAAAACAGCCCATCTCTCGAACAAGCACGAAATGCGCGTCCCTATCTGCCTCAAGCGATTAAGTTTGAACAGCAAGGACAGACAGGGCATGTTTTCTGGCTCATATCGGATATGCCCTATCTGCGATCGAAAACTGCAGGCACAATGGAAAATAGACTGTTATCGAATCGACGTTGTGAGTCATCGCATGAACATGACCTGTCATCCAGTCGGCAACTCATCGTCGCCTGAACTGGCTATTCCGTTGCAGCGCGCCCTCCCCTCAATGTGTCTTACAGACACTGCGTCCACCCCTCTTGGGTGACTAGGAAGGCGGCCCAGTCACCTGGAAAGTCACCTTGCTTTTCCCCCTTCTCCGTGTGCACGCCTATGCATGTTAGTATCCTGAATATAACTCTGTGTCTGTTCCAGGATAAGTAGCAGTGGCTCGTAAATCAGAACGCGGCCATTCGCGAAAGACTCCGGTTATGCACGAATTTTACTCTTTATGCAAAATTACAAAGGGTTGACTTAGCACGTGCTAAGTCATATGTGGGGCTTAACGTCCCAAAACCGTCATACGATTGAGAGACGTCGTAGTGGAGGGCTCCGGAAATTTAGACCACCTGAGGTTCTTTAACGTGCACCCGAATCTGAGTATTAGCACGTGCTACAGCTATAGTACTTATATAGCACGCCGGGGTACGAACTTCGTTAAAACTCTAAATCTCGAGTCTGGATGGCTATTCTCACCGTCAATGAAATTTCAACAGCGCGGCAAAACGCGAACGAACGAGAAAGAAGCTGACTCGGCTGTTCATAGCTGTCCGTTTGTGTCTTTCGATGCGGTCGAAATTTTCTCGACGGTGAATTACCAACTCGACCAAACGCTCACGTTAATAGGCCCCTGTCACCAAGGAAACTAACGGGTCACCTTTCCGATGACTGTTCGTGTGTCAGGCATACGCATCCCCGGTAACGCATTGCAAAAGGAAATGACGATAGCACGGAAGCAGCGCCAGGTCAAGGCAAGTGGGACGATTTAGAACGACAGCACACACTCTTGAGTTTTCTCGCGAATACTTTCTCCGAAAAAACGGATGCGCGTCTACCGATCGACCGCCAACCTTCAAAGATCGCGGTTGTCCTCAGCATACGGTCGACCCTATAGCGCACAAGAGCATATCTACAGGGCTCTCCGACAAGCAAGTATAAGGACGCCATGGACGTAACGGTTTCAACGACCACGCCTCAACCACTGCGACTGAGAGAGAATGAGCGATAAAAAATATAGCAATAGTTCCGCAATTTACCTGAGGCGGTACGCAGCACAGTGGGTATCAGGACAAGTAACGTTGCGGAAAAGAAATTATCATCGCCCGCAGCGTCGCGACGAGCGAGTGAGATAGGGACGCCCCGAGCGCGAACCATGTGGCGCCACTGAAAGGAAGAAAAAAAGAAAACATTCGGACGTCGATTTTCACCACTCGACACAATCGGACCGCGCGGCGGTGGGCCAGAGAATTGGCGCCATAGGCTTTTACCTTGAACCATGCTAGCTTGCTTCTCAGGAAAGAAGGCCGAGAGAGACCCCAGGACTAGGAGACCGCGCCCACGCCTGGAGTACAGCGATACAGCCCAACTGTCCTTTCGCCGCGAAAAGGGCGTGCCTATCTTTCAACCAGCCTGGACGCACATGCTTGTATTGCTCCGAGTATGGTGTGTGTAGACTAGAGCAAGCCATTGTCAAGAGGACGAGAGCCGGTATCCGTTATATGCATGTGTGGGCATTTAGTATACGCATCCTATTCACCGGTACATTATCATCATTATCATGCGTGGCTCATGCACCCTCATCGTTGTCGCGTATCATCATCATCTTGGCTCATTCATCGTAGCTGTCGGCTGCCGGTTCCTCGGGCCTAATAAAGGTAATCCAAACCAAGACTTCATACGTCCAAACCAAGACTTCATAGCACGTCCTAAAAGATACTGTCGCGACACTTTGCGCAGACTCCCAAATTCCTGACCACACGTACGCGCTGTAGCGCGTTAGCGCATCACGTGTAAACTCGGCGCCGCGCCCTGTCCCAATGAAGGGAGAGGGCTAGCGGCTACACTAAGCTGCGCGCGCCTTCTCCAAAGGGAGAGGGCACGTCGCCGAGTGTACAAACCACGCGCTTCAACGCGTATACGTGTGGTCAGGCCTTAACAGGCTAGTTAATGCCGTCGAAGCGTGGTTATAGACCACCGACAAATGCAGTGGCTGAGCATGAAACATAAATATATACTGGTCACGCCGAATATAAACTGCAACACGGTGCTTTGGCCGAATGCATCGCAAGATTGCTCGGTGACTTCAGTAAATATTGCGTTCGTTGACAAGATACCCGTAAGCAAAACGATGCCTAATTTCTCTTTCCCCCTTCATTTATTATCGCTTCGATCTAGTGTTAGCGCCACTGTAGACCGTCGAAACTATGATGCAGCTCACATTGAAAGCTACTGCGTTCGCATACCGAGAGGAATAAGTGAAAAACATTGTGGTATGAAAAGCGCATTTAACATCTTTTCTCGGGTATTCAGCGCTATGGCACATCGCTATGGCCATTTTTATTTTTATTTGTTTTTCTCCAGTATGCTCTTCATTGACCATCCACATTTTAAGTAGAATATTCACTTAACATTGAGCCCGTTCTTCTAAAGTGCACATGACAGGACACACGAAAGAGTACACACGATGGCTCAACGGCACCACTAAGAAGCCCTGTATATGACACCAGGAGGGAAAACAAATGTAACGAGGACATGACAAACCAAAACCACTTTCGGGTAAACTATATATTTTCGTCACCATTGCGGGTCCAACGGGAGGACGCGACCCTCATTTGAACGATACGGTGTTGCAAACTGCTTCAAATACGCAGAATAATTTAAAATGTTTGCTTTGCACGTCAGCGCCGTTCGCATTTTGACCTACATACTTAGAAGCGGAACTACTTGCCCACTCTGCTTTAGGCGCGCGTTAAGGTAACCAAACATAGCACGGAATCATTAACTATGCAGTGCACAAGGCGTTGGGCTCTTTGGTGTTCGGTTCGCTGATCAGCATAACGTAGACACGAAGACACCAACATGATGTATGATGCGTGTCCATGGGTAATTAGCATTTATGCCACTTCATTATGGCTAATAAATACAGTGCGTGCCCCGTAACCTATAGTTCAGATCCATCAAACCGAATCCCGGCGGTATAATTCAATATTAAAATATAAATGCCCCTAAAGAAAAAAAGATACTGAAGTGAAGGACGCAGAGCAAGTGTATATATGGCCCCTTTAGGAAACCCCGTGCCGTAACTCTTGTCATACAAAGCTCGTTACTCAATCTGTCGGAACACAAACGGGCATTGAAATAGAATTGTGGAAGAGAAAAGGCGAGAATCATTAGGCATACAGGCGACTACGGGAGCGTATTTGTGCACTCCGATGGCAATATATAGACATAACTTGGGTAGCCAAATCTGACGCAGAGTGAAATTAACTAGCGAGTGTCATCCTAGCCTGACTCTTGAGCCCATACAATGAGCTAATATAGTGGCTTAGGCAAGAAGACATAGGCGCTAGCTAGGCCTACTTCCGAGAATGTGTTTTTTGTCTTTAACGATTTAAATTACCATATCATCATCATCATCATCATCATCATCATCATCATCAGCCTATCTACGTCCACTGCAGGACAAAGGCCTCTCCCATGTTCCGCCAGTTAACCCGGTCCTGTGCTTGCTGTTGCCAATTTATACCCGCAAACTTCTTAATCTCATCTGCCCACCTAACCTTCTGTCTCCCCCTACCCCGCTTCCCTTCTCTGGGAATCCAGTTGGTAAGTTCAAGTTCCAATGGTGGCCTGTCCGTATCCAGAGATTCCTAGCACCCTTTGCTGCTTTGCTGATCTGACCGCCGCCGTGGTCAGTTGCTCCGCAGCTGGTGGGGACTGAGGGCCGTGAGTTAATTGACGAATGCCTACGGGAGGGGGTGGCCAGATACTGCACCAGGGTGGCCAATCCTTCTCTGGTGAGATCATCGGTGCGTACCGGCTTTAAGCCGGTACGATCAGACAGTAGTGGGAATTACCATAGCGAGTAATCATCTCCACGTAGATAGCGGGCGCAAGAAACTAGGCTAGCTCCCTAAAAAGTAAGAACCTTATACGATTGCGTTACCTGGACGGGTCCTCGTCTAAAAAGGAGCGAGTCAAACAAGCTAGAGTCTGAAGTCTCAAGGAAAAGAACACGGTCGCGTTCGCGACAGACGGCGCACGCGTATACTATATGGGTAAATGTGGAGACCCAATCTCTGTTTCTCTCTCTCTTTCTCTCTTTAACACGCCGCATGCAGCATGAAGGCACGTAGCTCCCGGTGAAACGTAGGTCGTCTCACGGATGTCCAATCACGCGGAAAGTTTGACCCCGCGGTGTTTTATCTGTCTTTTCTTTTTTCTTTTTTCGCCGAGTTCTGCCGCTTTCTCAACTTCGCCTATCCAGGAAACGAAAACGCGTTTCCTGCGGGCACCATGTAAACACTGACGGATCAGCCGCGCGAAACGAGAGACCCGCCTACAGGTCCCGTTCTTTTGAGTTGTAACATTTTCGTACGTTATTTATTTCTTGCCGCACGCAAACGACTACCATCTCAAAAGTGCGCAGCGTTGTGCAAGGCTATGCGAAGTTGGCTGAGCAGGCGGTCGCTGGAAGAAAATTGAGTAAACTAATGATTTAACGAATGACTTAATCAACGAAACGGATATTTCATTGAAGAGAAAGACGTAAATGAACTTCAAACTTTGATCACTACGATGACGGATCATTTCTGGAAGCCTCCCAAAGAACGCGGCTATATTTTCATCCACCCTGGCTAAGGGCTTGGACCGGCGAGCCGCGATACCCCGTGGAGTCCTGGAAAAGGTGCTCCGTCCGGCGGCCGCGGTATCCTTCATTAACGCGAAAACATTATATGCCTTAAGCGAACGCGGCCTTGAACGAGAAACGGAGAAACGGGCGTCGACTCAAGATCGCACAAAAGTCACGTGACCATTCAAGCGCCTCGTGGCACGCGAGCTGCGCGTTCACTTTGTCTTCGCGACGATCCCGTGACGAACGGAATGCGGCGTTCACAATGTGCACACTGAAATAGCGACACCGGACGGCTTTCGCTTTAGAGTCGTCTTAGGCGACTGCGCAAGAGCCCTCGCGAGTTTTTTTTTTTTTTTTTTTTTTTTTTTTTTTTTTTTTTTTTTTTTTTTAAAGCGAAGCTCTATGCACGGTCGAGATCGAACGTCCGCGAAAAACCCTGCTCGCCGTTGCTTGTCAGCCGCGCCGCGTCGAGTTTGCCGGCATGGAGCGAACCGACTACGAGCCGACTACGACAGGCCCGCGTTTCTACAGGAGGTTCCACAACCACCTCTGCGTGCTAGTTATGACTCCGGAGTGCGGACATTCTTGCACAGACTGCGACAGGCTACGATTGTACTCTACGATGTCTACGTCAAAGAAATAACTATAGCATCAGCCAAGGAGGCCATGTTAAGCCCCGAAGTTTAACCAACTTATAATAGCCGTTTCCTAAGCTTTACTCGGCTAGAGTAAAGTTGTCTCTTTTTACAACGAAAGCTGTATGGCCAGGGGGAAAGAAAACCCGTTCGGTAGCGGTGTCATGGACAGTCTCCATTGGCTGCGTTATCAGCAACGTCGTTCAAAAGCACGCGCGCCATTGGCTGCATTGTGAGTGACGTTCATGGCGCCAAGCCCCCACGCATCAGTTTCTCCTGAGAACTCCCCGCCGAGTTGGCTCGCGACGTCAGACGCTTCCGACAACGCGACGATGTTTGCGGGGGGCGCGTTCTCCGGGGCGAACGCCCGCTTTCGACGCGAGTTTCTCCAGCGGCACATTGGCTTCGGTTGCGACGTCTGTGACCGCCTATACAGTTTGAGCACAACCACTGTGATTAACGCATTGCGAAACGCATTTGTCCTCTCATTACATTCCTGCATGACCGTGGTCATGCGAAACACAATGTGCGGCATGTGTAATAAACATTGTGGAACACACGAACGAAAGCTGTGTCTAATCTCATTAAGAAGCACGAACATGTAACCGGTAATTGTGAAACGTTTCAGTGCCACGTCGGGTTGAACCCACTGCTAAACACCGGGGCCCCACGTTTCGGCTTTCGCAGGTTATAACCATTTGTACGGAGTGCTTGGGAGGTCATTATTTTATTTAATGAAGCTCCTAATCTCAGAGGCATTACATAGAGCCCCTGGAACGGTGCACGGTTTTAAGAGCACGCCCGCAGCAGCTGAGCTGTCCATGCATGGAGAGAACCCGTGCGTGCGTGTCGTGCACAGGCGTGACGGAACATTAGACGCGCGCACGTTGCGTGCAGGGAGTGCACGTGCGCCGCTTTACAGTGGCCCGAAGCGTTTTCTCTGTATTATTTAATTTCAAGCCCACAACGTCGATATCGCGCGGTCGACATTACGTTACACGCCGGATACACTGCTGCGTGCGCCCGAGACGTGATTCGGGCAACGAGATCGCGAAATGATAGCGGGGAGCATTGTTTTGCAACGAACCACGTTCTTTCACTTGAGGTTACCGCAATGGCGAACGACTCCTCTGTAGAAAAAGATACCTCCGTTATACAACAACAAGAACAACAGCAACAACAACAACAACAACAACAACAACAACAACAAAAAAAAATAATAATAATAATAATAATAATAATAATAATAATAATAATAATAATAATAATAATAATAATAATAATAATAATAATAATAATAATGACACGAGGTATCCGCGGCGCAAGCAGTACAGTACTCGCAGAGAAAGTTGGAGGAGCGTTTTTTTTTTATCAAAGTCCGTAATTAACTCTCCTATAATGATAACATCTGGGGGTCTTACATCCCAAAATCCACGATATGATTGTGGAGCACGCGGTAGTGGAGGGCTCTGAAAATTTCGACCATCTATTGTTCTTCAATGTGTACTGACAGTGCACGGGCCCCTACCATTTCGCCCCCACCCACCGAAATGCGACCGCCACGGCCGGGATCGAACCCGCGACCTTCGAGTCGGCAGTCACGTGACAGGACTTCCCCTCAACAGGTTTTGTAATGGCAAAAGCGTGAAGTTGACGAGCTTGATATGTTGGGTTTAACGTCCCAAAACCACGGTTATGAGAGACGCCGTAATGGAGGGCTCCGGAAATTTCGACCACCTGGAGTTCATTAACGTGCACCCAAATGTGAGCACACGGGCCTACAACATTTCCGCCTCCATCGGAAATGCAGCCACTGCAGCCGGGATTCGATCCCGCGACCTGCGGGTCAGCAGCCGAGTACCTTAGCCACTAGACCACCGCGGCGGGGCAAGTTGACAAGTTTGTGACAGTAACTTTTCATTGATGACCATTGCAACCTATATTGTCATTTCGAAGAGAAACACGACTTTCAACACGTGCCATCATTTCTATACCAGTTTCTATGCCCATGGACGGCACTTCACAACAATCGCTACGCTGCTCTATGCACACGTGCTGCTTCACTCTACTCATTGCAATATGAATAGTCACGACGCTCTTTAGTCAAATATTTACTTAAAACACAATAATTAACCAGACAAAGAACATCTACTATATTTCGTTAACACTGACGCTGGTTCCCCATAAACCTTCAGCAGTTCGTACCCTTAGAGCGCATATTGCTAAAATGCGTAAATTGAAGAAAATATAACTAGCAAAACCTTCACTTTTATAATGACCTCCGCGTTTTCCTTACCAGCTCACTGATGCGTTACCATTCGCGGGTTATATGAAAATATAGTAATTGCAAACAAATATGGTGCAAATGTCTCGCCTAAAGACTTCTCGTGAGTAGATAATGGCGGCCGAACAGTAACGCCACTGCCACTAAGGGCCCGCAAACATTTCTGGACCACGAATACGCATGAGGAAAGCGTTTGGGTGTGTCTCGCAAAAGAATGGAAATCGCACTCCAAGCCGGTTTCGACATACTGCCTCGTACGCACTAGACCCTATTCTGCGGATAATTCCAGGGGAATGGCGGCGCTGCATACGTAATTTTAGTCTGTACGAATATTTTGTTCGTCACGCAGTGGCGTGGCAGAGAGCTGGTTATAGCAGTTCTAGCGCTCCCCCCCCCCCCCCCCCCCCACATTTCTTCTTTGATATTTCTACATTTCTACACGTGGCGTTAGAGAACAATGTTTCTCTCTCTTTTTTTTTCTTTTTTCTACTGAAACGCCCTCAGTGAGGCTATTTCAGTAGCAGGAAAAGAAGAGAACAACAAATGAACGTTATGATCATAGGCTTCCGGAAATTCTCTAAGCGGTAAGGTACGGACACTTCCGGGCATTTCACTCTTCATAGCTGAAGGGAAAAAGCTATGTTCGAACGTGTCAGTGCGAGTGAAAAGAAGTCCTGATATTAAGGGCACAGTTGTTCCTCGTGCATAAAGGTCTGTAGAACTTGGAATGACTGTATAGAGTGTGGATTATTGTTTCTTTTAAGTCCCATTCATCCACGTGCGAACACTTATTACACGGAACCAGGTAGACGGCCATGCGTGAGATCAAAGAGGACAAGGAACAAAACGGGACAGCAGACCATTAAAACCGAGGAAAAAGAAAGAGACAAAAATCAAGAACGCGGGAAAACGCCCGAAGGAAAAAAAAAGAAGTGAAGCTGGGATGAGTGATTTGGGTTAGCGCGCAGGCGACCTGCCACGCGCGCGCCTAAAATGAAACACAAACAAAAAACACGCATAGCGGGAACAGGCGACCCAGAACTCTCGGTGGCGCGAGTTCGGAATTCAACGAGTAATAATAATAATAAAGAAAAATAGCGACAGAAGCACGCGACAGAAGCACGCGACAGAAGCACGGCAAGAGCAAGCGACCTTGGAATATGAAGGAAGTATACACGCTCGTTCACAGAGCCCTCTTTTTTTCTTTCATTCACAAGGAGCGGTCGACCACGTGCAACCTCGCGGCGCATCGCCCGAGCTTTTTAGGCTCAAGTGTATTCAAATTCAGCGTTTAAAGATACGAACGTTGTTTGTTTATTCGTTCAAGACTCTCTCTCCTAGTGCTACTCATTTCGCAGTGCGCTTTCGTCTGCACACGCGAGGAATAGCGGGATGCGCGAAGCTGGCCTTTTTTTTTTTTTGTAGATGTATTCAGCAATGCGCCTACGAGTTGGAGACACCGTAAATGCAAAACTCCATTCTCGTCTCGTTCAGAACCGTGTGCCTAACGCGCATGAATTTATTCCCATCTCTAGGTGAACACTACTTTTTTGTTATGGTCAGGTTAAAGGTAAAAAAAAAACAAAAAAAGCACGGGCGGATGAATCGCATACGATTGACTCATTTTCTGTGTGAATAAAAAGGACGCGCGAAAGCACACACACACATCAGTCGAAGAAACGTAGCCAGTCGTCGTAGCGCCGTGTATAAGCTTGTTGAATTTTTCATCGCCCGCTCTGGAGTTCAAGTCTCAAACGTAGCTCTTTCAAGCTCTTGCGCACGCGCGTCCTGCACCATACATCAAGCGCGCCTGGGACAACGGTACGTAAACAAAATCCCCACAGAACCGATCCCAAGTGCGGTCTCTTGTTGAAGGGAACTCACCGCCTGTTTTTTCAACTTGACATGTGAAGGGGTATGTCCATCTAACTGGATTCTCAGAGAAGGCAAGCGGGTTAGGGGGGAGACAGAAGGTTAGGTGGGCAGATGAGATTAAGAAGCTTGCGGGTATAAATTGGCAGCAGCGAGCCTAGGACCAAGTTAACTGGCGGAACATGGAAGAGGTCTTTGTCCTGCAGTGGACGTAGTCAGGCTGATGACGATGATAATGATGATGATGTCCAATTATAGCCATTTACCATAATAAGTACAAAAATTGGTAACATCAATTTTAGTAATGTACAATTCTCTGTCGACGACGGGTCAACACGACCGTACTCGCTATAAATCAATACAGCGATTTTTTTGATTTTTTTTTGTAGGAAGAGGTCTGCCTCTTCAATGCTGGCTTTCAGCGCCGTGTTCGTGCTCAAAACTCGTGCGCGACAGAGGCGCGAAATGTCCCTAGAAGAAATTAACACCGCCACTTCCTGCTTTATTCATCGTGGTAGTTTATTATAACATGCTCCTCGATCGATTCTGCTTCTTTTGTTCACGTACACTGATAGATACATAAAGCCAACTATACAATGTACGGTATTTTTTTGTCACCGCATCCGAATCTATTCCGAGGATGCTAAAGATCCATTTTTTGACAATGTATAACACAGCTCATATTTGCTTGCAGTCTCAATTTTTTCCCCTCGTATGACATGTTTTGGTATTAAGTATTGCAGAACAAAAATTTGTAACTTGTGTGACATTTTCCTTAGTACTGTATTTGTTTGTTTCGTTCATTTGAGACACTTTCCTTTGATCTCATTACAATCAATAAACAGCTGATGTAGACGTATTCTTCTTGTAGTGATAGCTTCGCTAGCGACCCTTCAACAAATTTGTTGGGTACCAAAATTGTTTTTTTTAATCATGCACATATGTCATGTTTAAATGGCGAAAAAAATTTCAAACATTCTATGTGAAGTTCTGTGAGGCGAATCTCCTGCTAAATAAACTTTGAACTTGCATAAACAACCCGGCTTAGGTGCACCTACAGTGTCTGAAAATCGCATTCACTGTTGACGCTTTCCGAACCAACGCACTAAAACTTTTTTTTTTCGTTCGTCTCGTTGCAGGTTCACCATGAGGACCACGATTCTGGCAGTCACAGTATTCGTGGCTATCGCCGCCGCGTCTGCATCTAGGGTGAGCAAAGAACCTGTCATCGAATCCCTAATCCGACAGGAAAGGGACGGTACTTTGGACCAGTTTGTAAATCTAACATTATTAACACTCTCTCGGGCGTCCACAGGCCGGACAAAAATAGTTCAGCTCACCCAGACTTACTCGTGAAATATATTCAGCGCTAAGGACTCACTCGGACTCAAACTCACCAGAATATTACTCACACTACCTCACTCAGACTCACGGCTCGATCTAAGTCTGAGTGAGTCCGAGTTAGTCGACTCATGAGCAGACTCATGAGTTAGTCTAGAGTTAGCTTCATCAACTATGGTGTCAATGCTCTTTAACACCAAAATCTCACGTAATTGGCCTCTTCTTGGCGCTGTTTGATATAGTACCTTCTAATACGAAGTAGTATATTAGTAGTTTCAAATCAGCAAGGGTATTTTTTCTTGAGAGATATTACAAAGTATATTTATCGAAGATTCCCCCGGAAGAGAGAGTTGGGAGAGGAGGTAGTTCAACGCACTTCCCTACTGAATACATACCTATTATCAATAAATATTGAAATGATGTGTGAACGATACAGATTTGGAGAATAGGCGTGGGTAGACGCGAGTATAAACGTGGATCCAGATAAGGCTCAAAGTAGTAACGCTGGTGATGAGTAGATGGGAGTCGCGTTTACAAGTATATATGTCACGAGATTAGCTAATGGCCGATGGCGACTATAGACTATTTTACGAGTGACTTCCAGTGGCGCCATATTGGACTCAGCACCGAAAACAAGCAAACAAGAAACCAGTTCGTTAACTAAAGGAGTTTCTTGTTTAACTCACCGTTTTCCGCAATTTTTAAAAGTATACTCGCTGCTCCTTTTCCAGAAGTGCTCGTCGCTGTATTTCTATTGTAGGGCTACCATCTGCATACAATCTGGATCAAAGTAAAAAAAAAAGTCGGGCTCTAGAGCATCCAAATATTTCAACAACAACAACAACAACAACAACAACAACAACAACAACAACAACAATAATAATAATAATAATAATAATAATAATAATAATAATAATAATAATAATAATAATAATAATAATAATAATAATAATACGAGGTCTCCGCTGCACAAGCAGCACAGTCGCAAAAAAAGTTGGAGGGGCGGTTTTTCAAAGTCCATTATAAACTCTTTTATAATATTAACATCTGTGTCTTACGTCCCATAACCACGATATGATCATGACAGACGCCGTAGTGGAGGGCTCCGGAAATTTCGCCCACAGTAATGGGGTCGCACAGTAATCAAGTCTCTAAATCTTGACCTCCATTGAAACATATATTTCAGCAAAGGTAACGAGCACGGAGCGCAAAGCCCGTTAGCAACAGCAACTATCAGAGGAGAAGGAGGAGACAACTTTATTAAAGATACATACAAGGCATTTGCAGATGATCTCTTGTCAGCGGCGATTTCTTTTGCCTAGGGAAAGATTGCGTTTCGTAGCTTTTTTTTTTTTTCGAAAGACCGCATAAGCTTCTTCCGAGTCGTGTTTGGGGGAGCGGGCAGGAGGCCGCAATCCCGCAGAGGATGTTACTTTGCTTCGCTAGACTTGTGTCGCACTATTTAGTTTTCACATTGGGTCAACCTTCTCGCCTTTGAAGCGATGAGGAGTGTTAGTTTGAATTCGGCGGAGTGTGCCTAAATTAGCTATAAAAAAGGCTCTCCTCCCCATTCATTCATTTCTTAATGGTTTAACCGCGCTGATACAAGAGTATACAGAGAAAGGGGTAGACAGCACCTCCGCCTTTATTGAGTCGAAGATATATACAGTGAGCATGAAAAAAAGTTATGGACCATCTCCCCGAAAGGAACCCTGATGTGATGCGAAGCAGCAGCGGTGCGCGCGCCCTTCACCCGGTTGAAACGGGCGTCGACGCGGGTGCTGGAAGAACGTTTGAAGCGAAACTCGGTGAAGCGTTTACTCGAGTAAACGTTTGTTCGAAACGCAAAGACACGGGAGGCGGGTTGGGTTTCGTGTATGTTCCATCGCAGATAAACTAGCCGAGAGTGTTCCCACTCGATGTGCGATTGAGCGTGGCGAGCAGTGGAGAGGGTGAAGTGAGAAAGAAGTGTGTTGCGAGCGGGCGGAGGAGCCGGCAGCTGCGGGCGCTACGGCGAGCATGCTGCGGGTGAGAGAGAGAATGACGTTAGCACGCACCTGTGAGAAAATCGAGCGAGGCGAGAGTGACGTCAACGCGCAGCTGCGATTCGACCTACTTGACACGGCTCCAACACTTGCGGCGAAGGGAACGCGGTACGGCGCGCTCACACGGACGTACGGACGACGTTACACATGTGAGTCAAAGAGATGCTTCGCATCTAAAAAACAGCATGAGCTAAAAGGCGAAAATACGGTCCCGTGAACGCTTCAACTGCCACAATCTAGCTTCTAGATACTATAGTCTTCACAAACAGCAAGTAGCACCGACGGATCGCTGACATATCCACGCATTTTCTTACTCGCATAGGCATCCTAGAGCTCTCATGTATAGCAGTACTCATGACGATGTCCCATTCGTGCTTGTGATCGTTACAGACGGCGCGGCAGGCCCATTACCAGCCCAGCGGCGGTGCGGCGGCGAATCGAGGACCTGCTGGCTACGAAGCCTACCAGCCTCAGCAGGCCCAGGCTCAGTCCTTCAGGCCACAGGTGCAGGCTGCGCCGCAGCAGCCGTACGACCCGTCCGGCTTCCAGGGACAGCCGGCACCGCGGGGTAGGGCCACGGTGCAGTCCTTCGGCGGCGGGCTCGCCAGGCCCACGCAGCAGTCGCAGCAGGGAGGACAGCAGGTACACGCAAAGCATCGTTCGCTCCCGTAGCGTGCTCCGTTGTTGTTATTCCCTCACGTATGACTTTTACCCACCCTGGGGATTGACTAAGAACTTGTTCTTGTTCACCTATTAACGATAACTGTAGCGCATAACCACTGTGGTGGATTGGCCAAGAAGAATTGAGTGCTTTTATAAATTATATAAATCTTTAGAAATAATGGAGGTTATATAACAGAAAGATTACACATTACAAAAAATTATGGTGGTGTTATATATATATATATATATATATATATATATATATATATATATATATATATATATATATATATATATTTGTGTGTGTGTGTGAAACTTTAAAATGAACTTCTTCAGGCGCCACAAATGAAGAATTGTCAGTAAATACGTCAAATGGACACATAATTACTTCAAGGCACTCGATATTTCATTGCATAAAAAAGGATGTCATAATATGCTAACCTTTGTGCACTATAGTAATTATTCTCAATTTAAGCGTAATCAAATATATCGGCCTCGAGGACATACCGTGGCTCATAGAATGCCGGGTTGTGTTGTCTGCTAGAACACCGCATTTCCTGCGCATTTGCTGTGGACACCTTGCGTGCTTCTCTTCGTTTTGAAGCTCAATGCTTAAAGAAGCGGTAAGACCTGATAATACGGGCAAGCAAACCACGAATCGGTGCTCCCGGTGGCACTCTCGTGTCTAATTTGCATCGTAAAATCGCGACTAAGAGCCCGTGCAGCCATGGCTGACGATGCAAGCGGTTTCGCGAAATCAAAGCTGCCGTATTCCACAACTACGCATCCCATCTGTGACGTCAAAACGATCGCTGCGCTGGCCTCTCAAGCGGAGGCCCTCGCGGCCAATATTTATTGTGAAGCCTTTAATGCCTTGTTCTCACAAATAAAAGATCAGGCCAGAAATATAGGGCGAATTTGTTTTTTTGTCAGGTCAATTTTGAGCTAAGAAAAATTACACTTTTCCCGTGACATTGTCACGTGATCACGTGACAAAGTGATAGTACGCAACCGTGCACTAAAAATGAAGCCGTATGAAGACAAATTTTCTTCGCAGATGGTTCAATTCATCTAAACCTCGATGTATCCTGCTGTTTTTTTTTTTAAGACGATAGACTTTCTTAGGAACCTTCGACGCAAAAAAAAAATGGTCTGGCTGTCTGTCCACTTAGATTTGGGTGCACGTTAAATACCCCAGGTGGTCCAAATTTGCGGAGCCCTCTACTACGGCGTCTCTCATAATCATATAGTGGTTTTGGGACGTTAAACCCCACAAATCAATCACTGGCTGTCTGTCAGTAGATTTGCCTGTTTGTCCACACGTTTCGTTTTCCAACATAACGTCCACATAGCGTCCAGATGTCTCACGTGTGTCTCACGTTCGCCCCCACTGCACGCTCGGGGCACTCTAACGCAGCGCCTCCAGAATACCATTCACCGATTTTCTTGCGCAGAACATCAAATAAACGTTTTGTTCACTCTCTCCAGACGCAAGACTATCGTCTTTCGACGACATTTCCAGATTGCATGCAGATACGGGGTCATTTTCATATATTTCTTCCTTGCCGTGCAAAGATATTTTATTGCATGATAAATTGAAAATTAATGTAAGAACTGTCCGCTACCAATCGACACCAGCGATGCGACGTCATAGACAAACCATCAATGGCACTTAAAGTGAAGTGATTAGGCGATTCACTTACTTTCAGATATTCGCGCGGACAGTACACATACAGCTATCGCGTAATCGTGGAAGCAGCAAGCTTCTGAAAATCGCATACAGAATCCCTCTTCTCGCGATTTTTTTATGTCCTCGCCGACTTTGCGCAGTAAGAAACCAAAATCAACGACAGGACGAAACACCACTACATAACTGGCAATTTAAATTTCTTGAGTGAGCGAGCGAATAATACACCAATAAACATTCAATTTTTTGTTTGATCAAGTCATCTAATCTGCAGAACCAAATCCGATCTACCATAAAGCGCCTTGAACATAGCCAATTTCATACCGAAAGGTGCAGCCAGGATGAATGACCTCTCTTATCAAAAGCGCATTCTACCACTGTAGCACAGTATATAGATGTATAAATAACAACTTACAAAAGAACCATTTATATTGTTTGAAGATGTCGTTAGCCACACCCGCTAATAACAAACGAGATTGGCAACAAACGCTTACAGCAGGTCACTGATCCCCGACATACCTTGTAGCACTGCAACCAAATATCCCGGAAGAATATCCGGAGCGAAGAGAAGCATAGTCTCACACAATTGATCCCTGCCGCACTTATTTTGCACCGGTACATCCAAAAAGTGTAACTGAACGCAACTCCGACCTTCGATATGGTAGCTTGCCATCCGTCAAAGTCGCCTGACGAGCGTGCTTCACTGCAATATGTCATACTTTGCGGCAAAGCCGCCGTTCTGCAATTCCTTTCCCGTTTTTGAACTTTGCAGTCCCAGAGCGAAGAGGAGGAGGAGGAGAAGCCCAACCCCCTAACGCTTCTGCTCGAGAAGTCTACGTTCACCTGCTCAAGCAAGACGGACGGCTATTACGCGGACAACTCGGTCAACTGCCAGGTGTTCCACTACTGTGTCGGTGGCGCCAAGCACTCGTGGATGTGCCCTGAGGGAACAGTGTTCCACCAGGTGCACCTGAACTGCGTGCCTGCCAGCCAGGACATTTGCAACACGGCCGAAAAGTTCTTCTTTGTCAACGACTACCTGCATAAGGCGAGTGCTCTCGTACACAACAAACCTGGGAGTTTCTATAGGCCCTAGTACAGCTCTCTTAAGAATGTTCAACATTTGTTCTCAGTAACTTTTTTTGTTTAGCTGTTTTTTGTTCACTTACCAGTGTTGACTGTTTCGAAGTCAACAGTAGAGCCTATTTAACTAGTAGCTCAGTGGTTATACCATATAGCTGCTGAGCAGCAGGTTACGAGTTCGACTCCCAAGGAAAGTGCAGCAAGATTAAATGCAGAAATGCAATTGTACCAGCAATTAAAATAATATGAAGTCATTACTAATACAAAGATTTTTTTATGGTGTCTCTCATAGTCTGTGTTGCATTGCAAACTGTATAAATGTCATTTTTTTCAATCAATCGGCAAATGGCTTCGGAAGCACTCCTAGAAGACTCTTTAAGAATAATCGTCACAACACCGCTGCTTTCAACAGCTGTGAAGCTACAGGGTGAAAGAAATGAAACCAACTATTCACACAATGCATATCTCTATAAATGATGCAGGCTTTTACAGGGAACAATCGGTACTGTATCAGTGATGTTGCAACACCAAGCCATCAATTCTACACTTGAGCCAAAAACAAAAAAAAATTAATTTTTCAGTGTACATTTTTATTAACTTCTGAATTTAATTTAAAATATTTTAAGAAACATAAAACAAATATCAGATGCTATTCTCGCAATGAAGAGTGTTCAAAAGTGCAATTATTAGCTTGCACAGCAGTGGATATTCACTGTTGATGTATCCATCTTCGAACCGTCTGCAACACTAAACTCTGAAAAACTACATTAATGATGTTGATTTTTGTATGCTAAGCACACAGAAAGAAAATATAGAAAATGTGGAGCCCCTAGAGTCGTCAGAAAGAAAACTGTCAGCTTAAAAACCCTACGCGCCGTAGTAATTCGCAAGGGTGATATCGATGCTGTATTGCCATATGGTTGTTGTCCAAGTTGACCAAGGCCTGCAAAATAGGAAAGAGCTATGAGCCTGAGTAAGCATCACGCAAACCTTGCACGTATTTTGCAGCAAGTGCGAAAATTTAGCACACAATTTCTTTCATCCTCGAGGTAGAATGATAACAGGAGCTGAAGTTGTAGTGAACTTTCTCTAGAAAATTGCATGGTCCCTCTCAAAAGGCCGACAAGGCACTTTCATTGCTTTGCGTTTTGCTATGCTCTGCGACATCTTGACATTGGGGTAAAAGCTACGAAGGGGAAGGCTGCCACACATTCGTGTTGCTACACAAATAGTACGTCAGCCTGAGCTGATTCAAGTATTGTCCACATCGCCAATGCATTCAGAGAAAAACATGCACACGAGAAATGTGAATTGGAGAGACACCTCGACTGCTCAGTGTACATCTTAGTGTCATATTACAAATACATTATAAACAGCACGCTTGTAACCGCACACTGGCCCACTATGTCACAGACACCACGTATACTTTGGAAAACGGGCATGCTAGATGGTGGTGCTATCTCAGAAACAGAAAGAAGAAAAAAAGGCTTTCTTGCAAAATCAACAGTAATTTTATTTTATTAAAGACTTCCCTCAATTACCCGAGTCTCAGAATAAATGCAGCAGTATCGATTTTAGCAAGGCCATTGAAAAAATAATCGGTAAACTTAAGTACTACTTTCTGGTGCAGTAGCAGAGCATGCGCTTTAGTTTTCTAGCTTCCACAGTGCTGTCAAGAGAAGTCACGGTGTATAGGAGAATACAGCCAAAAAAAAGTTAATGCTGTTTTGTTTGCAATTTTCTTGCAACCATGGCTGCAGCATTATGCCACTAAGCTGCCTAGCAGACAGGTTTGACGTTGAACACAATAGGTACACTTCAATGTGTGGCGAAATGCGTGAACAGCCTCGTAAATACAAGCACAAGTCGGAAGTCCAAGCTGTCAAAAATAATTTGAGTCCCTTATAACAGATTATCTCCTATTCATGCCACAGTTATAGCACTCAAACCACAGAAGACTTTACTTTCTTACAGAATCTCATGCAGCAAAACTTTTCAGATAGAGAGGCCAGAAAATTTGCACGTGTGTCTGTCACATGAAACTAGAGCAAAAGACGCATATAAGTTACAGCTGGTTGTGAACGTTCCTCACAATGCATTGGAAGGCTAGCTGATGTGAATCCACAGTGCATTCTCGGCACAAACCAATATAGCAAAACAAAAGAAAGGACAGCATTTTTGTCCTGCTTAACCCTGTTTTCAGTCTTGTATTGTCGTATTGAAAAAAAAAAACACTATGAACGTTCTATGCCAGTTCTTTTTTTACAGTGTGCACTAGCCAGAACATTGCAGTTTTAAAAAATATGCCCCACAAGCACCAAGCACCAAATATTGTAAACGACCTAGTCAGGCAGAGCTAATGTGCCTTTATACTTTCTACCTAGGCAGTCTTCTTTTTTACATGAATAAACACTAAATGAATGAATAAATACATGAATTAATGAAGGCCTCATTCTCTCACCCTCATGTTCTCTCTCGTTAAAAAAAAAACAGGAGCTGGAGACCCGTGGCCCCAACAACACTGTGCAATACGCCCAGCGCTACTACCCCGAGGGATACGTGCTGGGTGACCCCTTCACAGCGCCCGCTGCTGGCCAGGCCCCCCGTGCACAGGCACCCCCTCAGCAGGCCCAGTACGAGCCCCAGCCACAAGCCCCCCCCGCCAGGCAGCCCTTCCGTGGACAAGCAGCCCCTCGTGGACCCCCCGCCCAGTTCCAGCCCCAGCAGTTCCAGCCACAGTCACCCCCACAGTACAGCTCCCAGGTACAGAGAGCTTCCATCCACAAACAAGTTATACTACTTAAGGGAAATCGTGTTTTTAATGTGATGACGGTAAAGACCACATTTTGCAGAAGTTCCCCCGTCAGTGCCGGTGTTGGCATCGTTTATTGTGAGCCAAAATAATCTTGTCTGTGACAAAAAATCAAGAAAGATGCAGATAAAAATCCTCTTGTCTGTGAAAAAGAGTAGAGAAAGATGCAAATAAAATAACGAAAACTTTTGGTTCAAACTGAGAAAAATCCTCTTGTCTGTGAAAAAGAGTAGAGAAAGATGCAAATAAAATAATGAAAACTTTTGGTTCATACTGAGAGTCGAACCCAGGTGGCAAATACAGGCAAACAGGTGGCAAATAGCCATGTCATTGCTTGAAACTGCTTTAGAAAAAAAACACTATATGAACGTCATGTAGCAGTGGAAGAAGTCTCCTTGATGTATCTGCGGCAGAATCCTATAATTGCATCAACCATCAAAGCATGTGAATTGCGCGAGTGGGTGATTTAAAGCTACCCACAAATTACATTTTGTGCAGCTATGCAAGTGCACGCCACTGCTTGGATGTAAATACAGTGCAAGAATACAAAGACAGAAGAAGAGGCGACAAAGCGCTGAACTCGCAACTAAATTTTATTACACGGAACACACACACATATATCAGGCAGAAGACCTAGTCACGTGGCACACCATAGCGACTGTGCAACAGAGCAAACAAAGTACAAAAAAAGAACCTTATCACGATGAAAAGCAACACATGATTAAATACCCAAGAAAAAAGAACAGGAAAAAAATCACACCTACTTGCAAAAATATGCCTGACAGTGTGATCTTTTTTTTGTTTCCTTTTTCTTGGATATTTATTTACATATGTGTCGCTTTTCATCGCGATAAGATTCTTTTTTTGTACCTTGTTTGCTCTGCTGCGCAGTCGACATAGTGTGCCATGTGACTAGGTCCTCTGCCTGATATATGTGTGTGTTCCTTATAAAATTTAGTTGTGAGTTCAGCGCCTTGCCGTCTCTTCTTCCATCTTTGTGTGTATTTTTCCGCTGTTTTTACATCCAAGCATGAAGCACCAAATAGCCCAACTTTCACATTTAATGCTCGTGACACCTTGCAGATGGGTAGTGGGTCCTTTGCCAACTAGCAAAAGAAAGAATCATGGCATGATGAGCACTTAGCGACTGTACATAGAGTGGACATAGTAAAATACTATGAAACAATCAATGTTTTGTGCAGAAACGTTCCTTTGCTAGCAGCATAGTTGAAGGCAATGCGCAAGGTGCCTGATCACGCTGTCACATTCTTCTTTTGCAGGCGAAGCTTAAGCGTCCTTCAAGATTTTTACATAAATTTTAGAACTTAGCAACCTTTACTGGCCATTGTCTAATACCTTGTGGTTAATGCAGCATAGCCTCAGTTGCTTTGGGCCATAAAACCTTATTTAGTTAACTAAAAACCTATGCTTTCATAAATGAGTGCACATGGCAAGCAAAAACAAACAAGCAATCAGAAAACTACATTGCCAATTCTCTTTTACTTACCGTTTGGAGGAAAATGGCCATTCTTGTAATTAATATCATGGTCAAGTGAACCGCACTTTTAAAGAATAGCAATAAAACAGGAGCACAGGGCACGCCTGCCGAAATTCGGGTGCTGTTCCTCTGGTGTGTGCCTGTCCTCCACAGAGCTTCAAGATGAATGTTAATGTCTGCAGCACGGCGCAATTTTTCCCATGTAACTTCTGCAAATTTGTTTACGTCACTTTCTGAGAGAATCAGCAACAACTTGGAGCACAATTGAGCTTTGCTATCAAGACTGGATTGTGACAACATTATTGGGTCCCATTTTCACCATCTTCCTATTCGATTGCTATATATGTCACTTCTGTGATATTCTGTGAAAGAAGAACATGCTGTGAAAGAAGAATCACCTGCACGTGTGGAATTGGTGATGCAAATTTGCCGGACTTTTCTTTTTTCTGACACAGTTTTAAGCAGTGGCATGGCTATGTGGTAGGACATTTGACTGCTGCGTAAAATGCCTTGGTTTGACTCTGGCTTGAATACATCATGATTTTTCACACAAAATCAATGCTGCTGCCACTGACATAGAAGTTTCTGTGACACGGGTTGTTTAACCATATGTCCCATTAAAATACTTTTCTTTACTGTTTCTACACTGCATTGACAGCAGCGATGCTGCTTCTCCAGATCATCATGTCATTCTCTCCAGCTCATCTAAAGTTTTCGTACAAATATGTGTACATCATCTAGAACTAACAGTGATACTCATCTGTGCATCCATTTGTAAACATTAATACTAGCCACATACCCACAAAGCCACCCAAGAACACATAAAAAGGTTCCCAGTAACCAGAGATATGATGAATTGAAATATCCCACTATGATAAATGTGCCTTTTTTGTCAGAGTGAAATTGCGGTGTGAGATGCATAAAAGAAAGCACTACCAACAACAGCATTTGCGATTCTCTGCTGCAGCTGTTTGAAATCTCCACCACTATTGCTGACAAAACATTTTCATTTGTACTCGTACCCCCCCGCAGCCTGCCGCAGCTCCCGCACAGTTCGGAGGAGCCCAGCCCAGCCGAGGATCCAGTGGAAGCGGCTTCGGCTTTCCCCCGACACGCACCTACATAATCCCAGCTCCCAACAAGGCACCAGCATCAGACGCAAACCCATCCTACCTCTACCGCCAGGGTGCCGCCTCCAATTCCGCCCAGTCCCATCAGAGCTCGGTCAAATATGACGACGACTACTGAGAGGCATAGACACAGTGTGAGTTTATACAGACATCGAGTGAGGGGGGAGAAGGTTCATCCCAGCAGCCCCTCCCCTATTAAGTCAACGTATGGGGCAGATTTCGCACCCTCCCTTTCGGGTGATTTGGGGGGGTGGTCGCCCCCACCCCACTGCCCTCCGTGCAGATACCTACGGGTGAAAAGGATGACAGAGACGTAGCAATATCATCAGAGTAGCCAGATGCTACCGAGCTAACAAGCCAATAATCATCACAAAATAAGCCACCCAAAAAAAGTCGCATGCCTTTCGCAAACAAGCACTTCCTGCTTTTCTGCGAAAATTCAATCTTTTCCCGTTCTTGAGTATATTTTCAACTAGTATAATAAAAAATGTATTTCAGATTATAAGGGGAGCAGGAAAATATCTTTTTTTATTGTGCAATGAAAATATGGGCAACTATGAATGAGAGCAAATATTTAATTTTTAGCATTGTCTCCAAAGTAGTTTTCATTCAGTGGAATGCACACGCACCAGGGCATGATTAATGTTGATTCTTGATTCCCCAAAAATGTTTGATTTTAACACTCCACTACTCAGTCAAGAAATGCATTTGTATTAGTTAAGAGCTATTGGTGATCGTGATGATCCTTAAAAACTATATTTAAATGTGAATACCTAAGGCCTGGAAACATGGCAAGCAACTGAAATGTTTTACGGTGGACTCAGCGAGAAAGAAAGTCCTAATCCACTTAGTACTGTAAGCAAAATTCTGTAAGCCTTTTCTCAGGTCAGGTGTAGGGAAGTACAAGCTGAAACCCTCACTACGATTAATATTATGAAGTTATTAATATTATGAATATCCAGTAATACCCAGTAACTAATTATTATTATATTAATTAACTGAATACCCAGTAACTAAAGCTGCTAACTGATGCCACTCACGGGAAGCAAACGCATCCATGGCCCCCTGAACACTTTCACAACATTCAACGAGTATGGTTATCATGCAATTGTCTAACAAAATGACCAATGACAATTGTACTCATCAACAAAAACTGCTCCCACACAAAAGCAAGGAAAACTATATTCATCATGTTTGTGTTCTTGATGCAAAATGGCCACGCCTTTTAATGTTGAGACATTGGTGTCCTGGCTTTCATTTTATTAGCCATTTTTATGTGCTGCCATGCAGTGAAGCCACTTTCATGTTATCTTTTTTTGTGCAATAGTTAAATAACGAAATGTGATTGAATAGAAAAGAATGACAACATTTTATTGAGAAAAAAATGCTCTACAAACAGAGTTGAAAAAGATTTTCAGTGATTTTGGCAGTTTTTTTTTTCTTTTCTTTCAGTCGCAATCAGGTTAATTGAATGCTCAGTGCCCGAATTCCGTCACTCTGTCACAAGAAAGTAAGCTGGCAGTGAATTACCATATAGTATTGGAACAAAATGTAGGACAGTTTAAAATATGTGTGTTAATAGTTTCCTTAAGTTTGCATTCAGAACTTGAAATCATGCACTCAGTTTTTCTATTCTCATTCGCTGAAGGTCAACATAAAGTGTGCAATGTTATAACACCTACAGACAGCTGTGAAAGAAAACTTCAGCAGCTTGCTCATCTTAACTCATGGGAAAGGAAAACATATTCACAATGTGCACATACAAAAATATAAAATGTTCTTGAACAAATACTTTAGTATCATATTTACTAAATATTAGCCTTTGAATCATCTGGGACTAAACTCTCCATCCAATGCATAAAAAACTCTTTCGTAGGCTTTGAGTTAAATTTCCTATGCTTTAATCAGGATTTCAAGGCAGAATTCCTGGCTAAACAAAAAATATAAGTTAGAAATCAGAGTTAATAGATCATGTCAATTCTAGAAAAACCAAAAGTGTCTAAAAAGACAGACCATTATTGCTGTGATTTAAACTGTTTTGTCGACCTAGGTGACAATGCACTGAAGAACTTTGCTTATGAGACAGAATACTATGCACCTTTGCAAGTGTTAACAAATACTAGCCAGGTTTCCTAATCACAATATTGCAATATTAAATGAAAATGAAAGAAAACATTTGTGTCAAAAGCTGACAAATTTATGCATTTTGCAGCAATACAGCCTGAACAGAAGTGGCATCAAACCCCTCATTGATTCATCACAAGTCTCCAGCCATGGCTTCCTTTGTGACGCTGACATGAGATAACTCAATGAGTTAGTGCCACAATGATTCACCTGGCACACATTTTGCTCCACATCGAGGTCTTAGTGCCTGCAAAGACAAGAACTCTGCACTGTCTAGCCAACAGCTTTTTTTTTTTTTCTTCGTGTGTGTGTCTTCGGTACAAGACGACAGGCAGTCCTTCGAGTGGTAACGTACAGAGCCCAGGCAAGACACCTATTCCTGAAGATGATGGTCTGGCTTTTGAGAGTGTGTTGTTTCATTCCTCTTCTTATGTAAGGCTTGCCTCTTCTCTGTTTGCACTGATTGGACAGCTTGACGCTGCTGCTGTGTTGGTGTGGCACAATGGCCCCACCTTTTCCAAATGTGCGCATACCATGACGTTAAACCGTTTCACACTGCTTTCGTTTGCAAGATTGAAAGCATGTCAGTGAGGTTAAAGCAGGAAGAATGGAGCTTCCTGTGCACGTAATAGACAGCAATAACAACATGACCAACGGATAATTCAGTGACAAAAACACGAAAATGTGAAAAGATTTCAGGGTCACAAAAAGACTGCTACGTTAAACAAGCCTACAAGATTGAAAAAAAAAGAGTTGCCAAAGCAAGTGTGCACAATTGTGTGCAGAATACAACTAGCATCACCGTAGAGGTCACAAATATAAAGCGCTAAGTGCAATAGCTTCACGTGACACTTTTATGAAAGAGCACATTCACAGCCTTCAGGCTGCTCTGTCTGCGGGCCAAACAAAGTTATGTGCGCTGTTGGTGCTAGTGAAAATGGCAATATAAATATATATATATCTCATATATCTCTTTTCATCATAAACAAGTGGAATATGATTACTGGAACTGTGGAACTGTACATTCTGGAACAAAATGGTACATAGTGTGTTTTTTGAATAAAGTTGTGTTGTCACTATATTGAGTCTTTTGTTTGTACGGCATGACACGAAATTTGCGGATCATACAGGCAACAGTAGGTTGAAGGTGAGAGGCTACTTACAGTATACCATCAACTCTTGACTCCATAAGAACCTTCATGAGAATCCTGGGAAATGAAAAATTTTGAACTGCATCTAAAGTCTGCAGTTGAAAGCGAGTGATGTTTTACAATAAAATGAACAGTCCATTGTGTCTTGACGTGAGATCTTAAACATACTTCTTCATATATTCAGCAGTTTACAAGTAACTGAGAAAATGGCCAAAATAGCCCTGTGCCTTATCTGGTAAGGCATTACATGCATAATGTAGCAGATGCGTTCAGTACCTGCAAGGTGTACTTACTCTTTTTATCAAACTTTTCCTTATTCAGTTATGTTTACATTTATACTAGTTGTAGCAGTTAACTTCTACTGTTCTTACTGCTGCTTCGTATTTAATCACTTGGTGTGACAAAAACATTAAGACATGAGCTCATTGAACAACATAATTCTTATAGGATCAATTGATAAACTATGATTAATGCATAAACTGAATAATAATCCTGCAGCATGAAGTGCAACAAGATACAACTTAGTTGTGATCAATATTTTCCTGCTGTAAAACACTGCTAAAACAATCTGCTGAAGGTCACTGGATAATTTCAAGGCCAGGACTCCATGTAGGATAAGTGTTAACTATGAACAACACCGGATAGAAAAGTTACAATGAATACAAATACATAGGTCCAGAAATTTGTGCCACTTCACTATATACTGCAAATAAAAATGAAGCTGCAAAATAAAAAGCTCATGATAGACACACTAAGCAAAATCTGAGCAATTTTTATGCAGTATTTTTTTTTTCCACAATCTTAGGACCTTATGTTTTAGTAATGTGACAAATTGGTATGGCAATAGTGCCCTGATTTGCTTTTTCATTGTATCAGATCACATGTGCACTTAATACAGCTGTTAGAAAATGCCTGTGATTTTAAACTACATTTGGACCAAAAAGAAGTAGAAAAAACAGCAGCATTTCAATGATATTGGGGAAAGAGTAAGCCCTATATCCCACCATGAATTTTAGGCAAAGTTAGTGTATCTTTTTCTCCATAACCATAAAAACTACAGTAACTATTTTACTATCATTATGATCATGAGCCATTGCTCTTATTGCTGAAGCATATTTAGCACTGAAGATTGTCATGTTCATTTTTTTGTAAATTTTTTCTTCAGAAACCTAACTATATCGTGATAATAGCTATTAGATGTTGTGTTACAGAAGAGCACTTCCTCACACAACAATAATTCTGCTTCAGCATATTCATATTACGTTATCTAAATACTGGCCAAAATCTATGATTTTAAGTACAGTGGCTGCTGAGATAAAGGAGCATAAGTAAAAAAAAAACACATTTTGAGATAATTGCACTTTGAAGTTGGAAATCTGCATTATTTCAAAAGTACGATGAGATAACAGCAAATTGACGCATACATTCAAGAGCCAGCCAGCCAGATACTAATCACCAATATAATTTTTTTCTTTTTGTGTTGAAATGTTTTGCCTGGCGAGCCTCATTTGCCATCTGCTCTGCAGCCATGTGTGCACAGTACTGTCGATGGAGTTCAAGGGTGCATAGACTCTGCACTGTGCAGTGCCCTCGGGAAATTCCAAAATAGTTCAGCACATTCACAAGGGCTATATTGCCATCATTAAAAGTGAACACAGCACCCAGAGTGCATATTTACAGTGTTTGGTGCCCGAGAAAAACGTTTCTTTTGGAGCGTACTCCCACACAACAATCCAATGACTCATTATGTCTTTGAGGCTTTGAGTTTTCCCATGGAGGCATTTAGCAAGTAATTCTGGGTGAGCTAATTACCGGATCATTTGTTTCAACAGCTTCAATAAGAAATGCCGAAAGATGTTCTTTACAAACGAGTGGTTCGCCATTCAACTGGACTTTGTTGAATTTACACCGTATTTCGGCGTCCTTCCAGCAAATGCCGTAAGACTAATTGGTGTCCTTTGATGCAATGTAAAAATATGTTGACCGCACAGCCTTTCCTGTGTCCTCCAAGCTGGCTCTATTTCTTTTAATGGTCCAACAACAATAGTTTTGGTGCTTGCCAATGATGACACCACAAAGACACCCCCAACCAGATATAGATTTCCCAACGAAGAACTTGATGCCTCTTCTTTCTTTTGTTTTTGCAGTTCTGAGCCCAATCTTTTTTTTTTAATGTGACAAATGCACTACAGCTTGCAAACTGTAACTTCTCCATATGGCTATAATGCTTGAACTGCAAGGAATCCCTTGCTACATAAGTGTAAGGGATTGGCAGGCCGCTACACAAGTTTTGAAATATGACATTTCTGGAGAGAAAAAATCGTACTAAGAGAAACAAATGACTGATTCTAATTCAAAAAAGGGTACACATGTCAAATAACACAAAAAGAAAAAGCTTTTTTCAATACTTTTGCTGACCCTGTCCCCTTAAGCTATCAAGGTTTCAGGCAATGGAATAACAAGTTCTAGGTCATAATGTACAACAGAAACTACATTTAAGTGACCTAAAAAGCTATCGCGGCACTACTTATTCAGCCAGTATAGAAAAACGGAAGCCTGACACTTTCAGCGATCAAGTTCATACCCTATGAAGGATGAATGACAGGAAGATGTCGTAGACTACTGTGAGGCCACAGACGTAAAGGAAACGGTAGCGTGGAGGCAAAAACAAGAAGTTCAGGGCCTGGGCTGGAACAAAGCAACCCCAGTCAGCCTGAAAAAACACAAAAGGAATATTCGTATAGATGTATTGCAACAAAACTAAAAATGCTAGTTTAAAACATTTGAAAAATTCTAAAAACTCTGCATATGAAGGCAGCAGCAGAAATCTTCCACAAAATGACAAAGAAGCAGAGTGTTGTACAGCCACTGAACTACCCCAAGTCCTGTTTCACAGGTTCAGTCAAATGGCCAACAGCTTGGTGAAGTCATTTTATTCTCATGCTGCATGAACAAACGAATCGTAGGAAGTGATATCATATCGACCCGACTGAAGCCATTTGGGTTCAATTAACCATACCACCAAGTACCAAACAAGAAAATAATGCATAGCCGCTTTAATACAATAAAGCAACAATACAGCTTATTTGGGCACTATACATGTCTTGCATTGTTTGTTATGACTTGACAAACAATAGCTACCACTGAGTCAGTCAAAGGATGACCGAGACCAACATTCTTCAACAGAATTTACTCTAGTAACAAGCCGGCTGGTGCAGTGCTCAGCGCATGGTGACATTTGGTGCTTTTTGGACGTCACACTCATCCATGAAATAAATCAATGACATTGTGCATCACACATTACTGGTGACATTTCCAGTCCATGTTGGCTCTGTGTCGTGTTCACAAAGCACTGATTCTTTTGCCGATAATGTACCAACAACCCAAATTACAGTTGCGCACTTGCCTTCTATAGTCAAAGTGAAACTTGCAAGCTTAGAAGACATCACTAGTTCCTACTACACGAAGCACGTTAACCACTTTTATTTTCTCTTAGATAAGTAATGGATTTCTGGGGCTGATATCGACGATTAAAAAGAAAGAGACCCAATGATGATCAATCTATATGCTGATCGTCACTGGGTCTTTTTTTTTTTCTTTCTTGCAAGTGTATTTGTATAAACACTGGTATCAGCGTCCTTTATTCGAGCACCATGGCGGGGCCTACTCAAGCCCCTATATGCCTGCAAGCCTTTCTGTTCGAGTTCCCTCTTCAACATGTTTTTTTTTTTTTTTTTTTTTTTACGAAACCTGAATAATAGCACGGTCCGACAGCATAATGATCTCAAAATAGTGAAGCTAAACAAGAGCCTCAATAATTACACCCCTAGACTTCCTTGCTACAGAATTGACACAGGTTAGCTAATATTGCCACGTTCCATTTCCCAAGTTTTGTTATCATCCCAAAACACTACATATTTCTCAGCGCAAACTGCGCCTGCAGTTTTCGAGAATCTTCCGGACTGTAGTAGATCATTTCAATAAGATCACGCCTACTCTGCGAACTGTACAGATTATTCTAGAACCTACGCCACCGCCAGCGATAACGCTAGAACATTCGATGGCAAGAGTATAAATGCCGCCGCGCTTCGCCGCTTGTCAGTTGTTGATCAACGGCCGACACTCCGTTCACTGCTATCTGTGCAAGACTGCTACTGTAATCGAACTTTCCGTTTATCGGGCACAGGTTTGCCCAAATAAACAGTTAAATCCCAAAATAAAGTCTCCTGTCTTTGGCCACGTCACGACTCCGTGACATCTGGTGGAGGTGCTGCTTCGTTCATGTACCGGACGCCTCCGTCAAGCCGTCAACCCAGCCCACGTCGCAAAGAAGACACCGACGCCAACCAGGAGCAGCGAACAAGCTGCCGACAGCAAGGGCTACCACCGGAGTACAAGCCTCAACAAGACAAGGCGCGGAAGATCAAGGCCATGACCGCGACTGCAGCGACAATGACAACCGCAGCGTCCCAGCCCACGATGGTCATGCATCAACCCAGGGAACCACCAATTTTCCTTGGGTCATCGTTCAAAGACCCGGAGTCCTGGCTAGAAACATACGACCGTGTGGCCGCCCTCAACCACTGGGACCATGACGAAAAGCTCCGTCGTGTGTTCTTCTATTTGGAAGACATCGCAAGAGCCTGGCTCGAAAATCGGGAGTCCACGCTCCGAACGTGGAATGTTTTCTGCAGCGCATTTCTGCAAACGTTCGCGAGCGTTGCTCGCAAAGAGAGGGCCACTGCTTTATTAGAGACCCGGGTTCAGCTATCAAATGAAAATGTCGCCATTTTCACAGAAAAAATGACCCGACTATGTCGTCACGCTGACCCAGACATGCCTGAGAAGAAAAAAATTTGTTTCCTCATGCAAGGGGTCGAACAGGAGCTCTTCGCAGGACTGATGAGAAATCCACCAAACACCGTCCAAGAATTTGTAGCCGAAGCGACCACTATCGAAAAGACCCTGGACATGCGCACCAGACAGTATAATCGTCGCCCGACTCTAGAATGCGCTGCTGCTCAAGCCAGTAACTCCGAAGACCTGCGTGAAACGATCTGAGCGATCGTGCGGGAAGAGCTGCGCAAGCTGTTGCCTTCGGCGCAGCCTCAAGTGGATTAAATCCCCGACATTGTGCGAGAAGAAGTTCGGCAATCACTTCGAATTCCCCAAGCACCGCTGCCCGAGCCGGAAGCTATGAGCTACGCCGCTGCAGTGCGCCACAACGCTCCTCCCTGTCCACGCCAAAACGCCGCCCCATCGCACTTCCGTCGACAGACGCCACCGCCGCCACCACCCCTACCGACGTCATACCGTTCGCCAGCGACCCAGCGCAGTGCACCAAGGAATACTGACGTCTGGTGCACATCTGACTCTGACCACCGCTCGCTCTGCTATCACTGCGGAGGCTGGACACACATACCGCCGTTGCCAGTACCGACAGATGGGACTGCGTGGCTTCGTCATCAATGCAACCAGAAAATTTTATTAGCTGGCGATTTTAACCTACCTTCTGTTGACTGGGAACGCTTTATGACGGGGCCCTTGAACAAAAAAGAGATGGAGGCTTTGTTCGACGTCATGCTTACTCATAACCTGATGCAAGTTGTGAAAGAGCCAACCCGTGTGCATGGGTCCAGTAGTTCCATTCTTGATTTGGTATTTATAAGCCGTGAACTAGAGCAGCACACTGTTTCCGTGGAACAGGGCCTGTCTGATCACAGCTTGGTTAGTGTATCCGTTCCCCTTACCAGATGAACGAGCGATAAAAAATCATCGGTTCGTTGTTTCAAAGATTACTCACGAGCAGATGACGTACCTGTGATAGACTACATGGAATCGTGTTTTGCTGTATTTGATGCTGAAGATGTCAGAACACTGTGGAACCGATTTAAAGAAATGTGTCACCATTGCATAGACAACTTTATTCCAAATAAACGTAAGAAGGTTCACAAACAAACTCCCTGGATTACGCGCAATATGATTCATTTAAAGCGAAAAATAAAGCCATTACGGAAAAAGCAAGCGTAGACTAGTACTCTTTCAACCCTCAAGGTCAGCCTTGCATGGGCTGTACGCTCCTCCAAAGATCGCTACTTTATGATACTGCTGCCCAATTTTATAAAAAATGACCCAAGTAAATTCCGGAATTATATTGCTGACAAAAAGAAACCCGTGACCGAAATAGCAATTGAGGGCGTGATTGTTACGGACCAGAAAGCGGTGGCTGAGCATTTTAATACGTATTTTCGAAGTGTGTTTTCTGGTTCTAGTAGTACATACGTACCAAGCTGTAAAATGTTCGATCCATCTGAAGCATCTTTTGTGCCTTACTCTGGCGTATTCACAATGCTTTTAAACCTAAAGTCTAAAACATCGTGTAGACCAGATGATCTGCCAAATATGTTTCTAAAAAGGTATGCTGAACATGTAAAATTCCTGTATAAAATTTTTTGTGTTTCATTGTTGTCATCAAAGCTACCAGGTGACTGAAAGGCCGCTCGCATTAGTCCCGTATTCAAAAAAGGGAACCGTCTTTCTCCTCGAAATTATCGTTCTATATCTCTAACGTCATCCTGCTGTAAATTAATTGAACATTGCACGTGCTGCTTCCTCGTTGTCGTCTTTTCACCGCTGATACATCAGCTACGTAGCAATATTATTGCCACCCAAATAATAAATTGTTTGGACCAACATTCTATTTTTGACACAATTTCAACACGGGTTTAGAAAGGGATATTCAGCAGTAACGTAATTGGTTACAGTAATCCACTCATTTGCACTAAATCTTGATAACAATAGGCAAACTGACATAATTTTCTTAGATTTCAGTAAAGCGTTTGACAGAGTAACTCGCGATAAACTGATTCAAAAACTTAAGCGGATTGGCCTTCCAGACATTCTCGTAAACTGGATTGCCGAACATCTTACTAACCGGTCACAGTTTGTTGCCATCAATGACCACCGTTCACCATCTCTTCATGTCTCATCAGGTGTGCCCCAGGGAAGTGAACTGGGGCCATTGCTTTTTTTCGTTTACATCAACGATATTGTCAATGTCATAACACCTACAGTACAAATTAGATTATTTGCCGATGATTGTGTTTTGTTTCATGATATTTACTCTGTTCATGATCAAAACAAATTTAACACAAACCTTTCGAATATAGATCAGTGGTGTAATGAATGGGGAATGACCCTCAACGTAGACAAAAATGTCTGTATGCGTCTGACACGTCGAAAAAATCCGCTAGACTACATCTTATCTACAAACTAGGGCCGTCATCCCTGAGAGAGGTCACTAGCTATAAATATTTGGACTTGACCATAACTAACAATTTATCCTGGAACGTTCACATAGACAACATATGTTCAGCTGCCCTCTGAAAACTCGGCTTTTTAAGACATAAACTGCGTAACTGCCCTCCAAATGTAAAGCTTCTTAGTTATTTTTATTTTGTAAGACCTAAATTAGAATACGCCAGCACATTATGGGATCCTTACACTAAGTTTATTATTGATAAAACTGAGCGGGTTCAAAGGAAAACAGTTCGTTTTACATACAACAAATACTTACCATCTGATTCACCCTCTGCACTAATGACTGCAAATGACATTCAGCCACTTGCTTCGTGCAGACTCAAACAACGGCTTGATTTCCTTTTCTTGTTACTTAACAATAAACTCGCCATTGATCCATCACCGTATCTATATTTCCTATCAACTAGGCAGACCAGACATCACCATCCCAATTTGCTTACCCCATAATTCGCAAGAACTGATGTCTTTATGTATTCTTTCTTTCCACGGACAGTGTCTGATTAGAACAAATTATGTGATCCCCATTCATTGTAAATTAAGTAGAGTGAATTGCATTATGTATGGTGCATGTTATTCCTCTTTTTTTTTTGTATGTGATGTGCCCGTCCTGCTTGGACCATTTATGGTTCGCAGTATGTACTAAATAAATAAATAAATAAATAAATAAATAAATAAATAAATAAAATAATGCACCGCGTCCACAGCCAGGAGAACGACCACGTGACATCGCCAACTACATGATAGGAACTCAGTGGACACCACGAAGCCCTTCGCGTTCGCCGTTGCCCAGCCGCCGCACGTCACCACACCACCGGCAGTACTCTGGCCCAACGCGGGGTCGGTCTCTTAGCCTGTATCCGGGAAACTAAGGGCAGCAACCGATGGAGGTGCGGTTGCTGTGCAACGAACTACCGAAGATCCTCCGACGACAAGGACGCCGCGACAGGGCTTTCCGAACATGCCAACCAGGCAAAGCCCTGACGGCGAAACCTCACTTACCGAAGGTGACCTTACGACGCAACATGGAAGCAGCGGAACAAGCCGACGCAGTCGTGACCCGACGCCACGCTCAAACTGTAATGCGAGGCGGCAAACTAGCGACCTCGACGTTCTTATTGAAGGCCACAGTGTGACCGCTCTCGTTGATACTGGAGCCGACTACTCCGTCATCAGTGGGTCGTTCGCCACGAAGTTAAAGAAAGTTAGGACAGCTTCGGAAGGCCCTGAAATCCGCACAGCCCGAGGTCATCTCGTAACGCCTGCAGGAATCTGCACAGCGAGAGTCACCATTAACGGCCATATTTATCCTACAGACTTCGTAGTCCTACAGCGATGCTCGAGAGATGTCATCCTTGGCATGGACTTCTTATGCCTCCATGGTGCTGTCATCAACCTAAAAACAAAGTCGATAACATTATCCACAAAAGAAGCACTACCACCGCTGAGACGTCCCCCGCTACGCCACTGATTGCCAAAGAGAGGGAAGAACATTCAACCCTTTTTCTATCCGGTTCCCTCTTGGCTATGTGTCTCAATCACTTCTCACATACAGGGATTCGTGCTTGGGCCGGGAAGTAAGAGGCGCTACGACCTGTTTCTGTTTACTGATTCATTATTTTTTACTACCTGCAAACATCGTATACCTGCGTACATCAACCACTGCACAAAATGATAACACCTGATTTAGACACTCGCGACGTTCGACACAGGACAGGCACATAAAGAAAGTAACTGTAACAACACAAGGGTATGCATATAAAAAAACACACGACGATACAAATGATAAAGTTATCAATAAATAAAACCGCGCAATGTCTCAATATGCCGCATCCCTACCCGCAAAGCTTGTTTATGTAAGGGAGGTGAAGTTCGTCTCACAGAATGTCCATGTAGTCGGGGCCTCGGAGTTGGCTGCTCGAATCGGGGCCGAAGGTTGGTTCTTGGCGTCGAGGTCTGATCTGTCAAATTCGTCAGCGTCTTCATCGTCTTCGTCATCGACGCCTACGTCATGCCTCTCAGTGATTTCCATCTTAGCCCTCTTTCGTAACGCTCCATTCACTCGCCTCCTATCCCTAACTTTCATTCCTCATCGTACCGTCCTTGCCTCTCTACCATCTTGAGCTCATCGTATCATATATCTCTGACCCCCTTCGCATCGTATCTCTGACCCCCGTATCGTCGCCGTCTACTTCTTTTTCTCCCCTGGGAAAGACTCTCCTCGCCTTTCCCCTTCCTTGACACAGGGCCGCTTTTCTCGGGTTCCGACTCTGCCCTCCCGGGGCACCAAACCAATCGCCACTACCCACACGGCATATATTTTCTTCTCAGTCGGAGTGTATCATCTTCGGCGGCCGCCCCCGCGACCTACACCAGTAGAAAACCCTCTCCCTAACAAAGCCGAGCAAGTAACAATGTACAAACTCAAGCCTCAGAAAGAGAGATGGGCGAGCTGTCCCAAGACACTTTAATTACGGGTGAACAATGGTTCCGATGCTTCCGGTACTTGGTGAGCCGATGTCCAGACCAAGTCTCAACGTTTCCATGCAGCTCGGTGTCTCCTGCGAAATTCTCCGTAGCCGCCGCTTCTTCGTCATTCACCGCCGCGGGCGGCCATCCGCGCAGAACGCAGTAATGAGCCCTGGAACCACGGAGGCTGACGGAAAGTCATACTGGACCCGGCACAGGCGCTGCGGCAGCGTCGCATTCCCCGAACCAACAAAAGGTGCTCTGCTGCTCCCCCATGTCACAAATCTGAAGGGTGCGCGCGGATAATCTCCACCGTACACTGTCACACGGTCTGTAGACGACAAGGCGCTGCCCAGTCCTCGTGTTTGCGGGGGGGGGGGGGGGGGGAGCCCGTGAGAATAGTAGAAATTATCCTTCCAGGTACTCCACTACGGAATGCCCATCCGTTACACCAAAGGTTTTCTTTTCCCTTTTTTTTTTTTTATGCGTGGGTTTGAGAAACGAGCGAAAACATCTTGAAAGGACCGGGGTTCAGTCCGTGTTTGCGGGGACGTCACACCGCGCACGCCGTCAGGAAACCATGCCTTGAATGTGCTGAAAGAACGCGTCACCATTCCGCCTCGCTCAAGCGTCATTATATCAGTCGGCGCTCCTAAATCACCTGACTTGGAAGGCGTCGTTGAAGGCAGTCAGCATCTGTTGGTCACCCGAAATATTTGCATCGCAAGAGGAATTGCAGAGCTGCGGGGAGGAAAAGCGAAGGTTATGCTCACGAATTCCAGCAATGAGTACAAACATGTGAACAAAGGAACAACGGTCGCATACATTGAAGAAATTGTCGAAGCCACCAGTGCTTTCTCCCTCGCCGATTCTGCGGAACCTGCTCAGAGGAACCAAGCCCCTCCCATAGCTTTCGATGTCAATCCCAGACTTCCGAACCATAAGCAAGAACAGCTCAAGGCCCTGCTCCTGCAATACAAAGGTTGCTTTTCGTCGTCATCGAAAATTCGACAGACCCCAATCACGAAACATCGCATCATAACCGAAGAAAATGCCAGACCACTCCGTCAGAGTCTGTACAGGGTTTGGACGCGAGAACGTGAGGCCATGAAAAGACAAGTTGATGAAATACTGCGGGATGACATTATCCAGCCGTCCAAGAGTCCATGGGCATCCCCCGTGGTGTTAGTGAAGAAAAAGGATGGGACCCTACGTTTCTGCGTCGATTATCGCCGCCTGAACAAAATCACAAGAAAGGACGTGTATCCCCTCCCACGAATAGACGACGCACTTGATCGGCTCCATAACGCCAAGTACTTTTCGTCAATGGACCTTAAGACTGGCTATTGGCAAATTGAAGTCGACGAAAGAGACCAAGAGAAGACGGCGTTCATAACACCGGACGGCCTCTTCGAGTTTAAGGTGATGCCCTTCGGCCTTTGCTCAGCGCCTGCAACGTTTCAACGCATTATGGATACAGTACTGGCAGGATTGAAGTGGCAGACTTGCCTTGTGTACTTGGACGACGTCGTCGTGTTTTCCTCGAGTTTCGACAAGCATCTTCGGCGCCTTGAAGCTGTACTTCAAGCCATCAAGACTTCCGGACTCACACTGAAGCCAGAAAAGTGCAGATTTGCGTATGAGGAGCTCTTGTTTCTGGGGCACGTTATCAGCAAGTCTGGAGTTCGTCCCGATCCACGGAAAACAGCCGCCATCGCCGACTTCCCGCCGCCCACTGACCAGAAAGCCGTGCGCCGATTTCTGGGCCTGTGTGCCTATTATAGGCGGTTCGTGAAAAACTTCGCCTGCATCGCCGATCCACTCACTAACCTTACCAAGGCCGACGTGGAGTTTAAGTGGGAAACGCCGCAGGAACACGCTTTCCAGGAGCTTAAACATCGCCTCCAGACGCCTCCGTTACTTCCCATTTCGACGAATTCGCCAAGACAGAAATACATACTGACGCAAGCAGCGTAGGTCTTGGCGCCGTTCTTGTGCAGAGGGCTGACGGACTTGAAAGGGTTATTAGTTACGCCAGCCGATCGCTATCCAAAGCAGAAGCAAATTATTCCACAACAGAAAAGGAGTGCCTCGCCATCATCTGGGCTACGTCGAAATTTCGCCCCTACCTCTACGGCAGGCCCTTCAAAGTTGTGAGCGACCACCACGCATTGTGTTGGCTAGCCACCTTGAAGGACCCCTCAAGTCGCCTCGCACGATGGAGCCTGAGACTTCAAGAATATGATATTACTGTCATTTACAAGTCCGGCAAGAAACACTCGGACGCCGACTGTCTCTCTCGTGCGCCTGTCAACCAACCACCACCCGACGACCCGGATGACGACTACTTCTTGGGAACGATAACTACCGACGACTTCGCTGAACGACAGTGGGCCGACCCGGAGCTTAGGGCCCTAATAGAATACCTCGAAGGTAGGACCGCCGAAGTCCCGAAGGTATTCAAGCGCGCACTTGCGTCGTTCTTCCTGCGAAACGGTCTTCTACAAAAGAAAAGCTTTTCACCGCTTTGAGCTAAGTACCTCCTTGTGGTGCCTTCAGCTTTGCGACCAGAACTCCTGCAGGCCCTGCACGACGATCCGACGGCAGGGCACCTCGGTGTTTCTCGCACGCTCCCGAGGATACAAGAAAGGTACTACTGGCCACGTTTTACCACCGACGTCACTCGTTATGTGAGGACATGCCGGGACTGTCAGCGACCGCCGACAAGGCCAGCGGGACTTCTGCAGCCAATTGAACCACCTTGCCGACCTTTCCAGCAGATTGGTATGGACCTACTGGGGCCGTTCCCGACGTCGGCTTTCGGAAACAAGTAGATCGTGGTAGCTACCGACTACCTCACCCGCTACGCCGAGACAAAAGCCCTTCCCAAAGGCAGTGCATCCAAGGTAGCTAAGTTCTTCGTCGAAAATATCTTCCTACGTCACGGCGCCCCGGAGGTCCTTATCACCGACAGAGGAACGGCATTTACTGCTGACTTAACTCAAGCTATCTTGGCATACAGCCAGACAAACCACCGCCGGACGACAGCGTACCACCCACAGACCGACGGCCTCACCGAGCAGCTTAACAAGACGATTGCCGACATGCTGGCAATGTACGTCGATGTCGAACACAAAACGTGGGACGCCATCCTTCCGTACATGACCTTCGCATACAACACGGCGGGGCAGGAGACGACGCAGATATCTCCATACAAATTGGTCTACGGAAGGAGCCCGGCAACGACGCTCGATGCCATGTTACCCAACGTCACCAACGAAGAAAACCTCGATGTGAGTGAGTACCTTCAACGTACCGAAGAAGCCCAACAACTCGCGCGTCTCCGCATCAAGAATCAACAGACAACCGATTTCGACAACGTTTCGTAAAATACCAGCCCGGTGAACGTGTTTGGGTGTGGACGCCGATATGCCGACGTGGACTAAGTGAAAAGCTTCTGCGACGGTACTTTGGACCGTACAGGGTGGTTCGACGTCTCGGCCCACTTGATTACGAGGTTGTCCGCGACGGCATCATGAACTCTCAACGACGCCGATCGCGACCTGAAGTCGTCCATGTCATGCGCCTCAAGCCGTTTCATGCGCGTTGACAAACTGAAACAGTGTTTTTTGTATTATTATTGTACCGTAATTTATTCATTGTAGTTTCTTGCATTATTGTTGTACCTTCATCTTTAGTTAAAGCATCGGGACGATGCCTTTTTCAGAGGGGGGCAATGCCACGTTCTATTTCCCAAGTTTTGTTATTGTCCCAAAACACCACATAATTATCAGCGCAAACCGCGCCTGCAGTTTTCGAGAAGCTTCCGGACTGTAGTAGATCATTTCGATAAGATCACGCCTACTCTGCGAACTGTACAGATTATTTTGGAACCTACGCCACCGCCTGCGATAACGCTAGAACATTCGACGGCAAGAGTATAAGTGCCGACGCGCTTCGCCGCTTGTCAGTTGTTGATCGACGGCCGACGCTCCGTTCACTGCTATCTGTGCAAGACTGCTACTGTAATCGAACTTTTCGTTTACCGGGCACAGGTTCGCCCAAATAAAAGTTAAATCCCAACATAAAGTCTCCTGTCTTCGGCTACGTCACGACCCCGTGACAATATATATAGAGGCAGTTCAAAAAATTTGACAGAACGAGATGACAAGGAGCACAAAGTGTTGTGATGCATGTCAATGCTTTATCATTTGAGTTTTTACATATCCTTTCCCGCAACACTTTGCTCAAACTTATTCACACTGCCTGTCATGATAACATTTACATACTCCTGCAAGTTTACCCACTATCTAGTTACACAGAATCAAAGGAACCTACACGCAGATTTATAGAGATTAACAAAAGTACTACTTGTGCTAAAAGCTAAACTGCACCTGCATTGTGCATTAACATAAAATTGGAGGCAACATGAATATATTTTGAAATACTTATGGAATCAGGTTTCAGTGCACTTGACAACATTTGTCAAAAAGAAAAAGTGCGAGGTCAAAACTATGGCACACAAGTGAACAAGACAATAATCAATTAAGCGCAGAAGGGTGGGCAGTCAGTCAGTCAGGGAGACCTTATGCCCCACTTACTATGCAGAAGAGAACGATGTTTTTCTTGAATTCGGCGACACTTTGCTGGAAGGGCTTGCTGTTCAAAGCACCCACGCCGACGAAAAGGGCGAAGGCAAGCGGAGGACAGATGGCGAATTCGCACAGCAGTTTGCGTCCCACCATTCGTAGAGTGTTTCCAGGAAACTTGCGGTCCAGAAACGAGTACCACTTGTGACCGCAAACACCGAACGTGCCACCGACAATCAGCATGTCCTCTGCAAAAGGAACGACGACTTTCGCTCAAGCTTGCTTCGCCTGACTTGCTGACGACTTATATCTCACATGCTCAGTAATGTTGCACACTGCTAGCGTGCTAGAGAAGCGCGATAACTGTATGCCGTATGCTCGTACCCACTGCAGTAATGAAGTCGTTACTCATTACCCACAACTTGTAGTGTTGCCTATGGCGTTGCGTGAATTTTTTTTTCCTTTCATTCAAACGTCGATGATACAACATTTGTAAAGTATTACGCGTTTTCTTCTTCACCTGTCTTTATTCATTTGCATATAATAAACGCTGTGTCTAAAGGTACGTCGGACGTACCCGAATACCAAAAGCTAAAGGTACGTCCGACGTACCCGAAACCGTGAGTCTAAAGATACTTCGGACGTACCAGAATACTAAAAGCTAAAGGTACGTCCGACGTGCGCTTTCTCGCAAGTTTTCACTCAAGCGACTCAAGTTCCACCTGCCCGTCCGTCGTTTTCAAGCAGTTCGCACGACTGACCTCTTAGACGCGCGGATCCGAGAAAAAAAAAGTTTTCGTCAACGAGTTTGTAGTTGGACGCGCAGACGTTGCACCGGTTACATCAGACGTTGCACGGGTTGCACTTTCTCGCCTACTCAAGCTTGGTTTATACACGGAAATGTTTATTCCTCCGTGGTTTACACGCAGCTATTATATCGCTTGATTAGGAAAAAAAAAAAGTTCGTTCACGCATCTTGAAGTCTAGTTTCGTGATCTTGAGCAACACCACCACTTCGAACCAATCAGCACCGGTGTTCCAAACCAAACGTCCTCACGTGCTTACTTTTGCTCCGGAAGCGGAAGTCTTTACCGTGGCACTTGCAAATAGTGGCGCGAATATTTAAACAAGTTAAAAGCCCCTAACCAAACATTGGGTACATTACGGCATTCGAAATAACTTAAATATGCAACTCAGACGATGTGCTCAGTAATATTTGTAAGTGCCTTGAGCTTAATTAACTTGTTTGATCACGCACATTCCTACATTAGCTATTTTTTCAACACAACGGTGTTTTACACCGTGGTCCAAAATTTCACTGACGTATTTCCATTACGGACATGGCATTAGTAAAATGCGTACTAACGTGTGACAGAAAAAGAAAACTCTAAAGAAGTTCCGTCATTGGCAATCGAACCTATAACCTTCGGACTATAACGGCAACTACTGGGCATTTTACACATTGCAACATCAATGTACATGTGCCACGCTCCACAAACGCGTCTTATATCTACCCCAATCCCACTTGATCAGTGCTCTTTGTTTGGAAGGCAGTGTTGCATTCTGTCAGTGGTAAAGTAAACAGATGCATCATAGCACTAACTAATGCCAAAAGAGAGTAATTTGGCAACGATACTGGCAAGGCGTAGCGACATAAGAGAGGAACACTGGCCATGCAAGCATCTAGCAGCTCCCCTAGACACAATACCTTCTTTGCATTTTGCTTGGTGACTGCTCATAGTTGAAATAGTCCGGCTTTCACATTTCCCAAAAGTTTCTTCACCACCCACTCGTTCAAGTGGGATGTCACTGACTAAATAAAACTGCTGCAGTAAGCACTACAGAAAGGCAATGATGTAAATTGGCGAAGTGTTGCGTCTTGGTGGAGAAACTGAGGCCAGAGGTACATAGGATGGCTTCGCAGTTTTACAGCTTAAAAACTTATACCTCTTGTGTGGCTGCAGTGCACTGCGGTAGCGTATCCATGAGCACAGGCGTAAGCTTATCTATTACTTAGAAGTGCACACATGCCGTTTCCTTTCTCAATTGACGACACTTTCAAGGAGTGCATTATAGAGTACCAGTGTTTATTATTTGCTTTTTGGTGACATATTTGTGCCGGATCCACAACATGATGTGTCCAGAACTTCAGCTATCACAATAGTTAAATCATGATCATGGGCGTTAGTCATTGGGATGGGGATGTATAGCTATAAGTGTCAACGTGGATGCACCCACATGAAACGGTACTGTAGCTGCCAAACACCAATAGATGGTGTACAAACTCTCATATATCAATGCACAATAAAGAATCAACTACTTCTATGAAGACACATTTACTTTCAGGTTATACCGATTCCTATAATGGAGAAACCATCCACAATTGTTTTCTTCCGAAATTGGATTAAGTCCACCCTCTCATGTAATATTCATGGGCCACTGAGTGCAAATATATTTAATGAAAATGAAACATGTGATTTTGAGTGGAAGTGTTTATTTTCCTAAAGACCATAATAAATGGTTTTAAGAAAAAGTGATTTATTAAATGAGTATCCCTTTTCTTGGTTGCCAAATAACCTCTATTCCTTTTCGCATATATACGTGTAAATGCCTTGGGATTACATCATTAAAACATTCAAAAGAATGTTAACAAAAGTCGGCACAGTTCAAACATGGTTGGATGCAAGACTGAATGTCAGTGAAAGGTATGTTTATGCTCCCACATGAGAACAGCGAATGCTAATAATAAAATGTGCAACAACTTCATGGAGTTATAATGTAGCGAAGTGGCGTAACATGGGACAAAGATGGAGATGAGTGAACACGTACAGGCACAGGTTGAAGTCGTGCGCCTGTACTTACTCCCACATCTCTCTCTTTGTTCAGAGTTGTGCCACCTTCTTGTATTATTACTATGAACCAACTAGCCCAGCAACAAGTTTTATTAAACATCATGGAGCCAAATGAAAAGCTGGCACAATGAGTATGCATTATCCCTCATCACTAAAACCCATCCAGTCAGACAGGGCTCGCGGTCAGGGCATGTCAAGGAAATGATTGGGAACCTTTGCTCCACCATCTTGTTTCATTTGCTGAAAATGAAAGAAAAAGAAAAAAGAAATCAGTGCGATGTGATAACCAGATGTACATTTAAGTGCACATCAGTATGTTGAATCTAATCTGTGAAGAGGGAATCTCTTAGTTTTCAGGATGTTTTACCATTGCTCAGCTAAATGTCTAATCATGTACTTGTAAGGGGCCCTGTAACACTTTTCTAAGTAGCCACCAAATACGTTCACGTTCGACTGCTTAGGAACCATCACCCAAGTGATAAGCCAAGAGGGGGGCACATTGCAAATGCCAATTTCTTCGACCCCAACTTTGAAGTTTCACGTGCACCACAGCACACGTGGCCTAATATCACACACAACACTCATTTGCCTGCTCTCCCATCAGGGGTATTTTGCAAAGATTTCCTTCTTAATGAAGGCTCAATTCAGCACTGAATGAGATCAATAAATCTGTGGTTTGCAGAACAACATTCCCAGCAAAATGAATAACCCGTTTATATTGCTCTTACTTTGTCGTTCACATCAGGAACATACTAAAAATTTCGAGCAAGTGCCCCCCTCTTCGGTAAAGAAAAATCTGACAAGAATTGGAGGGTGGGCCCTTGTTCATTTGCGAGTCAAAATTTATGATGGCAGAGGAAGAGCCACAAAGAACAAATATGAATAGCCATACTTCTAAATAAATGCTTCATTGAATACGCACGCACTCAAAGTTTTTATTTGTCCTCGTGTAAATGAAAACAGTGAGTGAAACAGCGAAAACGGCGGGAAGGTAAGAGGGCACATTTCAAATCTCCCAAAAAATGAAGGGGGTTGCTTGCTCACAATTTTTGGGTAAAACTGTCAAGAATACAGCCAAAGCTCAATATGATGAAGTCTACTCCACATATGAATGCTTTCATCTAATTGCATGAATTCTTATTTGCACAAAATATTTGCTATGTCCCTGAAGTTTTCTTAGTTGCCCCGCGGTGGTCTAGTGGCTGAGGTACTCGGCTGCTAACCAGCAGGTCGCGGGATCGAATCCTGGATGTGGCATCTGCATTTTCGATGGAAGCGAAAATGCTGTAGGTGCTCAGATTTGGGTGCACGTCAATTACCCCAAGTGGTCGAAATTTCTGGAGCCCTCCACTACGGCCTCCCTCATAATCATATGGTGGTTTTGGGATGTTGAACCCTAGACATCAATCAATTTTTTTAGTTACACGTTTATTATTTTGAATCATTAAAGTGTTTAATTCACAAAATGCACAGTTGTTACATTCAAGTTGACTATAATTTCTGGCACTAGAATGTAAGCGAAATGGAAAAGAAATGATCGAGTGGTGAGAGGTGACATGTGAGCATCTAGCCATGTTGCCTTTGTTTGTTCATTCCATTTCTTTTTTAGCGCTGTAAGTTTTCCTGTGCAATCAACTACAAACTCACTCAAAGTTGAAGTGTTTTATGCATATTTAATGTTTGCATACCTAGGCGGTGAGCAGCATGTATATTAGCCACTGGTGAAGGGTTGCTTGGCTTGGAAGGTGACCAGCTGTAGTGTTCACCTAGCAGAAGAATAAATGCAGATGCAGTTAGTAAGGCATCTGTAAATGACGACATTCACAGGGAGCTGGAACACAAAGTACTGAGTCGTGCTTAGCCAACACAACCTATGGAACGATTAATATGCGAATTACTTGTCTTTCAACAACTAATTACTACTGATCGACTGTTGCATAAAAACTAGTGCTACAAGTTTCACCTCTACAACAATACGGCAATTGCTCGTCAATTCAAGCCTCGCTTCACACAAGCTGAAATTGACTCTTCTTCATTTGACCTTAATAGAAGCGATAACCAGATTAAAAAGTATCAAAAATGTGTACTTTGGTTCCATTCACTACGATGAACCTCCAAACCTAGCCAACACTTAGTTTTTACAGCTTCAAGGTCATCACCATCATCACCAAGTTTTAGTGCCCTGTAGAATAAAAGTGATCAGTGATCTTCATTTCATTCTATCCAGTGCGAGCTAATTTTTTTTATCCCTGTGAAGTTCTTATTTTGTCATTCCCTCTAACTCTCTGTCAATTTTGACTGCATTTTCCATCCTTTCATAACCATTATGTTGCACTCACTCTCCACCAGCTGTCTGTTCCTATGCATTACATAGCCAGCCCAGGTCCTTTTTTTTATGCTCGATTTCAACTCGAATATCTCCAATCTCTGTTTGTTCTTGGCTGCCATCTTCCAGTGTATTAAGGCTATTCCTATGATTCTACGCTCCATTGCATGCTGTGTGACCCACAACATATTTTCTAGTATTAGCTTTGTTATCCTCCACGTTTCAGCCCCATAGGTTAGAACTGACAATATGCATTGATTCTATTTCTTTTCACTATAGAGGCAGTAGCAGATTTCCTTGACAATCTTTGGGAGTGCAGGCTGAATGCACTGCAGCCTATTATTACTATTCAGTAAATTTCTTTCTGTGATTAGGCTTTCCTGATACTGGTTGTACCTGAATATACATAACATTTCTTTATACACACTAATGTATGCTTCTCAATCTTCTACTCTTTCTTATTTCTCAGCCCATTAAACATTATCTTTGTCTTCATCATATTCATATTTAGGCTTACTTAATACGTTTTCAGCTTAATTAGTCTATCTTACTTTTTTTTTGGCAATTCCCTGCCACTGTCACAAAAGTTTTACGTAATTTGCAAATTGCCTGTTTTTTCCTAGTCTAGCTATTCAAATATTTTCTCTAAGCATGCAGTGAACAACATAGCGGATATTGTATCTTCTCGTCTGGTTCCTTTTTTTAACCATAATTTTATCCCTTTTTGCACAAAATTGTTTTCATAGATGTCAGCCTAACATATTGAGATAAGATTTAAGTACTTCTTGTTGGCTTACTGCTTTTAAGACTGGAGATATTTCTACTGAGCCAAATGCCTTTCTGTAGCCTATTAAGAAAAAATAAAAAAGTTCTGTAGTATTTAGCAGCTTTTCCATTACCTGATTTATCCCCATGATTGTGATCTGTTGTAGAGTAGCCTTTCATGAAACCTGATTGTTCTTACAGTTTCACTAAAGCATTCAAACTTTTATTTTTGCTGTAAACAATACAATACAATGCAGCAAAAAGTAGGAGGCCAAAAAAAAGGCTGCTTCCACAAAGCTTGACCAAGCTCTGGCCCCTTTTCCAGCTGCAGTGACAATGATTTGTCTTGTAGCTCCTATATGCAGACAGGGTTGATAATTCTTAAGTTCACATATTTTAGTAGATACATACACATACAATACAGAATACCATAATAGCAAGTCTTACGATGTTTTACAAAAACAATTTCATAATATGTTTATTTGAACACATAGTGCAGTATCCATGACAATTACAGAAGCAGATCAAGTAAGCCCTTGGTAATGGTGAGAATATAATTTTTTATCTAGCTCATTTAAGCCTTTCATTTCTATAATGTGTACGTGAGAAGGAAATAAACTATGGTGCACAATATATCAAAGGATAGGAAATAGTAGTTTTCCAAGATTTCCAACCTTTTCAAATAGTTACACTCTATCTGATGTGGCACTTTTGAAGACCTTTAATAGTTTATATTTGTATACACTCATAATCTGCATAATTTTCTGTTTATGAAATAGAGGCGCTATGCATTTTAAAATCCAGTAATGCTGTATTGATCGAAGTGCCTTTTTTGAACAAGTAGTAGTTATTGTAAGTTTGAAGCAGTTGTGTCACCTTATGTCAGTTTGCAGTAATATAAATATACTAATGAAGCCAAGTATTTTATTATCCTGTTAGAAATTACCTTTATAAATATTTTGTATATCACCGAAGGTAAGCTCACGGGCCTAAAACTATTTAAGACTTTTTTACGTCCCCTTTCTGGTGCATCAGTATATCGTTAGCATTTTTCCAGATCACTGAAAATTGTTGCCATATTGTGGCACTGAGTGCAAAGCATAGCAAGTTCCTTCCAAATGCTCGTCAGTCTTTAATCAAATCACTTGGAATTCAGTCGTCATCAACTGCTTCTCTGTATGGCATATCACGTATTGTCTTTTTAACCTCTTCTGTATGTATATATAGAACTTCCATGCCTTACTCGTTACTACTTCAGCTCAATGATGATGACATATATTCAAACTATATAGTTCAGTTTAGAATTCCTCTGCCATCTGAACTACGTCATTGAAGTTCGTAGATATTTTCCAGCTTGTGCTTGTTCCTTAGAGCACGCATTTTATTCCTTCTTACACAGTGTTTCTCGCTCTTCTGATTCTAGTGCCTTTTTTTTTACAGCTGTTTCTATCACTTTGATGGTGTAATTCTTTATCTTACTGACTTTGTGGATTCGCTTGGTGAGCTCAGAGCTATTTCAGATGTCGAGTTAGTCTGCTTCATCTTCTGCAGTTCCTTTATTAAATCTCAAGTGGATTGGGAGAGCTGGCCTCGTTCTTGTCTTGGTGCTTTGCCTCCAACTTCAATAGCTGCTGCAGACATCAGTCTAGTCACTGGTCTATTCATTCTTTCGATGTTGTTGTTATCTTTTCTTTATAAAACTGCCTATATGTTATCGACGGTAGTCCTAAATTCACCAGATTTTATTCTTATGTCTAGGTTGTGTTATGTTTTGGTAGTTAATCATACTCAAGACCTCAAATTAGGCACATTTTCACCTTCACTAAAACATGGTCACTGCACTTTATCTTGCTTATGATATCAATGTGCTGCAACTATGCCTGGGTTGCCGCACAGAATAAAATCTATTTCTTTCTTTATGTGTCGGGGCATTTTCATTCTGACTTCTTTGAACACTTTCAAAAAAAGGAGTTCATTATGAGGAGCCTATTCCACTCTCTTTGGTTAATGACTGTTTCACTTCACTTCACATTATTTCCTTAAAGACCCCCTAGGGGGTATTACATAAGGGGTGGGTTAACAAATAAAGTTCTGTTATTTTTTTTTATTGACACAGGTTTTCATTGCGAAAGACGTGCAGACAGTTGGTCGAAAAATGTTGATGGACGGGAAATGGCCACGACATCCTGGGGAAGATCATTCCAGTCGTTTGCAGTCCGTACAAAAAAGGACATAGAAAAAGTGGTCGTTCTAATGCGTGGACGGGCAACTTGAAGTGGATGTCCAGTGCGGTGAGATATGCGGGCTGGTGGAACAATGTAGGGATGATGGAATGGGCTGCGAAAAATTTTCTGAAACAGGCAGAGGCTGGAAATGCGACGGCGAACGTCAAGGTTTAAAAGAGCAGATTCTTTTTTGAGGGATGATACACTAATATTATACGAATACGAAGAATGAATGAACCTAGTAGCACGGTTTTGAACTGCCTCAAGTGAGTCGATGAGATATGCTTGGTGTGGGTTCAAGATTGCAGAGGCATATTCCAATTTAGAGCGAATAAGGGATTTGTAGGCCTGTAACTTGACGTCCTGCGGGGCGTGCCGAAGGTGACGTTTCAGAAAACCTAGGGATTTGTTTGCAGATGATATAATGTTGGTAACATGCAGGCGCCAGTTAAGATCATTGCACAGGGTGACACCAAGATACTTATATGATTGCACGTGTTCGAGGGCGACGTTAGCGATTGAGTAAGGAAACAAAGAAGGGTTGCTACAGCGGTGGAAAGAGACTGTTTTACATTTGTTAGGGTTAAGTTTCATAAGCCAGCTTTCACACCAGTCCTGCACGTGGTTAAGGTCATCTTGAATAGCGATTTGATTTGTCGGGTTAGTGATTGAGTGATAGATTACACAGTCGTCAGCAAACAAAGGGATACTGGAGGAGACATGCGAAGCTAAATCATTAATATAAATTAAGAAGAGAAGGGGACCAAGAACGGAGCCTTGGAGGACACCTGATGTTACTGGAAGGGGGTCAGAGGGCACGTCATCAATTGAAACAAACTGGGAGCAGTTAGTTAGAAATTCCTCAATCCAAGCTAAAACATCGGGATGTATATTTAAAGATCTAAGTTTCATTAGCAGTCGCTTATGAGGTACCTTGTCGAACGCTTTCGAGAAATCCAGAAATATTACGTCAATCGGCAGGTTAGTATCTAGACTTGTGTGCAGATCCTGGACAAAAAGAGCTAATTGGGTTTCGCAAGGGTAACCCTTACGGAACCCGTGCTGGGCAGGATGGAAGAAGTTATTGGCATCAAGAAAGTGAATGATTTGGGTGTAGATGACCTGTTTTATGATTTTACAGGGTACGCTTGTTAGAGAGGTTGGGCGATAATTTAGGGGGCTGTCTTTGTTACCTGATTTGAAGACCAGAGTGACCTTCCCCACCTTCCAGTCGTCTGGTAAGATGCCTGTGCGAAGTGACTGTGAGAATAATAATGACAAAATCACTGAAGAAATATATTTCGTGTTTTTAAGAATTTTAGCATTGATTTCGTCCACACCTGCTGAGGAAGACAGTTTCAATTTTTCGATAAGAGACAATACACCCGATGGAATAAATGTGATAGGCGACATAAAAGACTGGATACAATTCGGTAACGCAGGAAACGGTACGTGGGTTTCGTTGATAAAAACAGATGAAAAGGCAGCATTGAAAAGTTCAACGACGTCAGTGGTACTCTTATCCTCGCCAGCTTCATTTTTCAATGTAACCGTGTGGGATTCCTGGGGGTTAATGATTTTCCAAAATTGCCTGGGATTATTGGTTAGAATCTTGGGTAAATCTGTGTGAAAAAACGAGTGTTTTGTGCACTGTTAATTCTAGAGTTAATACCATAGTTATCAACTGCTTTTTCCCCATTTGGGTTTTCTTTCTAGATCTGTTGAAATTTCTAATTATTATGGTGTTCTGGGTAAGTTTTTTTCTCATCACCAGTTTGATATCCTCATGTTGCTGTTCTACTTCTCAGTCATCATGACTGAATGTTTGTATGCCCTGTTTAGTGTGATCATGAGGCTCGCTACCATTTAATACTAGATAACTCTTCATCGTGGCTTACAGCGTGAAACACCCGGGCATTGGTGATGTTTGAATCATGTGTTTTTTAATCATGTGTGTTTCATTATTTGTGGTGGAATTGCATGCACGTGACAAAGCCTTGTTGGTCCGAGTATAATTTTGATCGAATGAGTGGGCTGGCTCAGTCACGAAGACTTCTGTTCATATAGTGTATATATTTGTTTTCTCAATAAAAACTTCAGTTGAAAGTCAGCGCTGTACCGTGCCCCTTTTTTTAGTCTATGTCCGATTGTTTCGCACTGTAAGCCACGATGAATCTTCACAAACTAGCCTGGTTTCCCATCTTGCTTAGAGAATGCTTCCGTGTTGCCCGCAAAGACTTTGTAAATAAGAAATCACACACCACATTCTTGTCAGGAAGCCCTCTATAACATAGCTAGTTGACCTAGCTCATGATCATTTGTTAGTACTACAGTATATCAGGATTTTTGTTCGTTTACATGACGAAATTTCAAGGGTTTTCAAGGACTTTCAAGGCTATGTGTGTGAATTTTCAAGGACCACATCATTTGTTAGTAATCCAACTGACATATCTTTAGGGGAAATGGAGGCTTGAAATAACTAGAATTCATAAAAAAAAAGTGCAACTTTGCTAGGGCAAACATCGAAAACATGGCTCCCATAACATTTTCTTTCTAGTCTTATGTAGCTGTTAATTGCTTGACAGTGACTTCTAGTTCCATTTTCTTTTTTTGTAAGCATTTTGACTTCCTCCTCAATGAAACATCTTTCTCATCCTCCTGATCCTGCCTTTTGAAAGTTTGAAAATAAGCAAAGCGTTGCCCGCTGCGGTGGGGTAATTGTTATGGTGCTCAGCTGTAGACCCGATGGAGACGGCTTCAATCCCGGCTGCGGCAGTCGCTTTTCGATAGAGGTGAAATGGTAAAGGCCTCTGGAGTGAGTGATGTCAGTGCATGTTAGAAAACACCAGATGGTCTAAATTTTCATAACTATTGCTTGGTTTTAGGACATAAAACTCCAAATAGTATTATAATTAAAAATGCATGGTTATTGTTCCGTGCAGAAGTTAGTGATGTTCTAAATTCCAATATTACGGGCACACCATACATTTCACCTGCTACATTTACTGCATCACAAGTAATGATCTGTGAAATGTTTATTGAAAATAAAAAAGAAAATTATCAAAGATTTTCAAGGATTTGCGAAATTTCAGCAATTTCAAGGCCTCGAAAACAAACTTCTCAAATACAAGTGTTTTCCTACGGTTTGAAGGACCTGCATGCACCCTAGTATATAATACAGTTAAACCTGGATATAACAAAATTTATAAATTTCCGAGAAAATTCGTTATAAAGACGATTTCGTTATATGCAGGTTTTGTACGAAAATTTTGAAAATAAACGCGCAAATTAAACAAAGGGGGAACTGAAGGTAGAGCTAACCCTAAACACTTATTTTACAGCAAAAAACTGCGTCATTATTGCGATAGTAAATATATGGACGGACATTCTCGGCGAGTTTTTGCTGTCACCACCATATTCCGCAGCAAGTCCAAATTGAGAACACGCCCCGCGCATCATAAGTTTCACGAGCGGGTAAAAGCGCGCGAGCGCTGCTAAAGCAGAGAGCAAATGAGTCGGCCCATCCCTATCGACTGGAAAGTGCATAACATCTCCCGCGTGTTAGAACTGCTGTCGAATGATCAAACAGAAAGTAAACCACCTGCCTTAAACGAGCATGAAACAACGCGGGGGGGGGGGGGGGGGTCGCTCGAGTAGCAATGATGAACTTGGACTTTAAGGGCGGTCGCGATCGCTGGCGCGCTTGCTATCTCGGCGATAGAGTTACTATATATGTTACCTTTAGGTAGCATATACAGTAGCTTATACAAAGGTAGCATATACAGTAACTCTACTTGGCGAGTATCAGTGCGGTTTCAACGCGAATGGACTCTGTGAAAAGAGCGAAGTGATCTTTGTGCGCCCGGCAAACGCAATCGCTCCGGTCAAAGTCGAAGGCGCGCGATTCTCCCCACCGAAGGATAAGCGCGCGCGCACAAGCATCTAACATCCCCTCCTCCCGCATTCACGGGGCAAAGTACGCGTGGGAGATAAGCGCGCGTCGGCGCATCGTGACGCTCTTTCTTGAGCTTAAATTCTTGAGTTTTAATATATATATATATATATATATATATATATATATATATATATATATATATATATATATATATATATATATATATATATATATATAGGATGAATGAAGGCGAAAAAAAAAACAGCCGAGACTGTCCATATACATAATTGCTATCGCAATAAAAAAAAAGCTAAGCTGAACGTCGTCGGGGGACACACCATGCGCGCGCAGTGAAACTAGGCACGTGCGCACGGCGTCGAAAACGAAATGCGAACGACAGAGAGACACGGACATCGCTGAAAACTACTAGGTAAAGCGCCCTCCGTATGCAGCGCGGCCCCACATATGTGACGATAACTAAAAGCGTGGCACTGCCAACGCACAAAAGTAGGTTTTTTGTTTGTTTGTTTTTTAGCGGGGGGTGGGGGCGCATCAGTGCATGCGACCGCGGCGGCGAGAACGAGGGGCAACGCATGCCCGCCTCACGCGGACGCGGGGATGCGTACACGCAGCCACTGCTTGGCGCTTTGGCGGCGGCGGGGCAGCCGCAGAAGATGCTTGAATCGTAGCGAAATGCGGAGAGAAATTTCTAGATTGTCCGTGGGGAAAATTCGTTTTATCAAGGTTGTCTCCCGCATAGAGGTCGCAAATACATGTGCTTCTATGGGGCGACGGCGGGGAATAGAAAAAAGTTCGTTATATCGAGGAATTCGTTATATGAAGGTTCGTTGTAAGCAGGTTTACCTGTATATGCTTTCCAGCTCTTCTCATTTCACCAAAGCCCACAATTTCCCAGTAATTTTCTAGCTCCTCAAGCAACTCTACTGGCCTAGCGTCACTTGATAAGGTTCTCATGTTAAACATTCCCAGGTTCAGTTTCCAGTAGAAGCCTGTTTGAGTTCACAGATTATTAGTATCATACGCTGCTTCGCATGCCTAACCGCCACTGTGGTCAGGTGTTTGGCAGCTGCTGGGGTCTGAGAGCCAGGGTGTAGTTGAGATATTTGGGAGGTGTTGGCCCCTTACAGCACCAGGGAGGGCCATTCCTGTTCTAGTGAGGGAGCAAGTCACATTGAAATGGCACAAAGGAAAGTAAAAATTTAACAATGTAGTTTTTTGTTGTTGCTATACTTGGAACTGATCTCGTAGTGCTAGCATGTATGTGCTTCATACCCTTTCCTCCAAAAAGAACAAGAGGGGAAGAAAGCGGGTATTCCAAAAATTGGTATTCTATGAAACGAGAACAGGGATTTAATGAATAAAAAGAAAAGAAAGAAGCGACAGAAGAAGGGCTAGATGTTTTGCTGAATCACAGTTGTCACGGGAAGCACCTCTCATCAACGGTAAGTTAGAAATTCCTAGAGGGAGAGCTTAGCCCTGTTTACGGATTTTTCATCGCACTTTTCCATCTTTGTAAAACTTATGAGAAAGATGTTCTCCTTTCTGCCGTTTTTTTAACTTCCCCTTCGCTTGTTTTAAGGTCACCTATCTTCTTCTTGTCTTGGCGATTTCAATGCCTCCTATTCCTGTGTTTCATGTCAAAAAATATTGTATGAACCTCATTTAAACGATTTGAAGTTGTAGGATTCTCATTTAACGTGTTTTACGTCTACTTGTGAAGTTCCCGCTTTTGTTTGGAAGTTATTCACAGCTCCTGTGTGGCTGCCCCATTGTGCATACGGGCCAAGTGATTTGCGACTCGCTACTAAACAAAACATGAAAAAACTTGTAGCTGCTAGTTCTAATACTCTGTTGTCATACTTTTGGGGTCTTGAGGTAACAACATGAAAATAACACTACAGCTCCTGAATAAATTTGAAGTCTAATGTGCACATAATTCAAAAAGAATAATGTAGTTTGCCTCCGGTATTGACAAATAAAAAATAATCAAATCAGTGACATTTGTCTTTGACAAACAAAAACTTGCTTGCAAATAAAGTTTATTGTGATGACTGTTTACGAAGTGAATGCCATCCTCTGTAAGGTGCACTACATGTTGTACAACTCCATGAGTGCAAATATGGTGACCCTCTCTGCCTGGCATAATAACTTGTCTGTCCTGTCCATGACATGCAATTTCCAGAATTTCTTAGCACCTGACCTGACTTGATCACAGCTAGCTTAGCATGTAAACTAAATTCTTACATGTTAATAATTGCAATAATAACTGCACATGCAATAACAAGCCAATCCATGTTCTTGTAATGACAATGTCAATAAAACTGGCTGTGACAACAGGACTGTTGAAGACACATTTTTATATCAAAGAATACTATGCAGGCATATTCTAAAATTTGTTCTTCAGAAAAAAATTTGGACATTAGCCCGTTCAGGTGCAATTATGATGCGCTGTCCAGCACCGACTAACTTTTGCAGAAAACAATTCTAAGGTAGTTGTTACGGGCCTACATTCAAGAAATAAAATGAATAAACTGTTACTAGTTAGCTTTGATAATTAACATATTTAGATATTTAATTATTCAGCAGCCAGTCATGATACATTTCTACACACACACACAAAAATAATCTTATGCTTAAAATGCACATGCATTTTACTTTAGACTGTGTCTATACTGAGCAAAAAATATCTAATACTTCTGAAGTTGGTCACTGAAAACAGCATGTCGAGCGACCCTTCAAACATCACAGTGCCTACATCCAAATGATTGGCTAACGTCTCATGAAGCACATTAGGGTTAAATGAAGACACGATTATGTGGAAGGTTAAGTTGATTTTATGTGCAACGTATCTTGCCGTTTCTTTCCCACTAGTCCGAGGAACTGGCAAAAACAAAGTGCGTCCACATATGTGGGCACTGCACCTTAAGGTGTTAAAATTGGACAATATCGCAATCACATGGGCAGGAGCTGGGATATAATTAATCGAGAAACTGTATCAGGCAGAGTAGAATCAAGAAAATCTATTTAGTTAAAAGTGAATTTGCAGTACCACCTATTCTCGTGTATATATAAACACACCCCATGGTAGCCGGCTGGGAAGGTGCAATTATATCTTGGCTATGAAATTCGGCATGTTTGGAGCACCGAAACAGTTCATCAAATAAAATCGCTGCTCCTTTCGGATGAAGTCTAGCGGCACCCTCAGTGTTTTAAATTAAAATGGCTGTAAATTGTAAAAGTCAGAATTAATTATATCTTTAAGTAAAGATAATCTTACTACCTCAATGGTAACGTGATACACGAGGGCCCTCTCATTATTAAAATTCCACTCACTCAGACTTTAATGCACCCAGGAAAAAAAAATGGTGGGGATCTATAAGGTTACAATATATAGAACTAATTGCATAGTACATAAAATGAACTTTATTAAGGTTGGTTGCCATAGTAGACTCCACAGCAGCAATAATAAATAGCCTAGAAAGTGTTGTACTCAAAACGTTTGTCCAAGTGCAATATCAGTTTCAACTAGTCATGAAAATAGTTGAAATCAAAACAATTATGAAAAAAGAAGTCACAGTCAATCTATACTGTAACCATCATATTAATCACATGAATTATTACACACACAAAATAAATGTACAAATGAATGGCAACAGTGGGTCTGCTTCAGACAGTTAATATCCTGAAAAATCACTGACAAAAAGACACGGTTGGCATACAAAGCTATGGCATGAATGCAATGTGCAGGTACAGCAAAAACAAATTTCCCTGTATCCTCACTAACATTGGTATAGAGCTTGGCTTCATATTGGGGATTCTGTGCAAACAATTTTTTTCCAGTACAGCCATACGCTGATATTTCTGAGTATTCTGTACAGTTGACTCCCACTAATATGACCCTAACAGTACTTAGATGCAATAAAATTTGTGAAAGGTAGCATTAACACCGCTGCCAAGTTAAGCAAGCAGTTTTATTGTTTGGAGTGGTTCATGACATATCTTTGCTCCTCCAAGTGTGACTGGACCAGCGCATGGCAAAGAATGCTGAAGTTCACTGCCCCAATATTCGAATGCCAAATTTTTGTCGATATCGTCGTATATCAGTTGCTTACAGTACCCAACAATATTAGCGCTCACAAATTTTTAACAAAATACAGAAGAAAAATCGCTGTTCACCAACTATCTTGTGCTTTCTTTTGCGACCCATGTACATATAAAAGAGTGCCATTGAAGCTTTATTAAATGAAGCTGCATATATTCCCAGTCCTACTGAAAGAATTTTTCCTTCATAGCAATTTATGGTGTCTCACCAGGACTCTCAGACACATTACACTTGAATGATAAGTATAGTTAACTGAGGCCAAGTTAGTAAGGGGTGAACAGCAGTAACATGTGACTCTGTGAGTATTAGGTAGTGTCAAGATACTAGAGATCATTTTCTGCTAGGCCTGTGTAACGGCAAGAGGACTACAAATTTGGTAAACTAATGAAAGAACAATGGCAAGCATATAAGCAGTGCATACATGGCTGATGAGAGCAACATACAAAAATATAGAATAAACATCACAGAAAAATGGGTACTGCAAAAGTTACTGTAAAATATGAGACAAAGGCAGCAACAGCAAGGAATCATAAAAGTTAGTCTATGATGGAAGTGATAAATTTTTCGTTCACACGGTGGCATAACACTGTCAAGTAGAACTTGCTTTTCCATGCATAGTTCGAACTTACACAATTTACTACATTCCTAAAAGAAATTTATTATTTAAAACGGGGAGGGAATCTGACACTTAGCTAACTACAAACACACACACAAGAAAATGTTACAATTTACAAATTACAATACTTTCAGCTTAAAAACCTTTGAAGGTATTTGGAAGAGCAAAACACATGAAATATACAAGAACTAGACAGGACCACACTTGTTTCACATTAGCTTTGTGACCGTCATACACTAAAGGTGGCTTTTGTTTTTGTTATGGTTTTTATCTTTGAGGTGATACCTGTTTATCAGTTGTAAGTTTGTATTTTCATGCCGCTTTCTGTAAACAAACTTCACTTTGAAGTGAGCACTTGTCTTGTCTAGTTCTTGTGTACTTCATGTGTTTTGCACTCCCAAGTATATTCATGTACAGTACAAACTCTTTAAACTTTGTTCCCAACTTAAAAACCATAGCAGACCTTCAATATGTACATTCATGAACAGAGTGACCACAGAAATTCTGTTAAGAAATGACTGCCGAATTCCAAATAAACTTTTAGTTGTTTCAAAGAGAATGTTCAAGTCCAATGAAGAAATGGAAGATTTTGAAATTACACATATGCAACTCATAGAAATTAAAGTTGTTGAACGCACATCTGAAGTGCTTGACAGACAAAACTATGATTGCACTGTGTATGACTTGCTACCATATTATCTGAATTTTACAGAAGTCCTTTTTATTAAATGTGGGTATGCTACAAAGCAAGATGACAATATCATCTGTTTTAATAAAAAGTAACAAAGATCAAACTTACAGTAACTTATTCATAGGTTTTGGTGACAGTTGTCAAGTTTCGCATAAACACCAAATATTACTTCATGCAGTTGAGAAATGAATTCAAAAATGTACTTCTTGTAATCAGTAAATCAGACGGTTTCCTATAAGTGCTACATATTTTTCTAAATCGGTGCACTTGAACCTCTCACATAAGAACATAGGGAGTTGGCTGTTGGCGAAATGTTGCAGCTGTGTAAAATTCTGTAGCTACACATTTGTGAACCCTACTATATTGACTTAACAAGCAGCATCACAAATTCTGCAGAACTTTAACCAGTATGTTACATACACACCACATCAACACAATCACCAGCACAAAGCATCAATATTCAATAAGTAAAACTTAGGATCAACATCACAGCCGTCTTCACCACAAATAAAATTAACCATTGCAGAGGTGCTGCCATGATTTAATCAGGTTCTCATTTTTACCTAAAGCAGTACTGCCTTTAAAGGGGGCTATCGATGCTGGAATTGTACTCCAATCAATAAACATATCATCAAAGAAGCATATCATTTATCATCTCAGGATGAAAGTAGCTAGACTTCCACCTGACTGCTCCCTGTCTGACACTAGCTTCAGGCATTCACTAGGTTGTGCAGTTTGCACAGGTACCGCCTTGATTTTTAATTGCATCATTCAATTGAGCCACAGAGTTGCCTTTGTTAATGAGAAACCCAAGGAAAAATAATTATAATGCTTGCACTTACCACAGCGTAGCGCAAACATGCAAGGCAACAAAAACGTCGAAACCTCTAACTGATAGATCTGTCATGTGTGGGATCGTTACGAGTCATTTAACAGCACTACGCTTTATGCGCATTCGGGTTGGAAGCTACAAATGGAATCAACCAATCAGCCATGTAGTTGTACGAATGCTCTTATGTTTCAACACATACTGTGAGCCTGCGTTGCAAAGCAGTCTGCTGAAACAAGTGCGGTCTCACACTCTACAGTTACTTGGGAAGACTTAACCATAAACACATTGCCATAGTTCCTCTATAGCATACTTGTTTGAATGTAAGATGAATGGAAGAATACGTAATGCCTACTGCCATGCTTCCCCAAATTTTCGCCCTGCAACTGTGGCTATTTACACCCTGCAAATGGATATTCAATCTATTTCTGTGAACCATAGTGCTGATTTGAGTCTCAACACAGTGCTGAACTTGACAAGGTTGCTAACGCGAGCTTAGTTGGTTGATCGCAAAAAAACCTTGCGGAAACAATGGCCATACACAGTGACATCAATGAGCGCTGTTTTTTTTTTTGTTTACGTGCATTGTTTTTGCACTGTGTTTAACAAATAGTTGAGCGAACAAAACAGTCAACAATGTATGCAAGATTCAGTCCACCTTTAAGGTGGGTAGTTGTGCCTGAACAAAGAATGTTGCTAAAGGCTTCAACAGCATTTCATGTTCGAGTCCAGTTATCAACTTACACTCTTCCCACTCTTCCCATGAGCTGCCTCCCTCAATTGGGATCCATATATATATATATATATATATATATATATATATATATATATATATATATATATATATATATATATATATATATATATATATATATATATATATATATATATATATATATATAGATAGAGAGAGAGAGAGAGAGAGAGAGAGAGAGAGAGAGAGAGAGAGAGAGAGAGAGAGACAGAGATAACTGCAGTCTGCATAATTCATTAATGGAGGTGTTTGACCATCTGCGGACTACACTGTGCAGTCAAACCCACAGTCAAAAGACACCTTTTTTAACAATACATCGGATATAACAATGAACAGCCTTTGTACTGTTAAGTTTGTGCGTCTTCAATGGTGATACAAGCCACTTACTACAATATTCCTGCGCTACATAATCGCTTACAAAAGAATCAATTCTGGCCCCTGGGTGTCTGAGCGGAGAGTAAAAAGAATGCCCTGAAAGGCTGTAAAGGAAAGAAAACAATGCATGCTGCAAATGCTTAGAAAATTTCCAGTTTTCAAGAATTCTTTGCAACCACAACCTAAGGCACTTGTCTTCAGCCTCCCTTCCGTCCTTCCGAACAAGAATGAACTGCCAGAGCAAACAGTACATTACACTGCCTACATGCATATGAAAATTAACTGATTAGGTGCTACTCATGCGCTTTATTAGACAATAATGAGCAACTAGACAATGTGTTGATGACCTTGTAAGGACTGAACCCAATGCTGAATCGATATGTACACTGGAAATAAAACATTAGACTTCAAGAACTCGATGTCATCTCGTAAAACTTGGCTAAGTACACAAACCCATTTGAGTCATGGCTCAACAGGAAGACAATAACACCCACTTTCAGTCCTAACACTTAATATCACTATAAATTCATAGGCAAACAAGTCAGCATAGACTAGAACATGCATTCTTGCACCTACATTTTCTGGCACACGTAACAATGGCATGATCAGTTTTCTAAATGTATTGCTAATGACCACAACATTTAGTAAACACACCTGCAGGAATGCAACGGCACACATTCGTATACAGTTGATCCTGGATATATCCAATTATAGGCTACACCGATCAGTCGCGAAACCTTCTTGAACTTGCAAGATGTTTCAGCGCGCGAACAAAGGAAAAAGGACAGGGTAGACAGAAAGAGTGCTGACTTCCAACTAACTTTATTTGACAGAGTGCCAAGAATATATACTGCTAAAAAGGATGATAACAGAGCATGAAGGTAAAGGCACGCCTAATCTACACATCAGTAACAAACACGTGTGAAAGGTCCTCTATTGCCTCAAAGCCCAGCTAGGTAATCACGTTCAGCCTGTGATAAAGCAATCGATGATGTGCTTACACATTTATCTCCTAGCAAGTGTATTTTTTCGGCTTCAATAATTTCTCGGGTAAGCTGATCCCTGTGCCTTGCCAATATTGAGCACTGATCAAAGAGAGGGGTGCACCCACAATCTCGGCAATGAATGCCAAGATGCCCTTGTACCACATTGTGCACATTGTTTCGGTGTTCTCGGAGGCGGTCATTTATGCACCTGCCGGTTTGCCCGACATAGATGCACCTTCATGCTCTGTTATCATCCTTTTTAGCAGTATATATTCTTGGCACTCTGTCAAATAAAGTTAGTTGGAAGTCAGCACTCTTTCTGTCTACCCTGTCCTTTTTCCTTTGTTCGCGCGCTGAAACATCTTGCAATATGACTACGCACCAACTAGCCCAAGTTTCCACACTTCTTGAACTTCCCATGAATAACTGTTGGGCTGGTGCACACGTATATTTAACCCCCGCACAGCAAAACATACGTTACATCGAGTGCTGCAGCATGCCAGAGCCAAGAAAGTATACTGTTTTTAAATATCCAGGATCGACTGTACTACAGCGCAAAAGACCTTCTCTAGATTGCTTTGTCCTGTTTACATTTCAATTCACACTGATGGCATATCACAAAGAGGTCCTGCCTCGACACTGTTCTACTCACTCCAAGCTGTTTATTAACATTATGGAAGTGCCAACGAATTGCACTTCAAAGCATAAGGCCGTCAAGTTGGCAGCCACCTCTGACTTGGACGAATGGCGCCTTCCCAACTCTTCATCATGTGTCCCGTGCTATCACTAAGGGTGCATGAGCTGATGGCAGCTCCGGCGTTGGCATCATGTCGCTCAGCTCCTCCACCCTTACGTAACTGCAAGTGTTCACCGATTCTTTCTTGTCAGCTGCTGCTCGAAGTTTTGCCGGTGAAGGTAACAGAGTAGTGGAAGGGGGAGAGGAGAGATTGTTGGGAACATGGGATATTGCCGCATGAATGGTAAGGAAAAGAAAAGAAGGTTGAAAGGGCAATTGGAATCGACATTGTCAATTAGGCATAGTGATGTAAAGGCCATGAAAAAAATGCAATGAAAAGAAATTATAATGAAGAGTGGGAGAGGTGGAGAAGCATAAGGGAGGGGAAGAGGGAAAAAAAAGGGCAAATTAGACTTGTACAACTTTGGTCTCTATGATCAACTACTATTTCTAATTTTATATTATTAATGATATAAAACCCCGCAGATTTTCTCAAAGGCCCTCAAAACCTTATCAATTTTACCAAAAGTTCAGGTACTAAGCAAGAAATAATGAATGACTCCCCTCCCCAACTGCCCAGACTCGTGCACAGTTAATTTCAGCAATTTTCCTCCTAATATAGGTCTCCTGTGCTTTACATATGAACAATATTTCCTAGGCAAGTGCCCCACAAATAGTGTTACAAGGGCAGCCCCACATCGTGATAGGATAAAGCCATAATGAGCCGATAAATGGATGACAATGTTTAGTCACACTATTTACTTCAATATTACAAAGAAGAAGACAAAATTATGCATAGTAATAAATAACATTAGGCTGTTCAGCAGGGCCCCGTATTTAATCGCAAATCCTTGCAATTCTTTTCGTGCAAGACCGATGAAAAGTTGGGGACGCGAGAATTGTGTGAGAAAAGTTTTAGCGAAAACGTACAAAGGGGAAAAAAATGAAGTGGCCACAAATCAGGATTCTCATGCTAGCAACTAACTTTGAGAAGTACTAATAAAGACTTACCTAACAATAAAACCACAGGTTCAACAAAAGGCAAGATTTATTTGAGACACAAAAGCTGAAAGCAAATAGTGGATTTCTTCGGAATACTGTATGCAAAGTTCGTGGGCGTAGCCTAGGCGTTTGTCACTGAACGGGAGCCGGCAAAACCTCAGCTAACACAGTCAACCTTAGGCTGATGGCCATTTAACAAGGAATCGTTCAGCAGTTACCGTCTGTCAAAAACGTTTTAGCATCCATCCCAGTCTTAGGCACACGAAAGGCCCAGCGTATCTTGGCAGCTTGTAGCTGCCCGTGCTGCTGTCACCAGTAGCAAACACAAAATTCGACGACTCCATAGTGTCTACCAGCGGCCCTGTTGCGGACAGTACATTATCAATAACTTTCAACTTGAAATCCAAATCGCCTCATAATGTACAGGCAGAATGGACATAATGTATGCGCATGCGTGCACGACACACCGCATACAAGCCATTTTGGTTTGGCTTGGATTAGATCAGAGTGAAAGGATAGTATATAGATGTTCTGTGTTGACAGTTTGCTGCTTAAGAGTTGGTGCTAGGCTGTTGTGCACTATTATCATCAGTGGTTGGAAGGAGTAGACGACATTACGGCTGCGATTTCCAGGTATGTGATAAATACTCGCCAAAAAAAAAATCGTATTTTTGTTGGTCAATGTGGGGGATGCGAGAACTATGAGAGTGTGAGGATTATATGAGTAAATATGGCATCCTGCAATTTCTGCTGCTAGAAAGAGCAACAAAAGCCCTTTAGCGCGACTTCCTACAGGCACAAGCCACAAACAGCACTTTCAAATAAGGTCAAAATAAACAACGGGCCTTGTCATCAAGTTTCAAGCCCTACAGGAAACATTTTTGGCTGCCAAAAGCACAGGCTTTACTCACTTCGCTTTACCCCTATCGACTTTATCTTCTATCATTTCTCACGTATGCACAAATTATCATCATCAGCCTGACTGCGCCAACTGCAGGGCAAAGGCCTCTCCCACGTTCCGCCAAGCAGACCTGTTCTGCGCTTGCTCATGCCACATTGTGCCTGCTAACTGATTATAATCTCATGCCAACCTAACTTTCTGTCTTCCCTTCACAAGCTTGCTGTCTCTTGGAATGCAGTCTGTGATCCTTAATGACCAGCGGTTATCTTGCCTTCACGCTATGTACTCTGCCTATGACCATTCGTTCTTCTTGATTTCGACTATGATGTCCTTAAACTCCCTTTTGTTTTCTGATACACTTTACTCTCCTCTTGTCTCTTAAGGTTACGCCAATCATTTACCTTTCCACTGTTCACTGCATAGTCTTCAATTTAAGTTGAGCCCTGTTTGTAAGCCTCTAGGGTCCTGCTCCGTAGGTAAGCACCGGTAAGATGCAGCTGTTACATACCCTTTCTCTTGAAGGGGGGTAAACTACAAAGATTATTTCAACGCAAAAATATACTTTGCCCTGTAAACTTAAACTGACTGTAATACGAGCATCAACAGTGTTGGATGAAGATGACATGCGACTTACACTGACACCGCCGCTTTGGGGGCAAGACCAGGAAGAGCGAAAGGCCAACCAGCGCATGCCACGCACTGTGCACATAGGCGTAATTGCGGCGTGTTTCAAATCCCAAGTACAGAGCCGCACCTACAACACCAAGTGCTGCACCAGGTGCCAAGCTTATCAGCCAGAAGCGAGGGTGCGGAAAACAGCTTCTTCGCGTAACACACTGTCGAACCTGCGGAGGGTTACAATCAAAAACAAGCACAAGAGAGGTTTCTCACTGATCATCTTTGTGAAACTAAAGAATGACGAAGATTACATGCTATGATCCCCCTTCAATTCCCACTGTTACAATTTTTTCATGCAAATTGTTGAAGATGCAGTTTAAATTTTTTGAAGATGGTTCCATAGTGCCCCGTCGCAGTGTAGGTTTAGAAGAGTGCCACGTGAGGCAGTACCCAGTATGGTTTTCATGTAGACATAGCTGGCTACATGAGCACACAGAACTGCTTTCACATGAGCATGTTTTGGACAACTCTTTTCAGTGAAGGCTTTCTGGGTGCTGCTATAATCTCCGCTGGGAGGTTGCAAATATGCACGACTCCCCAAAATGCACTGCCGAGGCAAGGATGTCAGCCCTTGAATTCTCGTGCAAGTCTGCCTCATTTTTTTTTTTTTTTTCTGCTAGAAGAGAACATTTTCCAGGATCATGGCAGCCAACACAAACTTGTGATGCAGGTGGGTGTTCGTTGTACACACAAAAACCAAAGACTGTGCTTTACATGCTGTAGCATGACACACACTTGAAGATTGACTTTAAATATGTTCTGAGCTATATTAATATTTTATAGACAATGCATGTGGGTCCACACAAATATATTTCACAAGTTAGCTTGCTTTCAAAATTTTCTGTCGGTACTCAGTACTCCTTAACGGTAATGCTAGCACTTAAAATTCCGAGAGCACAATCGACCGATTAAACAATAAATATTTTTTTATTCTTTGATCAGCCCTACGATTAAATAGAATTGCATTAGCAAACATACCCAGGAGCCAAATACGAGTGTCAAGCCCAGTCCAGCCGGCAGTGCAATGACCAGGAATCCCGTGCGATCATTCTCAACAGCGATGGCAATGCACAGAGTGCCGAAAGTCGACACCAGTGTTCGCAAGGGCATGGACACCTCTGCCAGGCAGAGAAGAGTCACCCAAAGCGACACCACAGCTGTCAGGAAGTCGCAATACTGCAGCACATTTGGCCTCAGTATGCAGATGGGGGACAGGTCCGCATCACATGCGTGGTACAGCTGAAAGCAGTGAAGACAACGTATGCTAAACTACAGTGAGCACATGCATGTTAACACTACAATCTGCAAATATCCAATGGACACAACACAAGAGTGAGGTGCAATGCGTAAGTCAACATGGCACTTGACAAAATTAAAAAACAAAATTTTTTTGATCAGTTTTTATGAAATTTTATGGTTTATGTATACATATTTGCGTCCTAACTCATGACATGAAATTATTTTCTACTAATATGTGTTGTTCTTAAAATGCAAAATATTCTGTCTGCCTGCATGGGAGCAAGATTTTTTTAAAACCGAGTGAGTTACAAAATAAATCAGCATATCACGACAATGTGGTATGAGAACCATGTGCAGTGCAACGAAAATGGCTGTTCTAAACCCATTAGAACCGATTTTATGGTATGTTAGACATTCACGAGTGAAATCCCACCTTGAAATTAATTTTTTTTTCGTGTACAAAGGCAGTGCGGCACCAACAGAAGACAAGCGCCATGAGCACTGACTCTCATGTGAATAATTTATTTCACACACACACAAAATGTATTTAAGTTGGGAAGATGACTATATACCAACTTGCCGAAATCGCCAGATTAGTTATAATTTGCTCACTCGTGAATGTTCAACGTAGCATAACATTTGTTTAAATGGGATGGGTTTAGAACATCCATTTTTGCTACACGGCATGCAGCTCTTATTGCAAATTATGGTGACGCGCTGATTTACTTTGTAACTCACAGTTTTGAAAGGCCCTTGCTCCCTCAAAGACACATAAAATAGTTTGTATTTTAAAGCTACACATTACATTATAAAGAAATATATAACAGAAATTTTTCAAGAGAAGTGTCCACCAAAGTTGGTTCTGGGATCAAACTTTTTGTTCGATACATATAATATAACCTTTATTAAAGAGGTCATGACAACCAATTTTCAATCACAATTCATTTTGTATGTGTGTGTATGTGGAGGGGGGCTAATCTTTGTGCGTTGAAAAACAAGCTGGCGAAAGTTTTGCATATTTGGTAGAGCACGTAATCTATATTTGAATATTTTATAAACACGTGAGAGGCTTCACAGTTGGCCAACAATTCTCGATGTAACGATGCGCTCGCTGTGCGAATGTCTGCATTGCGGTGAATCATTTTGTTCCCTAGTCAGCTGCACATACAACCGAGTGTTTCAACTATCTTCAGCCATTTTAACTTTCTTCGAATTTTATGATTTGCTAAAACTTGGACAGAAGACAATGGCTCCGCTCCACACAGCACACAACATTACGTACGCCATGGAAAATTGCAGTTGCGGCCTGTGAGTGGGGTCTACAGCTGACCACTTCTTGTTTTTTTTGTTTTTTTTTTCCCGCACTGAAATAGTTTTGCACACTGCATTTTTCGTGTATGCATAGGCACAATACACTGTCTACTTCTGCATTTTGCTAGAAACTGCGAATTGTTGGTTGACAGTGCCATGGCACCTTTCAATACGATCTAAACTAGGTGCAGCACACATACAGTAGCAAATTCGGAACAGATTCCTTCGAGAACTAGTATTACCAAATGTGCACGCAGAAAATTCGCATCTTTTGCTGCTATGAGGGGCCAGTGTAGGTAGAGTAAAGCTTCTCAATCACAACTCCTTTTAGCACATATTTCTTACAATCTTGCACCACCCTGTATCTCTCAATGACATGAAACTTTTTTCATGAGTATTATGAGGTCTTGATTTCCATGACCTTTACTTGGCCCGAGAACCTGGCAGCCAACAGCTACGATGAACCCAAAATGATGATGCTCATACGCAACAATGATGAGGATGCATGATTAACACATGATGATAATGATAAGCTACAGATGAAGAGGATGGGTACACTAAATGAGCACACTAATTGTGGGCATTTAGTGTACCCATCCTCTTCAATATGTATAAGTTCCTTTTACTAAAACTTTATGCAATATTCATTACGATGCAGAAGCACTACAAATATGTAAGTCTGGTAAAATATTCGATAAAGTTGGCAGGTACGTCATCTTAGTACAGAGAGGGTCACACATCTCTTTACAAAGAGTGCAGTTAGTCAAGAATAAGTTACTGAAAAACTACAGACAGCTAGTACCACTGAAACACAATGTTACCATGATGGAAGTTAAAAGATCTGTGTTTTACAAAAAATGCCGATGACTTTGCCAACAGCTCTATTTGACTCGCAATATTGATCTTAGCAAAGTAATTTTAAAAAAATCGCAGCATATACACGAAGTGAATCATAACGCGAGGGCAAAGCAGTGAGATCATTCGATGTTACTATAAATCACCCATGACATTGACCACTCATGCTGCAAATGAGTGCCAAGCAGCGTACAGTTATACACGACGTTTATTGGTCATAAATGGTATGCTGTGTTGAGTTCTTAATTTCATTTTGCCTTTATTATTACTGCTTTGTGGACTCCAATCTAGCCTGATCTTGGCAAAGACTAGGTCTGGGCGAGTTCTCCTGGTGGTTGTTGGTTGTTTTCAGTCATACGAAATGCATTGTAGAGAATATCAAGACATTATATGCTGCACAAGCCAATCATTGTCTGTGATCATCACCGTCACCATCTTCATCATCATGACGTATAGTGGGTACCTCGCATATGCTTTGCAGTGATGGCAGAGTGTGTGGTCTGAAACGCACTTGTCCTTCATGGTCATCAGCATCATCGGCGGCTACGGCACACAATGCCAACACCCCTTAAACGTGGTCAACTTTGTATTCCGTGAAAATTCAGAGTAGGAGAGCTAACTCAATTCTTTCTTTTCCTATACAGTATGCAACAGAAGGAAAGCCATATCTGCATGACATCTCTCTATGCAGCTTGTTAATTGCTGGATGCCCTTCAATGAAGGCAAAGTTTGACTCTCAAGGTAACGAAGTAGTCGGCAGAAAAAGAATCAAAATGTGACAGATCTAACAGTAGACAGTGCTTCAACCAAAAGATCTCCTCGCCACAGTCCTTTCTTCATTGTCTCAACACTCACCACAGAAGCGCACATAGTGGTGAGGTAGACCAGCCCCTCAAGGAAGTGGCGCCGATAGAAGGCCAGCAACACAGCAGGCATGAAGAACACATTGCTGATTGTCAGCAGCAGCAGTTCAGTCAACATGTGCGAATAGTGACGGGCTTCACGGTTATCTGTACACCCCCACCCACGGTAGCCTGTAACAAAGGACCCTAATTTTGAGCCTACAGTACAAGTACAATAAAAGGGGTTATTTCCATCCATAATGCTCAAATGTAGCTTAAGTGGCTACTTTATTCATTGATTTCTGAAGGCCAAGACACGAAAGACCTCTACAAACAAGTGTGTGTGGCGTGTCGGGAGCAGGTAGAAAGTAACCTTGAAAAGAAGGGAAATCTGGTCTAGTTGGTAATAGTTCATTTTTCGGTAACTCACAGCACAAGAAGGACAAAGACGCAGCCGAAGGATAAGACAACACAAACGCTCGTGTTGTCCCCCCCCCTCCCCCGAATTTTCTTACTATGCCCCTGCACGAGAACAGTACGTATGTAGCCTTTTAGCAAGAAACATGATGATGATTCAATCAAAGTGCCAAGTCACATGTTATGTCAAAGCAATGAAGCTGCGGACAAAGACGTCTCCATCTCAACTGAAAGGCTTTAACATTATTTAGCATCCCTGCTCATTCTTCTCCTTTCAATTTTTACACCATGCCAAGCAGCATCCTACCAGACGTGCAGTAGCAGCTGCTGAAGATCATCCCTCCACTGATGTACTGGAAGCAGCGGCCAAAGAGGCCGCATTTGTTGTTCAAGCAGGCTGTGGAATTGATGGTGAGTTCCACATGCACCGATTCCATCTCGCAGGGAACCCAGTTTGGCTCACTGTAAAAACATGGGATGGCAGAGCCAGCAATACTAATATGACACAAATGTTAAAGGTCCGTCGCCAGCTGTTTGGTAAGCTGTCGTGGGTAGTTTGCAGTTTGTAAAGACATGAAAATCCGGCATCAGAAAGACCGCATTCAAGCATTGAACAGAGAACAGCATGCGTGATGCGTTGTTAACGTTCGCGGCTGGGAGATCAACAACGACAAAAACCCGCCAAGCTTATGTAACACTGGCAGAAAAAGCGAAAGCTCACGTCATAAAACTGTAAAAGGTTTTAAATTTGCAGACAAGGTAGCAAACGCAATATCTGTAGTAACATATTCGCACAGCACAAGAAAACGAAGACATAGACACAGCACAGAAACAACATGCAGCACCTGTGTTGTGTCCTCCCTAAGTCTGCGCTTTCTTGTGCTGTGCAAACATGTTGATTCCAATTTGGGAACTAGTCTAAGCATACATTTTACCTGTGGCAAACATAATAACAACGCTTTTTCCCACAGGAAACTGTTAGACACAGGTGATACAGAAGGTATTGCGGGTGTCATGTTGAGTCTCGCGCAGCCAGAGCCCTGCTAGCGACGCTAATACACTGTCTAGCCGCGTCTGCGCTGATGCAAAGGCTTATCCGTCATGGAGGACGCCGCCCTCCTCCCTTATAGAGCAACACCACGTAGCAGGCCGCGATTTTTTTCTTTCTTTTTGTTCACTTCGCGTCCCCTTCATCGCTCACTCCTCAGCGGTGCAACAGTGTGCCTCTTCCGAAACGTGCACTCATTAGTGCGATTATTATGAACATTTTCTGACAACCGGATTATAACCAGTCTCTCATTTTGGGGGACTCCACAGTAAGTGGTATGCATGTACAAGGGTTCTATGGGAAGGTGAACAGCACCTTTACGTTATCCGCGCGCTGTACAAGAGCTGCAGCGAATCACTGTTTTAATTTAGCGGTAGCCAGAAATGCCTACGGTCGAAGGCTCATAGAATTTCCCGGCGCTCTCATATGGAATGCGATACCGACTGATGTGAAAGAGGCTAGAAATTTTTTATTGGCCATGAAGCATGCACTTCATGCGAACTTTCTAAGTAATACGTTTGGATAGTCATTTAGTATTATTATTATTATTATTATTATGATTAGTATTATTCTAGTGCTATTATTATTCTGTGCTATAAATAGCTATGTTCTGCGCTATGTTTCTTTGTATAGTTCAATCATGTGTTTTTTGCTTTTTTTTTGTCTATTTTAAACATTGTATCCAGTTTGATGTCCTTTGTCGCTGTGTAACTGCTTGCGCAAGTATGTAGGTATGTCACACAATTGGTCCCTCTACTAGCCAGTTAGGCTATGGGACCAAACAAGTGTTTGCGAAGTTTTTTGTTACATGGATGTGAAAGTTAAAATAATAAAAAAAAACAGGAGTAAAAAAAGACTGCATGTAACCAGTTGTGCACTGTAAGCAGTTACATTATAAGCGGTCTGCACTGTATTTTGTTTTCTTTTACCACACATTATCTACATTTCTTTTAATGTTTTTAAAAGCAAGATGACATGTGCTATTAGATTTAACCAAGGACTGAGGAATATTGCAGTATTTGCATTCACTTAGACACGAATTCAGAATATTCAAAATTTCAAACTACAGTGAACTCCCTTTAAGACGAACTCGAAGGGACCATGAAAAATTGTTCGTCTTATCAGATGTTTGTCTTATCAGCAGCACCCTCGAAAAAAGAATTGGCTACATACCTAGGTGCATGTAAATATCTTAGTTCAAAACAAAGTATCAAGTACACTTACAGTGAAGAAAAAAGACACAAAAATAATTTATTTCAGGGAGTAACCTGATAGGCAACTGCGTTCAAGTGCTCTTGCTCGGCTTTATCCAGTCGATAATGGACGTCTGTTGCAGGTCCAATCGTTGCAGGTCACTTCGTCAACGGCGGCGGCCTCACCGGCAATAGATCGTCTTTTTCTGAAGCGATCGAGCCATTCGTCGCTGCAGGCAAACTCGATGTTCATTCGTAGGGCAATTTCCTCCGCTTTTGCCTTCAGAACTACACCGTTCAGAGGCAGATTCAGGCTACGAGCACGTTGGATCCATGCGAGTAGAGCATCCTCCAAGCCCTTGTGCGCTGCCGTCCGCATCTTCTTTCGCTTCGGCGCGAAGTCTCCATCGCTCAATGCAGCGGTTACCCGCGCACTATCCTTCACAATGCCCGTTAGCGTGCTCTTCGCAATTCCAAACTTGCGTGCAATCTCGGTCTTCGTGAGCTTGCCAGCTCTCACTTCGGACAAAATTTCTGCTTTCCTTGAAAGCTCGAGTCGCTTTTGTTGTACAGTTGGCTTACTGGCCATTTTCAACGAGACAAGCGAAGCAAACAAAGCGCATGGAATAGAAAACGTGCGATCGCAGGCTCGGCGCAGAGAAAGAACTCGTTTCCTCGGCGATGGCGGCAACAGCGATGGCGAGGGCGGAGAGGGAGAACATCCACGTGGAGAGAGCTGTGGCTGTAGGACGCGAGCTCACATGTTCCCGCTGAGAAACGGCATTGATCATGAGAGCTGCGCTCTTCGCAAATAGGGAGTCTCGGTCGTGATTTTGTTTTTTTACTTTTCCCCCTGCTTGCTTCTTCACGGCCGATAGCCGATCTCAAAACTCTCTCGCTCTCTCATTTTCTTCTTGTTTGCTTTGCCGCTCGCTCTGCGGGTCAAAGTGCAGGTGATGCAGCGGGCCATTCTTTTGTCGCTGCCTCCCTCCCTCCACCGTGGCGCGAATTCGCTTCGCGCCGTTGCTGCTTTTGTATTTTCTTTCCCTCCAGCCGCGGGAACGCCCCTCCAAGATTGCCATAATTCCTCTGTAGAATCGCCTTGGTCTCCCGGTCTCCGCGAAAGTGTTCGTCTTAGCAGAAGAGCAGGTGCAAGGCTGTTCGTCTTAAGCGGATTTTTTTTGCATTGGGTCTATGGAAAACCAAACAAACCTTCTCACGTTGTTCGGCATAAGCGAGAATTCGTCTTAAACGAGTTCGTCTTAACGGGAGTTCACTGTATTCTAAACAAACAATTACACATATACTTGAGAACATATAACCTAACCCATCCAGAGAAAATCTGCCCTGCCACTAAGTCACACTTCCAGGTTCAATGTACACATTAACTTCACCTGATTTATTTTTTAAAGTTTAGAACCATGTTATAAAAACTTATGTGTGCTAAGCATAGTAATTTTTAAAACAGAATGCACTATACTAGTTATAATTTGCATACTACTGCTATGCAAATCCTGCTGTATTTCAAGTTGCTTCCACTTCACTTCGAACCAAAAAATTTATTCACACATGCCTAGTTTGTACTTCTTAAAGATATATGCATGTCAGTTAAGCCATGGCAGAAATGTTCAGTTTAAGTCCGTAATATGTGCTCTTATATATACACTATTCAGAATATTCGATGTGAAATTATTCGACAAAGTCACTACTCACTTTAAATTTCCTTAAAATCTCAAACTTGCTACTTGTCCATCCTCAGATTTAACATCTGCAATCCCCTGTTTTGCAACAACTTGTTGATTTAACTTTTAGTACTTTTTATTCCAACAACCCTAATTTGCGTGTCATTAGACCGACTTGAGGCTAAAAGACTCACCTGGAATTCCCACTATCATCAAGATAGCACAGTGGCAAAAGCCCCAGGTACCAGAGCCCAACCTCGGGAAAAGGAACATGCAGCTCCGTTCTGTAGTTGCCATCGCTGCTGGTGTTCACTTGAAACTTGTTACCCCACTCCCACGACTTCTGGTCCTCTTTGAGTGGAGGTCGCGCCCCGTACGCCAACACCATCCGCAGGCTCACATTCGTTGTCCCGTGCTCGTCCTGTAGTTCAGTGTGCAAGCCATTTAGAAACGCACTCTGTGCAAGCAGTAATTCTTCAAATCAACTTGAATCGCATATTTATTTTCGGTCCACACAATATCCCCTTCAGTGGTAGTGTATACAATTGTACAAATAAATTTCAGAGGCATGTCCCACATCACGTGTTTCTTCAAATGGCTGGTAACCCAGTGTGCACATTCATGCAGGCTTCCCAAGCGGTCAGTTGACTTCATTGCGCCACATATTGCTGCAGAGGATAACTTTGCTAGAGATACTGCCATGTTAAACAATCGTTCTTACTGCACTCCAGGACCAAGATCCAGATCATCTCTTTGCTTGAAACGAATACAATCAAGAACCACACTGAGCAGGCATTTTGGGCCTAATATTATATTAAAGCTGACTGACTGCGTAATAATTCGATAATCATTTACATTACTGGAATTATTAAGAAAAATAATTATTACTGGAGTATTAAATTACAGCACAAGACTGTGTTCATTGCCGGATCACGGAAATGTCCTTGCCCTGCAGTGCGCGTAGTCATTCTGATGATCATAATAACTGGAACTTACACAAAACAACACATTTCTTCGTTTTATTTCTTGCAAGTGTAATGCTAAGTACCCTAGAACCATGCCAAGCGAATTTCGTCTATTTGCAGACAGTGCTATCATAATTCGTGCCTGAGAGGAAATACAGACAAAAAAGCGTCTCTCAAAAAAAGCTATCTGTACAGTTTAAAATGCTCACAGCTAAGTGGCCCGTGTTATTTCATTCTGTCTCGTCTTGCAGCACTGTTTCCTGCTTATGATCATAAACCAACAAGCCCAAATGCATGTTCACAGACCTACTGGAAATTTGGAATGTTGGATACTATCTTATGTACCATAGAAACCACTACAGAATATATTGAAGTTAAGTACCAAGCAATACTGTGCCATCATCTTGGATTCACCAGAAAAGACACACTTAGATAATCAGAAAAAATATTAAACAACAATAACAGTACTCAGAAGCAGATGTTGTATAAAACAGCCTACCAAGCATTAAAAGAAATATGCATGTTATAAAATAATAAAGCAGTCATACATATGCCGAGCAGAAGGTTTAAGGCGTAAGTATGGAAGCCCATATGATAAATTGTCTTTTTTTCATAACGGTAACATTGAAGCAGTGAAACTGTGGACTGTGGCAATCCCACTCAATACCATTTTTCTTCTGCTAGAAGAACATACAAAGCACATAAATGCATATTGCAAAGGTCAAAGTAATAAAATGCAATTTGCACTCCGAGCCGTATGCCAATATCACAAAAAAACTAAATTTCCTTTTCTCACCTTCTCGGGACTGATGAGATGCAAATTTATGGACAGTGTACCACCAGAGTCCAAGACGGGAAACACTCGGAATGTGATGAGTGTCGGCTCGTGCAGGCTCACATTAAAGCCAGAAGTGAAGTTGGATTCGTCAGGTCCAGGATCCAATCGGTAGCCATATTCGAATGTATCAGGCATGTTCACATGCTGGCAAAAGATGCGGGTGAAAACCATTCAATGAAATGTCCAGCTTCAGGTTAGAACTGCTATGCATACTTAACGATAAACACTTGAAAACCAGCATTTCATAATTAAGATTTTATTTTTTTGTGAATGGACTCGGCAAACCTATTTTCACGTCTATCAGTCGCAGAAGCAATGAAAAGTCATCTATTTTTGTTCAATTGGCTTATCATGCCATATGTCACAGCCTCTTAGGAAGAAATGTGGAACTTATTAGAACAAACATTTACTATACAAGGAAAGTGCAAAAATATGCTAAAACCTAGGTAACACTGCATTTAGGCTTTTGGGTATGTTAAGTCCTTTAGTTAACATTTCCTAAACATTCCACTGCTGCTCGCTTGAACTACCCACTAACATACCTGCAAGACAGATGTGTCTTTGTAGCTCTGAAGCAGAGTTGTCACATGCAACCTAACTAACAAGCAAATAATCATTACAAGAGAAGCCTGAAAAAAGGGGTGCGACTTTTGCAAAGAAGTCCAACAAAAGCATAAATAACTAAACTTCTTCATTATGAAAAATATGCTTTTCTTATGTGTGACTCAAATGCGAAGGGGAGCTGAAAAAAAATTCTTTTAATTATTTTGTACAGTGCAAATATGAACAAAAGATATTTACTTTCTAACATTAGCTCCATTCAGTTGACTGCAAATCTGCCAGTGCATGATTAATGTTACTCGATTCCTTTGTATGTTTGACATCACTCAACTACTTAAAGTCATCGACATATAGGCTTGGTGAACATAATTATCAATAAAATAACTGCATCTGCACAAAAAAAGGCCAATAAGCCCAAAAATACAAAAAGTGGCAGGGAAATTCTACAAGTGATTCGACGAAAAAACAAGCCCAAGTCCACTTCTTATAAGTGGAACTGGCAACTCTGCTCTGAAGATCCAAACGTTACTCAATATACTTAGTGGTGCACAACTTGTAGTGCACAATGTGAGCTCACCGCAAGTTCACGGGAATGGCCAGCAAGAACTGGGAAATTTAGGCACTCGTAGATACTCCTGGAGAACCGTCCCAAGTGTGGTTGCATTGGCACTAAACATCTTCTCTAGCATTTCCAGGTTCTCCTTCCTTCGGCTCTTTGCTACAGGGCTTGTTTGCGCTGACCTGCAGTCTGATGCACACCAACACAAAAGAAACGTTAACACGCTGCATGACAAACGCATGAGTTCACGATAACAACCTTTGCAACCCGTAGCAATTTTTTTAAATGTTCATTCTTTCTGCAAACTACAAATGACTGGAACACGCTAACCAATGCCAAAGTTTTGCAGTCATATTTAGTTTTATTTTCTTCGAGCTTCAATGACAGTGCATAAATTATACACATATGCTCGGAACTCTTGCACGTTTCACTAGTTTTGTACTGCGAAACGTTAAGTGCTTCGTTCTTGCTTTCAGATGTTGTACGGACAATTAAGCCTTCTTTGGCTTTCTTCACCTGTTCGCTTTTATGTTCTTGTTAACTTGTAACCCCACACAGCGAAAATCCCTGAAAGAAATTGGAGGACTTATAAATAAATAAAAATGATCACACTAACTAATGAACCGCAGGCCAAATGCTGCTCGTCCTCATGCATGTCCAGTCACTGTTACGTCTTTTGTTTATTTCTCTGGAGAGCCAGACTGCCATGACATTTCCAACAATATCCCAGTCGCTACAGGCTCATATGGCTTGTGAAAACAGTTGCCAAACACTGCAGATTGTAAAGAAGTGAGTAGCCCAATACTTTTCTTAACCTGCTCCAGAATGTGCTATCAATGTGTTGCAGTATGTGATGCATACAAGTGGCTGACATTGTTCTGCTGACCTAGAGATTGAATGTTCAATTCCTGTCACATTTCTAAAGTACAAGGAAGTTTGCATACTTTACTATAAATTGATGCAAAGTCTACGAAATAGCATGCCTCCTACTCTCACTGGCATGTAAAAGCCCTGAATTTCATAAATAGTATTTCTCTTTTTTGAAATGTATGCTTCTAAGGTGGGTCTTAAAGAAGCGTGCAACGCTGGGACAGTGAATCAAACTTGCTTGCGATGGCAAACAGTGCAGAAAATGATAGACTCTGTCCTCATCCTGTGCACTTGACATTTTTGCGTTTTGAGCGATGCAGAAAATGAAGACAGATGAAAGGAACACACGACATGTGCAGTATAGCCAGGCTGCTTCACTTTAAATGGGGCTGCTGTTTCTTTTTCCTTCTTTTTCTTCCAACTAAAACTTCCCCATTGTTAGAAAACACTCTGTCAGATCTGCTCCTGTTAAGCATGCTCCTGTCGAGCATGCTTTTTTTCTGTGCACATCATTATTAAAAGCAGCAAACCCTCAAGGCAATGATGCGAGAGCAAATAAAAACAATTTCAAATTTTACAATCCACTTAAGCTAAATCAGTCATTTAAAAACACTACACTTGTGAACCTGTTTTATGCCCTAAAAACATTACTGCATAATTTTCAAACAATTTTCTTGCTCCTATGTTGTGTCATACCAAATGTGTTACAGACTGTGCTGCATGGCGCACTGGGCATGATGATTGATATTGAAACATTGATACTGACATTAAGAAATTGTTACAGAGCATTGCATGCTATGCACCTGATTTCTAAATGAAGCTGCTCAAGAACACAAGTCAGTGATCCTGGTAAAAGCACAAAACTTGTCACAGTGGACCATGAATTCAAAAATTAAGTTTGAATTACGCGAAACCGTAATGCATGGGTTTTATAAATCTGCTGAAGTACTCAAGGGAATAAGATAGGCGATTAGGCTCAATGAACACAAACATGCATAGCCAGTAGCAAGGTAAACAAGTACAAGTTTGTATCATTAAGAGGCATATTCATTTTAAACTGGAACAATCACAAAAAACAGAAAACAATCTTACTGATCAGTAAACTTACCATATGGAGAGAGAAGGAATTTTGAACTCCACTGGATCATCTATAGTTGGTTGGACTAGAATGTAGTTCCATGAATCCACAGCTGGAGTCATGGTGCCTCCGCAGATCGCACCCTCCGAACAGTTAACTGTGATAGTCCGTTGCACAACCTCCGCGTCAACAGCCGTCGTCCTCTTGCGCCGCAGGCAGAACTTCGGCAGAGGCACTAATAATCAATGGGCATGAGTCAGCAGTGCTGTTGCCTTGAAATTTACACTCGGATATGTTGAAGTCCAGGCTCCACAACTCCCGCGATGTTGCAAACCTTTGAGAGGACAAGAAGTACCTGTATAAGGTACCCATTCTGAAATTTATACTTAAGCTCAATCAAATTATTGGTTCTAAAGGCTAACATAACACTGCATATGATACAACCTTACCAGGAGCTGCTTGAATTTTCACTGCGGAATATGTCAGATGAATGCAGGATAAGTGACCCCGAAACCTATAAGTAAATTATATATCTTGTATTATAGTGGCTGCTTTTAAAATGTCTGCCAATTACTCCTTTTGCTGTCTAATTATGTTTCCATTGATTCACCTACTGCTGTCCCATTTCACCGTAAATGCAGACATGGCTCATTACAAGGACAGTGAATTAATGATTACCAATATGACTGTCACATAAAGAATGGCTGACCCACCATGGTGGTTATGGTGCTCGACTGTTGACTCAAAGGTCACGAGATTGAAGCCCATGCAACTTAGATTCAGGCGCAAATTGAAGAACCCCAAGTGATTGAAATCTCCAGAGCTCTCCACTACGGCATCTCTCAATAATATCACAGTTTTGGGACGTTAATCCCCAACAATTATTATTATCTAAAAGAGAGCTTTATCAAGCTGTGAAATGCTCAGATTCAAACTGTGTAGATACAAGCAGCTTCCATGTAAAAATTTCGTTTCAAAAATTTATATTAAAATAAGCGATGTAGCTTGAAGTCATCATTTTGTGTTTGAAAAGCAAGCGAATGGATCAAACCTCGTGCAAAAGTACATTTTTAGCATCAAAACTAAAAAAAAACAACCATCACCCATCAGAAGTGAACGACTCAAGTTGAGCAACTCCTGTGCAGGACTTCCAAAATAATGCACTAACCACAGTATGCCGTAAAGTCTCATATCCAATACACGGGGACTTGCATCATATAACTAAAAACCTCCAGGCATTCATGTCATTTGCTTAGGCAATGTTAAAAGGCTACTACAAAGAAAATCTCACAGCTGCCAGCCCTGCGACTTTGTCAAGCAGCATGGAAAGTTGGATGACAAATGCTAATATTTGGTTAAACTGAGCGGTGAGACAAGACAAACAAGCGCAGACTAACAAATGAGTTTACTGAAGTATGAAATCAGCCTTTGTAACAGCCTCAGCTCACATGACATGTCGCCCTAGAGGTTAATAATGGAAGACCTAAAAGCCATGAAAAAGGAAAAGCACATGAAGGAGTTGTCCATGAAATAGCTAAATGCTATTAAATAAGACATTTGACAGGCCACGAAAAAAAATAAATAAAAAAACACAATGCGCATGAGGACAAATGTGAACACGGGATAAAACCACGTAGACTAGGCTGGTTACGTGGCGCATGGAAAAAAGATACAGAAACTTTTGGTCAGTGAGAATATTCGATGGGTGGCTGATGCATCCCTCCCCTTTTCTTCTGATATGGAATGCCTTGATAATCCTGCTTCGTCAAGGTTGCTTCAAAGTTTGTCTGGCCTGAACCTGCTTGGACTGACACCAGTGCCACAAAGTTCATCGGTATGTATATGAAAGCTGACAATAGCTGGAGATATTGATACAAGCAATAGTTCTACTATCAATAGTTCCAACTATATAGGAGCTATTGATCTCCACAGGTCAGACACCAGTGAGAGACAAGCCAACCAGTCAAGTCGAGCTGTGCTCCACCTATCACCAGCTGGTGCAAACATACAGATGTAAACTTTGAAGCTTCGGCTTCAGTACAAGCCAGTCCAGACCAGGCAGCAGGGAGTTTGTATTAAGCTGCCAGCTGTACATATACCACTCACTGATTTAGCACTAAGTTGATCAAAAACTTGGAGGACGCTTGAGCTTCGCCTTCAAGAGTAGAACACAATAATGTAATTGAACCCTGCGCACATTACCTTCTCAAATGGTAGCCTGGCTTCAGTTCTCGCTGAATATCTCAACCGTGCTGTAAGGAAACAAAGAACTGTCCGCGTGGCATTGGCCATTTCAAAGTATCCCATAATTCCTACTGCAAATACGCAGCTTATCACTTTGTCGATGCTTTTGCTGAACAAGATGATTACATATGCCTGAGTGTTTTGTAAACAGAGAGCCCTTAAAAACACCCACTCGATGTGCAATTCACAAGTCTGGACCCCTGGCGCAATTCCATTCTTCTGTCACGCAATATTACATGCGTTAAGAGACTCCTTCTTTGACATAATATTTATACAGTGTTCTATTCCTAAGTGCTTTCACAAAATAGCGTGGCTCTGTGATATATTGTCTGCTTGTTACTAAATGACCTGAACTCAATCCTCACTCGAACCCAAATATTGTTATTAATTGTTTTATTTGCATTCTTCTCTATTTATGGGTCACAAACAAGGTAATTTTTTTTATTTGCATCTTTTTCTATTTATGGGTCACAAACAAGGTAATTTTTTGCTCAAGACTAATGCCACCGACACTACGACCACACTTTCTGAGAATACTCTCTAACGCTATCCCGTTAAAATCAAAGTAAGCCTTTTTTTCCCCAGTTTTATTATGGGTCAAGAAAGCACTCCTTTGATCTAGTTGGTACAAGCTTAACGTATGTTGTGGAATGTTGCGCTGCATAGCTGTCATCACGGACTTCAACAGAAAGCAGACAAGAGCAGATGGAGGTGGATGCCATTACAGGTCACTCACCTAAAGTAGGTAGGCTTGACAACATGGTGTGTGGTGGCCTGGCCGGGCAGTAGGTCAACGACCTCATCCAGCAAGTATGGGGTGAGCGAGCTTGAAAGGTACACTTCACAGGGTGCAAACAGGCCCTGCATGCATCAGGGGTATTTAAAGTTATTTTTAATTTTTTTCAAAATTATACGTAAACAAGGTTTTATGCAAATGTACAGTGAGAAAATTATGCAAAAAATTATAGGCAAGGCAAGATATTTAACTATACAAATATATTGAAGATGTAAATTTTACAATTTATACAAATGCCTTGAGAATTTAAAAAAAAATGCCCCCATAAATGATGTACAACAACTCTTTTCTTCCATCTGCAGAGCAAGGTTACTTCATGAAATTCAGTGGCCACAAATTACTCAACTTACAATATGGCACGAAATCACGAAATGGGAGCCCCCGAGATCAAGTGAGGCTTAGAACAAACCAAGACCTCATCTACGGAACAATTTTGACATTGTGTGCAAGACGTATGCAACACCTTTATCACAAGTGAATCCATCTACTGTTATGTTACATATTGTCATGCACTGCTCATCTTGCAGATAAAGGGGAAGGAGATGAGCTAATCCCGGGTTTGTGACTTGTTATTCAGGCTCACTTATTTGACTGTTCTATGTAGGTACTGTAAATAAGCCCATTTTTCCAACATCTTTCTTTAACAATACCTTTCCCAGACTAGTTGGTTAATACTTGAAAACACGACTTCAGCTACAAGTCATGCTTTTGACAATACCCCCTTTCGCAAGTTTGGCTACGTTTACATACGCAACGCCAGTCGTGTCAGCCCGTGGCCAAAAGAGCACAATACTCATTATGAGGAATTGAACCTTTTGCATAGTCAATATGACTTACCCTCAGTGTGCTGTGTATGACTGTAGCCAATCACTTTGGTGAAGGCAATATAATGTTCGGTGGGTTGTTAAATGTGCCGCATCAGAGAACCAACAAAAAGTACTATTACTTTTTCTTTTCTCGGTAGTGAATGCAACCAAAACATATTTGCACACACGCTTAAAGCTTCCGAGTTCATTCTTTTTATGTGAAAATGGAATATGACCTACAGCAGCATAATGAAGCATCTAATCTCATTTTAATTAAAATGATAACTTGCATAAATGCAACACAATACTTATTTTTTTCTTGAAATGTACCACTGTATGCATTGGAAAAAAACTGTAGAAATTGTACATATATGACACTGGAAATGGGTGGGGGGATAGTGGAGCGAGACAACACACAAGCAGCAACATACTTTGAACATTAAAGACGTGTGTGCAAAACAATGGTGTGCAGTTTTCCCTGGCTTTTTCGGCAATGTTACTATTGCCACAAGATTCCATAACATGTTTGTAAAAACTTGCTTCAAATAAATATAACCTTCCGACTTCCTTTCACCACCAATGGACGTCAAACGGAGTGTAGTGATACCAATGAGGAAAACTTTTTTATATATAAAAAAAACTTTTTCCCTAGAAGTGGACAAAACATTCAAAAAATCAAAGCGTGTCCAAATTTGTGAGCTTTATGCAGTATGTTGGAGAGTGAGCAGGTTTGCAGAGCGATTTAAACAGAGATGTTGCCCTTGAAAAATGTTTTTTCCTCCAATGGTTGGGTTAAGGAAATAAAATTTAATGCATTTATTCAGGTTTTGATGCAGATTCTAAATTGCTCAGTATATTTTTTATAATGGAACGGCAGCACAACCACACACAATATATTTTTCACAGCTGCATCGAACAAAACATATGCTATTTCTAAACGTTTCTAGCATAATTCCCATGAAGATTTTCGGCACTCTTTTTTTTTTTGTCAAAAAGTATGCAGCAAGATTGCTACAAGGCTGATCTAGTCGATGATGCTATTTATTTTCTTATAGTGTCGTTTATCAAATTATAATTCTTGATAATCATAAATAGTATAAAGCAAAAAGTTTTCATCGATTATTGAATTTGGTTGTTAAGCATTCGAAGTTTGATTAGAACAAACAAATTCACTCTATTGGCTAGACTAGCTCTCAGGAAGCCTTGTCACATACTTTGTTATTGTGTTTGACAAAGATGTCGCCAAAAAGCACCGTAAGAAACATTCCATCAGAACTTGCATGTTTTGCTCTAATGCAGATAAAAATTTACTTGATTCGAAATCTGCAGAAAAAAATCTGAATAATAGTATTTGATTTTATTCAGTTACCCCAAATAATAAAGAAAACTTTTTAACACACACATCTCTCCTCAATAAACAGGTGCACTGACAAAATAGTCTTTCGTGCCTTTTGCAAAATCCGTTGATGATGATCTAGCGTGAACGCTGCTGCAAACCACTGTCCGGGGTCAGGCGATGTGATGTTGATGAAGCGTAGTTCCGAGTCAGTAGGGAAGTAGAGGCTGCGCAGTCGCTGTCGCTTGGTAACGAAGCCATCGGGAAAAGAAGCATTCAGGGGACTCAACACGGGCAGCCCTGCATACTGAAGGTACCTAAGAAAGCACAGGTTGCACATAATGATTTTCAGGAAAAACATCGATGTGGCCATGACTTGGTCACCCACCACTTTGCGGGTTTCTGCAAAAGATAGAAGTAAAGGGTCTATTGTGCCTGCACATATATGAAAAATGGACGGTGAAGGAATATCCCTTTAGGCGGCAGTGTGTACAATTGTAAACATTAAATTAAGAAAAACATCACACACAGCATGTTCATTCAAATGCCTTGAAGTTCAGCATGCACCTGAGTGGACAGGCTTCCTGAGTGGACAAACAGCAGTCGCTTAACTTCATTGTGCTGCGTATTGCTGCAGATGATCACTTTGCTAGGGACACTACAGTGTTCGATGACCGTTCAATGTGGGGCGTTCAACAACAAATGTAGGTTTTTTTTTCTTTCTTAGTTCCAAATGAGTGCAACCAAATATAAAACTGTACATGCATTTGGGCCTAATACTTGATTTTTATGCAAGGACTGAAGGTGACTGTAAAATAATTAAATAGTTAATTACATCCTTTAACATTACTTACTCAAACTCACAGATAACAACATATTCCTTCATTTTCTTTCTTGAAATGCAATACTAAGTGCCTTGGAATCATGCAATGCAAATTTAATGCATTTCCAGAAAGTGCATTGTAATTTGCACCCGAAGGTGATATTTCATCGCAAAATGAGCCCCGGAATTCGTCTGCAGTACACTCTGCACACTGCCATCGGCCGCCATTTTGCCATGGCATGTGAGTGATGTCATTTTCTTGAGGGAGTAGAGCCATCATCTTCTACCCAAGTTTCAGCCACTACAAATCCGTCAATTTTCAAAGCCAAGCTGAAGAAACCTGAAAAAGCTCCACTTTACACACAGCTGACCTGATCGAGACAGCTAATAGTGCACTTCAAGTTGTAAAAGACTATGTCTACTTAGGGCAGGTAATAACTGCGAAGCCGAACCACAAGATTGAAGTAACTAGAAGAATAAGAATGGGGTGGAGCACATTTGGCAAGCACTCTCGAATTATGACAGGTAGATTGCCACTATCCCTCATGAGGAAGGTATATAACAGCTGTATCTTGCCGGTACTTAGCTACGGAGCAGAAACCTGGAGACTTACAAAGAGGGTTCAGCTTAAATTGATGACGACCCAGCGAGCAATGGAAATAAAAATGATAGGTGTAACCTTAAGAGACAAGAAGAGAGCAGAGTGGATTAGGGAACAAACGGGGGTTAAGGATATCATAGCTGAAATCGAGAAGAAGAAATGGACATCGTCCGGGCATGTAGCGCGCAGACAGGATAACCGCTGGTCGTTAAGGGTAAATAACTGGATTCCCAGAGAAGGCAAGCGGGTTAGGGGAGACAGAAGGCTAGGTGGGCAGATGAGATTAAGAAGTTTGCGGGCATAAATTGGCAGCACAGGACCGGGTTAACTGGCGGAACATGGGAGAGGCCTTTGTCCTGCAGTGGATGTAGTCAGGCTGATGATGATGATGACCTGACCACAAAGCAAATTTCTAAATACAGATGCTCACAAAGCGAGCGACTTTCTACGACACGGCTCACGAGGGCGCCAGTGTTGTCACACTTTCAGGCCGCTCGTGTGATTATAGAAATATTCATTATAAGTTTGAATTGTCAGCTGAAAATAATAAAATTTTTTTAGTAGCACGGACTGCGAAATGAAATTTTGATTGATTTGTGGGGTTTAACGTCCCAAAACCACTATATGATTATGAGAGACGCCGTAGTGGAGGGCTCCGGAAATTTTGACCACCTGGGGTTCTTTAACGTGCGCCCAAATCTGAGCACACGGGCCTACAACATTTCCGCCTCCATCGGAAATGCAGCCGCCGCAGCCGGGAATCGAAGAAATGAAATTTTGTAGCTTCTTTTTGAACACCCAAGGATTAACCCACATAACACCGATTATGAGCGAGAATTGGCTGTCATGGCCCCTTTGAACTGTTTATGAGCTTCTGACATATTCATTAGACAGTTGCTTTCTCATGTGCAATTTACTTATTACAACCAAAGGTCCTAACTCCTTAAACTTTCTTGAGCACTTTTTATCCACCTTTACAAAGGCTTGTGAAAAGGTTAGTAGTGTAGAGAGGAAGAAGATTATGTGCCGCAGTGGGTCACGCCTTTAGCGAGAGGAGCCAAGCGGGAGTGTTTGCCCTGAGTGCTGTGATTCCTGGGTCCGTTGCTGCCGCCCGCTTTCCGCATCAATAGACCTGCTGTGCAAGTACTGCTTGTGCCAATAAGCCCCATTTCAGAGTGGTGGAGGTGCTGGGTATTTCAACCTGGAACTCCACAACAGGAAACTACCTGCCATCCCAGAAATGGCTGAAGAAACCACCCAGCAAGGTATGACCCAACCTTCGATGGTCATCGTGCCCACTGCGCTACGCGTGCGCGATCCACATTTTTTCGACGGTACCGATGAGCAAGACGTAGAAGATTGGCTGTCGACATTAAAAAAGGTAGGTGCAAGCAACAAGTGGGACGACACATTGAAGCTGCAATATGTACCCTTCTACCTGAAAGAGGTAGCGAGTCTCTGGTTTAACAACCACCACTCGGAATTCGCCACTTGGGGTGCTTTTAAGCTACGCATTACCGATGTATTCGGTCGCCACGAGGTACGCAAGGTCCGTGCCAAACAGCGTCTACGGGGATCGCGCACAGCTTCAGGGGGAAGGCTTCACAAGCTACATCGAGGATGTGCTCAACTTGTGCAAGTGCCTTGATCCTTTAATGATCAAGGCAGACAAGATCAAACACATCTTGAAGGGGATAGATGACGACGCCTTCCAGATGCTGCTGGCCAAGGGCCCCCCGTACCGTGTCTGAACTCGCCACTCTTTGCCAAAGCTTCGAGGAATTGCGCAAACAACGGGTCATGACACGGCGGCCAGCGGCTACCGACGAAACTCTCGCGGCATTGACCCTAAGTGGATGATTGATTGATATGTGGGGTTTAACGTCCCAAAACCACCATATGATTATGAGAGACGCCGTAGTGGAGGGCTCCGGAAATTTTGACCACCTGGGGTTCTTTAACGTGCACCCAAATCTGAGCACACGGGCCTACAACATTTCCGCCTCCATAGGAAATGCAGCCGCCGCAGCCGGGATTCGAACCCGCGACCTGCGGGTCAGCATGACCCTAAGTGGAGACCACAACACAATCATGTCAGAAATCAAACGATATGTGCGCGAGGAGGTGGCCCGACAACTTTCGTGTCTGTCGTATCAACCGGCAACGGAACCCTCTTTTGAGCGTCTCGCGCCCGCCATCAGACAGGTGATACAGGCGCAGGTCTCTGAAGCACTGCCGCCCGTCTCTCAAACAACACCTGTCACCGCGCCATTGACTTACGCTGCTGTTGCTGCTACTCCACCATGACCTCCACTTCGGCTGACTCCCTAGCCTCTACGAGTACCAACGACGCCAGTTCCAGCAACACAACAGCGCTATAACGGAAACCCTTGGCACACAAATGACAATCGTCCAATCTGTTATGCATGCGGATATCCAAGTCACGTGGCCTGCTTCTGTCGCCGGCGCTTCGCAACGGGCCCGGCTGCAGGTCCGAGGTACTCTGACGACTCTTTCCCGGCCCCGTACAACGTGCAACGAGAAATGCCCCGTCAATACAATTGACAATCAGTGCAACGCGACCCGTCTCCATCCGAACTAGACCACCACCCTGCTGCCGACTACCGACCATTCGGTCCCCGTCGCTCATCCTCACCATGCCGCTACCATTCTCCGTCCCCAGCTGCGTCGCCGACCGAACCCCATAGAGACGAAAACTGACTGCCGCAGCTCCGGAGGCACGAACTGCGAAATCGTCACATTGTAGAAGTCCTCGCCTGTCCCCCACAAACGTTCTGGAACTGTTTGTTGAAGGCCTACGATTCTTACGCTTGTTGACACGGGTGCCGCCATATCTGTGATGAGTCAAAAACTCTGCCGTTCGATACGAAAAGTAACGACGACGCCTTCCGACGTCTTGCTGAATACCGCGAGCACGCAACCTATTCGACTAGTTGGAGCATGTACAGCGAGAGTAATCATTCAGGACGTCCTGTACCACATCGAGTTTCTCGTGTTGGCCACTTGTTCCCACGACGTGATACTTGGATGGGATTTTTTGTCATGCCACCATGCCGTAATTGACTGCGCTCGCGCGCAGATGGAATTTTCTGTGTTTTCTGATGCGTCATCTACCGACAATGAGCTCACTCACCTTGGCAAGCTTCTTGTTGCTTTCGACATAGATGTTCCCCCTCTTAGTGCCATCGTTGTCCCCGTCAATCGCACTGAATTGTCCGGCTTTACCATTGTGTTCTCCCCATCTGACGTTTTCAGTCGCCGCCACGGTACGTCTCTGCCATACGCCATTCTGCCACCTCACCAAGATACTTCCGGAATTGTCGTTTGCAATCCTAGCTCATGCCCTCTCACCTTAAGATTCCACGAAACACTGGGCTATGTTTTTCCTGTTGATGACAACGCTATTGTGCCTATTGAGTCCTACGACACTGGCCAGCAACTTCAACTGAACGCTGTTACTCCTCCTTTCACGCGGGATGACTACTCCTCGGATATCTTCAATCGTTCCATCGACAGCAAGCTTCCTCTGGATCAACGGAACCAGCTAATAACCCTTCTGCATGAATTCCGTGATTCATTTGACCTTCCTCAAAAGGCACTGAGTCAAACTAACACCGTCGCTCACACAATCTACACAGGAATGCACCCTCCTTTGCGGCAACCCCCCTACCACGTATCACCCAAGGAACGAAGTGTAATTGCAGAGCACGTAAACGATATGCTTCAGCGTGGTGTCATCGAGCCATCTTCTAGCCCCTGGTCTTCACCTGTTGTGCTAATGAAGAAAAAAGATGGTTCGATTAGATTTTGTGTCGACTACCGGCGACTGAACAAAATTACACGGAAAGATGTATACCCTCTTCCCCGCATCGACGACGCTATCGATTGCCTACAAGGTGCCGAGTTCTTTTCTTCGCTGGACTTACGTTCAGGTTACTGGCAGGTTCCGATGGTAGAGTGTGACCGTCCCAAAACAGCGTTCGTTACGCCGAATGGCCTATACGAATTCACGGTTATGCCATTCGGTCTGTGCAATGCACCTGCAACGTTTGAACGAATGATAGACAGCGTTTTACGCGGCCTTAAATGGCAGATATGCTAATGCTACCTTGATGATGTTATCGTATTTTCTCCTGATTTCCCTACACACATCGACCGTCTGCGCACAATTCTTCAGTGCCTTACTAAGGCAAACCTCCAGCTTAACCTAAAGAAGTGCCGCTTCGGGGCTCGCCAACTTACTATACTTGGTCACGTTGTGTGAAAGGATGGAATTTGCCTCGACGCGGACAAACTTCGAGCCGTAGCCAACTTTCCGAAGCCGACTTCACTCAAAGAACTTGGGAGCTTCATCGGCTTGTACTCGTATTTTCGCCGTTTCGTCCACAACTTTACATCAATAATAGCCCCACTTACGCAACTACTGAATGGTCCAGCTAATCTTTCTAACTGGACCTCGGCATGTGACGAAGCCTTCCTTACACTGCGCCACCTACTTGTGTCGCCACCCATTCTACGCCATTACGATCCAAGTGCCCCCACTGAAGTGCACACAGACGCCAGTGACGTTGGTCTGGGATACGTACTCGCGCAACGAAAGCCCGGTATTCCAGAGTATGTCGTCGCATATGCAAGCCGCGCACTCACGAAAGCGGAAATCAACTACTCCAAAACTGAAAAAAAAAAAAATGCCATGCAATTGTTTGGGCATTGAGCAAGTTTCGTCCTTACTTGTACGGACAGAGTTTCGACGTTGTGACAGACCACCACGCACTTTGTTGGTTGGCGTCGCTAAAAGATCCTTCAGGTCGCCTTGGACGTTGGGCTCTTCGCCTACAAGAATTCGACATTCGTGTCGTCTACCGCTCAGGACGAAAACACTCTGATGCGGACGCCCTCTCACGATCACCAGCGAGATCCAGCGAAGACCTGCATTCGGACGCCAACTTTCCCATCGTTCCCATTTCCGTCTCAAGCATGTCGTCTGAACAGCGGAAAGACCCATGGATAAAATCACTCCTCAACATTCTTTCCGACTCCTCATCGTCTGCGAACCCACGCACTCTTCGCCGCCAAGCCACACATTTCGAGATACAGGATGCGCAACTATACTGCAGAAACTACCATGCGGATGGCCGTAAATGGCTCTTGGTTATACCCCGCCACATGCGATCTGATATCTGTGAATATTTTCATGATGACCCACAACATGCTCACGCTGGTGTGTTAAAAACATATCACCGGATCCGCCAGCGTTATTACTGGCGTGGTATGTACACCTTTGTACAAAAATACATTCGGTCCTGTTCATTATGCCAACGACGAAAGACAGCGACCCATTCACCCGGATTATTACAGCCTCTACCGCGTCCGGCGCACCCTTTCGACCGCGTTGGAATCGATTTATATGGTCCCCTTCCGTACACTGCCACTAGAAATCGATGGATCATTGTCGTGGTCCACCATCTGACGAGGTATGCTGAAACAGCTGCACTACCTACGGCTGGTGCACGAGACGTAGCCAATTTCGTCTTGCGACGCTTCGTACTGCGTCATGGGGCACCACGTGAACTGCTGAGTGATTAAAGGCGTGTCTTTTTATCCGAAGTTGTACAACAACTCTTTCGGGCATGCCGCACAGTGCACCGCACCTCTACAGCCTACCACCCGCAGACCAACGGTCTAACTGAGCGCTTCAACCGAACGCTAGGAGACATGCTCGCCATGTTTGTCAATTCCGACCAATCGAACTGGGATGTTATTCTTCCATTTGTGACTTATGCGTACAACACCGCGACGCAGTCAACCACAGGCTTCTCGCCTTTCTTTCTTTTATATGGGCGCGAGCCATGCTCCACCCTTGACACCATTTTGCCATATCGTCCCGACGTCTCAGAGTTCAACCCTCTCTCTGAAATTGTGCACCACGCTGAAGAGTGTCGTCAGATGGCCCGATCATTCACCTCGGACAAGCAAGCACTAGAAAAAGACCGCCACGACCGCGACCAGCAAGTCGAGACTTTTGCCGTGGGCTCACTCGTCTGGCTCCGACTGACCTTCCACTCCGCAGGTCTGTCCTCTAAGTTTGGCCCCAAGTTTCACGGTCCTTATTGCGTGGTCGAACATCGATCTCATGTAACATACGTGATCGAGCCGGTCACGCCATCTACAAACAGGCGACGCCTTGGTCGTGAGACTGTCCACGTGAGTCGTCTCAAGCCCTATCACGACCCACTCCTACTTTCGTCACCTTGACTTGCCAGGATGGCTCGTCTTCGTCACCGGGGTATTGTAGAGAGGAAGAAGATTATGTGCCGCAGTGGGTCACGCCTTTAGCGAGAGGAGCCAAGCGCGAGCGTTTGCCCCGAGTGCTGTGATTCCTGGGTCCGTTGCTGCCGCCCGCTTTCCGCATCAATATACCTGCTGTGCAAGTACTACTTGTGCCAATAAACCCCGTTTCAGTAGCAATGTTTTTACTTTAATCCCGCTGCATGAAGCATCATACTTATGCACACATATGGTGTCAACAATATTGTCATGTGAATTCATGCATGAAAGTCTATTGGACGAGAGATTTGTGAAAATTCTAAATTTATGCGCAGCCTCAAAACTAATCACTGAACTCAAATGTTTTGATCCGGGGAACATTTTGGGTCCCACACAATGATTCTCCACTTTAGAAGTGTCATGATTCATCAGGGAAGATTATCACATCTGCCTCTGTAACCATGTTTTACATACAGAAGTTTTGTAGTTGGCTGCCCTTCATTTGTCCAGTACCTCTAGTATCTCTAGTGCCTGAAGGCATTACAGAAGAAAGTGAATAGGAGTACACACTGTAATAAGAAAAATAGCAAAAATAAAGAAAAGCTGCTAAGAGCAAGCATCACATTCAACAGCAGCCTTAAATGCAGACATCAGTCAGTTGAGCAATAGAGGAGAGTACGTGGCTCCGTTGTTCGAGGTAGTTGGAATAAAAAAATTAGAAAAAAATTTGGTAAGTAAAAAAGGAATGTACTTGGTGGGGATGGTCCCACTTACTTGACATGTGATGTGGTTTGGACAGAAGGTATTGTTTTGCTTGTGAATTGCAGCAAATTTTATGAAAACAACAAGGCGAGGCACTTTCCTGCATGAACAATGAAGTGGAAGGCCGAAAACTCATTTCATAGATGATACACTAGATGTGCGTGCATAGTCCGAGAGGATAAAACATGCACTGCGATTTTGGACGGATTTCAAGGTTTCAGCTAGTGTATTTGTGCCAGGATCCCATACAGCGATTGCATACTCGAGTTTTGGATGAACAAGAGTTTTCTATAAAATGAGTTTTTTGAGAGGAAAGCATCCTTGAAAAGTGTTTTCGTAGGTAGCCGAAAGTGCGATTGGCATAGTTAGTTACATACGTGACACGAGTGTGCCAGAAGAGGTTAGAGGTAAACCTTACGGCAGAATAAATACAGAATGAAACAGTTTCTAAAATACTATCGTTAATAAGGTAGTCTGGAACCTCAACAGATATAAAAGTACTGGTATCAATGTTGCTTTGAAAAATGATTTTGAAAAAATGATTTGGGAGCTTGGTGCATACGCTCAGTCAAACATAAGAAAAACAAACCTATATAATTGCTACATCATCGCATAGCTTTTAGAAAAGGACTACAAATATGTATTAAACTGAGAACATGGATATTCACTGAACATGGACTTCGTCGCATGGCCATTTACCTCGACGGCCCTCAGGCAAGGCTCCTCTGAAGTACTGCAGCCTTTTGTAGCAGTTTCACATGCACCAACGCAGGTTTCCTTTGACCGTCGGCTAGCAGCCTTGGTTTCAACCAGTCTTGGTTTCGGTTTGAGAGAGCTCCAAGAGCAACAAGCCATCATGTGCCACTAATGCTTCTAGCGAACTTCCGCACTGCCTGCATGCTCGTTTACATCTGGCATGTGCAGCACAATATTGTAGCTGTCGTCATCATTGTCACCTCGTGGCAAAGACTTTCTAGAAACTTTCACACATTCACTCCGTACAAGGACTCACGAATTGCCACTAACGCAAGTACGCAAAAGCGCAATGGCAACTTAAATGTCATAGTTTAGCTGCGTATCTTGAGCTCAGCCACAGTGGCAACATCGTGGAAGTATTGGGGTCTCCTTCAGGTGATCCTATATAATGCCAGTGTCGCAATGTGCAGTGCATGGCACTGAATTGGGCACTCAAACTCCAAAGCTCGTATATCAGTGTTCAGATTTGGTAGATGATATATGCATTTTCACGAGAATCGATCCTGTGAGTTACCTCAGCCGTGAAATTTTGTGTCAGCACCCCTTCAATAATATATTATTGTTCCTCACGGTCAAAAACACAGGCATGCGAGACATGTAGACCCACTCACAGGTGGACAATGTCTGGCCTGCAGTGGCTGCTGATGTTGGCTTTGAATGTCCAAGTGGCCGAGTGCGTGCCCTGCGCGACGACAAACGGCAGCAGCGTCACATCCCCATACCGCCGAAACGGGTAGACCTGCCGGGGCTCCAGACTCTGGCTCATGGCAGCTGTGTCCATATCTGCATTGCATCATCAGCATATGATCACTACAGTCAGCGGAGCATCTCTCAGTAGGAAAACATATATGAGTCTGCCAGAAAATGAACTGGTGTGTATAGTTCCCATCCATCATTTAAAGAGATTTTTTTAATCATTTCTTCACTCATGAACCACTCTTTCCCTCATCCTTCGTGTAATACACTGTTTTTCCTTCATATGAAACAAAATTTAGCTTCGATCTATTTGGCAAGAATTTTTATTTTGTTCTCTCGTCTCTCTTTCTGCAAGCCTAACTTTTTTCTATGATGAATCTCTGCCCTTGCTTTCCTCAACTCATATTTCTTTGTGAGAAAAGCTCGTACCTTGCTGGGGGTGTTCTGAGAGCACCAATTATTACAGTATGATCATAAATCATAAATCCATTCGAACTTCCCTAGAATATCCTGATGATAGTAAAATGATGGGCGGTGATAATGTAATTTATTCCCCCCATCCCTCACACACACTGTCAGCCCGGGACTGGCCTTCATTGGTTTTTGTCCCCGATGAAGGTCGATCCTTGGCTGGAATGTTGGAAACATAAAAAGTTTTCGTTCTGCACTTCATAATATTGCTTGTACTGGATCCAAGGACACCTTCGTGCTTGTGCATGTGTGCGTACTCCAGATGAACTTTTGCCACATATATATACTCCAAATTAATTTTGACCTCCTGGGATTCTTTAGGATGAATCTAAATCTACATACACAAGTGTTAAAGCGTTTCACCTGTAGCAACCGTGTCTGAAATTAAACCTGCACCCACACGCTTAACAGCTTACATTCAGATGATGTATATCAGTATACGACATGACTACAAAACAAAATTCCTACTCAAAACTTTCTTCAAGTGTCTGAATGACAGTATCAAACCGTGAGGTGCGATGAAAGATCGAAGGCGATCTGCTCAGTTGCGATTTCACCGATCAATTGTGGGACGTTCGAAACGCCCAGAAAACCGCCCATGTCCAAGGACTCGAGGTCATCGCCAAGGCTGGGGTGCTTGTAGCCCCACCCCCTTAAACACCGCCGGAGATTGTCAATAAAGTTTCTACCCACTCACTGAACCTGAATCAATTAATTGACCCAGAGAAGTTGGAATGCATCACCTAGCAAGAAGCCTAGATGTGTCACAGCACGAACTCTTCGATGCCCACCGTGGCGCGCCTGCATAATGATGCACTCGGTCCGTGCGCTGTTCTGCTGTTTTAATTCATTTTTTGCTTTTCTCAAGCTACAGATGAATGACGAAAAACAGAAGCAGTACTGTTCCTGATAAAGCAATAAAACGTTTGCTTTTGCACAATCGCGTGTTATGTCATAGGTAACTTGAAAGGAGTGAACAGGTCTACGGCAGCCGCATTCCGACGGGTGCGGCAAACGCTTGGATAAAACAATCTCACAGGCACATAATCATGTGATTTCGAGACTCATGACACCATATTTACACCATGAGGTTGAGTTGCTCATGGGCGATTCCTTTATGAGATATGAGGGTTTCCTCCCCTCTATAGGGTTATTTGTATTAGAGGAATCCAGTTATCTATGTACCACTGGTGTAAATCACAAAATTCGCGTGCAGTATCAAGTCTCGCAAAATATCTCGAATGCCCTCGCACTATAATACTGCCGCCGATGTGGTGTCTCTTTTCTCCTGTATAGCTCACTCAACACGTCGATTAGTTTCATGTTTCTCTTGCAATGATTTTGGAGTTTCATTTAACTACATTTATTGAGGTTAGGTGCAGTTGAGGTTACGTGAGGAAATTCTTATTGCTGTCAGATTCTGCCTTTGTGCGGAATTGTAGCAATGGTGCTGTCGCGCTTGTAACTGCTAGTATATATAGCCACCTCATAAATTAATTTTCCTTGCAGTTAATTACCTGCTGGTTGACATGACATGCGAGACCAGTTGTCACCTTATCGAAGTGAAGGACGTTTATTATTACTTTGGCCATGTCGCTGAGTTCACCATCAAAGGAGTTAATTTAAACTTTCTGCCATTTCTATTGGAATCGTTGCTAGCAGCGGTGCTCCCACGTGAAGTGAACATTACCCCTTGTGACGCGGTGATAGATCACCCAGCATTTCACGCAAATCAGGGTATAACTACATAATCCCCAACGACTGTTACGAAGAAATCTGTAGATGTGGTTTGAGTAACCGGACATATCTCAACAGAGTGACTTGTTGGGCAAGTTGGTTCGTTTTTAACGTAGCTTATGGCGCGAAAAAAAAAAAAGCGCCATAAGCTACGCTTGTCCTTCTCTCCTGTGTGTTTTTTTTTTTTTCATGCCATAAGCTACGTTAAAAACATATCTCAACATTTCCGAAACCATTGTGCTTGCGGCAGTATCATTTTCTTAATATAATAAAGGGCCCCTCAACCACCCAGAGGTCGAAATTCAGTTGTGGCGATAAGTTGTGCGCAAGTGTACAACGAACACAGAGCCGTCAAAATTTTTCAAAATGGTGTGATGATAGAGAAGTGATCACTGCTTTCGCTCTTTCAAACAGTGATCACTGCTTTCGCTCTTTCCTTCACTATCCTCCTTTGGTATCCTCTCTCTCAAAGCCGCTTTGCCCTCTCAATGAGCACTCCTCCGGGTTCTTTTCCACCCATCATGCAAGTTTTTTTTACCGCTGCCTCCTTTTGTTGCACGACCAGCTACTCAACCAATTGCAGCAGGAATGCACAGCACGTCACATGGAGACGAAAAGGCTTGGACAGGAGGGGGGGATTGTTTTCTTTAAATTTGCGGCGCGCCGGCGGCTTGTAGCGTATGCTGTCACTTGTGATCATTGATCGTGACAGCATTCTGCACACGATGCGCGTGTTCACTTGAAATGTTTGAAAAATATCGGAGGGGGTTTAGGGGCCCTGTAAGTGAATGCTTATGACTATTAGATTCATGTAATGTTAAAAAAAGCATAATTCTGTGAAATCATTTAGATTATTCAGAGATGCAGACGTAACTCGCACGGTAACACGCAGTGTATTTAGTGAATTGAAAACATCCTAATTTGATTTGTGATACTTCGGCACACATATGCTCTAATCCTGGAGTCTTCGTCTAGTTGTAATATCCAAGCTAATACCAACCAAAGCTAAAGAAAATGGGAGTAGACTGAGGGGATCACTTCTCTGTTAGGTTGTTGAGGCTTTATTAGGTAGTTTCTAGTAATTCCTGAAGTTCTAGTCTCAAGCCCACAATATGATTGAGAGAGATGCTGCGGTGGAGGGCGGCTGAAATTTCGACCACCTGGGGTTCTTTAACATGCACCTAAATTTAAATGTACACAAGCCTCGAGCAATTTTACGTCCACTGGAAATGCGGCCGCGGCGGCCAGTATTTGATCCCGCAACTGCGGGTCGGCAGCCAAGCACCATACCACTAGACCACTGTGGCAGCTTATTATGTAACTGCTAATCATTGAAATCTTGTTACGGTGCGATGCCCTTATTTTTAGGAGATGATGAATGTGAGAGTTCAGGGATCTGGCCGATCACCGCTCGTGCCAACCTCGTTCTCTTCTTCTTCCACACGCCCCCTCAGTATCGTAGCAATTCCCCCTTTGCAGATGATGCCCTCGATACTGAGTATTGCTACGATACTGGGGGGGCGTCAAGCTTCGCACGGAGGAAGGCGAGTAGTTGCGTGAATTCCGGTGGAAATTGCGTCCTACATGTGTATCACTGCGAGTCGTTTGCTGGAAGCCATCCCCAACGTACGCTTCCTGCATTGAACGCATACCACCGCGCCAGCGGTTTTGTCGAGAAGAAGCTGATGATCCCTCGTAGTAGCGCTGCTGGGGGCGACGCCTTTGACCACAGAATCGAGCCACATGTCCACGGTAACCGCAGTTATAGCACACAGGGGCCTCATGCACGTCGCCAAACCTTCCACGAGGCGCCATGTGCCGATGATCGTCTTACGAAGACACCATTGTAGGTGGTTGACGGGAGGCGTTCTGGAAACCACGGCGATGATGTAAGTTGTCGGTTGGGGGCTCTGGTGCTCTTGATTGGGGCACATCATATAGCATGGCATCAACGGCAGCAGACATTGCGTCGTATGGCGGGGAGGTGTTGATAGCAGGTGCTCTCGGCGGGTTGACAGCATCACGTCGTCCAAGTTCTTCACGTACGATTTGCCTGATCATTGAGGCAAGATCACAGAAGGATGTTGGAGGGACGTCGACACTTGCAACGGTGGTGACGTTGGCAAGTCTACCAAATTTGGGAGTGATGCACCTAGCCTTCAGGGTCTCAAACGTGCGGCAGTGTTGTATTACGTCCGCTACAGACGCCAAGGTGTCCTTGCCGATGAGGAAATTGTAGACATCCTCAGCAACCCCTTTGAGAAGATGCCCTACCTTGTCATCTTCCTTCATGCGTGGGTCTACAGACTTGCACAATTTCAGAATCTCTTCAATGTATGTTGTGCATGTTTCACCGGGGACTTGAGCACGCTGCATCAAAGTTTGCTCGGCGCACTTCTTCTTCATCAATGGGTCCCCGAAGCAGGTCGCTATTTCTTTCTCAAACGCTTCCCAGGTCGTTATTGTTTCTTCGTGGTTTTCAAACCACACCAACGCCGTCTCTTGAAGAAACAATCCGACTTTGGACAACCGGGAGGCCGCATCCCAACAGTTGTATTTACTCACATGGTTGAAGTGTTTCAGCCATTCGTCGACGTCTTCTCTGACCCTCCCAGAGAAGCTTCGTGGTACCATGTGTTGGGGCCACGCAGCGCCAGACGAAGAGTGCGTGGTGTCGCCGTCAGCAATCGGATCCGTAGAGAGCGGTGGTAGACCAGCCAGTCGGCGGCTTCGGCGTAGTTCTTGAGGTAGCGCTTCCGTGATCGTTCGTTTTATTTATTTATTTATAGGTTACTGCTAGCCTGGGTGCCAGGCTTTGAGCAGGTGTGGGCGATACAAAAGAAGAAAACAGGATAACATACAAGCATAACAATACACTTCTAAGGGTACACTTTGAACCAGAAAAAAAATCATGCCGAATTCAACAGGGCACGAAGAAAGGATGAGACATCAGAACATTGCACAACATTAGCAGGTAACAGATTCCACTCATGGCACGTACGGGGAAAAAAGGAGTTTTTGAAGACGTTTGTTTTACATGAAAATTCAGCGACTTTCATTGGGTGATTGAATCGTGTTGGGCGGCAAATGCTCGGCTGGATGTATGCTTCCTTGTTAATTTGAAGTCTATCGTTATACATCAAATAAAAAAATTTTAGCCGATCATGATAACGTCTTACCGCAAGGCTTTCCAAACCGGCCCTGCGGAGAAGACTCGTAGGAGACGTTTTCCAGCTGTATGAACTGTAAACAAATCGCGCGGCTTTTCTTTGTATGCTCTCAAGCTTATTGGTATTAACTAGAGTGTATGGGTCCCAGATAATTGAAGCATATTCTAATAGTTTGTTTGCATATTCTAATAGTTTGTTTTGGATTGCTCCACTGTACCCAGCACCTCCACCAATCTTGTTACGGTGCGATGCCTTTATTTTCAGGACATGATGAATGCGAGAGTCCAGGGATCTGGCCGATCACCGCTCGTGCCAACCTCGTTCTCTTTTTCTTCCACGCGCCCCCTCAGTATTGTAGCAATATTATAGACAGAAGCATAACCAGTGAAACATGACAGGTAAGAGCATGCTTTTTTGATACACAAATTCAGCATACCACTTCATTCCAAGTTTTTTTGTTTTTGTGTTCAGCCACTTTCAATTACTGAGCATCCTCAATAGCTTAGTGTAATACTAGCGTGTAGAACCAGCTTCGATAACCAAGCTCATAAGTGAAGACAGCATTACATTGATCAATATCACATACAAGTCAGCCCAGCCGTGAGATGTGTAGCAGCCTGCTTAAAAGCCTCATTTCAAACCAAGAAATTAAATTTACGCTGTGTGTCATGATAGTGTTGGTGACTCCAGGTTCACATTTTATGATTAACTTCTGTTGCATGAAACTGAGATATCCTAATATCATTCCCATCTTAAAAATATCAGTGACATTCACGGTCATTCACAGTTTTTAGGACATTCTTGTACATGAAAGAATGTATGTGAAAGACAAGACATGTGTCAGTACTTTTAGATTCACTAAATGTCACACGATCATAGAATAAGTGCAAAATTAACCTGCATACTTCAAGCTATGCATGCGTGCTATGTTTTTGTAACCGTCACCATAAGGTACGGACAGTACACTACTAACATATAGTTGCAATGTTATGCATCATTCGGTTGGTACCACATCATGCTATACTGCATCTTCCAATTTGTTTGAATATTTCAGCAATTTAATATGTGGCCAAGCTTCACAACCTATATCATACTTGTAGCTATTATATGACAGCATTTAGCTGTTTGCTAAACCTCCTTACCAGTAATGCAGTGCACTAATAAACATGGAAAACAAGTCACAATTGTTATTATTATAGTGTCACCGAGTTGACACAATCTTTTGCCATACTAGGACATGTTTTTGCTTTTTTTTAGATTGTATCACGTAGCCTTAGCCCACACAGGATATCTACTCCCAACTCTCTCACAGGCACATTAGGCTACTCGTTAAATGTGACTGGAACCATCCCTGCTATCTGTTGCATCGCTTTGATGCTCACAGACAATGATCAATATTTTCCCATATATAACACCCGACGACAGCAGTAGCGGATGCCAGGAATGTACGGCAAAACAATACAAGGAAACAGGTCAATGAATCGGTCTTGCATGAACCGAGATTCAGGTTATGAAAAACTCTGCACAATGAGCAGAAAGCTCTCCCTTTGGCATCTTAGAGGGGCTGGGAGCCCCACCATAGTCATCCCAATTTCTCTCTCCACTCTCTTTTAATGTCTGTCTGTGTGTACTACTATTTACCAAATTAAATGCTTTGATATAACTTTAGTCTTCTGGATGCTGACACCACAATATTGTTATGAAGATTTCTACAGGGAAAGTCTACAGATTTATATTTCAATTTACACAAAGCAGTCTAACATTTGGCTCAAAGAGAAAAACTATTGCACATGGCACTACTCACTGACTGTTCCGCACAATCTATTCGCACAATGCATAGAATTTGCCTAAATTTCTGTTGTCATATGTTATATTTACTTTGTTAAAACATGCACAAAATAGAACAGAGTGGCTAATGCTGGCACAGGAAGCTTCAATTTTGCCGGCAAATTTTTCATTTTATTCACAATACCTTACAGGCTCCTAATTGGAGCATTGTGTAAGGGGGGCGATACACGGTAAAGCATGACTTGTGAATAAATATAAAAAAAAAGATTAAATCAAAATGGTACATCTGGAAAGTGCAATGTGATGGAAACGACTGCCAAAAAAGCAAAAGTAACACCCCAGTAGAAAAACAAAACAAAGGAAGAGCGTGCACGAAACACGAACTTAATTAACATGAACAGTCAGTGATTGTAAAATAAAGAAAATTTTGGCAGCGTTTTATAATACTAGAATGCAACATAATACAACGTTAACAATTTGAAACATGAAATAACACATCTAGAGAGAATGAACAAGAAATAACTACGTAAGCATGAAATGTTCGAGTAGGCGGTAGAGAAAGGCTTCAGTTGTGGCAAATTGGAATTCAATATGGCCAGAAATGATTCCAAAATTATATTCATTACTATCTACTACCAGCCCACCTCATGTGAAGCTGTTGTTCAGAATTTTTCTTCCAAAAGTTGCTTTCTGGACATGTATTTGAGTTTCTCTTTGGTGACCAAGCTGGCAGTAAATGCCTTAGCTGGTAAATAAACATGCATACCATATTTTCTCGGCAGGCATATCGAAGAGTACCCTTTTGTAGACAACCAAAAAAATTAAACCATTAGTTATTGGTGAGCAAGTCCGCGTGATGGCATTCACCGAGAGATTGTGTTAAGAATGCCTAGTATACCCAAAAACATTTTTTTTTGTTCTGAAAATCAGTCACTATGTGGTTCACACCTTTTTTATCTTGTCATAGCTTAACTAGTTGCTACAGATGTTAATCAACATAAAATATTTGCACATACAAATTTGTTTGAGGGGCATTTTTCCCTAAATGTTTATCTCACTCGTTCATGATGCAAATTTTAAAAACCAGAAAGAAAGCAGGCATAAGCATCCTGCTGTGAAATAGCTGCCAGACAGGACCACGAAGAAACAGTAGTCAATGATCGGTGACCAAACCATAAGCTGCTTTCATTTCGAAAATCTCACAAAATAACATTGACAGCCGCATAGCTCGCGACACCCCGCAGGATTGATCGCGAAGCACCTCTAAAAAGGAGCATTTTTACATATTCGAAACCAGCTCTTTAATGTCTTCAAACTGCGCTACGTCTCAGACCTCAAGACCAAATGATGCTGGAAACACAACTGAATCAACAAGTATTAAAGGAAATGATGGCACTTTTTAATGGTTACCAGGCCACTGCGGCATCATCAATAACGAGCGTGCCGTTAATGCAGCAAAAAGCTCACGAATATGGCATGACGAATCCTATTCCACTATCACGAAGCGATGCAACAAGGATTAACACGCTTGTGCACAATGTCACAAGGTTTCTGTGGAACATGCACGGTTTTCTTCACATCTGTCTTCATCGCCTGGATCCGTGCCTACAAGTTATGATTCCATCTGGTTTATTCAGATCTGAGACAACCGCTCTCTGTCGCACGTGGCTTGGAGTGTCTTATACAAATGCCTTTGCTTGCCACATCGGATGGGCAGACAGTGCGGCATGTGACCATTGCGGCACTGAAGAAACCATTGAACATATTTTGTCACTGCCTGCAGTACACCTATCAAAGGCAGTCCCTGTCAGCAATATTAGCACGCCTTGACAACCAGCCGCTTTCAGAAAAATTAATTTTGGAAGCCGGAAAAATCGAACTTCACGCCGAAAAATGACGAATGCTATCTTGAAGTTTCTGCAAGTGACCCACCTCGCCAAACGTTTGTGACATTTCAGTGTGTGTGTTTCCACTCCCCCCCTTCTCTCATTCCCTTTCCTTACTTTTTGTTTCCCCTTATTCCCTTCCCCAATGCAGGATAGCAAGCTAGATACTTGCACTCCAGTTAACCTTCCTGCCTTTCTTCATACCACATATAAAAAAATTGTATATATATCTCTCTCCCTGGCCGGTGCCTGGAGGGAAGGGAGGGGGGAGAAGGATCTCGCGGTGGTCTCCGCCTATGACACTGCATGGGTTCGCGATCTTAGCAGGTGTGGCGTCAAGATGTTTTTACCGGGGAGGGGGGAGCAATACTGAGGCTCGGAACTTGGGCCCAGCGCTTTGAATATGCTGGTGGATAGAGGGGAGGGGGGCATTCGTATATTTTTATGGGGCAGCTGTACCCCCCTTCCCCGCTGGCGTCGCATTCCACGACCTCGCATTAAACTAGAGTTGAGTCAATCCTTCACAAATTTTAGTGCCTCTTTAATGCCCCACGCGCGTCACTTGTATTTACCACTCGAGTATATGTTTTGAACGCAATTAAGTAGCGTAGTCGCGACGCGCTTTTCTTCCTTCACAGCAAATTCACGCGCTCTTTCGGCTACTTTAGGCGCTTATATAACCCGCCCCGCTTTTGTCGGGCGCTTTTTCCTCAAAGGAAAGAACGATAACAACATACGTCACATCGACACAACGCCATCGCGGAAAACGCGAAAAACAAGAAAGAAAAAGAAGGATGGAAGATTAACAGAAGTCGCAAGGGAAAAATATCCCAGCATATACACGGATATGATGAATAGGGCGAAGCGTCCGTCCGCCCGTTCGTGTGTCCATCCATCCGTTCGTGTGTCGAACCGGCCAATACGCAACAGACATAGAGCAAGGTCGCGCAGGAGTCGCCACAGAGAAAATCGACTTGAACAAAGACAGCAAAGTGCAACGACCTCCGCCGTTTGACACCACTTTCGCCAAATTGCCCTGTTTTAGAGTTCCAACAAAGCCAAAGCAGATAAAGGAAGCTTAGCGCGTTCACATCACGTAGCGCTACACGTGCTGCTAATGGGTCGGTGCGACAACAAAGCAAGTGCCGATCATCGTTCAGACAGAGGAACGTCTTCGAGAAATGAAGCAATGACAACAGGAAAGGTGTATCAAGCATGCGTCGCTGCTCTCAGAATTCGAGGATAACTCAGTGCCGACAGTCGATAACGGCACTAAAATGCAAGCAAAAACGACCTAACGGAACTTGTTTTCAGTTGGAACCGCAACTGTGTTGCCAAGGCAACGAGCCGAGTGGACTGATAAGGTCGGGACTTCCGATACGGTTAGCGTAAATAACAAGACGCGCGACATAGCATCGCGTGGTGTGACAGCTGCAATCGTGTAACAGAAGCAATGAATGCGACGATTGTGTTCGCACAAAATACAACCGAATACGCCATACTACGATCCCGAGGATGACTGCATGACTTAACTGAGCCTTCAGCACAGCTGAATGGAAATGAAACTCACCCGCGCTTGCGCTTTGCCACGGCACAATTGCGACGATCAGGATCACACTCTGCAGAAACCATGATGCTGGAGCCATTTCCCGAGTAGCTGTCATACTAGCTGCCCCATACAAGCCCTGCCCGATGTGCCTCCTCCAGCCTCGGACGACAGGCGAGTCGCCCGCTGCACAACGCACGGCCACACACGGCTGTTAGCGCTGGCCGGCACGGCCCTCATCCACGCAGCTTCGCGTCCGCGCCGCGGGAGCCGCTACAGTCGAAACGATTGCAGCGAACCTGGTAGCAGCTACCACAGTAAACCTAGAAAAAATAACATGGCTGCAGTGGTATAAAATTAAAAAAAAAAATGACAACATACTTCTGAACTAAACTGTAACAAGTCAAAAGTAGTACAAGGAAAAGTTTTTTAAAGAAATAAATGAGTGTGAGTGCTTCCCTTTGTATGGAAATGCGAATACATTATTGGACCATGATTGCCTCACGCCATAGAGTTTCTCATAATTATACGTATTTGTGAGAAACTCTATGTTGCTAGGTGCCACCACCGAGACGCTTGCGCTATCAACAAGTCTAATTTTCGTCCCCATTGGCTCTATGGACATGCCACTCCATCCGACTCCATTGCTTGCGCTGCGCGGAAGCAGGCGACGCGTAGTCGCGCAGTAAAAGGAACGCGAACTTTGCTGCAGCAGCTGAAACTAAAGTCCTTAGTTTGAAACTAAAGTCCTTAATTATTTTTACTTCATTGGCAAAAGCGAAAAATCTAGAGACTTTAGTCAGGAGCAGCGATGACGCATGTTTATTCCTGCTCGCGTTGGTGGACTATAAAAACACTTTATTGATGTTTACAAAACATTTCACGTTATAAAGGCTTTCTGTCATATCTCTCTAATGGCGGGCATTCCTTTGACGGTAAAATGCTTGGAATTAAGCAATAAATTATGATTCCTGCCTCAATCACTGGATTTTCTAGCTGCAAATTAAAGATGGCATGGCAGTCCACAATGGTGATTTAGTAGCCCTGTGATTATGCCCCGATAGCTTACATCGATTTTTCTTCGCTACGAGACTGATTAAAGCCTAATACTTTGCATCTTTTCATTTAGCTGAGCCTATAGTATAAAACAGGCTGCATTATTTCAAGGGGAGTATCAGCACTGGACACGCTCAAGCAATGTTAGAAAGTTGGCGAAGGCGTTAGCTCTGTACACACCATTCATTCATCGCGAAGTGAGAAGTACCGTAAGGACTCGGCCAGATAAAAAAAAAATGCAAGTAATGCAGGAGAAGGTTTTAAACATGCACGAGCCATATTTACCAAAAGGCCTTCTTTAACTGCATAAAGCACAAATTAGGCTTGGTACGTTCGCAAAAAGAAAAAAAAACCTTTCGTCAGAACAAATGAAACAATGTGCTCTCAATTTATCATTTAATTCTCAAAAGGGCTATCGATCCCTTCCTCAGAGAAATGCTTTACTTGCCACCTGTGTAAACACTCAGGTGCTGGCTGGATGGATGGATGGATGGATGCTATGAGCGTCCCCTTTATAACGGGGTGGTGACAAGTATGCCACCAGGCTGGCTTGTAGACATTCCAATGCCATCTGGTGTCGTATATTCTAGGTGCCATGGATGCAATAGAATCAGTCATAGAATATTGGCCACTTCAAGACAAAGCATTCTATCTTCTATTAGATGCACATCAAATTCCTTGAGTATAAATTTGATGTCACCGAGGGACACAAGTAAATAACATGAACAAGTGCTGACTTTCAACTGAAATTTCATTGTACACTAAAGTTATATACGTGATGAAAAATTTTATGCAAAGAAACATGAAAGTGCCACACAATTTCTTGGCATAATAACACACAGTCCTTTCAAGATGACATTCATACCACAGGATCTACATCAAAATACACTCAAAGCTCGTTATAACAAAGTTGCATCTAACTTGAAAATAAGTTCATTATATTCAAAAATTCATTTTAAAAGTATATTCTGAACACTATAATTTCTACAAGACCAGTCTTTATTTACTTAATTATAAACAATATTTCGTTATATCCTGCTTCATTATATTGTGGTCTGAGTGTACACACATTGTTTAAGTACATCAAAAATAACACTGGCAGACAGGAGCACAGAATGGCAAAGTTTTTAGCTGGATTGCAGAAGCGACACTTTTTCTTGAAAAGGGCAAAGTACCAGACTAGTGGAGACAAAAAAAATGAGTGCTGCAGTAGTGTGCCCGAAATCACAGTTGGTGCTGTTCAGACATAAATTAGTCCCTTGTAGAATAATTATTTGTATGATGATGAGAGCCGAGCAGTTGATACTCCTGAGTTGCCATCAAGACCCACTTCTAAGGAACAGGCAGACAATTTATCATACATCGATTTCTAATGTTGATGGGTGAACTCTTGAATGTGGAGGGCTTTTGGTGGTCCTTTTCTCTTCCAGTTACAGCTCCAAGTCGCATTAAGACATAGCTGGTATTTAAAATGAGGCTCCACGCAAGAGGTTTCCCTCTCTCCCCCAAGTCTTGGCCAGGTAGCTGAAAGTCCTTTCTTTTGTGCAATGCAAGCACCAGATTATATTTTGAGGGCTGGAAACACACCTTCATTGCCATGTTTTGACGAGGCATACTCGAGAACCAGCTGCTGCAACGTCGCAAGACATGGATAATTTGGTTTAAACAGAGGGAATAAGAAAGTAGCAAAATATTTTCTTCTGCCGCCACTGGTCTAAAAAAATAGCCAAATTGGTGCAATGTAACTGAACCTGGCAACCTTGCGTGGGAAACATACACAGTTAAATCCCTTCATAAGAGGCATGCTCTGGGCAGCAATTTTTGTATTTCATATGAGATGTCTCTAATAAGTTACCTCGTATGCATTTTCTTATCAACCCGTATTTTACCGTAGCCACAATGGTGTCTCTTATACCAGTTTGCCTCTTATAGCAATGTCTTATAAAAGGGTTTGACTGTAGTTGCATAGACTGAATAACAAATCAAGCACAGGACTTACCAAGTGCACCGGGGCTTGCACCTCTACTCCTCCTAAGCATACAGGATATTGAACCATTGACCTCCAAGGTATGTAAGACTCAAACCTTGCTAATTAAATGCCTAGGGTATCAAACTAATGGTCGGTAGTGGTTATGCAATTTTTAAGAAATGGTCAAGCAATGGTCAGCATTGTGGAACCAAAATGAAGTGGCAGAATTCTTGCTCATGATTAGAATATACTTCAGTAAAGCTTCTGCATTCTTTTTTTTAAAGGGGAACGAGGCACTCCAACCTGACACTCGTTTGTGTAATCACTCACCTGCATTACAATTCAGAAAGTTAAGCCATGCAGCTTAGGTAGGCAAGACATTATGCACAGTTAAATACTGAATATAGTGGCTCACAGGTGACCACCGCACTTGAAGGCGACCCTTGTAGCATCCATCCAGTCAGTGGCTCTTGAGGAAAACGAAGACATGACAATGTTCTCTAACAAGAGAGATCTAGTGATTTGATTTGAGAAAAGACTAACTTTTGTAATGCACAAGAAAACATTGTGCAATGCTGTGGCAGGGAGCGGAAAGCGGAGAGATAAGAGAACAGAAAGGCTTATGCTGCTACCTAATGCCAGTTGAAAATTACAAGCACTCAAAAGAACCTACATTTAAGTTTAAACTCTTCCATCTTTCAGAATGTGGTATACATTGTTGTGTCATTTATAATTGTAGTTGGCTAGAAATTTCAAAGACTGGCATTGGACAAAGTGACAACGCACAAAGTGGCAGAAAAACTTCCACTTTACTTTGTGTGTCTACGAATGTGCCCATAAAGGTTTCGTGATTGATGAAATGAGAACCTTTGAGGGTTACAGAAAAAAATTATCGCAGACCTTAAAAATAATCTCTAACTGTTTCTGCCATAATGTTTTTTTCTTAAGCTTCAAATGAGGACAATTTTAAGACATTTATCCATCAAGACAGAAACAGCACAAAAACCATGCACACTGTAAACAGGTTGTGAACAAACCCTGTTTATTTCATGTGGTTACATTTCAACATACAAGTACACACCACACCTGAGCCAGCTTAGATATGCAATCGTTGTCAGCACTTGTATGCTACCAACAGCTATTTCCCAGTGCAGAGATTAAGTAACCACAAAATACAAAACACAGAAATCTTAGATTGCAATTTATTATGTTGTGTATATGTTTAGTCAAGACGCTGAATCCAAAACCATAACCTTAAGTAGGTAAATAAGTGGTGATTTCAAAATTCATCATTGTTATTCAATATGTACATTACTGTCATAAATGACACAGCATTTAGAATGTCAACAACAACATTGAATCCTCTGTAACAACAAATGTTAAGATATAGCACTCAAAAAATTATTACATTGTGAGGTTTTCAAATTACAAGTGATAGGTGAATAAGCATAGAAATACAATTTGAAAATACCTGCATAAAATTTAGCAGGAATGCTAAAAAAAACTTTAAGTGTGCATTTGCATAAATGCTATTTACCATCTGTACACAGCACACACAATGCAATCACATCAATGTTTATGCTTTTAGGTAAAACAAATGAGGTGCAATGCAAATTTTCAAGATGTAATAGATTATGAATATTTCGAAACCATTGGTACAATATTGCTAATTTGCTACAATACAACAAGATTCAGTGCATGATTCATTTCAAAGGAAAAGCGAAGAACACGTTTTATCATGCTACTTTTTTTCGTTTTCTAAATGCACCTGATACTTAAAGTCCTTTGTAATTTACATAAAGACTGTAATAACAGTGATCAGCAGTAGAGAGGCTGATAATTGAAAATGCGCATGCCGTGCAAGTGTGCAGATCATTATTTGAAGTGTGACAGTACGCCAAAAAGGCGAGCAGTAAAACTGTGCAGTACGATTTCTTATGCCTTATGAGTGGTGGAAGCAGATGAAATGGTCATAAGGATTTCAAGCAGTCCTAGCGATTTGACCAGTTTTGGAAACAGTACAAAAAAAATTTATGGCAAGGAAAAACGGACTCCACAGGTAACATTTGTATTTGCAGAAGTGCCTCAGCTGTTAAATTCTGGGCACGGAGAGCAGGCTGCTTCTTATAGTAATAACTAATGCAATCGAGCAGTGCACATCTGCTAGTGATAAGATGGTTTCACAATTCGCCTGCTCCAAGTAAAAATTTGAAATTATTAAATTCAGTGTCATGATTCAATGCCTCTATGTTATTTTTTTGTCAGTATGTAGTAGTATTTTCAGGAACCTGTGCGTTCGTATGCATGTAATTGACTTTTTTTGAAAACCCGCCCTGATAGCTTAGTGGTTAAAGGAACACCAATGACAAATATTAAGTCGACGCTGATTGTTGAAATAGCGGTCCAGAAACTTAGTAGCGCTAGTTTTGTGACAAAAAAGTGCTTATCTTGAAATAAAATCACGTTTCAATGGTCTGCATCATGTTGGTGCCCTTTAAATCACCTCCCTGAAAGCGCTTATTCGGACTTGACTGTTATCGTGCCCAACATTGCCCGCTTTTGCTACATGACCACCGACACCAGTAGCAGCAGAGGAAAGTATTGAACAATTCTCTGCAATCTCGGAGGCCATAATTCTGCTTGCTGGGTTCAACTGGGCCCCCCTGGACAGAACCACCCATCCAGTTTAACCAGCCAAAAATTGAACTTTCGAGCAACTCGCGCCATTCCTCATAGGCCGTTCTTTTTTCTATAAATCAAACACAAGTGGACAAGCAGCATTTTATTATGCCTCTTGATACGTGGAAAGTTCTTTTTTTTTTTTTGTTGCAGCTAGTTTGATTACTAGTGATTAATTGTAGTTGGATGCTCTCACGTCTTGCATATGACACCTGGTATGACCAACTAAGTGAAAAAAATTGTTTACACTTGAGTCACATGCTGGGACTACTTGAATTTGCCCTTTATTCGAAGGACCACCAAGTAAAGTGCTCCAAATCAAGTGTGTTTAAATCATCCACGTCACATGGATATCAGGTGTCCCCAGTTTATGCTTCTACTTGTCACTGCCACAATGTCTTACAGAAGGACACTCATATAGATAAGGGAAATGCACGAGCCTGTTAATTATCAAATATTGAAAGTGACGGCGAGCAACCTATAGTAAACAGAACGGAGTTCAGGTTCATTTGCAATGACATAAACAAATGCCTCAGTGACTAGATGTGTGCAGTTAAAAATGTATGTGGTATGGCACATAATTCTGGAATTAACAAACAGTATGACACATTAAGTTGCAATCCTAAAAGCTGCCTTGTGGAATTTTAAACAAGCCTAAAATGTCAGTGAAATCATTTATGAACTAAATGTGTAAGAAAATGCTGTGTACTAAAGAATCCTATCGTCACTCCACTAAGTACAACTTGTTTTTCTGAAGTTCACAGTATCAAAGAAGCCCTCCAGGCCAGGAAGAAACATTTTAAAAGAAGGTGTCCAGACATAGACCAAAATTATTTTAAAAATGAAATCGTTTTTAAAATCCTTTTAATCAGTGTCCGAATCTTACTTTCTAAAACTTGTTTTTTGATTACAATTCTGTATAACAACCATAACAGCTAAACCACATAAATGACAATGCTATAAGTACACCATGTTAGACAGAAGGTGGCATTGCAGAGTCATAGATTTAATCCTGCAATGCATTCAGATATAATTAAGTTCAAAAAGAGAGCACTAGTCACGCTATTGCCCATTCTCCAAAATAATGATGTAAGCATCTAGAGATGGGTTGTTTCTTTCGGTTCAAAAATCAGTAGACCATAAACCAAAAGGGGTGCTGGAGGTCAGGTTCACATCAATGGCAGCTCCAAGGCATCGCATGAACACATTTGTTTCATTTTACATGACATACAGTAAAAAGGACATCTCGTGATGATTTTCAACTACAACTTGGCCTCCTATGTTGGCCCTCGTGTCACAACACAGTGAGATAAAAGTTCATGCTAAGCTTGATGAGACAAGTGGCACCTGTTCCCCTAAAAGAGTGGTGACACATCAAAAAGCATCCTTGATGTTCTGCAGCTGGCGTACAGCCAAGTCAACAGGAAGATCAAAGTCAAACCCAGTTAGTCGATCAAGGGACCTTAGAGCATCATCAAAGCCTTTGAGAAAAGAACAAAGAGAGAACAACATAGGTATTTCATAAACATTCATACAGTATATAAGCCTGCTATCAAGTGTGATTCATGTAGCTGGGCACTTAGAAATGTATGTCGAAAACAGCTAATCACTTGTCATTGCGACGGTACCTAGCCCAGCAGGCATTGGCTAGTTTATTTATTGTGAGCGCATTCTCAGAAATACTGTCAAACCCACCTGTATTGAATCCACATACAGTTAAACCTGGATATAACAAAATTATTAAATTCCCAGAAAAATTTGCTATAAAGAGGATTTCGTTATATGAAGGTTCGCTACGAAAATTCCGAAAATAAATGCACAAATCGAACAAAAGGGAAACTGAAGGCAGAGCTAGCCCAAAACACTTATTTAACGGTAAAGAACTGCGTTACTATTGCCCATTATATGGACACTCCCGGTGGTTTTTGTCGCCGCCACCATGTTCTGTAACAAGACCATAACTTTCACAAGCCGGTAAAAGCACACAAGCACTACTGAAGCAGAGACCGAATGAGTCAGCCCATCTCTATCACCTGGAAGACACATAAGATAACATCCCCCGCGTGTTAGAACTGCTGTCAAATACTGAAAAAGAAAGGAAACCACCCGTCTTGAACGAGCATGACTAGCAGCAATGAACTTTGATTTTAAGGGCAGTCGTGATCGCTGCCACGCTTGCTGTCTTGGCAATTATCAGTGCGCTTTCAACATGAAGGGAGTGTGTGAAAAGAACACTTCTCCTTGGAGCGGCCATATTTGCTCACACCAGTGTTTAGTACAAGTTCCACGATATCGGATCCAAAAGAGTTGGCTGCCAGCTTTACTTCGTATAACATTACAATTTTTTGCCATCACATTTATTGCATTGCATTTAACATGCTGTCATGTTGTTGCCAGAACTAATTGGCCAACTTTGAAAGGTACGAGCCTATGAACTCGTGGCGCAAGACGAAAGTGCGTGACTAGACCGCCGAAGATCCGTCGTCACTATGGTCTTGGAGAGTTTCCACGAGCGCCTAATCTGACATCCCCTCGGTGATGACGATACTTGTCCGCATTAAAAAAAAAAAAAAAAAAGCTGAACGTCTGCGGGGGCCACACCATGCGAGCCCAGCGACACCATGCACGCGTGTGCACGGTGTTGAAAACAAAGAGCGAATGACACAGACACGGATACCATGAAAAGCTATTCGGTAAAGCGCCCTCCATGTGCAGCGAGGCCCCACATATGTGACGCTAATTGGGAGCGCGGCACTGCCAAAGCAAAAGTAGTTTTTTTTTGTTGTTGTTGTTAGGAGGAAGAAGGGGCACATCCGTGCATATGCACCCACAGCGGCAAGAATGTTGGCTTGCCCTCGCTCTCGCTTGCTGCGCCGTGCACGCCGCCACCATTTTGCGCTTCATCTGTGACGGGGCACCCGTGAAGATGCATGATCATACCAAATTCCGGAGCAAAACTTGTAGATTGTCCATGGGGAAAATTCATTTTATCAAGGTTTTCTCTCTTTGTTACTTTGTAACATAGAGGTCACAAATACATGTGCTTCTATGGAGCAACCTTGGAAAATAAAAAAGCTTTGTTATATCGAGGAATTCATTATATGGAGGTTTATTAGTAAGCAGGTTTAACTTTACTAATCAACAGAAGAGAGTGGAGTTAATATATGTCATGCAGGTTAAATTCTACATTTGTGTGGCATGTATATCAACTTTCTGGTGAGGTCTGCCAGAACAATTCTGAATGAGATGAACTCACCTGTCTTCTTCAGATAGCTCCAGTGAACATAATAACGTTCCACGAGTGGTTTGCACTTGAAAATTAATTTTAGCCATGTGACTAGCCTTTTTTCACTGTAAGATAAAGGGACAGATCGTTTACTGTTCTCCCCCTGTCTCATCATTCTATGTCAAGATGTTGAGAAAAAGCTTCAAATGCAGTGTTAGACACAATATTAAAGGAAACCTGAAACAGTTTCGACTATTTTGTACAAACACATTGGGCCATTAGACCAAGTCATTTCCAGACTGATTCCAGTTTTCTGCATAAACTGTGTAATTTATTACAATGCTCTAAAGCTGTGCATCGCTGCAAATAGCTGCGACTCATTCAAAGTCGTTTTCAACCACCCCTTCACAGAACGTCATGCTCTGGTAAAGTGACGCCACCCAGGTTGCTGATATGATTGGCTGTGAAATGCACAGAAGATGGGCTGGCAGGGCAGTGGCACCTGTCGGAGCAGATATCAACCACTCCACGACCTCCGTCACTGTTGCCAGACGGTGTGCGAGCTGTCGGGCACACTGTGTTACGGCCTCCGAGATTGAGCACAACCTGTGGGTGTGCGATCTCAGAGGTCAAGACTGGGAGAAGCTCAAATTGTCAAGTGCGCTCATGAGAGCTCTGCAATCTCCAGCAATGCCAGCCTGTCTCATGAGTTTAGGAGGCAAGGCAGATGTGGGAAGGAGGATATGACATAGCTGTGTATAGCAGCCTTGGTACACAGTGTGTCGTTAAATTTGTGGAGCGAATGGTTTAATGATGCTCTAGCCTAAACACAAACAAAACTTCAAAAAACTGTTTCAGGGTCCTTTTAGGAACAACAGACAATTATGCCAATAGGCTAGTGTGAATATTTGAGCGCTTCAAATATTTGATCGAATATTACAGTATTGGACATCACTTCGATTCAAATTTGAATTACAAAACATTATTACAGAAGTTACAGAAATAATAAACACAACTATGTCATATCCTCCTTCCCATATCTGCCTTGCCTCCTAAACTCATAAGACAGGCTGGCATCGCTGGCGATTGCAGAGCTCTCATGAGCGCACTCAACAATTTGAGCTTCACCCAGTCTATGTATGTATGTTAATCCGTATGTGACCCCCTGAAAAGGTAATTTCACTGAAGTAAAGAAGTGCTAAGCTAAGAAAACACCTATTCAAAAGAAAGCCGCAATGCCGTGAAGCCCCACTTCAAGGTTAAACGAACAGATCACCCTTCAAAAGATTCCTCATTTTTTAAAGTTTAAAAGCTTCTTATAGTGGCCTATATGCTCTCAACATAGTGAATTATAAAACTTAGCATATTTTACAGGTTATCACTTGAATTTTACCCAAAGTGAAATACTCGTACTATTCAAATTTGTTTTCACTTATTTCGAATTAAAGATAATGGCATTTGCACAGGCCTTGTTTTCATTTTTTTAATATTGTACAGGCAAGTTGATTCATGAGAATATGCTCATTTTTCTTTATAATAAGCAATTTAGAATATTCAAATTTTATTCGAAATTAATCAACCAAATGACTATTCACTTAGAACCTAAAGTTTACTACTTGCTCAAGCCTAGATGCCAAGGAAATTACGAATTGAGGATGTTATTAGTAGTAGTAATTGTAACGTATATTTGAATAAAGAAAAGTGGATGAAAAAATAACTTGCCACTGTCAGGGACGAACCTGTAAGTTTTGAAGAATGTCTCTGATGCTCTACCAACTGAGCTACAGCAGTGGCAAAATATTTTTTGTCTATTTTTAATTTCTTCAAATTTACATTACATTTACTATTAACAACATCCCCTATACTTTCCTTGACATCATTGTCGGTTAGGTCTCATTAATATTGTGTCTAACAAAGAAAAATAAACCCTTAGCTTGCAACTTTTTCCTTCAAACACAAGAAATATATTAGCATGCATGCAAGCAAATGCACATTCACACAAACTCTTTCACTTGGAATGGTGAGTCATAAATATTAGCGTTATAACAGTGCTTACTTGAGGGCTGCACAGACAAAAGCCTTGAAATGAGAATCGTAGCTCCGCTTCAGAGGTGTATGACTTGATATGATACTGTGCACTGCAGTCAGCAAGGCCTGCATAAATGTTGCAATTAAATTAGCACACACTAATTATTCCCATGGAAAAGGTCAGTTAGAACAAATCAGACACAAGAATAAATCTTCTATGTGAGCCCTCATCAGGCAATCATCCAATGCATATCAAGTAGAAAGAATTCTGGTAAAAGCCGTCTTAAAATGACAACGTATCGATCAACACAATTAGAACCGAACCACTGTGTTGCAACCTCTGACATCAGGGTATTTTATTGTGCACCCCTCAAGGAATACCGTAATTACTCGAATCTAACGCGCACCTTTTTTCCGGTTAAGCGAGTTCATAAATCGCATGCGCGTTAGAATCGAGTACGAACAAAAAAATTACGGCCAATCTATTGCCATCGGCAAACCTAAAATGGCCGCCCCCTACGTGCGTCGGCATGGCGTGTCGTCCATTTCTGCCTATGTGTTTCTCATGTGTGGCACTTCGTACGTGTGCCGAGGAGTTCGTCATCTAGTAGTGCATTAGCATCGACGGCGTGGAATGGCCGACTCCAAAAACTCGAGTGCACCACGATGCCGCTTTTAAAAGAAAAGTCATCGCGTGTGCAGAAACGGACGGAAATCGGGCCGCATCGCGGTCGTTCGGAGTTCCCGAAACGTGCGTGCAGGACCGGCGGAAACAAAAGCAGAAGATTTTCGACAGCAAAGCTTTACGCAAAGGCTTCAGTGGACCACAGCAGGGTGGGTTTCCGCAAATTAAAGAGCTGCTCGGCGAGTATGTGCTTTAGCAGCGAGCAGCACAGCGGCCCGTGACGGCAGAACTGCTCCAAGTGCGGGCTATGCAATTAGTCTTAGAAAAAGGTCTAATGCAGAGCCAGTTTAAAGCGAGCAGGTGCTGGCTAACTAACTTCATGAAGAGGAAAGGCTTTTCCCTCCGAAGGGGAACATGCATATGCGAAAAGTTTTGTGGAGGAGTACGATGAAAAGCTTCACAGTTTTCAGAGGTTCGTCCTAAATCGGGAATGCCGATCAGACGCCTCTTTACTTCGACATGCCTGGCACCACAACCGTCGAGAAGAAGGGGGCGAAGCAAGTTCGCGTGCTGACATCGGTCCACGGTAAAACTACAGTGACGGCAATGCTTTGTTACACGTCAGATGGGCACAAGCTCCGCCCGTACCTCATATTTAAATGGAAGACGCTCCCGAAAGGAGTTGTTTTTTCGAGTGGTGTGATCATGCGGGCCAGCGAGAAAAAACGGGTGCGCGTTGCAATCGATGTCTTACGTTTTTTTTTGTTTTTTTTTTCGCGGTGGAAATCGGGTGCGCGTTACAATCGAGGGCGCGGTAGAATTGAGTAAATACGGTATGCCATCAGGTGCTACTGTGAAGTCTAAATGTTACACTGTCTGAAATGGAACATCAAACTGGAAAAAATGCAGATTTGGTTCGAGCTAAATTTGTGCTAGTGTTTAATGTATGCCATTCACTCCCAGTTTAGTTCCAATTCAGAGAAATAAAGATGTATAATCGTTTGTGAGCTGATTTGCAATGATGAACCAATTAGGCACAGTAAATTCTATCATCAACACAGATCACAGTGTTGGCCTAATGTGCTCAGCTGAAGCACGCCAGGCAGTAATGCTTTGAGTGAGCACACTGGGAAGTCCACCAAGACTTGCAGATTGTAATGATACATTTATTTACCTGTCCATTCCCAATCATACATTGTGCTGAGCACATACAATGTCTGCAAGTGTCCTAAGGAGTGATAAGACTTTCTTGCAGGCTATACTTTGTTCATGTTGAACGAGTGGCATACTGCATAGGCCCAAAATAAGCAGAAAAAAAGATATCAGAGGTATCGGATGTTCGTTGTACAAGTGGTGTTAGATATATCTTTGTCAGTAGACTCAGCTTGTCTTGTGACAGTGCATAAGAGATTCTTTTCCTGCTTTCTACACGTGTAGTGTTTGCAGATGTGTGATGCTTAGTGCTTGCACTTTTCTTGCATACGTGTGGCTGTTTTGTTCGTCCTTGGGACACTTGCACAACCGCGTTCACAGAGGTTAGGAGATATTCGCACAGGGGCAGCGCGTGTGCTGTGTATGCCTGTATATTTGCTCGTAGTTCTGAAGAAATAAACAGTTGGAAGTGACGGCGCTCTTTCCTGTCTCTTTTTCTGCTTCCTTCCTTTACCCTTACGTAGTGCAACACCCGTTCTAAGGAGGTGAGAGGAACTGGCCAGTTGCTATATAGAAAACAGCAATAGCTGACTGAAAGGTATATAAACATTAATTGCAAGGATGTGAATCTCCAATTGTATGAATAACATCTGCAAAAGACATACTAGTGCGGAAGATTAACACAGACAAAAAAAGGCACCACTCACATGCTTTGGCGTCTCCATTGTAGAGGCAACAATGTCCAAGTTGAAGCTTTCTGACAACTTGCGTGCAGGGGAAGCGTTGTACTGTGCACCGTTCTGGCAGATTGGAGAACAAATATGAAAATCAATTGGCAGTGTGTCGCAGCACCTGAGTACAGTACACATGGATTCAAGTACAACATAGAATTCTTCAGTATAATGACTGGTATGCGCGATCGCTCGAAACAACCACATCAAGTCGCAGACTATTACAGTCCTCTAACAATAATGTTGGCTTTATACTACCAGTCTGAGTTGAAATCGTGCTGGTATGACCCGCACTGAAGACAGTGGAGACGTAAGTATGCAGATTACTTAGCCCTAAAATGTCCTGTTTTTATCCGTGAGTACTGTACATGAGACAGTGCAAAGCTTACCTTGATCTCGTAATACTTTAGGATGAGGTCCCACGCATGTAGAAGTGCAGGTGCACTAGCCGAACGCAAGGTAAAACAGCCCAGGGGTACAAGGCTGCTGCTTTGCCCTACCTGAATTTAACAAACAAGCAAAACAGATGACAGCCTTTACTGCTGAGTGGCAGCTTTTTTTGGGGGGCTATGTACAATGACATGTCTGCTATTATCACTGGTTTATTTTCACTCAAGTTGTACAGTAAAGTGATAAATCACGGTGTACACAGTTTAATACCATGAGAAAGTACATTGACCACGAGTTTTTATCTCTAAAAAATACAACATATGAATTATTTGTGGTCAGCACCACACTGAGACTGTCAGTTTTCACAGAATAGATTTGTAATACCATCTTTTACTGTAACACTAAAAGAAGACATACTATGTACACTGATTCATCACAAATTTCATATGTATGTCACCATTCTGTTGCACTGAAATATACATTTTTGTCATAATACCAATATCAATGCATATTTCTTAACATTTTATATATTATCGCCTTCGTCTTTCTCGCAGGACACATGTGACATTTCCATCTCCACCAGTGTCAGCGACGTGAAGACAAGAATCGTATCTGAAGAAGCTGAGAAAGTAGCAGTGGTTCGGTCTCTTTATCTTTATTTACCGCACGCCAGAGAGTTCCTCATCTTTTTCGTAGTTGCGTTCTGCATAAAAGCGTGCAGATGCGCGTATGCACTGTCGCCTTCGTCTTTCTCGCAGGACGCAGGTGAATATATGAAACAAAAACCTGGTGTACTAAACTGCATGCACCTATGAAATGCCATATTCGTGCAGTGAAAGCTTGTTAATTCAGATTTCATGAGACCAGAAAAAATGTCCACAATAACCAAATTTTGAAATATGGATAAAGAAGTCAATAAACAAATGTTCTCGTCTATACACTTCCATGTCTTGTTGAATATGTAAATTCTGGACTTTGAAAACATGCGGTGTAAAAGCCCCAATTTTCGCCACTTACAAATTTATTCACATTGTGGTCGTGGCTCAAGACCTTTCTGTTTTAACTAACTCCTAACGTGTTAACCTGAAATACTGTTACTACTGTTATTATACGGTTTGTGCTATTGACAATAAGGATGTCGACAGCAACGCTTCGGTTCGGTTGTCCGTGAACGTCGCGTTCACTCTTTCGCGTCGCCCATGGGCGGCTACTCGTGCTCGGCATGCTTTGAGATTAATTCAAATTAACTGGGTTGCAGCCAAGTATGTCCAAATTAATGAGAGTTTGACGTCATTCAACAATGCATTTCAATTCAACTCAATTCAATTCTTTATTTGCAAACTGTGAAACATACAGAAACATCATGGCTGGTTGGACCCATAGCCGAAGGCTAGTTGACGATCCAAAAAATAAATAACAAAGGGTTCCATGTACAAAAAAGATATATCACACGCATACAGATAGTTATCGTGCATCCTTAATTTGCACGAGTGAAACAAAGGGAGAGCGAAAGTGTCGGTAAACGCACAATTATTTTTAACAGTTCTAACTTGCTGGCTCGGATAACAGAATGTGTCCATATTATCCAACTTTCCTCATTAATAGGTGTCAAATTAACACGCTTTTACTATATACATATTTATACGTAGATGCGCCCATGGTTTAACCATCGAAGTCATGCATAGGTGCTTCTCCATTGATTTACTACCTCTTGAAGCTAAATTTTTGAAGGTGAATGGCAATCGTGACAATAACGTGAGGGGAAGGGTCCCAGCAAGTTTGAAACGCAAGCACACTAAGAAAGTAACCAGCCCAGCCTTGTCATGCGCATTACTTTCTTCTTGTGCTCTCACTTAAAACTTGTGGGACACCCTTCCCTTTACATCATGTGCTATCAACTGGCCCAGAAAACGACACTGCTAAAGTGACAATGGCAACAGAGCTTCCCTCACCTCCATCAAGCCATGCTGCATCAAGTCGCGCAGAGCAGTGGCCAGATCTTTCCTGACAGCACTAGTCAGTTTCTCATTACACAGCACAGCAGGAGCCTGCACAAAAAGCACAATCCATAGGAGTTCTCTCCCCACCACATCATGCAGACCTTTACTTAAAGGCGCCACGACAACTAATTTTGCTTTTAATCTGTGTTATGTGGAGTATACTTGGATGGTTCACAAACAAGCCTGCAAAATTTCAATGCATTTGATGGAACACTTAATTTACAATGCATATATTTATAAACTTGTGAGAGGCCCAAGAGTTTGACAACTCTGGCGTATTCACGAGCCATGACGGAGCAAGTCGCTTTCTTTCTGAGCATCTGTATTCTAGCCAAGGATTTTGTTTTGTGGTCAGCTGTGCGTACAATAGAGATATTTCAGCTTTCTCCAGCTTGGCATTGAAAATTCAATGATTTGCAGCAGCTGATATTTAGGTAAAAGATGACAGCTCGACTCCATGAAGAACATGATGTCACACACGCCATGACAAAACGGCGTGTGTGAGTGGGAGCAGTGCATGGTAGCCAACGATTTCTAGGGCTTACATTGCAATCAAATATTCTTTTACAGACCGTTTTTTATATATGTGCAGGAACAATAGACCCTCTAATTCTACTTTTGATTCAAAGCCGCAGTTTGGTGAGTGACATGTCATGTCCCCATTAAAAAAACCCCCATACTTGAACCAAAATGTGCTAAACAATATACAGGTAGTTACGTTGGTCAACATTTACATGTCTGGAGACCAGCAGCTGTCCCTAAATGTATGTATACAAGCATGAGCTAAAAGTTTGAGCAGAAATATTTGCTTTGGGGTCTACAAAAAACAGATTTCAGGATACTTCTACTATGGCTAGCACAATGTGCAGTGGCCTCTGCTTGTTAAAACGACAGCCTAGAGCAATCTCGGTAGACTTACATTGTCATCGTGAAAAGCCTACCGCTACCAAAGTCACAGAGGAGCAATCATAACGGTGAGGACATCAGTGACTGCGAAAAACAAGCTAAAAATCTCATGACTAAATGTGCCCACACTTCCTAGGAAGTATCCACAGCAGCTTTTTGACAAAATACGAGGGAGAGAGAAGCCTATGTAACAGCACCACTTCCTGGCACCTGCTCTTCTATGAAAGCAAAATACATACATGCAGAAATTGCAGCGGATAACTGCACAGCATATTGACGTACTGAATAAACTTGTAACTAAGAACAATCAGCTCCTAAAGCTCGAATGGACTAACTATGAATTGTTCACATTGAGGCAGAGAGCAGAGCCATAGAGTAATAACAATCCCACTTAATGCTCACATCTTCAGAATCACTGGTGTAGTCACTGTCTACACACTGAGACTCGTGTTTTCCCACCAGCTCCAAGACCTGGTTTATAGCAAGCTCGAGACATGCCCGCAGATCTCTGTGGGGAAAAAAAAAACAACCATTACACTTCAAAACATGGGTATATCGGCTACAAACAAAACACAGCATTACAAACAAAAGCACTGCATAAACCCATTTATGAGGTGAGCAAAAAACAGAAAGTTGAGGTAGGCACTAAAATATTGTGCTCTGAGCTTGAGGCAGGCACTCAGCTGAGCACGATTCATTCTAGAAGTCTAGCTCAGCTGTCTGTTATTTTGTAGCCACAATTATTGAAGTGAAGTGTGAACATATAACAAGAAGAGATTGCTTAGCTATTGACAAGTGAACTTCCAATGGAGCTTCTGGCTCATTGAAGCGAATGCATGTGCACACATGACTACTATTGTAATACCACACACAAACAGGCTTTCCTCTTCTGTGGGCACAGCTTTCAGTAGGAGCATATGTACACTCCCAAAAGGGACGTGCAGCAGACGAGTGAAAATTACGTCCCACAACTTTTCTCACACATCAATGTAATCCTCATCACAATACTCCTCATTAAACATAATAAAATAGTTCTCCTCATTTCACTACAGCATGCATTTCATCGTCATTTTCATCGTCACCACATCCTTGAAATACACTCAAACTTTAATGAAATACACCTAAACAAAGTACACTAAAATCTTTAGAGGTTTCATGGTGGCTTTGTGCTACAGAACAGGTGGTAGTATTTTTCTTTCCCTTTTTTAACTCAAACCTTGTTATAATGAACCCATATATAATGAAATAACTGTTATAACAAAGTAAATGAAGAATTTCCTCGCAATTGATGTAGTGTTAAGAATACATCTTTACAATAAATTTTTGGATAAAACAAACTTATGTTCATGTATGATGCAGCTTTGTTATAATGAGGTTTGATTGTACTACCACCACTGATGTAGCCAGGGGGGTGACACACCGGGTCCGTACTCCACCCCCTTCTGATATCTTTTTTTTTTTGGCTATGGCATACAGAGCAGAAAATAACACTTGACCACATTTCCACCCTCCCATACCCGAAAAAAAATTTCTACCTATGCCCCTGAATAACACCAAAGCACTGCTTTGTATTATTACAATAATTTTTTTAGTTTAACATCCCAAAACTACCATATGGTTAGGAGAAACGTGGTAATGAAGGCCTCCAGAAATTTTGACCAGCTACTTTGATGTGCACCTAAATCTAAGCCCACTGTTATGTCTACTTTAAGCTAGGAAAATCAGAGAACCATAGGCAGCTAAAAATCAGTATAGTAGGTACTAAGAACATTTTCGAGCAATGACGAAACTGATTGCCGAAAATTCAAGCACTGCGCATGCAAAGTACTACATGGAGGCGTTATCACAGTGCAGGATTGAGCACCACTTTAAACAAATTTGGTTACACACAATGCACAATCCTTCAGATAACTTGAGACCTCAGTGTGGAACGTTGCACGAACAGTTTAAAGATTGGGTACAAATTTATGATACACTATTCTACAGAAGTAGAAAAAAAAATTATGAATGTTACTTGTACTACGTGCACTCATGCAATCCTAGTGTCCTCTTCATGGCTCCTTGAGATCTGATAAGTGCAACCAATTCAAGTTTTGTCACCAATGACAAGCTTTGTCACTGACATGTGAATTTTTCCAACCAATGTAACAACTTTTCCATCACAAATTTTGCTAAGAAGTTAGCTGCATTGCACTGCCTTGGCAAAATTTTTCTGGTTTTTAAATGTTCACTCAAAATCTAAGCAGCAGATTACTACAAAAGAGAAAGCTTTCAGAAATGAGAAATGAGAAAGCTACAGCATTTTCTAAACTAAAGCTACAGCAATTTTCTAAATTTCAGCTGAAATTCAAGAGTCGTATGTTTGACAATCAGTTCAGTTCACTATATTATCTTCCAGACATGTCACACGTGATTTTGTATTTCCTATAGTGGGATGTATCAGGGTGCACGCACAGAAGCTTTCATTGCACTCCATCATATCCAAGGCCCATTACCGAAGTAATGCACATAATTATCTTGCAATGCTACTTTGCATGGCAGCATGATAAAACAGGTTGGACAATGTGATGGGGGGGGTCTCTTCTTCTAATGGAGCCAGTTTTCAGTTCACTCTGGGCAGTGTGAGTGGAAAGACGTGCCTCTGTGTAAAATGTTTCTTTTTTTTCGACTTTGTAACGCGGCACAATGCAGCGTTCACTTCAGCAGCAATGTGCTATCAAGTTCTGCATGAAGCTTGGACAGAATCCCATCGAAAGATTCACACACTTCAATAGGCCTTGCAGCAATGACTGCATTTCAATGTCACAGTTCGGGTGGTGGCAAAAGGAGTTCAATTGAGGAAAGCAGACAGGAGGTCGCTCACAAAACCCAAACCCCGTTCTAGACACCCAAGTATGACCAGAATTGATGAAAGCATAGATCATGTGTGCAAGGTCTTATGTTCCTACTGTCGACTGAGCATCTAGCAAATTGCTGACACTAATACATATGTCCACATTTGCAGTACATGGAATAATGACCAACAATATGCAAATGTGCAAAGTCTGCGTGAAGCTAGTGCCGAACGTGTTGATGGAAGATCACAAAAACTTTGAGTTCTGGTATGTCAAGAATTGTTGGTTTTGATTCAAAATGAGTTACTTTTTCTCAAATTTGCAGTAATCGCAGACATATACTGGATATTTAAGTATGACCTGAAATCGAGAAGGCAGAGCAGCGAGTAATGCACAATATCATCACCCCGATTCAAGAAAGCGTGAATGAGCGAAGTATCGCATCAAAGCGATGCTCCCTGTCTTCAGTGATGCCCCAGGAATGGTCCATTTTTTAGTTTGTATTGCAGGGAGAAACTGTCAACTCAGCCTTTATAGAGGAGCTCAAGAGATTGAAATGCCGGGTCACGTGTGAGGAAAAGAGAACTGAAAAGCAAGCTTTGGGGGACTGTGTAAAATATGAAAAGCATGTTACAACGTTACTGAGAATATTCTCAAGTACTTTCAGGGTGCCTGAAAGGCATCTCAAGGACTTTCAGGCATGGCAGACACATATCTGCAAATCAATTGATGCAGTATAAGAGTATATTAAAAATTTTATCTATTTGAGCTGGTCCAATCAATAAATAAATTTTCTCTAGAAAATGTGCATTATCTTTATCACGAACCTTGTACGTATTTGATTAGTTGCTGACGAGTCGTCTACTAGGTACTCATGCACAATCTCTCAACACTAACATTGATTCGCAAAGTGATTGTTTGAAAATGCAGCCACTGTATAACCAGCACTGTTCTTTCTATGAGGCGTGTAAGAGAAGCCTTGAACAAGTGCCCGTTTCATTGGTGTAAAATAGTTTAACGTTGGCAGACCTCCACTCACCCCCAATGATTCCCCTTTGGCGTCCTCTTCATGATGTTTCTCTGGAAGTTTCGTCGCCCGCAGCCAAACTGGGTCAAAGCAAACATGTGCAGCAGTGCCAGCATGCGTCGTAAGATCTTGTTCTGGGCCTCCTGGAGAAGGAGAGCAAGGATTTCCAGCACTAGCCTTAAGAAGTATCGGTGACAGATAACATCAGGCGACAGAGAGAATAAACATCTTATATCGTTATTCTTTAAGAGTCATCTTCATGGTAGTCTTCCCCTTCCAGTGTAAAAAACACGAGTTTTCTTAAAAATTACCGATTTTCATTTTTCTATGCTTTGATAAGATTGTTGATAAGAACCTCTATTGTTCTGAAAAAAAAAATCTATGTTGAGACTCAGCTAGAAATACTTTAAAATAGCGTCTAAAAAACACAAGATGGCTGTTCAAAGGCCAAAAGTGTGCAGTCTTCTAGCATTTTGTCACTGATGATGCGCCGGCGCTCGCCATTGTTTATCTCATGAGATGAATAGCTAAGCCTCACTTTTTCAATAATAATCGTTTCCAGCGCTGCTGCAGTACAAGAAAGAATAACAAGAAGCATACTTTTGCAATGTTTTTTGAGCCCTGCGACTGGCTTTTAAATTAGGCGGTACGGATCGGGGACTGCCATTGGCCGCTGCGCGTTTGTATGCGCTGTGAAGCCTGCTTGCGGTGTCCATGTCTCGTTGAGCAGTGCAGCTGAGCAATGCTTTTCTTATGTGTTTATCTTCATTATGGATGAAGAAAGCCATAGCTCGCATGATAGCTATGCTGTCAATGCGAAGGCTGTCGTGGCGATGCGCTTGTAGGAATCGGCTACGAGTAGCTGGCTCGATTTGCGACAATTCTTGGCTTGCAAAAGCCAATGCATCCTAAGTCCTTCCCAGCCATCAGCCGGAAAGTCCGTGATGAGGCAATGAATGCCATCTGTGCCAATCTTGCGAAGTCGAGGGAGCTCACAGTGAAGGCAGTTAGCGAGGACATTGCCGTTATGTACGACAGTGCATGACACAAACATGGCTACAACAGCCACAGTGGCATTGGTACTGTTGTGTTCCTCGACACTAAACTTTTGTTTAGATTTCGAAGTCCAGTCGACTTCTGCCTAGCTTGCAGCCAGCACAAAGCTCTGCCAAAATGGAGCGAAAAAAGTTTGGCGAGTGTTTCATGGCCCTGTCCGTGTGCGAAACGTCCGTGAGTAGTCAACTCGAAAGAGCTCTCAGGGACAAACTTTTGGTGCTGGTGCATTTTAGTGGCAGTGGCCACTACAAGAAGGATTGTTCTTTTTTGTGTGCAAACTTCATTGCATTTAATGACCACGACCTGCTATATAAACTTCCGACCTGCTCATGACGTTGCTCCACCTGTCGCCAGATTTGCTTTTGCTTTAGTTTTTTTGGTTCTCTACTAACCCCCATCGTGTTAGCGGCCACTACATTTTTCGCCACTACTAACCCCCATAGTGTTAGCGACCACTTCATTCTCCGTATGCTCCCAGTCACTGCCAACACAGAGTCTGAAGTTTGCTACGTGCAATAGGTGCTCCTTTGTGAAACTGTTGCATGTAATCAGTTGCTATACATAGTCGGCAACATCGTCAAGGGACGGCAGCAGTATAATACCATTTTCTACGATGGTATACTGCTGCGTTCCTTACTGCAAGTCCAGCGGGCGACTTTCTAAGAAGGCCAACAAGTGTCCGCCGCGCTAGTGATGGGTGATTGGGAGAATGAGCATTTGGTTACACTTTGGAAGTGAATTAAACTATATTTTGAACATTTGTTGCTTCCGACCCTTCGTGTGGAGTGTCCTTGCATACAGTGAAAACCCACGACAGGCTTGTTATATACAGCCTCAAAGTTTGATGTCGCCACCCCTTTAATTGATGCTTTAAACTCGAGGAGTTGCATAAAATATTTTGCCATCTGCCCCCCTCACACCAAATTCCACTTCAGAACAGCCTTTTTCCTGCCACAAAAATCAGAATGTCTATTCTATCACTGATAATGACTGCACATTCAATGTTGGAAATGTTAACTGAAATGTGCCTGCCAAATGCAGGTGTTTCAGTGTGTGCTAAGTGAAATAAACTCATTTAAATTGTGAACTTGCTTCTTAATCCTGCTTCTTGCAGTGGAAAAGCTTGCACAGGTACCGGCAATAGCTTCCGAGGAATCCACTTTTGTATCTTCAGCATCAAACATGTAATTTATAAACTTGTGTAGTAGTGAAATATTTTGGGACTTGTCTAGTAAATTGCCAGGGTGAATGTGTTAGCAGTATTGAAATTTCATTCTTCAATATTATTGCCAAACAGGCCTTCAGGATGCATTATGTGCATGATGTCAATCAAGAAATTTGGAAATGCAGCCTTTGATCAGAAACAGTGCATGCATAGTAGGTATTGCTGTGTAGGTTGACATAGTTTTGCAAACTGTGAAACTTGCTGGTAGATATAAAATTTCGTGAAACAAAAAAGTGATATCGCAAAGTGAATAGTTGGAATACATAAAATGATAAGGAGAGCAACTGATTATGTAGGGTTTGTCTCGTAATGTTTTTAAGCGAGTTCATAAATCGCATGCGCGTTAGAATCGAGTACGAACAAAAAAATTACGGTCAATCTATTGCCATCGGCAAATCCAAAATGGCCGCCCCCTACATGCTTCGGCATGGCGCGTCGGCCATTTCTGCCTATGTGTTTCCCATGTGCGGCACTTCGTACGTGTGCTGAGGAGTTCGTCATCTAGTAGTGCATTTGAATCACCGGCGTGGATGGGCCGACTCCCAAAACTCGAGTGCACCACGAAGCCGCTTTTAAAAGAAAAGTCATCGCGTGTGCAGAAACGGACGGAAATCGGGCCGCATCGCGGTCGTTCGGAGTTCCCGAAACGTGCGTGCGGGACCGGCGGAAACAAAAGCAGAAGATTGTCGACAGCAAAACTTCACGCAAAGGCTTCTGTGGACCACACCAGGGTCGGTTACCGCAAATTAAAAAGCTGCTCGGCGACTATGTGCTTGAGCAGCGAGCCGCACAGCGGCCCGTGACGACAAAACTGCTCCAAGTGTGGGCTATGCAGTTAGCCTTAGAAAAAGGGCTAATGCGGAGCCAGTTTAAAGCGAGCAGGTGCTGGCTAACTAACTTTATGAAGAGGAAAGGCTTTTCTCTCCGAAGGGGAACATGCATATGCGAAAAGTTTTGCGGAGGAGTACGATGAAAAGCTTTACAGTTTTCAGAGGTTCGTCCTAAACTTGCGGCGCAACAACGGCTACCTGCTTGGGCAAATCGGGAATGCCGATCAGACGCCTCTTTACTTCGACATGCCTGGCACCACAACCGTCGAGAAGAAGGGGGCGAAGCAAGTTCGCGTGCTGACATCGGTCCACGGTAAAACTACAGTGACTGCAATGCTCTGTTACACGTCAGATGGGAACAAGCTTCGCCCGTACCTCATATTTAACTGGAAGACGCTCCCGAAAGGAGTCGTTTTTTCGAGTGGTGTGATCGTGCGGGCCAGCGAGAGAAATGGGTGCGCGTTGCAATTGATGTCTTACGTTTTTTTTTTTTTTTTTTTCGCGGTGGAAATCGGGTGCGCGTTACAATCGAGGGCGCGGTAGAATCGAGTAAATACGGCACATAAAATGATAAGGAGAGCCACTGATTATGTTGGGTTTGTCTCGTAATGTTTTTATATGAAGCATATTCTCAAGACAGTGTACCAGTAGTCATGAGAAAGCGTCGAGGCCCCGCCGATACAAGATAAGTGGTAATTTTATTGAAGGCACATCAATGTTTCAACTGACTGTAACTGCGATGCCTAAATTTAGATGGTGGAGCTTTTGAAATTACTGTAGGCGCGAACTGTCGTTGTAGCGGCAAGCCGCTACGTTGCTAAAACTTTGACATATGCAAGGGCCGCACGTTTATGTCGCCTTAAATTTGCTTGACCCTGACGGTTACAATTATCGCTCCTCACACACCCTTCACATCTGGACAGCGAGGGAATAGTGTGTCTTGAAACAGAAGTTCTTGCAGCGGCAACGAGCTGGTCCTGAAGGCAAGCAACAGTGTGGGTCCAGCAGGGCAGAGTGCCCTGCGGAAACTCCTGTTTCAAGATGTGCCGTCAACCCCTGAATTACTTTTCCACAGCTGATGCGAGGCTCCGCAAAGTGAAGTTAGAAATGTAACAGGTCACATTCCCTACTTCATTTTTAGTATATTATTTGTTTTTGAGGCCTACGTGTTCCTGATCGTCTGTTGGTCGTCTGACAGAAAGTCGGATGATCAACATCAATTCCACTCGACTCTCGTGCTCATTATGACCAGTGTGTTGCCTCGAGATATTAAAACACTGTGAATAAGTCAGCGCACGCGTTAAAAGCAGAAACACACACACACACATGAATGCGCGCACTAGTGCGCAGGGACTTCGCAGTGTGCTCAATGTAAACGACGGTGCATCGTTTCGCTATGTGGGTAAGTTCTGGCGGCATCTGGTGGCACTTTCGGTCCCTACACATCGATTTTCAGGCCCATGGCACCGCCGTAAGGAAGCGCACCGGTGAGCAGGTACGAAGCTTATATAGAAGGTCGTGTTAATGACATCTTTCATAACTAAACATGCAATTTTAACTTCAAAACTCTTTTTTCTTAAAACACAAATTTTTGCCATTTTTCTCATGTGCCCTCTTTTTTCGGGTACTTCTGGTGCTCGGACCTGCATGAAATTTCGCCCAAAATATTTCCAATGTATCAGAAATGTAAATTTCTGGTTTAAGTTTCATTATTTCCATTATATAATAAAACATTCTATGTAAACCTTTACTAGGACAAAGAAATATGACTTTTTCCACATGTATTAGTTTACGTCTATTACATATTTTGTATGCACTTCCTAATTAGTTTTCGCATTGTACCCTTTATTTGAATTATTATGAACTATCAATGTCAGGAAATTATGGAAGTTTAGTGATGGAAACAGAGGTGGGGGAGGCAAAAGACGTAATGTTTTCACTTAGGGATGTTGCAGGACTAAAATAATGCAATTTTCAAGATGCCTTAATTATATACTTGAAATCGGCATTAAAAGTTTTACCAACAGCTCCAGTTTCATCGCTTTAAAGTGAATATTAAAAAAAGTGTCTTCGAGTAGCATCTTTCCTTAGAAAGCCCTGAATTTTCTTTTATAGCTTATAGCAGCACCCATCACAAATGAGAACACAGTACATAACAAAATATTGTATTCTTGAACATTTTTTTTCCTTAATTATCAAGCATGCTACCATAAACTATGATAGCTAACCAACTAGCCCAACAGTATCGCCATTTTTGCTACAGTGAACATTCTTCATGAAGATTAATTGGTTTGTGCCCTACACGATAGCTGGACATCTCTTGCAGCAACTATAGACACTTTATACTCTAATTAGAAAAGGCTCTCATTAAAAAAATTCTGATCGAGGCCATCAATACTGAACAGAACATTTTCGAATAGTGTGTTCAGAGCTGAGATGAGTCTCCACATTGCTTAACATAAATTATTTCCAAGATCTCATGTGTGATAGTGCTACATCAGTACACAGCTACTAGATGTCAGTAACTGCTTAGCAGTAACTTCATAGTAATGCAGAACACGGTTTGTTTTTATGTCATCTAAAGATTTGTATTACATAATGTAGACATATGGGGCAGTACAATTTCTGTGACTGCTGTGCAAAAGGCCGACCTACCTGGCTCTCCTTGTGTGCTCGACGAAGCTGATCCTTATACTTCCTTGTTGAAGCAAAGCACTCGGAAGACGTTTCAGAGTGGAGTGTATCCGGCTGCATTCCAGCAAAGACATGCATAAAGCACCAGAGAGAAAGCTTGTCAATTACATTGTTCGTTTACTTAGACAAACCTTCATAAGCTGAAATAAACAAGCTTTAGAGGGAAGTGCCTAGCTGGCATTTTAATTCTTGCTACACACACTGCAGCCACCCCAGAAAAGGAGCACACAAATCTGTATAAAGGCAAGTGATGCTCAAGTGAGAATTTCATTTTGCAACATTAGTACACTCAAATCTCATTATAATACAGTTGCATATTACCCAAAAATAAATTAATTGGAATTTGTTATAAAGTATATTCAATACTGTTCTTCATTTACTTCGTTATAACCGATTTTCTGTTATATCTTGGTTCGTTACAGCGAGGTTTGAGTGTATTACTACAACTTTGAAACACCTTCAGCATACTCGGTTTGTGAAACATCTCAAAAGTGGTTCACATTTTCACAAAAAACATCGTGAATACACAAAAAAAAATGCTGATGGGCTATGTTCACTTGCCTTGCCATGAACTGGGCAGTTACATGTGCACCTTGGCTTTCCATCTGATCCCTCTCCTGAAAAGGATGACGTAGGTGAAACCCTGTGCAACCACTACCTACAGCATGCAGTTAGTACTGCCAGGCAGAGGAAAGTTAGAAGGGTTAGTGGCACTACCTTGAATAAACTGAATGAATCTCTCAAGGTCAGTGATCTGGGTCTTCAGTTGTGAAACCAGCTGCTCCTTCATTTTGACAGGGTTGACCATCTGAGTCATTTGTAAGAAGCATTAAGAATAATGTTGCTTGCAGCCTGCGAGCAACTTAATTTGTCAATATGATGCCTTTGCAGATCCTTTAACATTGCGACGGTTAGGCAAAGTAATGGTCTACAGCTGAAGATAGGAATTCATGCATGCACAAACAAACTTCAAAGGGTAAAAGTAGCCAGACTTCACAAATGCATGCTGAGCCTTAAGTGAATGATGCAAGTTGTAGCGAGAGCTCAGACAGGTAAAAAATGCAGTAAGAAGAAGCGTTGAAGCATGCGCCAAGGAGAAAGTAGAAAAACAGACAAATGAACAGACCTCTCGAACAGCTTGATCGATTTTCCTCCGCAAGTCGTCAGGGTCGAGGAGATCCAACTCATCCAGATTAAGTGGAAGCCTCTCTTTAAGATGCTCTATGATGACTGACTGACGTTCCAGGAGCATGCTGGATGGCATGCCTGCATCGCCCGTCTACACAGCAGAGAAAACAAGCTCCATTGTTCCTTTTATCACTTGGACTTATTACAGTGACTGCAGATAGAAACAGTGCCATCAAAAGTTACACAATACTGAGCCAATACTGAGCTAATACAAAGGCTCATTTCTAATTGTTTGTTCCTTCATAGCAGTGGTACAAATTTTATGTATGCACCTCATAACTGTTCATTAAATGTCTCCCTGTTTCTTAGAAGCATGCCGCAAAATGGAAAATTACAGGCTTGTCTGCGCCACCAACAAGACATGATATATTAGAAGTCGTTCTTACAGACACTGGCGTAAATTACTTACTAGTCTCTCGGCAAAGGAGATACCAGTGAAGTCTTGAAAGTACAAAGCCTACTTTGACATAGGTTGGTGTTATAGCATGTGACTTGTCCATAAAAACAGAGGCACACATAGAAATAGAAATTCAATATATTCACCATAACTTTATACTATATTGAATAGCTCACCTCAAATGCATACTTCTCAAGGTCCTCAAGCTGTTCTTTCAATTGCTGAATAAGTTCCTTCTGTTTCTGTCGCTGCTGTTCCAACTTTTCCTCTTGTTCTTGTTCCGTCTGCAACAATAAAACAATAACAGTGAGTATATAAATGTCACAGTAATATAAATGAACTATGAGATGAAATGTTAAAGATGGATCATATAAAGTTTTTCAGCTTTTTATGAAGTAAGCTTGGTATGATTACAGAGGTAAGGCTTGAGCAGCAAGTTTCAGTGAGAGATTCAGAGCAGTATACACTACGTGGGGCAGGAAATGCTGCTTCAAAAAATTTGTGAAGTGGACTTGTGTACATTTCCTTCAGCCACACTTTTAGGCATTTATGATGCTTGATGATGCCAAAGTAGGCTCAAATTTTTTAAGAATATCTTGCGTAACTCTGCATGTTATAGTTGGATATATCTGCCACAGCATGTAACACTGCCAGTGACAAGCGTTTGCTAAGTTGTTGTTCAACTGCTCCTAATTTGCCAATGAAATTCCACACTATAAATACTTTACGGCAAAAATGTGACGGTGGCAACACACCTCTGAGAGCAAGATGCCTACTCCAGTTTGACAAGCCCGCAAGTCTGGGATTCCACGAAAGGCAAACTCTTCAAGTTCTTTCAGCAGTTCCTGTAAAGGCATATATGTAACAATGCTTTGCAGTGAAAAACTCACGAAGGATAAATTATCTCTACTGAGATGACGCTCACCAATATCACAATAGCAGAAATGAGAATTCTCCTATACAAAAGCAAGGATCGCTAAACAGATGTACTGTTATGGGACAACCAGCATAGTATTCTATAAACAGAAAAGATGATGAAATCTTGCTGCAACTCATTGAACGGGCACTACCATTACTGGAATGTATCTTGAGAGAAATTGCAGTTTGGGTCAGTTGGGCTGAGGTCCTACTCTAACTGGAAAACAAGGCCAAAGAAAAAGAGAAGGAGCATTTAATTTTTTTCTGTGATTTCCCGATAAAGAAACAGCATGTTTAAGGGGACCGACAAGAACTCTGAATTACCCAAACTCAGAATTATCGAATTTATCAAAAAAAAAAAAAAACAAAGAAACATCTATTTCATCATGCGCTTTTATTTTCTTGAGGAATACATAAATCCAGTACTTATTTTGAAAAACAGCTATGTAAGCTGCAATTTTCATCATTTGCGACCTTAAACCACAGATCAAGACCTCCATGTCTCAAAGTTAAATGCGGTCCGAGCCCAAGTAATAACAACGCAATTGTGGAAGGTGGCCACTGCCAGTCAGAAAGCCCATGGCCCTTTCAGCTGTCCATAAATTTTGTTTTCGTTCCTTTGCATCACGCACTGGTGTGCTTTGAAGATCATCTGACTTAACCACGTGAAAGTGCTCAACTTTGGCCAGTGTAGCTGACACTACAGAACTGTGCTCAGTACACCACTTGTGCATGATTATGACACCCAACAGGTCATCACAAACATCTTACCTCCTTTTCTTCCTGTGAAGCATTCACAATCTGTCTCAGCCGGAACTGGACTTGTGCAAAGTGCGTTGTAAGTGCGACCAGAGATGTGTTCAGCTGCTCCTGCTCTTCTTCCAGATGCCTCAGGCGCTCGAATTCCGACAGACTGCTGCATCATGGAAATACCTTTAATGTTAGCGAGAAATAATCGTGGCACAGTTCAATAGCATGTCGTTCCAAAGCATGAAAAAAATAATTGCTGAGCTGGATTTCCAAAAAAAAAATTAATCTGTAATTCATAATGACAGCAGAGCTCTTGTAAGCATAAATATGATAAAAATGAGAATGTTTTGAAAATGGTACCATTCCTGTTATTGAGAATGACTGATTCACATAGAGTGGGAAAGAAGCAGCTAATGTGAGGGATACACGCGTAATAGAAGTTTATAATACTTCTTATAGCAATTTTCTACACAACAAGACAATACATTGGTATGCAGAAAAATATGACAGATTCCAAGACAATATGACCTTTTAAGCACTAGCAAGTACAGTAGAGCAAAGGCCTTTCCTATCTTGAGTAAAACTGTCTGTTCTACAATCATGCTAGATGCACAATGAAAACAATGAAAAGTGCAACATTTACAAAATGCCAATCTCAAGTATTCTTGATGACTTGGTACATGGTACTTCAATATAAATGATGAAAGCTCAATAGTGAAGCTTTGCACAAGTATTTTCATGAGAACCTGAAGAACCTCAAGGTCCACGAGGACCTCAATAGTCTAACTACTTTACGCGAGGTCAGAGTTGACACTTGATGGGAAACACCATATTTAAACCCATGATGCATCACAGTTCCAACACAAAGAGCACCATTTCGTTGAGCATAAGTAGAGTAATGCTTTCCATGAAATAAATTTAGGTTGAAAGTAAAAAATATTTGCTTCAGAATTATCAGTGTTTGCTTGGATAAACGGCCCCAAATGGGGTCTCGGGAAGTGAAATCGATATTATGCAAAAACTATTTATTTCAGTTTGCTCCCTTTTTGATTCAAGCTTTCTTTACTGAAAACAAGATTCAAGAAGTAGCTAAAAAGAGAGAAAGATACCACGTTTCAGGGTCATCCCAGGCATCGTCAATCTCGCTTGAGCCAACAGGCGCCCACCTCTCAGGAGGACGATCATCATCTGGACTCTCTCGACCAGTGTCATCCAAGGAAAGCGATTCCATTTGAATAACCTGGTAGAAAAATTTGCCAACAATGAGCTCTCGCTTGCAAGCCTGAAAAAGTTCCACATTTATATAGACTAAAGATATGCATATGTGCACAAGAGTCTAAATTTATGCTACACTTGATTAAATTTGATCTGCACCATGTAACTTCTAATAATAATAATATCCATTCAATAATTTGGCTACTATTTGCGAATTGGTGCAGAGGCATCAGCTACAAAGATGTGGGGGCTCACCCCTTTCTATATCGAGGCAGCATACCTTGGCAGTCCTAATTATCAGCTGCATATATAGCTTTAGACATAGTATAACCTTGAAATGGGCAAGTGCACAAACTATCTTTTAGACTTTGATCACAACGACTATTTCTTTTGTTTACCTCACACAATGAACCACTATACGGCTTGATTTTTGACTTCCGCATCTCCAGCAGTGTATACTTTTATTATCCAATCTTGAGTTTGGTAATCGTGTTGATCCCGATCGGGCTAGTTCGCAAGTGTCGATCGTGTAGCAGCACCTCATGCGGATCGGCCCCGATCGCGATCGAAATTTCCCACGAGACACCGGTACTACTGTTGATCCCGATGCCGTACGGTGTGGCACGGTGTTCTGAAAGGAGTTTGCCGCATGCGCCATCGAAATCTTGATGCCGACAGGGCGTGATCGTGATTGAAAGCGTCAGCGTAGCAGTGCCCGATCCGAATCGAGCATAATCCAGATCGGCATTTGCTCCTTCAGACTAACGCTCGGCATTTGATGCTGCACTTTCGTGGCATTTGCGGACATGCACTTGTCCACAAGAGTGACAGCTGTGCCAGAGTACACCGAGGGCAGCGCATCCCGAGACACAAATGGAGAAAATGAGAGAAAGTACTTGACGTGCGCAGCTTTAAAAAAAAAATTACACTGGGAACGCCTCTAGTTAAGCGTAAACCAGTATATTCAGCAGTACGTTAACACGGACAAACTTAGAACAAATGAAAATTGGTACGCAGGGTCAGAGGGTGAAGATGAAATGAGTGCATATATACAAACAATGTTTTAATGCTTGTGAAGTGAAAGTCGCAATATAGTGCATATTGGCTGATTCCAAAGTTTCGTAATTTGTTTGTGCAAATTCCTTTTACCAGCTTACGCATTACAAGTGATCTAGTCATATGTTTCTGCGGCACACGGCGATCGCAGGCGTCTGGCTACTGGATTAACACACTGCACACTTTCTGCTAACGAAACAAAGGTTCACTAAACGTTAAACGAGCTACACGCTGATAATGCGGTGCTTAACATCAAACACAGAGATCGGCCAGAGTAGGGTATGGCGCGTCAAACATCGTTTCTAACTGCTTCCCGGCTCAAAGAGCAGGCGAGAATCGAGATACATTGAGCAAAAACCCTTGCCTCGGTATCCATCAAAAACGATCCTTGGGTGCTACGGCAAAGTGTAGACGAGTCGTTCCTCGGAACGTCTTAAGGCAACCTGCAGCACGCGCACAGATGTTTCAACAGGCCTGCACCCTCGAGCAGCGAACAATTATGTTTATTTTTGTTTCGGGTCGTCGTCATGGCTGCTCAACGTCATTGTGACGTCACTGAAACAAAACCGAAAGTGCTTTTTGTAGCTATGCACGGAGAAAGGAAGCTATGGCTGGCCATGGCGCCTGCGATTGGGAGCTTCTGGAGTTAATCTCGATGGCTACCTTATAGTTTTGTGATTACCTATTGGGTATTATAGTACACTGTAGATTAGCTATCGTAGTTGATCGTCAATCCTACGCTGTAACAGCGTTTTATAAATAAAAGACACAGATACTCGAGGTCATTGCTTTGCTGGCTGCGTGCAGAAGGAAGCACGTTCGTCAGGACACAATGAAGTGAATTAGCCCGCATAAAGTCTGAATTCACGATAGTCATACAGTGGCTTGATTATTGATCTCCTAAAGCACAGCCTCCTAGATTTCTTTTGCCATAGCCTCCCAGATTTGTTTTTATGCCTGCCAGATTATCGGCAGCCACTTGAAAAGCGGTCGTTGTCGGAACTATGGTGGTGGCACTACCTAAGTAGGGGTGTCTTCAAATAAGTTTTTACAATTTTGGAGCTTATATGCAACAAAAATAACGTAAAAAAGTTTTAAAATGCGTACACGTAATTATAATTAACCTTACGTAAGTGACGCCGTTATAGATAACAAGCGTTTTTTGCTCATTCAGCAGCCTCTAAAATTAGTAACAAATGCCAAAATTGCCCATCTCAAAGGCCGCGTACAAACTCTTACTCCTAAGTAGGTAGCGCCGCCATAAGTGATGGGCGTTTCACGCTCATTCGACAGGCAAGAGAAGTCTAGGAGGCTTTACTTTTGCCTGCTGGATTATTGGTGGTCATTTGAAAAGCAGCCGTCATTGAAACTGCGGTGAGGGCGCCACTTAAATAGCGTTGTCTTCAGTTTTACGTTTTTTGAACTTTATATGCAAAAATAACGTAAAAAATTTTAAAAGGCGTAAACCTAGTTATAGTGATTTATAATTACCCCACGTAAGTGATGCCACCATAAATGACGGGCATTTCGCGCTCATTCAACAAGCAACCCCTTTAATACAAGGCATAGCCTCTAAAATTAGCAAACGTCAAAGTTGCTAATTTCAAAAGCCAAGTACAAAGACCCCTAGCCCTACGTAGGTAGCGCCATCATAGATGACGGGCGTTTTGCGCTCAACCAACAGGCAAAAAAAATGTAGGAGGTTATGCCTAAAACATAATTGACAGCACATAACAGCAGACAAACGACTACTATTGGTGGAAATGGTAGTGTTCATGGTTTTCATCAAGAATGTGCTCTTTATGTTTGATCAAAGCCTCCTCTCGTTGGTTTAACGCAGTAAGCCATTGAGTTTTATACAATAATTGACCTCCATTAAAAAGTAGAGATCAGTGCATTTTTCCTTCTTCGTCGTTGAAGTCATCATAGAAATTCAGAGCTTTATTTGAAGCAGAAACGTTGCTAGTGTCCTCTCTCGGTGATAGTGGGCATTAGAAACGCACCTGGCGAGAGCACCTGGACCAATCCTCCAATCGCGTGCTGCCGGTGCTCGCAAACTTGTTTGCTTCCCCCTCGACCGTCTGCGTTGCTGGCGGCTTGTGGCGCGAGAGGCAAAGATAGCCTGGTTGGCAGTGGGGGGGTCGTGCACGGGACACCGAAACAGTTGCATTGGTCGGTAGGTGGGGCACCCCCAGGCGGCGACCAGTTACCTCTCCAATTACGCTGGCACTCCACGACTCCCCGCATTGTCTCTCCGCGTGCCGAGCTGTGCTTGTTCCGCGTTATGTGCCCCTAATGAGCGCCCCTTGCTTGCTACCGATGGTGTGGGAAGTGCACAACGGCTCTGCGCGGTCATGGTGATTAGATAACAAACTTGAGGCCCGCAGTGGTGGCGGCCTGCCAGCATAGCTGCGGAGTCGATCGGGAAAGTTCCTCGACTGTGTTGTGTGTCGCGACTCATCAGCATGCCGCTCTTCGGTAAGAAGAAACGAGACTCGGACTCCCTGTCCCCGGACGGCGACGCAGATGCCAACGGTGCCGCACCGGGTGGATCGCCGACGGCGAACGGCAGCGGAGGCGTGCACACAGCTTCCTCTCCCGCCGGTTCCACGGTGGACGGTCTACCCAAAAGCATGCCCAAACCTAAGCTGGTGTTCCACTGCCAGCAAGCGCAGGGCAGCCCGACCGGCATAATCTCCGGCTTCTCAAACATCAAGGAGCTCTACCTGAAGATAGCCGAGTGCTACGACTTCCCGGCTTCAGACGTGAGTAGTAGCAGTAGTAGTGTCGCCTGCACGATGTGATAAATTGAGTAATGTGAAGTGCTACAACTGCTACTGCATTCGCGAAGATCACCCTACTGTGATGTAAAGCCGAGATCAACTCCGAAAGCTCTACTGTAAGGATTGCCAAGTGGCCGGAGCATCGTTTTCGTAATTCGCTTCACAAGCTAGTTTACGAAAGTGCAATGTACTCATGTGGAACCAGACAACACAACATTCGCATTATCCGCTTGAAGTCAGGGCTTGCAAGAGTTTCGTGGTTTATTAGTGTGGCGCACAAAAAATGTATTGCATGTGTAGGACGTAACCACGCGCTGTACGGGCCTGTTTGGCAGTAAGCTTGCGAAGAGGGAGGGGATCACAAGCCAAGCCGGCAAGCGTACGTCGGCCGGACCGGTAGGAAAGTGGAAAATTCGGCTTTGTGCCGGGGGCTACGGCGGGGCTTCCTGCAGCCGTGCAGACTGCACGCTGCGTGCGCCTCGTTGCCCTCCCTGTTTTGCCGCGTTGCTTCACCCCGTTATTTTCTTGTACACAACAAAAGAGAAGGAGCGCGAACGCTTTTTTTTTTTTCGTCTTTTATTATTATTTTTCAAATCGCGCACGCTCGGATTAGGTCACGGCACACGCCACCGTGGCCGCGGATTACAAAAAGCCCGTCGCTGTTGCTTTTGTCGACACGGCCGGCGCTTGGTTCATCGTCGTCTTGCGAATGGTGCGTTGTCGCTGGTGTGTAACTGGGCGTCTGTCGACACGGTTTTGTGCGTGCTGCACCTGCTGACGTCACTTCGGCCGAGTGCGGTCCGCTAGGGTCGAATGGCGTGCCGATTTGGAGGGATCCTGACGTTTTTGATGGCCCCAATGAACGAATGTGCTGGCCAAGTTGGCGAGCGAACTTGGCCCGCACAAAGGGGCGCGCAGTCGGTACTGTTACTGTAAGGTATCATATACAGTGTGATAATGCGCGCGACCTTCTGAAGGTGGGGAGTGAAGGCAAACAACGTACTGTCAAGAAAAACGCACGTACATGCAATCCATATTCGCTAAAGACATCGCAGTTTTGCTTAATAACGATATCGCGAACGTTGGCACCGACAAATCGTCCTAAAGGGGCAACGTGTTCACGAGGTTCTGGAGTTACATGTCCGCGACTACATTTACATTATTATAGCTACGTATTTCTGCCGACTCGATGGTCCACCATTAGTGCATATTAGCTACTTTACCACTCCAGTCGTGCTGCTTTGCAAGATGGCTCCGGTTATATCGCCGTCCACGGCAGAAGGCAGCGATATGGCCATTGCGCAAGGAATTCATTGCATACATGACGTGCAAGACTAATGATGCACCTTGAACTACTCTGGCGAATGATCCCGTTGGCGATGAAGCTGGTTCGAATAACTGATATCTCGCGTGTAGTTGCGGGTTGTTTGTTTGGTGCATGGTGGTGTGGCTAATACATAAATTGAAATTTGCACCGTGCGTCGCAGGTCGGCAAAAAATGTGGAGCGCGCTTGCTCATTATGAAATAAGTTTTACTCTTGAGACTGATTCCCCAAAATTTTTCTCAACCGCACTCGTTCAGACTCAAATTCCCTAAAATATTTCTCAGCCAGACTCACTGGAAATCGGACTCATCAAAATTTTACTCACTTGGACTTGCTCAGACTCAAATCGAACTCATCAAAATCTTACTCACTTGGACTTGCTCACACTCAAGGCTCTGAGTTTGAGTGAACCGACTCATGAGTTCGTTAACGTACAATTGCCTTCTTCGCTCTTTAACACCAATATCTCGCGTTATCGGCGCTGTACTTGGCTTCTTTTGATATCCCACATTCAGATATGAGACATGTGGTTGCAATCCAGTAAGGAAACTTTTATCGAAGTATATTATTCACGTGAGATATTATCAAAAGTTCCCGTGAAAGAGTTACTGCGGGAATGGTGGGGGAGGGGGGACGTCACGGCGCACCCCCTTCTCTTTAATTGGCGCCTCTGATGAATAAATATTGAGCTGGTGTATCAGCTCTGGTTCTTTAAAAGTATGTGCGAGTCGGCGTGGGTATGCACACGAGCCTACGTAAGGCGTATAGTATAGTAAAGTTGAGTAAATAGCATGGTGTTGTTGATCAACACTGCGTTGAAAGGAGCACCAAGTTCAGGACATTAAGTCGACGTTGATTGCTGAAATAGCGGCCCAGAAACCTCGTAGTGCTACTTGCGTGCCAAGAAAGTGCTTATTTTGAAATAAAATCACGTTTGAGTGGTTCGCATCATGTTAGCCCACTTCAAGTCTCCCGTCTGAAAGCGACCGTCTCACAGTCACTGTTGCCGTGCACAACGTTGCCCAGCTTTACTGCGTGGCCGCCGACACCAGTTACAGCAGAGCAAAAGTAGCGGGAGCCACATCAGCAATAACGGCCATTAAACAATTTCCCGACATGGCCTCCGAGATAGCAGTTGTGTTCGGTTCAACTTGGCCCCGCTAGATGGCACGACCTGTCGAGTTTAACCTATAAGGTTCCTAGATAAGAAACTTGTTTCATTTAGGGACCTTAGTTCAACCAGGCGAAAATTAAACTTTTTAACCACTCGTGCCATTCCCCACAATAGCGTCCGGCTGTTCTTTTGTCCATGTATCAAACAGAAACGAACAAGCAGCATTTTATTACGTCTCTTGATGACGGAAGGTTCTTTGTTTGGTGCAGCTAGTTCGATTAATAGTGATTAATTGTAGGCACTCCCTCTGGCGTAATCAGGGATAATATTGTGAATGTCTTCCTCGTGGCGCATATATTCTCGTGCATTTACCTTAATTTCTCGGTAAGTATAGGGCAGTACTGTTGTTTTCATACAATGAGCTTTCACTCTAACATAAATTGTTATTTTCCTTTAGTGGTATTTTTAACAATCATCTTGTATAAATGTGTCAGTGGAATAATTGTGTGCGCACAATTTATGGGCACAATACATTGTAAGCTAAGTGCAATCTTACTGTTGTGCGCCTCCAGCTACCATGCAAGCAGCCAACATTTTATTGGCTTCACTTTCTTCAAAGTTTTCTCAATCGGTGGAAGTGAGAGTCACTAGCTACCAGATTGGAGTATGCCCGTTTCCAATCGGTCTTAGGAGTGTGGCTCAATGCAGTAGTACATTTCTTCAATTTGGCGTCTTGGCGCAGTTCATCGAGGTGGTAAATCTAGGCACGTTGTTAGTCCAGGCCTACGTAAGCGCACTGAAGACGCACGCAACGATTTGTGCACTGTGTGTTTTCGTCTTCAGTGCGCCGTCCGTAAATGTTGTCGCAGTTCGTCAGGAGCAAATTGGGGCTTACGGAAGGAAGTCAACACACACTCGGATAACCAGCTATATCCCAACTGGTTTAACGTTGCAAAAAGTAGCCCGTAGGCCTAATCTTTATAATATAATAATTGTTGGGGTGTTAACCATGATATTATTCTGATAGACTCCGCAGTGTAGAATTTCGGACCTAAATATCGACACGCGTCTTGAGCACGTAGGCTTCACCGACATGCGGCTTCCGCGACACGGTTTCGAACCCGCGACCATCGAGCCTGCACACCAGTGCCACAAGCTCTAGACCAGCGTGGTATAGGTTAAGCCTCTGGTTAAGCGTAATTGTGGCGCACGCACAACACAGACGCACGTGTTATCCGTATAACATTGCCAGATGTCAACGCCCAGCGTCAGCAACGCCGCTATCGGAATGCAACGAAAATGAAATTTACGCTGACACACGCTCGCCCTTTCACATTGATAACAAATGCCTCCTATTTCGCCCAAGCGTTCATTATTTACGCGATAGTGCTAGAGAGTTTGTTTCGCTGAAATTCCGGTGTTGGCGTCGTTGGTTGTGTGCGAAAAATCATCTTGTCCGTGAACGAAAAAATCGGAAGATGCGAATAAAACAACAGCAATTTCCGTCTTGAAGTGAGAACCAAACCCAAGTTTTCTGCGTGGCAAGCAGATCTTCTACCACAGAGCCACTTCATTGCTTGAAAGTGAAAAGAAACGCAGTAGACGCTTGGCAACTGTAGACATTCTAGGATAGTTTGAACAAGCGTTGCTTTCCTTGTCATACATGCGCACGATGTCCGATTACGCAGTCGCGTTTACCCTTGTCTTCCCAGTTCTATGGCTCCCCCGCTGCGCTTGCGTCCGCGTATAGGCATGGTCTCGCGTTCACTGCAGGCGAAACCGTTACAAAACTGCCTCGGGACACGCGACTAAAGGCTGAGTAATTGGCCAACTTGCTCGTAGGATCGAGTCTGTTGGCACAACATGATTATACGAGTGCAAATCAGCGCTATACCGACAGGAAGCGACAGAATAGACGACCGTCTCCCCTCTTGTCGGTTGCGCTGGTTTGCACTCGTAGCACAGAACGAACTTGCATGTAAGCAGTGTGAGCGGAGATCACAACAGTAGGCTGTACAAGATGCGACAGAACGGTGAGTATGAGAGCACGCAAAAGTGAAAATAGCTCTCGTTACAGCGGTGGCAATACGACGACCATGTATACTCTCAAATTAATACAAGAAACGGCTTGGCTTATGGATTACTGGACAAGTTATAATAATAGTAAACGAGATATAAATTATACAAGACATCTGTTATCACGAAATTCTGATGACGTCACGGTGACGGCATCGCGTGATCTCGTCTCTTTTTTTGTCATCACTCGTATGTTGGCGCTGCGATCCCGGTCGCCGCATCGGAGCCCTCCACAGTGGCGTCCCTCATGATCGTATTGTTCTTATGGGGCGGAAAATTCCAGATTTTATGCTGGAACAATTGAGGTGTGCGAGCGGGCTACTTGGTATTCCATATTTTTTTACAGCTGGAGCACAACAAAGGTGTACACAGCTCACGAAGGGGACAACGGGTGCTCCGCTTGACCTCGCTGTCCCCTTCGTTCGGTGGCCACCTTTTTGCGATTCAGCCGTAAAGAAAGAGATATGATTGAATTCAGTTTATTGTTTATTTTAGTTTCCAAATAAGGAACGGTACTTACACAAGAGGGGGCCGCAATCAACAGCTTGACGAGGGAAGAGCCCTCCTTATAGAATGACAGCAGCAGGCAGTGTGTATAGGACAAGTAAATAAAAAACAAAAATAAACGGATTGGACAATAAGGTACACGCGACGTAATGACACACGCTAGTGAATATCTCTGATTATGACAGAACGTAACGGGAAACAACATTACGTAAAAAGAAGACAACGATGACACATAATATATAAACCATCGCGGACATTGAAAAGATTTGCACAGAAGTGTCGAATAACAGGAAGAATGTTACGGGCTATTTATATAAACTTATCACGAAGTTCTTTAAATATTAAGTTTACAATATCGTCTTTTTTTAGGAAAACGATATCAAAGAAAATTATATCGGGAAATGGATTTGTAAATATACCATGCCATGTACCACGCAAATTGAGTCGGCAACGCAACGTTCGAGTTCCGACAGTTGGTATGGGTTCGTATTTATGAAAGGCTCAAAAAACACGAAACACTCGAAATCAAGAAAACGCAAGATCTGGCGCCCATCATTCCGTTTTCTTCATTTTGTGTGTTCTATGCTTTTTTTTTTTTGCGCAGTTGACAACTATGAACATTCAAGTTTCCGCATTAACCCGCCGTGGTGTCATTGATCTTTCTGGGCCATGCATTATTATGCATTGTGTTCTGAGCGCGTGGCATGTTTGACAAAATATGTCTAAGCCACTGTGGTCTAAATGTCATAAAAGAGGAAGGAAACGAAAAAAAAAAACTTGGAAAATCTGTGGCGTCACACTAATGTTGAGCACTAACCCTCTACACGCCTGGCTACAACAGCGAGCCTCTAGAGTTGCTTTTGTACAGCAATGCAGAGCTAATTGATAAGCGTGTGCCATTTTGCGCAAATTCAGGTATTTCATTTATATAATTGAATAAAAGAGGCACCCGATTTCGGTACGTAGGTCGCTCACTATAATGGCGCGCCATCGTCACCTAACTACACTAGGACAGGGTCTGTTGCACCTTTGTTCTGCGACATATTAGATGGTTGATTGAACTTTGGGATTGATAGCAGCTGTGTGACTTGTTGTGAAAGAGGTGACATTTCGTAATGCACGGTCTAATTGAACGTGACCGCTTCGAAACGTACAGGTACTACATGCAGATACGTTCACATCGCATTTTCACGTACGTCACTTAGACTCCATATGTCATTATTTAAAATGACAGCGCTATAGCTGACGTGTAGCAGTGGACAACGTTGGGCCAGCTTGTGTTGCATAACTAGAGGAAAGAAAGAGCAACACAGCAGCAAACTAACAAAAAAAACAGCGCTAAGAGGGGCATCGGACTCTTTACCCTCGGTAATGCCCTGTCGCGGTCATAAGAACGACTCAAGTAAGTATTCTGACCGACGTCGGATTCCCTTCACCGCTTTTAGGTGATTGCTGCGATCCTTCTGAATTCCACCCCCCCCCCCCCCCCCGTCAAAAAAAGAAAGCTGGTGACTGGATGAAGGTGTAATGTGATTCTTTATATTCGCGGGATTTTGCGTGGCATCAACCGCTCGAGGAAGACCCAAGGCGGCTTCATGCAACACCTTGCGTGCCCGTTTGTGAAATGCGGCGTGTGTGGGCTGTATGAGGTCCCCCAGTCCTGCAGTCGAACTTGCATCAGGGAGGTGTCTCAACACGCGACCGAGAGAACATTAAAACAATCCGAACCACCAGCAGCGTCGCAATTTGACCACCACACTGTGGTAACTGCGGCTGTTCACCGGACTGCCCTGCAGGGTAGACTTGCTAGCCATTACCAAAAAAAAAAAATGCGCTTGGCTGGAATCTCACGCGATTTTGAGGACAAGAGGAAGAAGACTTCTCTTCGGTGCGAGTGCGTTCTCACTATTGGCTCGGTTGCGTATGGTTTTGCCTGCGTTGCGCCAAACGACACTGACAGCATACGACAGCCTGGCCTTAAAGTTCACAGCACTTTGAAAAATTTTGAATGGGCCGCTGTTGCATTCGGCAACAACGAATCCGTCTGGACCTCAACGGCAGTGACAAAAAAAAAAGTGGGGCGGGGGGTAGTTGCGATGGCTGGATGCTTTCATGGAGGCCGCATCTCGCCGTCCATCTAGATGGTCCCGCCCGGGGAGCCAGATGACCCCAATTCTGGCTATTATATGCACACGCCATACGCCCCAGTGTCGCATGGACGCATTAGCACCCCGCCCCTGTATTGGGTCGCCTGAATGAGTTCGTCCGTGGCCACTTCTTGCCGAGAAGTGCATGCGTGCATACGCTTAGAGGTGCGCGGATGCTGCGGCTGTGCTTGGCCGTGACCAGAGTCCAGCTGTTACGTTCATTCCTTCATGTGCACATCAACGTGGGACGCTCACGCTTCGTGTGTTGCACAAAAACGAGCGATTTTGCCTTGTCGGCGCAGCCGATCAGCCGCTCGCAGAGTCTAGCGACAGCTGCAAGACCGTTTGTCTAAGTTGAGAACACGTGATAGTGGCCAACAGGCAATGCTGTGCAGACGACTTGCACTGACGTCGCTGAAACCATCGCGTATAGGGGCACCATCAGGGGATGAGCGCCTCGTTTACGATGTGACAGTAATGTTATCGTAACGTCACATGCAGGTTATTTCGTTAATTTTCGCACAGAGGCATTCCTGTCGCGTCTTTATGACATTGAAACAGTTCAGCCGCAACCTTTCTGTCATCAAGGCCGCCGTTGCGCAGTGCCACACCTAGCTGCCAGAGGCTTTCACCTGCAAGCTATATGTACTGTACAACGAAGTAGAAAACTGAACACTGCTTGTCCATCGAACCCCTTCTTCCTACGGTGAAGGACAATTCTGACCAGATTTGGAATAGGTGGGGTTCTTGCTCGGTCGTGGATCATAATTCAAGGTGGCAGCGGAAGAGCCGCTATAAGAACAGTGAGTGAACACCCGTGATTTTAAGGAAATGCTTTATTGAAGGCGCGCATGTATTCGCTGTTTTCGTTCGCCCTCGTCGAGCGAATAAAAACAGTGCATGATCAGGGAATATTGTGGGAGTAGAGAAGGCCCGTGTATTTGACATTTCCCGTAGAAGGATTTTACGGCATGTGATGATGATGATCAAAATTTTATTTCTCCCAAAGGAGTAAAGATACTACTTCCTTAACGTGCGACTGTTTCTGTCGGGATATGGGTTGACGACACTCACGCACGCGCACACATATAACCCGGGCCGAGCTAATTAAACAGAGAAAGTGCAGTGAGATAAATCGACCAACCGTCTTTTGTTAGTGGACGCCTTTCGCTTGTTGCTGTCAACGCTGAGTAGTAATTACTGCCCAAGTAATTGTATGAATGGAAATTTGAACGTATAATCGTGTATCGCACAAAAAAAATTGCGTGCTAAAAAATTTACGGCCTGGTACCCCATTTCTAATTGCTTTATTTCGTTATTGTCTTTCATTATCAGCTAAACGCGTATCTGTAGGCAAGTTTTTTTTTTCATTGTCAAGCGCTCAGGAACAAGGGCAGGATTAGGTGCTGGCTCGTGGTGGGTCATGAGGGGAGGGGTGCAGTAGGGTTGCCCCCCCTTTCCCGCAAATCCTCGGTCAGCACCTCCATCCCTCTCCCTTAAGTGCTTGCCGTCCACCTCTTATTAGGTCCGATTAGGATAAGTGAGTGAAACATCTGTGAACACAAACAACTTATGCTGTAGAGGTTATTGTGATATGATAGTAAATTCTAAAAATTATCAGCCCCCCCCCCCCCCGCCTTCCGGTTTTCTTTCAAGCGGTTACTTGTTTGCGCGCTAGTTCAGGTGTGGTGGGGGAGACATAAGGGGCCCTGACACCCCTTTTGTTCAGGCTGGGGGAGCGAGGAAACCCATTGCTAGTGTCCTTCCTTGAGATCTTGCAAATGCAATATGTGACAGTTACATTTAGTGAACTATCCTTAAAACGTACTCTGAAATACGAAGCCCTTACTATAAGCAGATACGAAGTAGAGAAGTAGAAAAATGAACACTGCTTGTCGTTTTCAGAAACGTGGGCAGAGCTTGACCTTTTGGAAATGATAGGAGTTGCAATTCCGACGTGCCACAAATGCTCATGTTTGGTTTCCAAATGCAAAGTATAAATACATAATCCCCGACGCGACGACGAATGAATGCGATTGTGCTTGTGTTATTTTGTACAAACCAATGGACCCAACAATGCACCGAAAAAAAAGTTTTTCATGGTAAATCGTGGAAGACTTTTATTTTAACAGGCATACATGATTAGGAATGGATCTGAATTTGAAGTGACACCTTTACCGTTACCAAGCACGCATGCACACACACACACACACACACACACACACACACACACACACACACACACACACACACACACACACACACACACACACACACACACACACACACACACACACACACACACATCCGAGCATTTCTTTATTGGTGGTTTAACGTGAATGGTATATACGTATAAGCTGGAAATATACTGGAGCCCGCATACGAGCTACGCTTAGAAACTAACTGAGTTATGTAAAATGCATTTGCAATGCTGAATTTCAGTTTGGCCCTCAAAATAAGTTGGTAAAAATCTTGAGGCGAACAGTCATTAGGAGCTGTTACTTTCTTGGGCATTTACTAACTTTTCGCGGCGACCTTTCTACTACTTACGCTAGCAGACACTTGAAGGCTGCAACAGTTACCACATTTTGCGCACCGTTACTAATTTGGGTCTTGTATAATAGGCAACGTTGAGGCGGTATTTTGCAAAATAGACCAAACCTATTGTTTGTTTTATTATGCGTGATTAAACGTCCTATACACTGCGTTAGCTCGCGCACCTAATAAAATTGTACTCTGTCTAAATAAAGGCGCATATATAGCTTAATCTGTCCGCAAGCATAGCCGTCCACCGGCACCAGCTGCGTTCCCCAAAGGTAGGGCTACAATTACTCCGAGACAACTTGAAGCGCTGTAGGTGTCGCTAGTCTAGTCGTCAATAAAGGAGAAATAAGAAACTCACTTGGTTTAGTACTTGCGTATGTGCGATGTTATCATTTATGACGTTATGTGCAAAATTACCCAATAATGTATTGCCATGTTGGTGCTCGCGAATCGGACCGTTTTAAAAACGGATAGTTCGTAAGGCGAAAGAAATTATCGCGGCTACTACTTTTTTGCACTTAGTAACCGTTACTACCTACGTTACTGCGTTTGTAACGACGAGGGTAGTAACGGTTACTAACCTCCCCGTTACTAACTGCACTTACTAACCGGTTAGTAACATATCTAACTAGTAATTAGTAAACCGAAGTTAGTAAGTACTACAACCTTCTTTTATAAGAGTGCACGTTTCGCCGGATTCGACGCAAGTGACCAGGTATGACGTCATACGGGGGCGTTCAAGTGACTTGACTCTCCCGCATGAGACGACGACAGGAAGTTCTGCGATTGCGCTCTTTGGGGTGCGGAACCACGCGTCTCCAAGGTTACACACACGTAGACACACAAAAAGGTGGACTGTGTGGCTCGGTATTTATATGAACTCTGCACTGGGAACGCGTATGGTGAGGTTTCAGTGCTCACCGGCGCCGTGTTTGTTTTCGTCTACCTTATTTGGCTTCTCATTAGACGGTTCGTTTTAGTACAAGTAATGTCTCCTATGCTTTCCTTGGCTTCTTTATTTGTTGACTTCGTATAGTTAGTGTATGCTAGACTAGTACACTGTGTGTAACGAAACATGTCCCCACCCTCATTTCCCTTCCCCGCATCACTTGCCCTCTTTCCTTCGTTTTTTAGATACCATAGTGTACTAAACGAACACGAGACTATATAAACACTGCACAAGCGCCTGAGAATATATGTATATTTAATCACGCATCTGTGACTGCTAGAGGCTTCGATACAAGTGGCGGTAAGGAAGAAGCTAAACGAACACGTGTCGTCTAAACCAAACATTCAAACTCCTTATTAAATAACAGAGCGACGCATGATGTAATTAATTTCCTTCTTTGGCTGTCTCAGGCGCCTCTACCATTTTTCTAGCGATCTTGTTGAAACGGTGATACAGAACAACTGTGGTTTTATAAAAAAAGAAGAGGAAGACGCATTACACGCCACATTTCTTACAATGGGCAGCAAGTTCATCTATAGCAGTTATTCACCGCCTTATTTTTGTGCTCGAGCAGACGCACGTTCAGGCATCTATGCCAGCCTGGCGTACGTAATGCCTTCCACGTGAAACTCGTTCGTCCGTTCCTTGAAACACGCAGTTCAGCTCGGGCGGATATCGATACATAATTTGCCGTATACATTTATAGTAAGGGCCGAAGAACAGGTTTTGCGCCGTATCTCCAGAAGTGTACCGTGCTGGCGTGATTTGGTTGCGGATGAGCTTGATAGTTTCGCAGGCTTTTCCGTCAAGATTACACGTGGCTGAGTCGTGTGGTAAACGTGACTCACGGGTTATAAATAGCGCTTTCGGATTCGCGTCGTTCCCAAAGAGAGCTTTTGTGGATTCCCGCATGCAGCTTCGCTGTGCCTACGTGTGCATGCGTCCTGTCGCTGAATCGCGTCATTTCATATCTTCTTGCGTTGGCAAGAGCTGGAGACGAAAAGGAGCATCCACGCGAGAACTGAACTCAAGTCACGCATTGCTTCGTTGCATGGAGAATTGGCCGTGGCGATCGCGAATGCTTGCGAAGGCTGTTTCCCAAATATCGAGCACTTCAGTAATACTTGTTGTTGGGCTAGTTGGTGCATGTTGGGCTCGAGAAGTATGCTGAGGTATGATGAGGCATGCTGGAAACATACCTCAACAGGAAGAAATTTGTACTTCGGTGGTACTGCGGTCCTGAATTTTACTTTCATGGGTTTCTTAAATAGCACGTGCTGTGTGAGTGTCCGATTGTGCGATGTGACGTAATGGCGTGTTTTGCACATGTGTGGCATGTTGCATATATTGCGCTGGTTTAGCAAGAATAAATTTAGTTGCTCTTTCCTTTCGCTTTTACTTTCCCGGTGGTTTTCGCCGTCTAGTTGTCTTATATCAAGCACTTATGCAGTGCGATTCGAAGTGTACATTTGATTTTGAACGGAGAAACAGCGCAGCGCTATAGAACATGACGAAGACGAGATGACACTAACACGGCGCTGACTAAGAACCATATTGTATTGTTTTTGCTCGTCAATATGAGCTCAGGGAAAACACAATCAGTATATATATATATATATATATATATATATATATATATATATATATATATATATATATATATATATATATATATATATATATATAGGGAACAAGCTCTCGCTGTAACAAACAACGCAAATCACAGCTTCATTATCGCCTCACAAAAAAAAAAATAATGCACCTTTCGATATGTGACGTGAAAGCGCAATAAAATGCTAGGTATAGCGCATAATTGTGTGCTCTCGTCTTCATCATGTTCTAGCGTTATTTCTTGATTTAATACCAGCATGCCTGTACCAAGCAGCTCAATTCAAGACGCTAATACAGAGCTGTACTACTGATTTAAACAGCGAATACAATTGATTCCTCGCTCTATTGCGAGTGCGCCGAGCATGATGCGTACACTGTTTCAGAGTTGCTTAACAAGCGGCGCAGCTGTGTACATCTCGTGTTCCTGATAGGCTTGCTCCACCTGATGTCCTGCAGAAGTGCTGTTTCTTGGGCTATGTATCGTGTATTTTTCGACGCGTGGTATAGCGGATTCCGTTTGATGTGTGTCTCAGTGTGGCCTTGTTTTCCCATTTCACCCGAATAGTTTGGTACCCTTTTGAAAGAGACCTGCCGCGGTGGTCTACTGGGCAGTGCCCGACAGCTGACCCGCAGGTCATGGGTTTGAATTCCGACCGCGGCGGCCGCATTTGCGATGAAGGCAAAAATGTTTGAGGCCCGTGTACTTGGATTTAGGCGCACGTTAGCGAATTCCAAGTGGTCGAAACTTCAGGGACTCTCTCTCATAATCATGTCGTAGTTTCGGGACGTTGAACCCTAACAATTATTGTTATTACTACTAGCTTGAAAGAAGATTTTATGTGGCGTTGCAAATGTGGCGCGAATGTCGCTCTTGACGTTGCTAACGAATTGCGAACCCTCGGATTAAACTACTGGCCGTGCGGACAGAACATAACGCATATCATTGCGTATAGAGTTATTTGTAACCCTTTCTGTTTTACTCCTATCTTATAGCGCTTTGCTATGCAAGCCTGGGATATTTAAAGAGTATAAAAGTTCGTCGAAAAATGTTTTGTCGGATATGAAGAATTTCGCTCGGTTTCTTGTGCATTCGCTTATAACATCCCTGCAACGCGTTTTCGTCTGCGTTCTGCACGGCTGGAGTGCGTGTGTGGCTCGATATTGTATTGTATATACCCTTCCCGAAGGCATTCTGCCCCCTGTGTTTGTGTTTCCGGGATCGGCGCACTTTTTAGCGAACGATGATGTCATATGATGTGATCATATGACTTCGTCATATGTGACATCACCACGTGATAGTATTTTTTTTTCGTCTCTCGTGTTGATGCGTGGTGTCCAATGGTTCGCACAACCGCGTCGTAAGCGCACGTGTGAGCAGGTCTGCGTCATTGGTGCAACGAGCGGCTTTTTTTCTGAATAGCGTTTCGTGACCCCTCGGCTTCCTGTCTTTTTGCCGCTTCCATCTCGTTACGTTTTACTTTGGTGTTTTCCTGTCCATTCAGCTCTTTCCTCGATCGACCTGCGAGGCCGCTGTCATAAACGCTTACGGCCCGAATGTCTAATGAGGCGGAATGTCCAGTGAGACGGAATGTGGGCATTCATTCCCTGTTGGACATCCCGTCTCGTTGGATATTCAGGCTCTGAATCGAGGTATGTGACAGATTCAGAGCCTGATTGTACAACGGAGACGGAGGGTAAATGGAGGGAGGTATATGCAACTTCACTGATGCTTTAATTTCGTTCAAGCAGACATAGAAAAGTGACAATACGGAGCTGTATAGTATAACATCTCGCACCATTTCTTTGAAAACGCGAGTGTCTTACAAATTTGGCTTGTTCTATTTTGAAAACTGGTGCGTCCGTTTGCGTATCATTGTGTAGCACGCCTGGGTGTGTGTGTGTGTGTTTTTTTTTTTTTTTCGTTTCTCAATATATGTGGCGCATTGGCCTGACCACAGGAGGAGCGTGAACTGAGATGTATAGTTATCACGCACGAATATGCAGGTCAAGGAGAGTCGGGCCTCCTGCAGAAATCAACTTGCAACTTCGCCGCTGATGTGGCCGATGTTTTGCTGTCAACGCTCTGAATGCACATATTTGGTTTGTGGCGGTATGAGTGCCGGGCACACATGGTTATGAAAACGGAAAAATTCGAAGTTGTTGAGATGGTGGCCGTGATATAAGAACCAAATTTCCACACAGCGTGCAATTCACCGCTTTTCAATCATCTGTTGCAAAAAGAAGATAGATTGAAATAGAAAAAAAAGTGTTCTTTGAGAACTCGTGTTATGTTAGTCTGTCCAAAGTACTGCAGTTTTGTCCGATAAAAGAGTGATCTGGGTACTTTTGCTGTATCGTTTACTGTACAATGGCGCTGTTTCAAATGCACATATATACCCCATAAAGGTGGACAGTGGGATTACCGCCGCTGCTCAGCTGATGGGACGCATTATTCGAAGGTCGCAGGTTCGACCCCTGCAGTGATGGAAGTGATGCTCCAATCACTCCAAAAGAGAGATGCTTCTTTATGCGGCTCCAAACAGTACGAACCTGTTCCTAAATGACACTGGGAGAATGATAATTACTGTTTGACTGACTCGTAAGTCCCAAAGAAACTGAGAAAAATCTGCGTACTACCATCCCAGTGTGCTACTTGTTTGCAGCATTATCGGCTCTGAACTGGCATATTAAGCATATAGCTCATTTTGTGTTTCTTTCTTTTTTCAATTAGACATGGAGTCTGGTGTGGTGAGATGTGAAAATGAAGAGAATTGCCTTTATCTCATACCGATTATGTATACTTCTTATTTGGCAATAGCTATATGGGAGTGTGGGTACATTTAAAATGTGGCATTTACCGATTTGATTGGATTTCTGACACAAATACTAGTATTTTAAATTGCAGCTCATTTTACAGCACATTTTTTTAAAACCTGCCATTGTTTGCTTCATGAAGCTTACATCGATTGTTATCTACTAAATATATTAGTATTTGCGAGATGCTTCGACAATGCTCCGAGCTCCAGTTAATGTGTGTTAAATTTTATATCTGCTTCTCAAGCACCATTAGCTGCTCTAAACTAGCCTTTATATTTTTTTCTGTCTGCTTCGAAAACACTTATGGCTGCTCCAAAGCAGTATTTTTTCTGCTCCAAAGTATATGCTTTGAAAAGTAAAAAGTCACTTCCATCACTGTCTCTGCCAGCAGGAACTGCAAGTGATCTTTTCGTCTATTTTACTAACTTCATTTACATGGATTTCTTGTCTGTATTAATGCCGGGTTTAATAAAGATAGACACTCCTTAAAATTTCCCTCCTTTCGTTCGTTTACTGTATCTAAGTATTCGAATACGATAACGAAAATAGTTATGACGATGTGACGTCAGTATACATCTTCCAAGACGCACCGCACTTGTGAGCATCGCGTAGTTTCTACTTCGGGTCGTACACCGACGCATGGATCCCATGTACGCGGCTCCAGGAAAAAATGCCAGGCGCGGAAGTGGCGCGTAGCGTTTAAGTGGATTGTCCACGGCCAGCCACCTGCAGCTTCCGGTACGGTGCGCGGAACTGCACAGCGAGGTCACAACGCCTGGAACTACTAACTGCTCGAAAGACTGGCGCAATCCTTACGTCGCAGTGTGTGTGTTCAGTGCGAATGTCGGGCGCGAACTTTCCTGTCGGCTGTCCTTTCGCTTTTAAAAATCGCAGATGTTCCGATTAGACGGGGAGTAATGTAGCACGCCTTTTTTTTTTTCTTTGCAGACGCCGAAATTAAACCACTTTCGCTTCTTGTCTGAAGAAAGCTAGGCCAAGAAGGAGTATAGTCCCGCTAGAAGCACCGTATCAAGCTTGGTCGACCAAGCGTGCACATAAGAGCCGAGAGCGTCTCTAAAAAGATGGAAATGGCTTCAGCGACATGCCTCCCCTGTTCTCGCCACATTTGACGCTTGGCGGCGCACGGTCTAGCGGTCGTGATTTCCGACGGTTGCGGCGAGCGGAACCGGTGTCTACAGTTTCTCGGTACTCCAGTTGCCTAGTACACTCTACTGCAGCTGTTGCTCATCAGACCGGCGGAATTTCGTTTTTTTTTTTTTTTAAGTGCTGTGTGCGTGTGACCGCACGTTGATGGTTGACGGCCTATTATTTTTAACCAGAATCACACTTGGAACGCACCGTTTTCATCTGACGTTGTGTGCTCTTGCGCACAGGGTCACCCCCCGACACTTTCTTTTTTCTCCAACTTACTCTCCTGACCAAAACGCAAAAAAAAAAAAAAACACCTACTGCATTAGGAGTCCGCGGCATTTCCTCTTTAAAAACGGATGCACACTAGCCTCCACCAATGGACGCGCACTCCCGACTGGCGTCATGAACCTTAGTGCCGGTGGCCCCGCCTTCGGAGAACATTGCCGCGCGCCTGACGCGCTTCCGTCGTCCCGGCGGGGGCCACTTACTAAATTGCATCCGACCACGACGTACTATGCGGAAGCGCTCAATTGACCATTCTTCAATCGACGATGTATCCACATTTCTCGACTATAAATGCCACGTTGAATCTGCAGCACCTTCATAACTGCTATTGCCTCGTAACGAGGTTTGAAATGCGAGCGCGATACGTGGACAGGACCATCATGAATCACCGATAGAGTTTCCTAAAATTAGGAAACTCTATGGAATCACCAATTCGCCCTATCAACCATTTTGTCGTATATGAAGTACGCCGTTCATCCCCATAATCACTGTGTTTGACCGATCACATGTGCTATATATCATTCATCGGATTCTTGAGCTTCAGGGCGTGGGCTCGATTCGCGGCCTGTTTCAGTGAATACTAACTGTAAAATAAAAATTTCTCGATAGACTAATGTTATACTATAATGTACTGATGAATCAAATGCATTCTCGTGGTCTATGAAGGTTATGTATAGTAGTTGGGTGTATTCTGAACCATTTTATGTCCTTGATTGATAGTATGAATGTGGTCTATTGTTGAGTAGCCTGTTCTAAGTCCTGCTTGTTTCCTATTGTTGATTGAATTCTAATGTTTTCTTTACTCTGTTAGCAATTACATTTGTAAATAGCTTGTATACGATGAGAGCAAGCTTATCGACCCGAAACTCTTCACAAGTCCTTGTCATCTCCTTTCTCATGGATTAAGATGATTTTAGCATTCTTCCAAGGTTCTGGTACCTTCCGAGACACTTCGTAAACAGGGTGGCTAGTTTTTTTCTAAGACACAATCTGTCCTCCGTCTTTCAGCAGATCTGATGTTACCTGATCCTCACCAGCAGCTTAGTCTCTTTTTTATTCCCTTCATGGCTTTCCTGACTTTTTCTGTACATTACTGGTAGGGTGTCACATGGGTTACTGTTAGTTCTTACGTTATTGTCGTGGTTGTCCCGGCTGCTGTAGAGATCTCTGTGAAACTCCTCCGCTACTTTAACTATCCTATCCATATTGGGAGTTACTTCGCCCTCCTTGTCCCTCATCCGTGTACGACCGCTGTAATCGTGCAGGGGCTGCAGTGGTCACGGTGCTTTACTGTTGCCTCGAGTGTCGCAGGATCGATTCCCGGCCGCGGCGAGCGCGTTTCGGTGGAGGAAAAAAAAAGGCCGGGGCCTTTTCTGGAAGTCCTACCGCTTACGTAACTGTGCCACAGCAGGAAATCAAACCGGGCAGCAGCGCGTCTTCCGGTAAACAATCGTGACGTCTTCGATTCCTTGCTTTGCTTTTTTTTCCCTCTCTCTCGCTGCGTTGCGATATGCTTGGCGTCTATAGCAGTGCGTTCGTTCGTATACAAGGACGCCGGCTTTGGCCGGCTTTCCATCAAGCAGCAGCGATCGAGTTATGCAATATGCTCCCTCCTTTAGCGACCTTGCTCTTGTTTCGGTTTCGTTCCTGCCGTGCTGCCGTTAAAATAAGAACCGCGTTTTCATTTCGCTTTTTTTTTTCGTTAGACGTTAGAATTGGTTATCACGTCAGCCGCTTCTATATAACCACGCTCCGGGGAAGGACGGACGGCCGGCGGAACGTAGGCGATCCTTGTCTGGGCCGCCAGCGCCCTTGCCGAGCGTGGAAATAAAACAACAAAATCAGCGCGTAATCCGAAGCGGAAGAAAGCTAAAGTAAAAAAAAAATAATCTGAAGACGAAGCGCAAAAAAAAAATATGAGCAAATAGAAACGAAAAAAAAACCCGTCCGGGCGAGTGTGCGCGGACTTCTCGATCCAGATTGAACGTGTATCGGTTCGCGCGTGCTTTCGGCCTGAGGACCTGCCCCACTTTTCAAGGTGGTAGGTGAGAAGCACGCAACAGCGCGCCGGCCGCACTTGTGCCCGGCGGGCCTATGGGCGAGGGAGATGCTGCGCACTGACCAGCCGCAACAGGAACTTCCTTTCTTTTTCTTCTTTTATTTCTTTTTTTTTTTTTGCCTATTTCCATGGTTTGCAAAAAGAAGTTGCGCTGGTCCATACCGGATTAGGCGCTCAAAAAGCGGTACCTGCCACGAAGTGATGCATTATCCTGCCCAAATCGAGTCTATTATTTAATAAAGCCTAAGTTCGCCCGTAACGCTTCTCTGTAAATGTCTCTGCAGACTGCTATCTCAGTGGGCCGTTTTCCAACTTGCAGTTTTTCAAAAGTGGTCAAATAAAGTTTGAATGCTGCCTTTATAAGTAAAAAAAAAGAAAAAAAAACTGGCTGCCTTACGACTCTTGTAGCATTTCTCTTCATATTGGCATTCCCTCTGAATGCTGTTAATTCTGCTGAAAAAATTGGGTCATGCATATATCACGCAGATAGTACAGGTCTTCCACCAGGACACAGTATACATTTCCATAGTACAATGTTACATCTGCTTTTAAGTGTAGCTGGATTTCTCTTGATTATCGTTGAAGTGTTATGAAGTGTTGCTTTTTGCTTCAGAGGAGCTGAAGGTAGCTTATCAGATCAAGCCACTGTAGAAATTTGCATCTGCAGCCAGAAAGATGGATGATACTATAATTGCATATATTGTACGGATGGGGCACAAAAATGAAGGACTGACTTCTTTTATTGCAATTAATGATCATAAGAAAAGGGAAGCAAGATATTACACACGTGGTCAGCATCGCATGTGATTGATACTGTATCCCCATCAGGCGTGAATTATGCACTGTTTACAAATGTGTCAATACAATTCACGTACCATAACTCTAAGACACTCAATATTATATTCCAAGAAAGAAAAAGTATTATGTTGTTTTATATTTTAGTAATTCTAAGTAGGATGTGAGTAACTATTCATTATATTGCAGTCGGTCATTTTCAATTTTCGCATATTCAATTTTCGCATAAAGAGAATGAAGTCATAGACTTTAATTATGTGTCAATTAGTTTTTGGTGCATTCATTTTGAGAAAACAAAAGTAAAACTTTTGACGTTGGTCCTGGAATGTGGCACACCTGGCTACCCGTCAGGAATCATTGTGCCTTCACCAATGTGATCGGCTGCAGTTGTACACAGCACACTGAGGTTAAGTCAAGGCATATTCACTACACGAAGGACTCGGCTCATCTAATAAGCTACCCGTCTTGCTCTATTTCAGCCATAAGTCAGCACAACTAGCATAAACAAGTTGCGTAGACAGACGTAGCCCCGCTGCTGAAGGAGTGTATGGGGGAACATGGAGAACTAAAGCAGTGTGCGACAAATCTCTGTTGTGACTTTCAGATTCTATTTTGTACACTCAACACGCACAAAGTGGACATGAGCCGGCTCCTGGGTGGCCAAATAGGGCTTGATGACTTCATCTTTGTGCATCGTCGAGGCCAGCCCAAGGAAGTTGAGGTGCTCAAGGGGGAAGACTCCCTGGGCCTCACCATCACCGACAATGGAGCTGGCCTGGCGTTCATCAAGCGCATCAAAGAGGGCTCCCTCATGGACCGCATTGGGTTTGTGCAGGTGAGGCCTAGCCGCCTGCGTGTTTGTGCCCTCACAGCTGTTATGTCAACATGTTATATTTTCAAAGCTAACTGTAACGAAGTTGGTATAATTGGCAATTTACTTCTTTATAGCATAACTTTGTTAAATTGAAGTTCGGGCTTTTTTTTTTAATTCAGTCTTTTTTAAATTTAATTTTGTCGAAATTCAATATATCAATGTTTCATTATTCATTAATTAAACACATCATTCATTCATTAAATACATTATTCATTCATTAATGTAAATTCATTATATCATTATATACCAAAATTGGCTTAGCTTCAGACTGGTGTATGGCAAACACATATGAGAGGTCATAGCATGAAAATTAAGTCATGCATATCATTCACGTCATGATACAGATGATGTTCCCTCTTGCTCTCATGGCGGCTTCAATGACTTATGGTATATAAAAATTGGCATGGCATGAGTGTGTGAGGAAAGTACATGATGAGTCGTTACATGAATCTCATCTCATGCATATGTATATCATAAGATACATAGGATAAAGACGTTTTGGATGAAGGTGTTGCTTTAGCCTTCAACTACACCCTTGTTCAAGAATTTTTCATCAATTCAAGCTTTCATCTTCCCCTGAACTCTGTTATTTATGATATACATGGGGAGATCTTGGTGATATCATGGTCACTTCATTAACCTGGTATGCACCGAAATCGGTGCGATATGACATTAGTGCATGACGAACATTAGGTGTAGGTGGTTTGTGGGCTTACATTTATGCATGCTAAAGAACACCAGGTGGTCACTATTTTTGAAGTCTGCATTATGATGTGTCTGTCATAATCATATTGTGGCTTTGGGACATAAGCCGACAACAATTAATGTTCATAATAATTAATGTATAAGAAAGGTAAATGACAGGTTATAACATGAGTTTTATGTGGCCGTATGTACAGCATGACATACACGAGAAGGTCTTGGTGCTCGAGGTTATTTCATTAGCTTTGTATACACCAAAATTGCCATGACATGACATTAGTGAAGGACCACTGTGAATTGTAGGTTATAACATGAAATGGTCCCAATGTTGGCATTATACGTGACATCAGGGAAGGGCCAACATGCATTGCAGGGACATGAATTGCAAGTCATAAGATGAATTGGTCCATAATTGACATGACATTAGTGAAAGACTGACATGAATTATACAATACATGAATTATACATACAGATGTCTTTTTTGCATCATGTTGTTGACAGCATTGTGCATAGAAAATCAAGTGATTACTGCCAAGAACCATAGTGTAGTTCATCAGGTGAAGTGCTTGTGAATTACGTTAGTTCACATACACTCCATCCTCATTATAATGAAGTTGCATTGTACATGGAAATAAGTTCTTTGTATAGAAAAATTCATTCCAACCACTATTATCTGTTGAAAGGCTATTCCTTATTTACTTCGTTATAGCCGATATTTCATTATGCCCAGGATCGTTATATAGAGGTTTGATTGTATTTTGTATACAGTTGTAGAACTGAATGCACCTCAGTGCACGGCATTGAGATTTAGAAAGTAGCTTAGAAAACATGCTAAATGGGAACAGCGAGGTAGCATTATCATCTTGTAACATCATCATAATGCGTGCACCCTAACTAAATAAATATTTTACTAAGCATCTCTGCATACATTGCTCATTGTGGTAACCCTTAATACTTAGAATACCTGCAAATTCTTCTAGGTTTTAGCTTATACACTGCCAACTAATTCGCACCCCATCTACAATTTTACAGATGTTCAACAAAGTTTTGTGGAAAATGTATTTAGTCTGTTAAAAATATTCCTGCTGCTGAAATGTGGGGCAGAGCAAGGTAAAAGAAATGCATATAATTTAAAGGATATTTTAATGACTTTCTTTCCTCTCATGGAAGCTCAAGATGCTATGATGCCTAAAGAGTACTTGCATCAAACTAGTTTATTCAAACAATTTCGTGAAGCACGCAAAGTTAGCCACAGTGAAAGTTTGTGACGAAGTGATAAAAAACTCTCATGCTTGTCACCAGGTTCCTTTGTTCCTGATTTGTTAATGGGTGTGTATCGTGTATAAATGTAAATTTTTAAAAGCTACTTTGCAGCTTGGTGAAAATCAGGATAAGATTCTCGAACGCATTGCTGTTCTAGTTCTATCCTCATTTTCATTTGATGTGCTGCCTGCAAATTATCAAATGTCTATGTGCCCAATGTTTGGTTCTTTCAAGTTATGTACTCGAAGAAGTGATTGTTTTCAATAAAAATTAAAAATGTGTGCTATCTTCTATTGAAGTCCATGCCTTTGTGTCTGTGAGATGTTAATGAATTTGAAATTCACTGGTTGTCAGGTAGGCACTTGGATAGCTGGGGACTTAATAATTTAGCAGTGATTGACATTGCAGTATATTGTACTTTTGACAGGTTGGCGACCACATAGAGCGCATTGATGAAAGAAGCATGGTCAACTGCCGTCATTATGAAGTAGCAAAAGCACTCAAGGAGATCAAGAAAGGCTCCACATTCACACTTCGCTTGGTTGAACCTCTCAAGGCTGGTTTCTGTGAGTAGCCGCAGCGTCACAGCTGTCAGTTTTTTGCAAAATTCATTTATGACATCTAACAACCCCATGGCGTATTTCTTGTCACTGTATTTTGAAATCTTTCCACAGTCTAGCCCGGAGTCTCACATAGGAGGTTGTAATCACACTGATTGACTGTTTTTAAAGGGAGGGTGAAGCGAAGAGGGAGTATTTTTTGCATTCGTTAGTTAATCTTCATCAGTATTAAAATCACCACTTTTGCCAAAAAAAAAGAGAATGTGAAAAAAGAAACTGTGGGTTGGTGATGCCACTTTGATATTCCCACACCAATTGCCATGACATCATTGATGTTGACAGTGTCTACTAGGGCATGAAGACAAGTCCCTAATTCATAAATATTTAGTACATTTTGCTCTGGAGGAGCCAGATAACATACAGAAATTTTTTCAATTTCATGAATGCAGCGATGCCAAAATGGGAAAAATTCATCTTGTGGTTCGTGACGTCAAGCACAGAGATTTCGATAAAAATTTTTACATGAAACTTTGGTCTTGATATTCTTGCCTATGCTTGTGATGGTGACATTATGTTAGTGTTTTCAGAGTACAATTTATAAATCCAAATCAATTCATCATTTCACTTAATAATAAAATATAATATTGTTTTCAGAGTAGAATATGTCAATCTAAACCAATTAAATTTCACTTCAGTTTCGGTTACATACCTGCAGTAATTATGCAGTACACGAATGCTCTAATCAGGCGACCGTCATGTCCTTCTGCTTATGTCATAGCCGGTCCATCCTGTGGCATAATATGTCGAGAGAAGAGTGAACTCTTGCTGACTTTGAAACGCGGTTGTGAACTTCCTGACACGTGCTGCGCCACAACGTTTGGCTCTCATGTTCACCCGAGCCTTAACTACCGATTGGCAGTTTTTTCTCACCACATTCAGATAGTATCCCAGGGCCCCTTTAAGTAGGGGGTATTGTCAGCACTCTCTTCCTTATCCAGAGCATATAGATGCTAGCTGGAAAGTTTTAATTAACTGATGCATTATTTCAAAGAATGCATACGTCGGTAGACAATTTGGCACTAATATCTGCGTGTTTCTTCACTACTTCAACCTCCACATGAGAAAGTTCAGAAATAGGTGACTAAAACTTGCATTTCAATTCAGGCCCAAATTTTCTATGTGGATTGCTAAATTCTTCATTATCTCTGTAAAACAGTTGTATGACAATTACCAGCTATGCTAGCGACTTATAATTCTGATTGGATGGCCTTTAAAACACTAAAAACAAGAGCAGGTTTGTAGCACATTAAGAAAAATATGCCTGCATTGTGATCGTTCTGCTTCTCGTTTCAGATATAGTAGTGTACAAAGTTGAAGATGTTTTATATTTGTGGTGCAGTATGTGTAAAAGGAATAATAAGCAGTTTAAGGACACCTAATGAAACAAGCAGAAGCAGTAAATTTAAACTGCGAAGAACAGTAACAAAATTTACTATTCATTCCAAACCATCCCATGGTGGCTGAACTATTACACAGATTTTTGGCAATGTCAGTATGAAACTCTATGCTCTACAGAAATTAAACTAAATGAGATGCATTTTCAAAGTTATCGGAAGTATACAAAATTGAAGGGCCACAAGTTTCACAAGTGATATATGTCTTGCATTTATGTTCATAGCATTGTAGTCATTTGTTTGTGTGCATGCCAATGCAGCGTACCGGGGCCAGTATTAATAATCGAGGCCTACTTGTGATATGTGCAGCACACATAGGGCCTCGAAGTGGAGCGATGGCTGGTCAGGCGAAAAACAAGGGGTCCATGGGGTCGGGCAAGGAGACTCTGCGGTTGCGTTCCAAGGGTCCTGCCACTGTGGAGAAAGCCGTGAGTTTGCCACTTTGTGACTTTTCAAGCAGAACTTCTATGAGTTGCAGACTTTGGTTACAGCAGCTTGAATCTTGAAAAACTCGGCTGGCGTGTGTACAGAACCGCACGTATACACAACTAGGCCCTCAAAGGTGCCTTGGCCGCATGTGTATTTGTATGCACCATTTTCCAATAATTAACGCTCTCTTGATGTGGAAATATGATCTTTTATTGAACTCACTTGTCATTTCGTGCTGCCACATTTTAATGTTTTCTTTCATTGCTTCATCTTATTGCTTCACCTATAGCTGTCGTTTTTGCTTGTAGCAGCAGGGTTGCGCTCATAAGCACGTGGATTCCCAGCATGGAGGAAGGAGAAAGTTAGGAGGGAGCATTTTGCAATGTGATAGAAAGAAAGAAAAAGAATCACAGCATATCCATGAGGTGAATGACGACGAGTGGGGCAGATGGACGGACGGAAGCACGGACGGACACACGGAAGCACAGACGAACTGGCGAACGCTTTGCCCCGCTCATCATGATTCACTCCGTGAATATGCTGCAACGCAGTTTTTCTGTTTTTCGTTTCGTCCATGCCCCACCAACAATCTGCCACAGATGGCGACGATCCAGAGACTGAGAGAGGCACTTGTTCCCCTAGCACTCAGGCAAAGCGCGCGCAGCAGCCAATCGGAGAGTAGCAGCTGGGTAACACCATCTAGGAAATGACACGAGAAATGGTCATCTATTATACTGTTCAGGAAATACTGCGGTTTGCGCGCGACAAGGTTAGACTAAGAGCTTCGCTCCTAAAACAAAATAGTAGGTGAGGCATGCACATAGCAAGCTTCCCTTGACCCCACTTTCAATGTAGTGGAAGAGTTGTAATTTTTTTCATTGTGGCCATTCAGGCAGCGTAGCGTGACTGATGCAGTTACGAGTGTGTCATGACTGTTTCAGAGTAGTGCTGAATCGGGCTAGTAGGTTATTCATTATCGTAAAATAACAGCGCAAGAACGATGAACCAACACACAGAGGCACATAGTGCTCATTTGGCTTTGTGTGTTCCTCCGTCGTTTGTGTGCTGTTATTTCATGACTGTCAGAGCATGAATTTGCCCTTGGTTTGGGCTGTAGATGCGTCGTTAATAGATGTGCACCAATTGTTAAGGAAGGCTGCCTGTAGCACTTTATTTCCAGTTGGTTCCTTTATAAGTCATTACCTCGAGTGTTTATTAAACACAAGGGCCACCCACTCCTTTTCATTCATAACACCACTTGTGTGTAAAGCATGCATGACTCTGAATGGCCGCTAGCGAATTGGATGCCCAAGCCTTATAAGCTGTGCTGTGAACTCTTGTAAAATTGACAGTAATAACAATAAATAGACAATACAAATCAGTAAAAAAATATAAAAAATTCAGCAGTGCATGCACGGTGTTACTGAAATGAATATTGACATAAATAGCACCTTCGAGGCATTCTTTAACTTACTCGATTCTATAATGGATCAAAACAAAAAATCGCACAAAACCTACAATTCTTTTCTTGGTTTTATGTTACTGAATGCTCTTCAGTTTTATTGCATAAAGATTTCATTGAAACTAAAGTATATTTGTATGTAAATCTGGGCTTATGCTGAGCAGCACATAATTGCGCTGAAAAAAACACTTTTTTAAATAGCTGGAGAGCACCCTATTTGAAAGGAGTTAAAAGTGGCTTCACTCTGATTATTTTTGTGCTCGTAGCTGGTGGAAAAAGTGAATAATGTATTAACTCGAATGTAAAGCAATTTTTTTCTAGATTTTTTCTACCTAAAGTCGGCCATCGCATTACCATCGAATACTAAAATTATATTACTTTTTCTTTTCTGGACGCTATGTAAAGGCAACCTTCGCGTTGCAATAGTGGTCGCGTTACAGTCAAGTAAATACGATATATTTGTGTATATTGCAATATTTTGTGTGATCTTGTAATGACCATTAAGCAATTTCTCTCTCTCTTTCTTTATTTTTTGACAGAGTTTGCTACTGTTTTTCATACCATTTCTAAACAGGGGCACTTGCCAGCTATTTCGATTATATTCACTTGACGCAAATCGACACAGTCTCTGCATACACATCAGTTTGATATATAGTGGGTTTTAGCGGCTTCTGGTCACTGCTAGTTTGGTAAGCAAAATCTTTGAAAATTTTTGGGCCATTTGATCAATCGGTGAATAGTAAGGCTGAATTTGGAATTAGCAATTACAAAATGAAACTGTATAGATTAAGCTATACTGGCCATACATTAGTTGTGAATCAACCTATGTGAAATATTCACTGTCATTTCTATTTTTACCAGTTACATGATCATTATAAATAATGTGGAATGAACCACATACTTTTGAAAACATTCGCATGAAACACTATTTAAATTCTGCAAACTGTTGTGCAGTTGGGTTGTGGACATTTGTGAGATCTTAACAATTTTGAAGTGTATTGCTTGGCAGGCATTTGAGCCATAAAATATTGGTTATAAATATCCTAGGATTCTCACATATTTCATTATATATAATTGCAACAATGGCGATTTTTCATACGAACCACTGAAATCAACATTTGTCAAGGGCATCACTGTACATTTTTTTTTTTTTAATGCAGCCTGACAATGTGATCCAGGCAGCAGTGGACAAGATTAATGCTCTTCTCGAGTCTTACATGGGTATCAACGACTCTGAACTAGGTAATGGCCATTTATATATGGTGTCACACACTCTAAAAAGCATACTGAATGGCTCCTAGCTCAGTAAATTTCACAGACTAGGAGTCGTCAGTAGAGTAATCCTAGTCCGGAATATTTTGTGGTAAACATGTTTTCTATACGACTGTTAGTGATTAAGTGCGAGAGCACTGATTACGAAGCACTGTTACTCTTATGAATTATTACGTGTTGATGTATCATGAAGATTGTTAAGTGAGAGAACATATAATTTCATTGTTTTTGACCGAGCAATAAAAGATTTCACTAGAGTCAATTACAACCTAAAAATGAATACAAGCTAAGCCCCCATAACTACGTAGCACATTTCATTCATCTGTACAAGGGAGTCGTGCTATGCGATTTTCGTTCTAGCCATAACGGCTTATTCTCTGCTAACGTGGATACTGTGCATGTTGCAGAATAAAAGTTTGTCATCCCTAGTTAATATGTTATTTTTGACTGAGCAGTGAAAATGTAATCATTGTTGAAGTTTGCCAGGAAGTTCACATTTTTAACGGCAAACTAGGGACATGGACATGTGCCTGTACGCGATAGTAACCTATTTCAGATATTAATGAGAACCAACAAACAATTATGCTGGGAGAAGTATCAGTAGTAATTGTAATGTACATGTGTAAAACAATTGTTATGCTAGGTCTTGATTCACCATTGAGTTGTGCATTAAACCACTTATACATTTCTTAACTTTTCAGTCACAAGTACTGAAGATAAAGGAGAAAAAGAAACATAAAAAAACAGTTACAAACAGTTTAATAAACATCTGTTAATTGAGCAAAATATAAAAGATATCTTATAAAGGAGTGGCAAGATCAGTATTGTTTCAAAATAAGATACCTTGATGACACCGACATAGAATGCATGCCATGAAAATGCCCCAAGGGCATGAAAAAGCACTATAAAGTGAAACATAAATTGAGGACTAGCACGCAAGAGTTATGCAAGGCAGAATAATAGGGAGATAAACATAAAAGAAACAAAAGTTGAGTGGGTTGCTGTGGTCACAGTTTTGCCATGCACAATCGAGTAGTTGTGCAGTTTACCAAATCTGCAGATATAGCATGTTTAAAATGTTCTAAATAATAAATGTTTAAAAGCTGCAAACTTCTCTGTACAGCCACTCAGATCTGGGAGCTTGGCTGCGAGAGGCCCAACCCACACGAATTTGTGACAGCGGTGGCTGATTCTGACCTGGATGCGTTTGGTTTCACTGAAGACTTTCTCTTTGACATCTGGGGTGCGATTGGAGACGCACGTGCCGGTCGGCTGCCACCTAAGGACCACACAGCTCGCACAGACCTTTGAGTCTTATGCACAGTTGTCTTTTCTTGTGTGGGGGGGCCGACATCTACAGGTTCCTTCTGGGAATTTTGCTGAAGTTATTCAAATAGTAGGTGCCAGTTTTGCGTGCGAGTGAGTTAACCGATCATGACTGCTGCTGGAGTGCACTGGTCAGCTGTAAGTGAAGTCGCTGTGGACAATCAAGCCTGTGCATCGGCAGTTAAACAGAAGCCCTCATTGGAGGCTTTAAGGAGATACAAGTGTCTGCTTAGCAGATACTCTGGGTGTATGCACGCATTCAGAATTTGTGTAAGCCTGGTTTTCCGATCAGAGCTGCAAGGTGGCTTCTTTTTGTTTTCCGGCTGGTTTGTTCCGATACTCTTAGAGAGCTAACCACTGCCGTGATTTTTTTTTTTTTTTCCGATTTTTGCGTCAGCCTAAAGTTCCTTTCACTTGTCATTCACGACATTCCAAGCATTGTGGTTGTGCAGATTAATTGATGTTACCCGGTGTCGCTAATAGTATGAGCTTTCAAAGCATTTGTATGACTAAAAGTTGCAGATTTTACATCCACTTACAGTCTCACACTACAGAGTTGTGGTCTTGGTTTTTTAAGGTCAGAGACATTTTTTTTTACACACGTATATATATACATATATATAAACATGTACAAATACTTCACCGTGCAATTTTGAAATGAGATCAGTAGTATTGAGAACTTAATGAGCTTCTAGACAACTGAAACGGATTCTTGGTCTATCTACTTATCATTACTTCACTTGATTCACGAGTGAGGACATGAGAAACCTGAATGCCCCATCATGCAAATCAGATAATTGTCAGAAGCAGCTTTGCCTTATACATTTGCAAATAATAGTATTAGTCCTGCATTTTATGCCAGTTTACATGCTTCAACATTCCAGAATTGTGCGTGCAGGAAATGCCGTTTTCTTGTATTTCAAAGAACGCTACCTTTTATGGCTGTGTGTTCTTCCAGTCAAGCGTATAGAAACTCCCACTGAAGTGACATTCCACGAGGAAACAGCCCTTTCGAAATCTTCAGACTTGCTTCTCATCTTTTAGCAGTGTTTTTTGCAGCAATATTTTGTACATTGTCTTCATACAGTGGCACTTTTATCTAGAGAGGCTTGAATGCATTGCAGTTGTGCTTGAAAGTGAATGGTGCAAGGCTGCTTTGCCGACCCCAAGGAACGGTGGTGTTCCTAAATCCATCATATAACACATTCAATGCTTCAACATGTGTACACGATCGAAAAGAAATCCTCCATGCTGATCCGTCCTGCAACTCGTGCACCATTCCATATTTTTGTATGGCGTAAATATATTGATCAACAGGGTCAGTGTACATGAAAATTATATGTATTCCTATGAGATTTTTTATCAGTGCTTCAAAACTAGTATGTAGTACTCTACTGTGTCTTCTATAATGGAGTGCCTCTGTAACATTAGGTACATGACAAGCTATTTTTACGAAGCATCTGTTTTTTAGATCTTGCTTAAGACATTCCAAATATCTGTGCGACACTCTTGTATATTATCTAGTGTGGTGCTTTGGTGCTACTATACTATGCAATGCAAAATGAATCTTTCACCTCACAGGGCTCGCCAACTCTCATATTTGTTCACCTTCAAGAATGTTTAAGAAAGGGGACGCCAAACCTAATGTGTCTACAAACTGTGCACATTGTTGTGCAAGGCAGCTATTTTTCATTAAAGAAAAATTCTGTAAGGCTGTTTTACATAACATTTACAAAAAAAAAAGCATCCAGCACAAGAATTCTAGTATGCCAGAGAGTTGAGTAATGGAGATGGAAAAGACGAGTAGAAACAGCTGTACACACAATTGTGTAATGCGGAAAGGTTGTACCTGCAGTATGAACAGTAAATGATGTGCTTAATAATTTAAAATCGGACGATGTCAAATCACATGCAAGTTTGGCTGAGGGAATAGTTTTTCTGGCTAGGTTTAAAATGAAAGATGATAATGAACGACAAGATGAAATTTTCACTTAACTGCAAGAATACAAATGAGTAGCCTCAAACCTATCGATGACTTTCTAAGTAGACAATTTCTTGCTCCAATATTTCTCTCGTGATTGTTTTTGCAGACGTCCACTAGTCATGGTTTTTTCTCTAAATGTGCTAGACAAGGAATGAGGAGAGTAAATGTTTATAATGTGACCTTGTCTCTGAATAAACCACCTTATTCTTCAAATCTTGTGTGTTGAATGAACATCTGGCTGGTACCCGTTTGTATGAATTGCACATCATCTAGTTTTATGATGTACTATAAAAATAATATAGGAAGAAAATTTTTTTCATGTTTACTGATCATTACTATTTTGACTACTTCAGACAACTGCTGTTGTCCGAGTGTGTTGCAAGCACTCGACAGCATATGTCTGTGCAGTACCATTACAGAGTGATCTATTTGGCCATTGTTCACTGTCGGTTGGGGTGAAATCTGCCACAAAAAAAAAAATCGCAGTATATCTATGCAGTGAATGATGAGTGTGGTGAAGTGTCCGTCCGTCCGCATGACCATCTGTGCGTCAATTCATGCGTCCGTTCGTTCATCTATCCATCCGTACGGCCGCGCGTCCATTCAATCGTCCGTCCGTCTGCTAGTTTGTCTCTCCGTCTGTGCGTCCATCTAGTGAACACTCCAAGTACAGCCATGTCCCATCTCACAAACCCCTGTGGCACATACCCGCTCTAGAGCGGTTTTGTGCCACCGGTGGTTACATACATACATACTATAATGTAAATGCAATGTCAAAAGCGGTATCAGCGTCTGTACAGAAGCAGCAAGAGCTGGCCTGGTGTACGGGCAGCGTCCTGCAGTCTTAGCTCGTGCCTCGCGCCAAAGTGTCGATGGCGCTTTAGTAGTGGGCATTTCTCTTCACTACACTTCGTCCCCCGTCGGAAAAGGAGCCATCCTGGCGACTCAAGGTGAACAGAGTACGAGCTGATCGTAATAAGGTTTCAACCGCTGGACGTGAACAGTTTCACGACCCCGAAAGCGCTGGTCTGTGGATGGCGTAACGGGTTCGACGATGTAGTTAACAGGTGAAGTCTGCGAGACAGTGCGGTAGGGTCGCTGGTATTTTGAAACAAGCTTTGAGGAAAGGCCGTAGGCACAGCGGGAACCCAAAGCCACACAAGAGTGTCTGGAACAAAGTTAGGGTACGGCTGGTTATCGTCACGTCGAGCTTTTTGTCTCCATTGGTCGACAGTTGTAAATGACTGGGCGAGCTTTGGCATTCCTCGGCACGGCGGGCAGCTTCAGAGATAGGCGTAGACTGGGAGAAATCTGGGTAGTAGGGTAGAATGGTATCTAGTGTGGTGGAAGTGTCTCTGCCATATAACAGGAAAAATGGCGAAAAGCCCGTAGTTGCCTGTGGAGCAGTGTTATATGCGTACGTCACAAAAGGCAGAATGAGGTCCCAATCGGAGTGGTCTGAGGCAACATACTTTGATATCATGTCCCCTAGGGTATGGTTGAATCTTTCCGTCAAGCCATTCGTCTGCGGATGGTAGGCGGTGGTAGTCCGGTGAATGATACGGCATTCGGCAAGGAGTGCGTTGACGACTTCAGAGAGGAATACACGTCCTCTATCGCTGAGAAGTTCACGCGGTGCGCCGTGACGGAAAATGAAGTTCCGCAGAAGAAAAGAAGATACGTCGCATGCTGTGGCAGCAGGAAAAGCGGCTGTTTCTGCGTATCACGTCAGATAGTCGACAGCGACAACAATCCAACGGTTTCCGGAAGCCGTGAATGGAAGAGGCCCTTACAGATTGATCTTAATGCGGTCAAAAGGCCTGGCTGGGCAACGGATTGGCTGGATCGGACCAGAGGTATGATGAGGCAGAGTTTTCCGTCGTTGGCACTGTGGGCATGACTGAATGTACTTGCGCAAAAAGATGTACATGCCTCGCCAATAAAACTGGGAGGAAAGCTGAGCGTATGTTTTGAAGATGCCCGCATGTGCGCACTGAGGGTCAGCGTGGAAAGCTGAACATAATGCAGCACGAAGATGGCGTGGTATGACGAGTAACCACTTTTGGCTGTCGGACTTGTAGTTCCTGTGATAAAGAAGGCCATCGCGGACCTCAAAGTGAGCCGCTTGACGGCGCAACGTTCGAGAAGATGGAGAAGTCGACGGGTCCGAAAGGAATCGCAGAAGAGTGCTGATCCAGTCATACTTACGTTGCTCAGACGCCATGTCGCAGTTTTCTGGGAACGCAACCATTTCGTCACCGGCAGATAGACATGCAGAGCTTTCGGAGGACACAGGTGAACGTGATAGGGCGTCGGCATCAGTGTGACGTCGACCAGACCTGTAGACAACACGCATGTCGAACTCTTGCAACCACAAAGCCCAGCGAACTATACGGCCGGAGGGGTCTTTCAATGTGGATAACCAGCAAAGCCCATGGTGATCGGTTATTACTACGTCGAAGGGGTGACCATATAGGTGTGGTCTAAATTTACCTAGAGCCCATATAATTGTCAGACACTCCTTCTCTGTCACAGAATAGTTCTCCACTTTGGTGAAGGTACGGCTTGCGTATGCGACTACGTACTCCTCGAATCCCGATTTGCGCTGCGTGAGCACTGCGCCGAGTCCAACACCGCTGGCATCGGTGTGTACCTCAGTCGGAGCAGTCGGGTCAAAGTGACGCAAGATTGGCGGCGGGGTTAACAGGCGGCGCAACTTTTCGAAAGCATCGTCACAGGCGGGTGACCAAGCGTAACTTTTCGAGTCACTGCGCAGTTCAGTCAAGGGGGCGGTGATCATCGCAAAATTCCAAACAAATCGGCGGAAATAGGAGCAGAGGCCAAGAAAGCTGCGCAGATCCTTCAGAGACGCAGGTTTAGGAAACTCTGCAACTGCCCGAAGCTTGGTGGTGTCAGGAAGAATACCGTCTTTAGAGGCAACATGGCCGAGGATGGTGAGCTGGTTTGCGCCGAAGCGGCGTTTCTTCAGGTTGAGCTGAAGGCCGGCGTCAGTTAGGCACTGCAGTACTTCATCTAGCCTGCGGAGATGCGTTGGAAAATCTGGTGAAAATATAACTACGTCATCCAAGTAGCACAAACATGTTTTCCACTTCAGGCCACGCAAAAGATTGTCCATCATCTGCTCAAATGTTGGGGCGCGTTGCAAAGACCAAAAGGCATGACACAGAATTCGTAAAGGCCATCAGGTGTGACAAAGGCCGTCTTAGGCGGATCTACAGGTGCCAGAGGGACTTGCCAGTAGCCACTCCGTAGGTCAATAGAAGAGAAGTACTCCGCACCTTGGAGGCAGTCAAGGGCATCGCCGATTCTCGGTAAGGGATAAACGTCTTTTGGAGCTATTTAGTTAAAACGACGGTAGTCAACACAGAAGCGAATTGACCCGTCCAAATTCTTAACGAGAACGACTGGAGATGCCCAAATGCTATTCGAAGGCTGGGTGACGCCACGCTTGAGCATGTCAGCTACTTGGTCATGGATAACCTGGCGCTCGGCTGCGGACACACGATAGGGTCTTTGATGCAATGGCGCATTGGTACCCGTATTGATGCAGTGACACGCAGTGGACGTGCGGCCGAGGGGAGTATGCTGGAAGTCAAAGGAAGAACGGAACTTCTCCAGCAGTCGTAGAAGCCGAGCACGTTGCAAAATGGTTAACGTGTCGGCGATGGAGCTACTGAGTACGTCAGGCCTAGTAGTCTGCGGCAAAGAGGCACAAGTCATTCTGGCGACTTCGCGTTTGGTGGAAGGACCAGTCGACATGTCAAAAATTGCAGAAGGGTCGAGACTGTAAACCCACCCGACGCACTCACCCCGAAGTAGTGTTACAGGACATGACAAGAGGTTCGAGATGAGCAGTCTGCTGACGCCGTCATGAAGTTCTAGAAGGGCATAAGGTAGCGGCGAACACTTGCGGCGAACGAAAAGGGCAGATGGCGTGAAAAGGGCACTCGACTCCGCGAGCGAGTTGCAGGATACCATGGTAAGGGCGAAAGAGTGCGGCGGTATGATGACGTCTTCAGCAACAAATAGTTTGTCCCTGGTTTCAAGAGCATCATTTAACGGAGCGTCGCCAAACACTTCAAATCCTACCTCAACGCGAGAGCAGTCGAGGACGGCCTTATTAGCGGAAAGTCCCAACCCGAAATGAGGTCATGGGAGCAGGAATCCAAAACTAGTAATTCGACGACATAGATGAGGCCATCAATCGCGATGCGAGCAGTACAGGCAGCGGCTTGCGTGACGTGCTCTGCGCTGGCTGTACGAAGTGATATACTTGCTATTGGCGTCATAACTTTTCTGAGCAAGCGGCAAAGTCTGGCACTGATCACTGAAACTGCGGCACCAGTGTCGACAAGAGCTAGTGCAGCGACGCCGTCCACATATACGTCGAGAACATTCGTTGGGGAAGAGAGAGGCCTTGGCCTTTCGCGGGCGACGCAGTTCCTGCCTCTGGAACTGCGGCAGTCAGTTTTCCCGCTCCGGCGATGAAGGACGAAGACGCATCGGGATGGCGAGCGGCGTCGAGGTGATGGCGAGCGACGGTTAACAGGAGGGCGGTGGTCGGCGTACGATGACATCTGGTCAGGAGGCTGAGATCCTGTGAACGAAGGGCGCGGTGGCACATAAGGGGCAGGTTCGAAGCTCTGGTGGTAGCTCTGGTGGTAGACAGGGACGCGTCGACGGCAATATCGCGCTATGTGGCCAGGTAGGCCACAGGCAAAGCATATTGGCCGATTGTCGACTGTACGCCATTGTCCACTACTCTGGGGGGACCTTGACTGAGCGAACCGAGGTGTAGTAGGTCGCGGTGGCACGGCTGATGGCAGTGACGTAAAAGTCTGAAGAGGTGGTCGAGCGGCCACTTCAGCATAGCTTAAAGGTTTATTTACTTCAGCACAGGCAACGGGGGTCGGCAACGGTGAAGCGTCACGAGCAGATGGCAGAGCCGCGCAAACTTGCTCCTAGATGGCCTGGCGAAGGTTTATTGGAGGAGGTGACTGTGGTTGGCCGACTGTCGATAGCAGCGATAGCTGACGAGCGACTTCAGCACGAACAAACTCCTTGATCTGCGATAGCAGGGACTCAAGTTCAGAGGTGGTGGTTAGGCTTTGAGAGTGTGTCATCCGCGACGTTAGGGCGTCGCGTGAGAAGACGCTGTCGTTGGAGCTCGTCGAAACTCTGACACAACTCGATGAGCTCAGAGACGGTGACAGGGTTCTTCGAGAGCAGCATTTGAAAGGCGTCGTCGGAAATGCCTTTCATGATGTGTCGTACCTTGTCAGTTTCCGTCATCGTCGGGTCGACACGCTGGCAGAGGTCGAGGATGTCCTCGATGTAGCTAGTGAATGTTTCGCCAGTTTGTTGGAACCGGCTTCGTAGACGTTGTTCTGCGCGAAGTTTGCGCACACCAGGGCGTCCAAAAACATCTGCGATGCAGGATTTGAAGGTCGTCCAGGTGGGGATATCCGCCTCATGGTTTCTGTACCACAGCTTGGCAACATCCGTTAAATAAAACATCATGGTACCAAGCTTTGTGGGATCGTCCCATTTGTTAGTAGCGCTGGCTCGTTCATAAAATTCCAGCCAATCCTCAATGTCTTTCTCGTCAGTGCCGCTGAAGATGTCGGGTTCTCGCAAGAGCTGGGCACCGGGACAGCTCCTGCGTGGCGAAGCCGGTGGGGGTGTGAAGACAGCGTCGTCAGGCATGACGGACGGCAGCTTTCGGCTACGCAGTTCCAGGACTGGGGAAGACCGCAGCACTTTCCACCAAAATATAATGTAAATGCAAGGTCAAAAGCGGTATCAGCGTCTGTACAGAAGCAACAAGAGCTGGCTGGGTGTACGGGCAGCGTCGCAGCAGCAACTAGGCAGTCTTAGCTCGTGCCTCGCGCCAACGTGTCGATGTCGCTTTAGTAGTGGGCATTCCTCTTCACTACAGTACATACATACATACATACATACATACATACATACATACATACATACATACATACATACATACATACATACATACATACATACATACATACATACATACATACATACGGAGGAGGAGGAGGAGCAACAGACCCACGCCATAAGGAGTTTCGCCCCTAAAAGAAAGGCCCATTGGTTAAACTGGCAGAACTGCACAGCATGAAAAAGTGAAATGTAGCCTTTCTTCAAATGATATAGCAAAGAGCCATATTGGCTCAAAGAGAATATCTTTTGCCAAGATAATGCACCGACTAGCTACATTGCACATAAAAAAGCATAACTAGAATTGACCCATAGTTCCCCACAGTCTTAAGTGCTGAAGCAGTTTTGGTGTTTTGTAAATGCTGGAAAACACTGAAGGGATACTGAACAAAAATGGGAAAAAATAACGAAAAACATTGCAATCTGAAGATTAAACTTGCTATAAATAGTTTGTAAAGTTAATTTTACACCATTTTGACTTCATGTGTGAGGCAAGAGCTAAAGCCAAGGGCTTCGTAGCATGCAATGAAAAGTAAAATGATGGAAATAACATTACGAGCTCAGAGGACAACAGAATGGGTAAGAGAGCAGTAAGGAGTTGCAGGTATCCTGGTTGACATCAAACAAAAAAAAATAGACCCGGTCTGGCCATGTGATGTGCACAAGATACAACCGGTGGATAGCGAGTGTGACAGAATGCTTACCAAGGGATGGGAAGTGCAGCTGGGGAAGCCAGGGAGATAGATGGAATGACAAAATTAGGTTCACCGAAATGAAATGGAATCGGCTAGCACAGAATAGAGTAAACTGGAGATCATTGAGAGGGGCCTTTGTCCTTCAATGGACTAAAACAGGCTGATGATGATGGCGGGAGATGCTTAGATGAAGCTTTGACCAGCCTGAAGCGCACACCCATGATTAGGAGGATTACATAGTTATTACAGTCATTACATCATATGTTCCACTAAGTAAGCAAAGTCCAGAAAAGTGGTTGCTGCATACTGGTGAAGGACCATCAAAGTGCACCAAAAAAACTGTGGCAGCAATACTGTTCAGAAAATGTAGTCTTGCATATGAGCTTATGGCTTTGCATCATTTCACATCCTGGCTTGCTGATCTGTCGGCGCTTCATGGAGTTGGAAGAGTGTGGCAAATCTTTGGTTCTATTCTAAGCGGAAGTATACACTTCTAAACAATTTAAAATAATTTTATCAGCACCGGCGAGCACCGTATAAAGTGTCCATGCTGCTGATGTTCTATGGTGCGGCTTTCAGCACTTATTGAAGGATGAGCGAAACAGCACCATTCTCGAAAGTCTCCTCACTTCTTCACATGCGCAGGATGGCTAATTTTGCAAAAGTTTTACTCGTGCCGACACTTCGAGGGACCGTGCTCCTAAATTTCAGCCCCAGAGTTTCACACTGCGACGCATTATTCATACATCCCCAAGATAAATGCTCGTGGAATCATGAGGGTTAACATGTGCAAACCTAAGTTATTCAGTTTACAAATACAAAACATAAGCAGATCACCAAGAGAAGCATACACTTTTCCACATCATTCACCCAATGAGTACTTAATTAGCTTCCAATCAAAACACCCCTTTCATTTGGTGGTAGAAAAGGCAGTCGCCCATTATGGCCATGACAAGCTGTTGTTGACATTTATGACAAATGATTTACCTTGTGGGAATCGAGAGCGCCCTCCTACCTGGCGCCTCGTTTCCCAGCTGCCGCGCGCTGTTAAGTTTGGCCTGGAAATGCGTCTGGGCAGACGCCTTTGTGCGAAAGCCGATTAAACTGGGATCTGGATGCAGTACATTATTAACCACTAGAAATTATTTTAAAAGTAGTATTCTCCGAATTCTCTATTTCACATTTCTTCATTGTCACCTCACATATTGCATAGATTCATGGGGATGGACTTTTAAAACATATCTAGAACCCTTACGTATACTACAAAAGCGAGCACTTCGAATAATCAACAATGCTAGATATGATCAACACAGCGCGCCATTGTTTCGTAATATGGAAATCATACCATTCGATAATTTACGACAGCAAAAAAATTGCACTTACCGTCCATAATGTCATTTCTTATAACCCGCCCTTTCATATATCAGTATTTTCATCCTCTTGCCGCCTTACCAGACGTGCCACATTACATAATTTCAATCTTCCGCCTACTAACAATGTTTATGGCAAACGATTGCTACAATTTGCTGGAGTAAAGGTCTGGAATGATATACCATGCCAAATAAAAGAAAGCCAAAGTTTTGCCTGTGCTCTTAAAAAATACTTTCTGCAGAAAAATGAACAGGTACACTAACACACACCTTGTTGTAATCTCCACTTTCGTTATGTATAGATTATATGTCTAACAAAATCATACTTGACATAGTATACGTACTTTTATGTGTTTGATGTATTGTATACACACAATCCGTTGTTTGCATGTGTAGTGGAGCATACGCACCAACGCGTATGCGCCTTCGGAAGACAACGAAAAGCCCGTGCTCTGCTTGCGCGAGAGTTTGTGCCGCCTCTGCCAGACTTGCCGTACGCCCACTTTCCGTTGCGACCTCGCTGCGACTTCTCGGCTCGAATAAACGTCATCACATTTGGTGGAGGCTGCTGAGATCCCCAAGAAGACCTGGAGCTCCGCCCTCGCAAGTTGCCTGAAAGACTACCGCGAAACATGACTGACGCAGTCGCCAACCAGCCCGTCCCAGCCCAGCCAGCACCATCGGCTGCCCCGTCTACCTGCCCCGGCGCTACTCGCCAGCGGGACCCAACAATCTTCAGCGGAAGTGGTGAGCAAGACGTCGAAGACTGGCTCTTCTTGTACGAACGCGTAAGCGTCAGCAACAAGTGGGACGACGACTCTAAACTCGCTTACGTTATCTTTTACTTGGCAGACGTAGCTAAGCTTTGGTTTACCAACCGCGAAACCGCCATCGCCAACTGGTCCTCCTTTAAGACCCTCGTAACAGAAGCGTTCGGCCAACCAGACGTCCGCAAGCTCCGCGCTGACCAGCGTCTGCGCCACAGAGCCCAGCAGCCTGGCGAAACGTTTACGAGTTACATTGAGGATGTGCTCGACCTCTGCAGGCGTGTTAATCCATCTATGCCCGAAGAAGAGAAAATTCGACAGATTCTCAAGGGCATTGAGGATGGCGCATTCCAGATGTTGCTAGCGAAAAGCCCGACCTCGGTGGCAATCCTCGTAAGCCTGTGCCAGAGCTTCGATGAATTACGCCGTCAGCGTTCCATCGCCCGACAGAGTGTCTCACCAACAGATTCGATCTCGGCTGTCGCACTCGCAAATGTCAACGTTCGCCAAGAAAGTCTGTCCAATCAGATCAAAGACTTCATCAGGGAGGAAGTCGCCCGACAGCTCTCCCTGCTGCCGCATAGCGACGCGCCCACCGCAAGTCTGCCTTCGACACTGCAGCAGGCCATACGCACTGAAATTTGCGATGTCCTACCTACAGTGCAGGCCCCTTACGCATTCACTTCAGCAGCATCTAATCTCTCAGCTGTAAGCTACGCACCACCTGCACCATCTTCACCTCTCAGCTACGCAGCTGTGGTTGCGCGACCCCCACCGCATCCAGTATCCTTATCGGCTCCACCTCCTCCGGCAGCGCCTCCGGTTTACAGGCCCTCACCTCGCTTTTTCCGTCCATCTAATGAGTGGCGCACCCATGACAACCGTCCTATCTGCTTCGCGTGTGGCATCGCTGGCCACATTGCACGCTACTGCCGCCGCCGTCCCACACCTGCGTACGCCTCCTTTGGAACTCCTACCTATGCGTCGCAGCAGGCCACCACGTCTGCATACGAACAGAGGCACTCTGACTCGGATCGTCGCCCATCAACTTCTCGTTTCCCATCTCCTCGTCGCCGATCGCCATCTCCTATGCGTCGTAGACCACCTCCTGAGGAGGGAAACTAATCAGTGCAGTTCCAGAGGCAAGAACTGCAACTTTTGCGCAATTATCAAGGCCTCCATTTTCGCCGCGAAATGTTGTTGATGTCAATGTTGAGGGAGTCGCCACACAAGCGTTAATTGATACTGGGGCCGCCGTTTCTGTGATGAACGCAAAATTTTGTCGCAAACTGAAGAAAGTGACCACATCTCTCTGTGGCATCGTGCTGTCCACGGCTAGCGCGCAACGCATTCAGCCCTCGTCTGTGTGTACGGCGCGCGTCGTCATCCAAGACGTTTTGTACATCGTCCAATTTTTTGTACTACCATCTTGCTCTCATGACCTCATCCTGGGTTGGGATTTCTTATCAGGTCATGAAGCTATCATTGATTGTTGCCGTGCGGAAGTGTCCCTAGTGCCAAGTTGTGAATTTCCACCGCCCGACCATTCACCACTGCTCTGCAAACTCATCGCTGACGACGACATCACCTTGCCTCCGGAAGCTTCAGTCCTTATTAGCCTTTCATGTGTGGCGCAACCTGACGCCACGGTGGTGTTTACGCCATCCCCTGTTTTTACTGAACGCAAGGGCATCGTGCTCCCATTTGCCGTTCTTACGATTGCGTCTGGTTTAACCGTAATGCTGGTTACCAACCACTGCAACTACCCCATTAGCTTGCTTCGTGGTGAAACGTTAGGATATGTGCAACCTGTAGACCATATCAATGATATTATTCTTCCCGACGAAACGCCATGTCAGATTGCCGCAATCACTCAGGCGTCTGATCCATCAAGCTCACCAGCCTTCGACAATGCTATTGACGCAGACCTTCCCCCCTCGCATCGCAGCCAACTTGTAGCTCTCCTTAACAAGTTTCGCTCTTCTTTCGACTTTCAGAAACCTGCTTTGGGCCGCACCACGACTGTCACTCATACTATTGACACCGGCTCACATTCGCCTCTGCGACAGCGTCCTTACCGCGTTTCTGCCGAAGAGCGCCGCGTCATTACGGAGCAAGTAGATGACATGCTTAAACGTGGAGTCATACAGCCTTCTCAAAGCGCTTGGTCGTCACCCGTGGTTCTGGTAAAGAAAAAAGATGGCACCGTTCGATTTTGCGTGGACTATCGCCGCTTAAACAAGATTACAAAGAAAGACGTCTACCCGCTATAGACGATGCTCTTGACTGTTTACAAGGCGCCGAGTACTTCACATCCTTGGATCCGCGTTCTGGGTATTGGCAGGTGCCAATGGCTGAATGTGATCGCCCTAAAACAGCCTTTGTAACGCCGGATGGCCTGTATGAGTTCAAAGGCATGCCATTTGGGCTCTGCAACGCGCCTGCGACGTTTGAACGCAGGATAGATACCATATTGCAAGCCCACAAGTGGAAAACTTGCTTGTGTTACCTAGATGACATCGTAGTCTTTTCAGCTGATTTCCCGACACATCTTCGTCGTCTCCACGAGATTCTGACGTGTCTAGCTTCTGCAGGCCTACAACTTAACACCAAGAAGTGCCACTTCGCAGCCCGAAAACTAACCATCTTGGGACACGTCATCACAAGAGACGGTGTTCTTCCGGACCCCGATAAGCTTCGAGCTGTCGCTGACTTCCCAATGCCCACATCACTGAAAGCCCTAAGAAGTTTCGTTGGTCTTTGCTCTTACTTTCGTCGCTTCGTGCGCAACTTCGCGTCCATCATTGCACCTCTGACTAGTCTGCTTTCCAACAGCAAAGGTATATCTGCATGGTCACCTGCATGTGACGACGCATTTCACCAGCTGCGCCGCCTGCTGACCTCGCCACCTATTCTTCGCCACTACGACCCCACTGCTGCCACAGAAGTTCACACTGATGCAAGCGGCGTTGGTCTTGGCGCAGTTTTGGCACAACGGAAAGGCACCCAAACCGAATACGTATAGTCGCTTATGCAAGTCGCGCTCTTAAGAAGGCTGAATTGAATTACTCCGTGACAGAGAAGGAGTGTTTGGCCATAATCTGGGCGCTTACGAAGTTTCGCCCGTACCTTTACGGCCGTCCTTTCGACGTGGTCACAGACCACCACGCTCTATGTTGGCTGTCCACCTTGAAAGACCCGTCCGGACGTCTGGGCCGTTGGGCACTTCGATTGCAGGAATACGACATCCGTGTCGTATATCGTTCCGGTCGCAAGCATGCGGACGCCGATGCACTTTCCCGATCGCCATTAACACCAGATGTGGCTTCTCTGTCACCCGCTTTCACCACCTTGTCACCACTCGACAGCACTGACATGCTTTCGGAGCAGCGTAAAGACCCATACCTTGCCTTGTTAGTCGACTAACCGATCCGTCTTCTGTCCCTTCCACGAGAGTGGTGCGCCGGCAAGCAGCCCACTTTTCCTTACGTGACAACATTCTGTACCGCCGCAACTACACGCCTGGTGGTCGGAAGTGGCTCCTTGCTGTCCCAACTCATATGCGCTCTGACATCTGCATGAATTTTCATGCAGATCCCCAAAGTGCTCACGCAGGTGTCCTGAAAACCTACGAAAGGCTGCGCCAACGCTATTACTGGCGAGGAATGTATCGTTTTGTGCAGAAATACGTTCAGTCTTGCACCACTTGCCAACAGAACAAAACACCTCCGCGGCACCTTACTGGCATGTTACAGCCGCTCCCGTGCCCGGCTCGCCCATTCGACCGCGTGGGTATAGACCTCTATGGCCCCCTCCCATATAGTAGCTCTGGAAACCGGTGGATTATTGTCGGAGTCGATCATCTCACACGCTACGCTGAGACTGCAGCTCTACCAGCAGCGACCGCCCACGAAGTTGCACTCTTTATTCTCCGCAGCTTCATTCTACGCCATGGTGCTCCGCGGGAATTACTCAGTGATAGGGGTCGAGTGTTCCTGTCGGAGGTCATCCAAGCTATCCTCGCTGAATGCAACATTATCCACCGGAAATCTACCGCATACCATCCCCAGACAAATGGTCTTACTGAGCGGTTCAACCGCACACTTGGCGACATGCTGAGGATGTACACCTCCTCCGACCACACTAACTGGGACGCTGTATTGCCCTTTGTTACCTTCGCTTATAACACCGCGACGCAAGCGACTACCGGTTTTTCCCCGTTCTTTCTATTGTACGGCCGCGAACCTTCCTACCCACTCGACACTATACTACCGTACCGCCCTGATGCATCTGAGTGCTCCCCGCTTTCGGAAGTCGCCAGATACGCTGAAGACTGCCGTCAGTTGGCTCGGTCTCTGACAAGTGAGGCTCAAGGTCTACAAAAGACTCGACACGACGACGCTCACCGCATAGCTCCTACATTTCGTGCTGGCTCCCTTGTGTGGCTTTGGGTGCCCCCGCACGTTCCTGGCCTGTCTTCTAAACTTCTGGCCCGGTACCATGGTCCGTACCGTGTCATTGACGCGACCTCCCCGGTGAATTACATCATCGAGCCATTAACACAATCACCAGATTTGCGCCGTCGAGGACGCGAGACCGTACACGTCGACCGTCTCAAGCCCTACTACGACCCCCTCATTGTGCCTACTCCCTGAGTCGCCAGGATGGCTACCCTTCACCCCGGGGGTATTGTAGTGGAGCATACGCACCAACGCGTATGCGCCTTCGGAAGACAACGAAAAGCCCGTGCTCTGCTTGCGCGAGAGTTTGTGCCGCCTCTGCCAGACTTGCCGTACGCCCACTTTCCGTTGCGACCTCGCTGCGACTTCTCGTTGTGTATTTTCATGTAATAAGAGAACTTGAAATAAAATAAAATGAAAAAAAAATGAAAAATCTACTGGAGAGGCTCTTAATCCCTTCGGCGCCCAGTCTGACAGACGCTGTCGAAGATTTGAGCTGTTACCCAGACCAAACAGCAAGCAAAAGCAAGTTCCCGTCCTTCAAATGCGGACCCGTTTGTCGTTCCTTCAAGCAGAAGCGGTGACTAATGGACTCGGCGACTCATCGGGCAACGGGAAAGCTGGCGTGACCAGCGACAGAGCTGACGGCGGAGCGGCGCTTCTTTAATCCCCAGTCAAGTAGCCGACCGGCCGACTGCCTATGCCCGCCAGGCATTGTCCCTGCTGGCCGGCGGAGGAGACGTCGTGTCGTCGCAAAGAGGGCAACAGGGACGGCGTCGCCCCGCTAATTGGGCGAGCTGTGCGGTGGACCCTTTGAAGTATGCGGCCAGGATCGTGGGAACTCTCGGCTAACGGCACACACACGACGAGGAAGAGCCCTGCTGGCGCCACCACAGTGCAGTGTTCACGTGGACCGTGCATGCTCGCCCCCCTCACCTGTGTGTGCGTGATTGGTGTTCGACTCGGAGAGGAGGAGCCCGACAGGGCATAAAACCAAGCCGCAGAGTGCTGGACGTCGCTCTGAACTATGTAACGTTCAACCACCACGCTCGTGATTTGTGAAACCACTAACCTGTTCCTTTCTGTAAATATGTGTAAATAATGTCGTAAACCCTGTTTTTGTTTCTCGTATCCTCCTGCGTTCCTTCTTCCAACCCGTAACAACTGATGGCAGCAGTGGGTTGCCATCATTTCCTGCGACTTCCTCCTTCCGACCCTTAACAACTGGTTGGCAGCGGTGGGATGGACTTCACGACATGGTGCTGTGCTGTGGTGAGTGCTTGGTCTTTGCTATAACTTTCCAGGCTTCATTATAATTGTGTGAGTTTATTAGAACCTGGATTGTGTGTGGATTAGGGAGATTACCGTTTGTGAGTTTTGAGTTGTAGGGATCCCCTAATTATGTGTGAGATGCAGGACCAAAGTACAACGGCAATCTTGTCGTGGAAGGCAATGCTAAGAGATGAACTTTTGGCTGTGAGTAAGCATCTAGGCATTGAAGTAGAGGAAAGAATGGGCAGGACAGCGATTTGGATGCTCATCTCGCAAAAAGCCAGTGAGGACGAGATTAAAAACGCAGTAGAGATTTTTGAAAAACAGGAAATGGAGGAACGGGAGCGAGAGGAACGCGAACGGCAGGAACGGAAACGAGAGGAAGGCGAAAGAGAGGAACGGGAACGAGAACGAAAGGAACGGAAAAAAGAAAGAGAACGGAAAAGAAAGGAACGGGAACGCGAACGAGAGGAACGGGAAAGAAAAGAAAATGAAAGCAGGGATAGGGAGGAAAGAGAAGAAAAAGAAAGATTGGAACGACAGAAAGAAAGAGACCAGTGGGAGGAAAGCCTGAAATTAGAACAGGAAGAGAGAAAAAGATCAATACAGTACCTTAGATCGGCTCAAGTAAATTCGAGGATCCATGCATTCGAAGTGGGCGAGGATTTAGAGAGTTATCTAACCTCTTTCGAGAAAGTTTGCACAGAACTAGAGCTCGACGAGGACTATTGGTCTTTCGCCTTATCGAGTGTCCTTCCGTGCAACTTGATGGGTAGGATACTATACCTTTCCGAGGAACAGTTCAATAGGTACGATGTAGCTAAGGCAGCTTTACTGCGGTGCTTCGGCATCAGAGTTGACAGAAAGCGAATTGAGTACAAGCTCACGAACGCTCCCGTAAAGAACGCGCGACGTTGCGCTGGTAGAAAAACCAAACTTGAGAGAGGTCCGCGTGTCTCTTATAGCACCAAGGTAGATAGTGAGCGAAAATGGGAGATAGAAAAACGGGAGCGAGGTGAAGAGCGTGAGCAAGCACTCAGCCTAGTGATTGAACTGTCGGAAGAAAAAGTTGAGGCATTGAGACGCAAAATTCAGCCATGCGTAAGTGTAGCTCAAGAGAAGTGCAATGTTCAAACGAGTGAGGTGCAGTTTAGAGCCGCAGAGAAGGCTAGCACATGTGAACATAGCAGCAGATTCAAAGGCGAATCGAGTTTGAGTGCTGCGAATGATGCTGCGCTAAGTAGAGAGGCCGACGAAGGCCAGAGCGAGTGCGACGAGGTGCTGTGCCAGTTAACTGTTAGTGAAACAGCTAGAATAGCTGCAGAAAAGCTGGTACAGACCTCAACTGTGTTTGTCGCGACGGTGGATCTTGCAAATGAGGTCGAAGTAGGCAAGAACACTGGAGAAAGCCCAGGAGAAGCAGCGAAGGTAGAGGATGAGAACAGTGTGGTTGTAGACAGATCCCAGCAAGATGAGCGAGATTTTTTGCGGGAAAGCAGCTGCACTGTTTCTGAGAGCGTCGAGCTGTCCGCCGATCTAGAGTGTGGAATAGGTGATTTTCTCGAAAATCATTTAGACGGCGTGGGTTTGACAGCGGACGAATATTGTGCGAGATTCGACGAGATTGCGATGAAATCGGAAGGCATGGCAACGAGCCGTAAAAAGCGGCGCAGACGAAAGAGACGTCGCAAAGCCGCGAGTGAGACAAGCAGCTCTACACATGTTGAGAAAGGTTCGAAGCCTATTAGCGCAGCAAGCAGAACTAGGCATTTTGGGTCGGTGTCAAAGTTAATTTGTATGCGTCTGAACTACCGGACAACAAGTAAAGGAACAGCGGGTCCTTCGCAAATGAAATCAAATGGGAGGTGCCAGGTTAGTTGGGTGCGTGAGCACAAAGTTAAGACAGGTAAATCGCCCCGACATGGCAACAGTGCTGGGAAATCGAAGTGCCAAAGTAGTAGCGCAGGTGCTGCAGAGGCACCCTTGAGCTGTAAACCCATCGATGACGCGACCCGAGGCCAATTTCCTGACGGTGCAGGAAAAGTCGTTCGCAAACGTTGCCGTAAGAAAGCGAAGTGACCAAGGAATGTTAAAGATGGCCATCAGCCGGGCGAACGAGAAAAGGGTAGGCTACTGGCCAGTTCAGCGAAGAGGCCTTTGTGGTGGGCAGTAAGGCACAGACAGCGAAACGGTAGGCCATGGCGTAAGTCCACGCGACGGTATACGCGGTTGAGATTTAGAGCTTTTCATGGAAAAGAGTGTCGACGGGGTCATAGAAGAAAGGCCACTATAGCTAAACACCGCTCGGCTAGACCGTCACTCTTTCCCTTGCATTGCTCGGTTTCCCTCCGCCAGATTGACAAAAGCCCGCAGAAATCGCGAATGATGCGTGACTGCGCTGTTCAGCTTGTAGCACTTAGGCGACGTTGCCTCGGGCGCCCTCGAAATCCGCCAAGTCCTCGACCACCACGAGTGCGATTGAAGTGAGGGACAACTGTAAGCTGGTGAGTGAACAGAGGAGTGTTCTTAGTAGCATGCTTTTGCTTATTTTTGGTTTTGAAGTAATACTCCTTTGTCCTCTCCCAGGCTAGTTTGTTTGGGTACAGTTTTCCCTTCTAGAGTTTCTAAGGGCATTGTAAGTGTATTTAGTTGAGTTACAGGGAAATGGCCTATGGTTAGGTGCGCGATTGGTGTGCTGACGCTCTTTGGATGAGAGTATGATGTCGTGCTAGGGCGCACAACAATGTGCGTTCTTTAAAAACATGTGCTGACATGAAACTACATCCAGCAAATGTGTTGGTACATGAGTTGCATTTCCCGTTCTTATTTTAGTGATGGCTTATAGGGATCAAATGATCACTTGAGCTGAGAGAGTTGCGTTAACCAAAATTTTGAGGCTAGAAATACATTTCAGGAATTTATAAAAACGCAGTTTGATCTGTTGTGAGTGAGTTTTCGTTGGCATCAGGGTGTCCTACAAGTAGGCACTCAAGACTACGTTAAGTGTGTAATTAAGAGAATGAAAAATGCTCACAGTTACCTTGAGTTGGGTTCAGGCCGCATTTGTGCGAAAAACATTGTAGATAGTGAGGTTTCATTAAGTTAATGATAGAATAGCAGAAGTTAGTCATAAAATTAGCAGAGTAAGTTACAACATAGTGCGGATGGTAGGAAGCTAGTTTTGAAGTACTAGTGTGATTGCGGTTATACGGGGCCAAATTGTATTTGCCTTTGTGTGCTTTTCTCGCACGGCAATTTGTTCCATTTTTTGATAAGCATCTCCACGTCCATGATTGTTGTAACTTTGGCGGCACAAAATTGTCTCGAAATTTTAGCGTACAGGTTTCTCTTTTGTTTGTGTTTCTTGAGAAGCATGGAGGGTCTTAAGCGGGTCCAATGTGCTTGACTTCGGCATGGCATTGTGTTGTGTGGTTGGCCTTGCTGTTGTCGACCATTGTGAGCTGGTTTGGGAGTTGGTTTCGAGTTCGCAGCTGGAGAGAGAAAAGCCAGGCCATCGTCCTCGTCACCAACCATTCTCTTCGTGCCCAGCGGTTGGGAGCGAGCGCTGGCCAGCCGAGATTTTCCGGGCGGTGGAAGAGCTGTTAAGTTTGGCCTGGAAATGCGTCTGGGCAGACGCCTTTGTGCGAAAGCCGATCCACTGGAGAGACTCTTAATCCCTTCGGCGCCCAGTCTGACAGACGCTGTCGAAGATTTGAGCTGTTACCCAGACCAAACAGCAAGCAAAGGCGAGTTCCCGTCCTTCAAATGCGGACCCTTTTGTCGTCCCTTCAAGCAGAAGCGGTGACTAATGGATTCGGCGACTCATCGGGCAACGGGAAAGCTGGCGTCACCAGCGACAGAGCTGACGGCGGAGCGGCGCTTCTTTAATCCCCAGTCAAGTAGCCGACCGGCCGACTGCCTATGCCCGCTAGGCATTGTCCCTGCTGGCCGGCGGAGGAGACGTCGTGTCGTCGCAAAGAGGGCAACAGGGATGGCGTCGCCCCGCTAATTGGGCGAGCTGTGCGGTGGACCCTTTGAAGTATGCGGCCAGGATCGTGGGAACTCTCGGCTAACGGCACACACACGACGAGGAAGAGCCCTGCTGGCGCCACCACAGTGCAGTGTTCACGTGGACCGTGCATGCTCGCCCCCCTCACCTGTGTGTGCGTGATTGGTGTTCGACTCGGAGAGGAGGAGCCCGACAGGGCATAAAACGAAGCCGCAGAGTGCTGGACGTCGCTCTGAACTATGTAACGTTCAACCACCACGCTCGTGATTTGTGAAACCACTAACCTGTTCCTTTCTGTAAATATGTGTAAATAATGTCGTAAACCCTGTTTTTGTTCTCCGTATCCTCCTGCGTTCCTCCCTCCTGCGGCCTAACAAGTGATGGCAGCGGTGGGTTGCCATCACCTGCAACTTCTTCCTTCCCATCTCTAACAACTGATGGCAGCGGTGGGTTGCCATCACCTGCAACTTCTTCCTTCCCATCTCTAACAGCGCGCGCCGACGGCGTACCACCACCGCCGTCCGCGTCTCTCGAGCCTCGTTGTGCGTGGGCTGGTCGTGACTCGTCACACTGGGGTTCCCCGAACCATGAGGCGGCCTCTGCCGCGAGAAGCCGAGACGTGCTCGATGTGTCGGACCGCGCTCTGGACCCGTACTCGTACGCGCGGGCGGCCACCGTTGCCCGGCAGCGTGAACAAGAACGGAAACCCCGTGCTCCAGTGCACGAGAGTATATCCGATCGCGGAGCCCCCACTGCGGCTAGCGAACGGATACCTCGTAGCTCTAAAGGATCGCCAAAATCCCCCCCCCCCCCCCCTGTTGGAGGAAAAGGCGTTGTCTGCTTCCGTTACCGTGAACGTGGTCACACCGCGCGGGAGTGAAGCGCGCCCTAATCGACACAAGGGCCTGCTCGCCCGTCGGGAAACTGGGTGAGCCGTCGGTGAGCTCCCCCTTGCCGGCGGCTGCAGCAGTAAGAGAGCACGGGAGTGAAACACAACCTCTGGCACCGATGGCATGTCGCGTTGGACATGACATTCCAGCCACGCCGGCGCCGTTCATCGCCCTTACGATCGCTGGTCGAGTTTGCGGCGTTGCTGGATAGCGGCGCTTCTATCTCGCTGTTCGGCGAAGAGGTTAGGGCTCATTTGCGCGACCGCTCTGTCCGCATTCGAGCTTGCGACACTGCTTTTCCACCTCGCCAGCGGTACCGCCACCTCGTGCGGCGCTGCGCGGTTGCTTGTGCGTTGGGAGAATCGCGCACGCCGACAGCGCTTTGTGCATCTCCCTGGTCTTTCCGTGCCTGTGATTCTCGGTCGCGACTTTCTCGCGCGCACAGGTATCGTGATTGACGTCGCAAGCGGAGGCTACAGGGACGGCCCTTCCGGCGCCCCACGGCCTTTCGCTGCACCTCCCGTGGTCTCGGCTGCCAGTAAATCGCCGGACGCGACGAGGAGGAAGGGGGAAAGGAGACCAAGCGTTGCCCCCGCAGCCCGCGTCTCCCTCTTCGACGCCAAGACTGGTCCTTTGGCCGGCGCGGCGGAAAACGGTCCGCGCGTACAGCTTTCCCTCGAGCATAATGCTGCCGCGGTGATTGAGGTCTCGGCTATGCCGGTAACCCCTCCGCTAAGCAGCAACTCGAATGGCTCGCTGCCGCCTTTGCCGGACAGCTTGTCGAAACGCGAGAAAGCACGCCTGTCGTCGCTGTTGACACGTTTCAGCGACACGTTCACAGAACGCCCGGGTTACACCTCTCTGGTGAGGCACCGGATTTACACAGGCGACACACAACCGTGGAAATGCAATCCTCGCCCCGTTAGTGCGGCGAAGAGGAAAGCAATTGACCAGGCACTGGACGAGTTGATTGAGACCGGAGTTGTCCAACGCTCAAACAGTCCTTAGGGTTCACCGGAGGTAACAGTCCCCAAAAGAGACGCATCTCACCGGCTCTGTGTGAACTACCGCCGGTTGAACGAGGTCACGAGGAAGGATGCTTATCCTATGCCTAACGTTGACTCGATCGTGGCTGCTCTAGGCGGTGCTTGCCACTTCAGCACCTTGGATGCTAGCCGCGGTTACTTACAGATTCAGAAAGAGCAGGCTTACGCGGAGAAAACTGCGTTCACCTCTCACAGAGGTACGAGTTTACCCGCATGCCGTTTGGCTGTTCTGGAGCTGCAGCTACGTTCCAGAGATTGATAGACCGCGTTCTATAGGAAACCCTAAATGGCAACACGCCATGGCGTACCTCGACGACATCATCATCTTCTCTCGAACGTTCGAGGAACACCTTCACCACTTGGAGGATGTCCCCGGGAGGTTGCGTGCCGCCGGGTTGACTTTGAACCCGAAGAAAGCTCAAATAGCTGAGACTCGCATCTCACTATTAGGCTTTACCATTCAGAGTGGTCGTGTTCTGCCGTGCGAGGAGAAGGTACGTGCCATTGTGGAGTACCCGACTCCGGCAAACATTCAGGGCCTGAGGCGCTTTTTGGGCATGGTGAACTACTATCGACAGTTCATCCCAAACTGTGCACCCTCCAAGCGCCCTTGACTGCACTCTTGAAAAGTCGGCATGACGGAGCTGTTGGCCAGAACAAGAGCGAGCCTTCAAGGCACTTTCCGAAGCTCTAGTGGCCACAGCCGAGTTAAAGCTGCCCGACCTGAACAGGGAGCTCGTTGTCCAAGGGGACGCGAGCGACCTGGGTCTCGGCGCGGTACTCCTTCAGGAGCACGACGGCGTCCTCCAGCCAGTAGCCTTTGCGAGCCGGTCACTTAACGCCGCCGAGCGTAACTATAGCGTCACAGAAAGGGAATGTCTCGCTATAGTTTGCTCTCCAGAAGTTCAACTGCTACGTCGACGGCGTGCCATTCATGGTGGAAACGGACCACATGGCACTCACCTGGCTTAAGCGCTTGCGCGAGCCCTCAGGCCGCCTCGCGCGCTGGGCGTTGACCTTGCAGCGGTACAACTTTGTTGTGCGCTACCGGAAAGGGAGTTCGAACGTCGTGGCTGACGTTTTGTCGCGTGCCCCCGTTTTGGCGTCCGGCACTTGTGTCGGCCACTCCCGAGAGCAGTCGCATCAAGTAGACCCCGGGCCCTCTGGCTCCAAAAGGTCGAAAGGCGCGAACCCCGATGGTGAAGTGACTTTCGAGTCGACAGCCTCGGATGAGGACGCATACCTGGTAGACCCTGTCACGTCCACCGGTATCGTCTTTAGCAGAGAGGAGCTGCTCAAGGCACAGCAGGACGATCCGTTTTGTCAACACATCGTTGACGAGCTCAAAGAGCTGAGCTCCCAAGCGGAGCGGGGCGGTCAAGCCACCGGGCGCGAACAGATAGCTGGTATTGCTGTCGGCGCCGACTGCCGAACGCAGGCTGGAATTGCTGCGGGCACGTTGGACTCGTACCTGCTTGATGCCGACGGCGTTCTCCTGCACTACGTCCCATCTGAAGAAGCTTCCCAGGAGTCTTTCAAGGTGGTGATACCCCGCAGTCTAAGGAAAGCCACGCTAGGTTATTTCCTCGACTCGCGGTTGGCCGGACACGGGAGTGGCCTTAAGACTTTTCAAAAGTTGTGCCGCTGCGCTACCTGGCCTGGCATGAAGCGCGACGCCCTTCACTACGCCCGCTCATGCCGCGTGTGCCAATGCGTGAAGCCTCGCGGGGGCAAGCCTTCCGGGCTCATGCAGCCGATCTACTGCCAACAACCTTGGCAGGTCGCGGCCTGTGACATTATGGGACCTTTCCCAAGAAGCCGTAGAGGCCATGTTTTTCTCCTGGCTGTCACAGATCACTTCACGAAGTGGGTCGAACTGTTTCCCCTTCGGAAGTTAACGGCACACGTAATCTGGGACAAGTTGGCCGAGGTCTTTACCCGCTTTGGCTCTCCGGCGGAGTTGATCACGGACAATGCGTCCTATTTCACGGCGAAGGTGTTTGTAAGTGCGAGTGCTGCCTTTGGCATTAAGCACCATAACACAACCACGTATCACCCACAGGCCAACCCGACCGAGAGGATCAACCGGAACCTCAAGCCCTTGCTGACAGCGTTTGCGCAGCGACATAGGGATTGGGATGCTTGTCTTAACGAGATCGGCTGCTCACGTATGGACGCAGTCTTCGACCTGGCGTGTTCCAACCTAGCAAAAGCGCGAGCTGGTCAGAAGGCTCAATACGACCGGTCGCATCGGGATTTCCGTTACGATGTCGGCGATCTCGTCCTCAGGTGCAATCACGTCTTGAGTGACGCCGCCAAAGGCATCTCGGCCTCCCTTTCGGCCAGGCCAAGTGGTTGGGCCCATACCGAGTGCACACCAAAGTGTCGCCCCTGGTATACAAGCTGGCTGACTTCCAAGGGAGACCAGTCGGCGGTCCAGTTAACGTCTCCGACCTCAAACCTTTCGTTGCCCGCAGCAATGACTTCTGGGAGGGGGAGGCGGTCACCGAACCGCAGGGAAACCAGGATAAGGCTGGTTCCAAACCACGCCACTGGTACAACCTGCGAAAGTGCACTTAGGCTGATTTTCGCCTCCTGCATGTAGCGGGACGTTATCCCCTCCATGTAAGGGAGCGGAGATTTATAGCTGCTGCGCGAGAGCCCATCCAGCAGCAACAGTAACGGCTACCTGGCGAGCTTTCTCCCTGGGAACACCATTACACGCGCTGCGGAGTGGTTCTTAAGAGAAAGGAAGAGAAAAGTGAGCCCCGTTATTGTCTGCTTCAGTGAGCGACACCGCCACAGAGCTCACAAAGGGATGGGGGTAAGGAGGGATAAAAGGGTAGAAGTAAAGGTATAGGAAAGAGGAAGAAGAAGCACAACAAACTGAGGGGATAGGAGAGACAGGAAAGATGGAAGAACGGTCACTGGAGTCCGAGGACGGGGTACACTTGCGAGAGATGTTGTCGGCGTCTGTAGATGGCGTAGAGCAGGTCCAGTAGGTCAGAGCTGCGCTGTCACCGAAGACCGTCGGCGACAGGAGGTGACGTAGGGCCAGCCCAGTCGGCCAGAGCTACGATGACGCCGAAGGTCGCGACGCGCGGAGCGCGCGGGCGCACAACCGGTCGGCACGAAATCCAGGGAGCGTCTCCCCCTACACGCGCTGCGGAGTGGCTATTAAAAGAGAAAAGAAGAGAAAAAGCGAGCCCCGTTATTGTCTGCTTCAATGAGCGACACCGCCACAGTAGCTCACGAGGGATGGGGGTGAGGAGGGATAAAAAGGATAGGAGTAAAGATGTGGGAAAGCCGAAGAAGGAGAAGAGAAGAAGAGACGTGTGGTGGTAAGCCACAGCGAGCGAGGACAAACCGAGGGGATAGAAGAGATAGGAAAGATGGAGCACGGTCACTGGAGTCCGAGGACGGGGCGCACCTGCGAGAGCTCCTTTCGGCGTCGGTGGATGGCGTAGAACAAGTCCAGTAAGTCAGAGCTGCACTGTCGTCGGAGGTGGAAGGTCGTCGGCGGCAGGAGATGACGTAGGGCGAGCCCAGTCGGCTGCGCGCGGAACTGGCAGAACATCCACCCAGTTCCCAGCGCTCCCGGCTGTTCGAGAGAGAAAAGCCCTTTCCCCGGTGGCTCACTTTCTCACTGGGTATCTTCCGCGTAGTCGGCGGGAGAAGGGAAGCGTGCGCCCTATTGGCTCACGCAACCTTCAATCCGACGGAGTAGGCTCTCTTTATTGGGCCAGCCTGTCGCGCCTTCGGGGCCGCACCTTCAGTTGCGTTTCTGCTTTTCGCCGACACCGCAGCATTCAAGATTTCCTCCTCAATGACCCGTTCCTCAAAAAAAAAAAAAAGAAAAAAAAAAAAAAAGCCCGGGAGACCAGTCGCGCGCTCGGTCGTTCCGCAGGCACCGACCGCGTCCATGCCGCCCGCGTCGAATGCTCCCCCGGCCCCGGTGTTACGTATTCGGCGGCTGGACGACAGCCGGCCCAGGAAAGAGACGACTCAAGCAGTGCCAGGAAGACAATCCCAGTTTATTCACCTTGCGGCGCGTTTTTAAGCGCTACGCAGCCAATCGCAGGTTGGCACGAAAGAAAAGAAAACAGCAAGATAACAGCAATCGGGCAATGTTATCAGAAAGCCCCGACGTAGAAAGAGGGCGAGCACTGCAAACGTTACACCGGCTAAGGGCCAAACCTCATAAGCGCGAAAATGCACGCGACAGCGACGAGCGACGCTATGAGCGACGAAACAGGGCGTTCGCGCGACGTGTCGCGTGCTCGTTTTCGCGCGATCGCTGGGTTCTCCAGATTTGGAAACCGTCGCTCATCGCCCGGAAGTGCTGGGCTCAAGCAGCCAATAGCGAAAAACCGGAAAAGACAAAGACTACATAGGTGCACGTGACCCTGCCCGAGTTACGTATGCGCAACAAGAAATAACGCAATGTTTATTACGCATGTGCATATAAAAAAGGGCTGCAAGGCAATAATAAACACTTTCCGTTTCATTACACAACAATATATCTTATTTTTAAAATGCATACCGCTCGCTACGCGGTTTCCTTGGTGCGAGTAGACGGCCTCATGCCAGCAACAGTGGAATTCGCTCGCCGAAGCCGTCGCGTGAATGAGGTTTGCCTGCGCTAGCGACTGATCGCGCGAAGCCGATCTACGTCGCGTCTCTCGTCGCTGTCGCGTGCATTTTCGCGCTTATGAGGTTTGGCTTTAACAAGACACCGCCTCGTCGTGAAGCCGCTACGTGGACGTTCCAACAAGGCACAGAGGCCCCGGTCGCCTTCGCGTCGACTCGTCGCTGGTCCAAGCAATGCATAGTCTGGGTGGGGTTAGACCCCCAATCCGTCCGGCGTCCTTTCTGCGGACGCACCCATTCGGACCTGCTCGACGCTTTCGGTGGTGCCTTGATGCCGCCTGTTCCTGAGGCCTCCTACTGCGACGCTTGTGGTGTCCTGCTGGTGCACGAGGCTACCCACCTCCGTTCGAGGGTTCACCGAGCGAAGTCCGGCGGTGCCCATGCGGTCCTGTCCACTCCAGGTGGTGCCGTCTGGCCCGGGCCTTCAACCTGCCCTGTCGACCGACTCCGTTCAGGCGGTCGTGGTGGCGCTCGTCACGGACTCATCATTCAAGTCGGCCATCGCTGCTGCGGTGTCTGCCGCCCTCCCGCGGCTCCTGATTCCTGCTGAGACGCCGCCGAACGAAGACACCGGGCCCCCCGTCGATCTCGTGGACGGCACTGAGCTAGACCTCAGTATTTCGAATAAAGGTGTCGGTGGATGCGTTTATTACGGCATCTTTAGGGCGGCCTCGGTCATAGGAGGGGGGGATGTGGGAATCGAGAGCGCCCTCCTACCTGGCGCCTCGTTCCCCAGCTGCCCCGCGCGCGCCGACGGCGTAGCCTGGGCGCGCATAAGCACCGGCATCCGCCAAGATGGCTGCCAGGGCGCCTCTTGGTCTGGGCCAGTCAACCGTCGGCTCTTTCCCGCGCTGGCATGTCTGGGCACGCTACGCTGGCGCGCTGCGCGGGCCTACGTCACAACGCAGCACCATTTCCCATTGGGCGCGCGTGACATCCTCCTCTCCTACGAGCTGTGTTGCATCCGACCTTCCGCTCGTCGGCGCGGCGGATGCTCGCAAGCCTCCACGAGAGGTTGACGCGCTGCTTAGCAGGCGGCTTCTCGTTCGTGCGTTCGACTTCGGCCCTTGTGCGGGTGCCGTCGCGCCCTACGCAAGCGTACTTGCTCGGTCTTGCGGAGTTCCCTATACGGCCTGCAAGCCCGTGAGTGTCGCACTGTGCTGCATCTTGGGTTACTAAACCCGTTGTTGTTGTTATCCTGCCTCGTGCGTGGTTTCTGCGCGGGGAGTCGCTCGCTGGATTCCGTGCCGACCGGTTGTGCGCCCCGCGCGCTTGCGACCTTCGGCGTCAGCGTAGCTCTGGCCGACTGGGCTCACCCTACGTCACCTCCTGCCGCCGACGACCTTCGACGACAGTGTAGCTCTGAATTACTGGACCTGCTCTACGCCATCTACAGACGCAGACAACATCTCTCGCAAGTGTACCCCGTCCTCGGACTCCAGTGACCGTGCTTCCATCTTTCCTTTCTCTCCTATCCCCTCAGTTTGTTGTTGCTTCTTCCTCTTTTCTACACCTCTACTTCTACCCATATTTATCCCTCCTCACCCCCATCCCTTGTTAGTTCGGTGGCGGTGTCGCTCACTGAAGCAGACAATAACGCGGCTCACTTTTCTCTTCCTTTCTCTTTCTTAAGAACCACTCACGTGGTTTCTACGCCGTGCCGGAGAAATCTACGAACACGGCCGCAGCGTCTTCGCACGCAGCGGCAGTGGAGGACGTCGCATCCCTACACCGTTGCGCTTAGTAGGTAAGCCTAGTGCAAACCTATCTCCACAACCTTAGCCAATTGGTGGTAGTGATGTTTCCCGATGATTTATTCAACCACAACACCTGTAATTACAGGTATAGCCGACCTTTTAGGTTGCTGCACTCAGAAACACTCGATGTAGTCGACTTGCAACCATAGCTTGGCCCACTCGGTCAGGCTTGGATCAACCCACAAGTCTGAATGATTGATGTTCTGGCGAGCTTGAGTCCGAGTGGGTTTGGTTGAGAATAATTTTGGTGAACCCCAAGCACAAAATACTTTTCTTGAGTGCTATTTGCTTATTTTTAGCATTACTATCAGCCCGATCTGGACATAACTACTTATGCTGGCAGTAATATTCTAGATATTCAGAACTTTTCATCCAAGCATTCTAAGGTTGTAAGAACGGTATAGCCATGTCATGCCTTCAGTCTTCCCTCACCAAGTCGTGTGAGCACCAAACAAGTGCCACTTTTCATGCACAGGTTATGCGTCTTTCATATGCAAGTTATTCTCACATTGCGGTGGCCACTGTCGCTGAGCTTTCAAAGAAGCTGGTTTTCTAAAGTTAGAGCATGGTTGCAGAAAGAGAGAAAACTTTATTTGCGCATGACGCGGAGCATTCCAAATGGTCGGGCCCCTATTTCAGGGCTCCTCTGGCCCTAGCCATCATCTCTACCCATTGGACCAGCCAGCGCTGATCAGCAATGGCCTCCAGCAGTGCCTCCCATTGTTCCTCTGTGTTGTTCTTCATTGTGATGTGTACACTCCCACGTGATGTGAAGCAGAGTTGGTGTGGCCCCACACCACGGACATATATATCTGTATGTGCTGTGGGGTAGAATACATGGTTGCTTAAAGTCACAAAAAGAAATTTGTTGTAGGTATCTTTACATTCATTGCAGCATTTTGCAGACTATAAAGAAAGTGGAGAGTAGATACTGGTGTGAATGTTTTTATAGCTGCTAGTAAGCTAGGTAAGGTTTGTGCCACCGTGCAGAAAAAGAATGAGTGAGTAATAGACATAAAGCGGGCCTGACATATAAACACGCCAATAAATTTTCTGATTGCCTTTATGTTATGGCTTTCTGGTTCCTTTTAGCTGTGGCTGCTACTACGTAGGCAGGCAAGCTGCTGCTGCTAACCAGGTTACTGGAAATAAGAGATCGCTCACCAAAGAACCATCCATCTAATGTCTCTTTACATTGACGAGAGTGTAAGGGCACGTTGAAGTTCCATGAATGCGTGGTTTTGTATCGTTAAAGGACTGAGAAACATGTTTAGTGATTGAGGCTTGGCATATCGATAATAACAGGTAGCGCATGTGCGACTCCAGCCATTGATTAACTTGCACAAAGAAGAAATCGAATGCCTTAGCAGGTTATCCGTCATGTAGGGCCGCATGCATGCAGGATTGATAGGTTCGCCTATTGTATGGGCGGAACATGGGAGAGGCCTTTGTCCTGCAGTGGACGTAGTCAGGCTGATGATGATGATGATTGTATGGGCCTGAGCGAACAAGTTTTCGTGCCTTCTTTTTTTCCCCCCCATCGTGCGTCCCTACAGTAGTCAGTCGGCGTTCGTGGTGTCTCGACCTCTTTTTGGTGGCCGTGTGTGCCCGTCCTGCCTTTACAAATGAATACTTACAAATTACCTTAGCTTTCTAATGTTCTAAGTGGACTCTACTCACACATATTTCAACCCAGGAGCTTTTGTATGCCAGCTTTATATATTTGTCAGAGGCGCGAGTTACAAAAATAAAAGGGGGAGGGGTACATTTAACTTCCTGTAAACTTCTTTAACGTAAACATTTTGACAGCAATCTGTCTGGCTGGGTAGAAAAGTTTAGAAAATTGAGATTGCTCCAGCCACAGTTCAAATAGAGTCCGACGTTTCGAGACCGACTCGGTCCCTTCCTCAGGGGGTGACTGTCTTGGTCATGGAAGTGTCGTCGCGTCGTGTTCTCTCACCACGGTTCCGGCTTTCCCTTTCCACCACGTTTCGGAGACCGTGAACGTACACCGAAGGCATTGTTCCCAGCGAGCGGTTCACGTTGGCAGGCGTATGCTGAATGTGCCAAGACTCGAGCAAGAGCCTCTTTCCCAAATTCCGTTCTGTTTCAATAACAGAAGCGCCGTCTAAGTCAATTTTATGGTCGTGCTTCTCGCAGTGCTCCGCCAGAGCGCTACGTTGCACTTCCATCTTCCTGACGTCGTTCTTGTGTTGGCGCATTCTTTCCGGGAAACACTTGCTCTCGCCTATGTAGCAGGCTGTGCACCCAGAACACGACACTTTGTAGACAACGCCCGGGTGTAGCTCCCTCGGAGGTCGGTCTTTCGGCCGCGGTAGCAAGCGAGCGTAAACTTCTTTAGTAAACTTCTTTACAGTAAGTTTCTGATAAAAATATCTTGTGTGAGTCATGCACGTCAATAAAAATGTCCTTACTGGATTGAAACCGCTGGCAGCTTGTATTTGAAAGTGCACAAGATCAAATGGCGCATCGTATAGTGCCAATTATGTAAGATATTGGCGTCACAGAGTATTGAAGGCATGATCAAAATAACTAATTATATGCCAACGCTCTCAACAGTCGACTGAAGACCTGGATGGAGCTTCGAGTCTGAGAGGGTTTGGGTGAGTAATACATTTTGTTAGTCTGGTTGAGAGAAGTTTGGCGAGTCTAAGTGAGTCAAAAGCTGCAAACAATACTTTTTAACCGATTCTGAGTGAGCTCTACTTGTTTTGCTAGCCTATGCTTACAATTCAACTGTATTGCCATTCACCGGTGCAAAATATGTACCGCAATTGCTGATACAGAAAAAACGGTCTGTTCTGCCAAAGCGCTGAGATGGTAGGAATGACACGCAAGATATGAAAAAGCTTCCAGATTTTCTATAGCGGAGGCTTCATATGGAGAGTGCGTGTGGGGATGAAGGGGAATGAATTTGTCAGAACTTGTTTTGCTATTTGTTTCAGTTATTGTGGCACACATATTTGCACAGCCAGTGGCAATAAAAATGAGACACAAGTGACCGTTCATCACGTCTGCTATGTTTCTGCGTCTGTGTGTTTCTAGACGCTGTGCTCCCGAAGTTCGACCGTCAATCAACTTGCCCGAACCAATGCTCATGTAGCACCACAGTCAATGAAAAACAGACGCTAATGCAGCAAGTATAATTACTGCTGCTGCTGAGTCCATTATGCCAGTAAAGATATCGCGTTTGACGATTGCAATATTGTTTCTGCGTGCAGTAGTTGACATGTCAGAATATTGCAAAATTACTGCTGCTGTTTTTTATCATTGGGTATAGTGTAATGCTATGTGAAAGTGCTGGGGTATTTTGGATAAATTGCTAGGCCATGCATCCATTGTAATTGCTCTAAAGGTTAATTGTTTCACACTGTCAAGTATCTATGTAGTTTTAAAAAATGTAAAGCACATTTTAACAGCTAAGTGCAGTGGCAAAAGTCAGACATTACTATGAGAATCACTTCCTCGTTACACAACTTATAAAAAAATTCACATATATCCTGTGCCTTTGTGTCACATCCATTGGCAAAAAATTGTGATTTTGATGCTGCACTTAGGCAGGAAAGCTGAATTCAGGAGCAAGTTACTGTATCAAATGGTTTAATTTTGGTGTTTTCACTAGCGTTGCAGGAATGATCAAACAATGTTATAAGCAAGCAGAATAAAAGCGTGCATAATTAGGGGTGCATGTTGTATTATCTAAGCAAAATAATAACAAGAATGCAAGATCTTTATGTTTTCTTGGTCTCGCAGTAGTAATGGTAAAGTTTTTTATTTTGTCCCATCAGTCCATTAAGAACAATGAAATGTTCATTTCTTGTGGTGGGGTACATCGGTTGTTCTCCCAGTACATCCTTTCAATGCTGTACTGAGAGTGAAGTAAAATGTACATCTTCACTGATGCCCTCATGAGAAGCCCATACACCGCACTCACTGGACATGTTCGTGTTGACCTTTCATACAAAGACCATCAAACCGGGCAAGAAAGAGGGACATGGATAATTACACACACGCACATAAAATGTGCCAGGAAGCCATAATTGCGCTGGCAGTTCTGCATGCTATCAGAAGCAGCACAGACTGTAAGAAGTTGGCCTTTCTGAGACAGCAAGGGAGTTTATATACACGGCACTGCTAATGGAGAATGTTCCTGCATGCTTCCACTGGCAAGTGTCCACGCATGGCAAGCTATTGCTTTGTTGCGCTTGGCAGAACTGCTCACGCGTCTGCAGCGACGCATGCACTCTTTTAAGTGCCATGTGGCACCATGTCACCTGCATCGATGTTATGTACAGTGCAGGCAATACTTGCTGGCAGACACTAAGGTGTCTCGGCGGGGGCCACATCTCATACGGTGAGCAACTCGCACTCAGTGATGCTCTGTTCGTGTTATTTACAAGCAATGGCGCCTTTCATCAGCAAAACGGTGAAGCTGTAGGATCTTTTGTCTTGAAGACGTCTTGAGTGACTTCATGGCCTGGTCAGCCTCAAACAAGAGGTCATCTGAGATGACACCTGGAGGTGGCATGTTTGGCATCAGGTCGTGTATAGCTGGTGCCGGTGGCATCGACGACTGAGGCATGGCGGCGGGCGTAGGCACGTCAGTGGGGAGAACGGGCGGTCGTGGCTGTGGTCGCCGCTGGTAGCTGCTGTAGCCACTCGGCCTGTCCCCCTCACTTTCGTACGTACTTAATGGCGATGCGTAGTCCATGCGGTTCTTGCGACCTGCCCCATCGGTGCTTGCCTTGGATCTTCCGCTGCCCCTGGTGCTCTGCCTGGGATCACGCTTCGTGGCTGGCTTTGTCTCCTGTTGCTGTTCTTTCTCAGCCTCCATTGCACACTCGTCCTTGGGCTTTGAGGCGGGTGTCTCTGTTGCGACCAAACTGGTTCCCTTTTGCAGCTGCTCAAGTCGTTTTGCAAGACGTGGGTCTAACCGTAATGGCATCGCGCTACCATTGGCAGGTAGTGCAGCAGCTTTCCTCTGATCCGCATTGGGGACAACTTCGCTTGGCAGTGGTGTGACCTTCGGCGGTTCCACAATGAGTGGCTTGTTTTCCACTGCTGGCTGCGGTGCCTGCTGCTGTTCAAGGTGACGGGCCATTCTTGGATCGCGCCTGATGGTTGGCAACTGTGGCAGCACAGCAGGCAGGGGAAGGGGCTGCACAACCTCAGCAGAAGGCACCACTTGAAGTGCCTTTTGGCTCATATACTTGGCAAGACGAGGATCGTGCTTGAGCTTAGACTCTGGGATTGTACCACTAAGCGCAATATCATCGTACTTTGGAAGCGCCCTGAAGATTGGAGTGAGTCGGAAAGGCACATCTCCATCCTTGGATTCCACAAAAGCTACTTCAGCAGCTTTGACTACAGGTGGCGGTTTGTCTCTAAGTCTTGGATCTCGTGACAACTGTTCTGTTGATGGTTTGGCAATCTGGCTATCAGCCCTGGCCCGCCTCGGATCTCTACTTGCAGCTGGCAACGAAGAAAATGATACAGGTGTTGATGTATCTGCAAGGGATGTAGCAGCTGCAGTGGCAGTAGGCACAGGCACGCCCGAGAAAAGTTGTTTCCAAAAGTCACTTTGGGACTGACTGGGAACTTGTTGGATGTTGCTCAGCATGCTGGCAAAGTCTATTCCAGCCAAGGAAGGCAATGTGACAGCAGGCTGTGGCAACTGTTGATGGTGTGCTTGTAGAGCCGGTGCTGGGAATATTCGCTGGCACTGTGCTTTCGACTGTCTGAAAAAGGGAAATGCACCTTTGTCACCACTTGACCAACGATGCTCACATGTGCACATGCAGACCAGCTACTACACGAAAAACCTCCATTAAATTTAAACCACTGATACTGTACATAAGGAATACAAGTCATTTGATTTTTTTTTTCCTACGCTATCCGAAATGGGCACATCAAGCAAAAATAACAGTGGTGAGAACACCCGCCAGATGAAGAGACAACCTATACTATGATTTACGAAGCCACACAATATAGGTGGCTCAGGTCAGGCTGTGTGAACTCCAGAACTCTACAAGACACAAAAGATGCTTCAACAGTGCAGCTGTGAGTTACTCATTCACAGACCGAAATTTCGAAAAGGACTAAAAGAGATTAAAATTCTAAGATTGCCAAGCTTATTGTGAATAAATACATCAATTATGCAACTCTGGAAAATAAACATGTAAAGATGGCCAGACTAAGATGATTAGGTGCCTCAAGCTTCACCCAGTGAGCTAATATTAAAAGCCATATGGAGATCCAGCTGCTGATGCAGTCACTGATCAAATAAGGAAACATATACCGAAGTGCTCCGCTACAATGTTTTTGGATGCTACGATTTTCTCGCTGCTGTGTAATTTTTAGTGAGTCCCATTAGTTCGACTTCATAGAATCTAATGCACTGGGAGCCCTGCCGATAAGTTGCAACTGTGGACTTTCTCCCATAAGAGACATAGCAAAATGGCACTTTGAGCTGGCCTAGCTTGACTAGGGATGAACATCACAATCTAGTAGAAGCCTCACCCGTGACATGATTCATTTTCCTGCCAACATTAAATGTGTCCTTCAACATCCATAAGTGGCTCTAAAATTAGTTTTGGCATCTGCAGTTAGCAAAAATGAGGCGGCCTTCGAGATGTGTTCCTGTTGCCAAGAAAGGTGTCGTGTGGGAATGTACTCATTACCATCGTTATTAGTGGATGTGTCCAAGCTTCTCGCGGTCTTCTCACACAGGTATACTGCAGCTACTCGGTTCTTTCATGCCTCCAACTGTTGGTGCTCACATTGGTTACGTTTCCGAGTACGACTCCACCTTCAAATGTGCAGTTTTAACGGCCAACGAAATTGTGGCCGAGTAGGCTGATGCGTGCGCCATTGATGGTAGAGTTTATGAGGAAGTGGGCAGGGGTTGTATTCTTGGACGATCACATTGAGATTTTCACACAGCGGTCTGGCACTGTCCCAACTGAGCTACGCCGATGGGCCAAAAACATTACAGTAAATTCCGAGTAAATGGAACTAGAAGGGACCGGAAAAATATGTTCCATTTAATAGGAGTTCAGTTTACTGAGAAGGTGAACATGGGTGCAAAATGCAAGCCCAAAACCAAGCATTGCAGAGGCAACAGTCTTGTTTAAGCAGTAGTTCAGTTTAACAGACTTCCGTTTACTGAGAGTCTACAGTATGCCTCGCGGCCCTTGGACACAATGGCGCTGATGAGGCATTTGTGCTAGTGCCAAATAGTTTTACACATGCTTTTATTATCAAAACCTTTTGTCACCCATTTTTATTATCCATATCACGCCACTGTCTTGATTTTAATAGTTATGTTTTTACCCGCCTTAGCGCGAAGAATTTCAAGGCCCCTATACAGCCACGCACTATATCATTGTCCATATCTCTAGTCACTGAAATGGCGCTCTTTGGCCATCAATTGGCCCTTGCACCATTAAGCCCTACACATGATCATCACTCTACTGTACAGTAGACTCTGACAGGTTTGGCTGAGAGTCTACTGTAGTAGTATTGGTAAGAGGTGTTGATGCGATAACCTTGCATTATTGGTAAAGTGTGTTGAGCGATGACCTTGCAAAAGCGGCTGCTTGAGCATACCACTGCAGGATGCTGTAGTCAATGTCCTCATCAACAACTAAGGCCATTAGACTTATTGAGAAGGTATGTACACACAAGCAATGATGACAAAAGCCACATGGCACTGCAGCTAAACAAAAAAGGGGCAAGAAAAATAACCGAGCAGCAATGTACTGTTTCTTCAAGTGTAAGCATGAAAATAAAACTGCACAGTTCACCATTACTTTTATTTTTTCATTTCTCGGTTTTCCTGTTTCCAGGCGCACCCAGTCTCTTGACAAACATATCAGCAGGATTCGCTCCCCCTCGAGATCCAGTATCACTGAGATTCTACTGTGCATGTATTACTCATATTAAAGGTCAGAAGTAGTACCAATGCCAGCTATAGTGGTTCATGCAGTGGAGTATTAGTGAGCGACTATGCAACTATTTGGTAGACATGGAAGCAAGAAAGTTCAACAAAGATACCGTGCAAGTAAGTTTAGACATTACAAGCTTGCATCAATGTAGAAAACATGGCAGGTACTCACTCCCTGCTGGAGTTTCTTCAAGACTGCTCGGAGCGGCTGGTCATCATCGTAATCCTCGTCGTCATCGCTGCTCTCGCTGTTGCCTAGACAAACAATGTTCTTTGGCTCAGGTTTGGCTACCACAGGACTTTCTGTCTTGTCAGAGGCCACTGCATGAGTTGTGCTGCTAGAAGTTGGTGACTCAGCAGCTGCTGTTATCTCGGCTGCACGCTGCTGCTGCTGGATTCTCATGAAGAGCTCTCTTTGTCTGCGTGGCAGGTTTGGAGGGAGGACCTTCTTTTCGTTGACAGCGTGAAGCGAGTCATCACTAGTGTCCTGTTCCAAGGTCTGTGCAGGACGCTGAGGCGACTGATGAGGTTCCTCTGAACTTGCATCAGCCGAGGGAGTCTTTGTTGGCTCTGGACCCTAGAAGCGAACATAGTTAGATCAGGGTTCGCGCACTATGTCTTTCCATAATGTAATCACACTGGTATAATAGTTTGATCCGATCACTACACGTTATTTAAATTGTTCCTAAATAGTTGGTTGTGCATCAGACGCGTTATTCGAAAGTCGTAGGTTCGGTCCCTGCCAGCAGCAAATTATATCTTTGTCCACTTTTGTGTCTTCACATTTATCCTAATAGCTACTAATGACATCCCTTATACTTTCTTCACATCATTGTCTATTACTTCTCAATAATACATGAGAGTAAGATATTTAAAGAGACATAAAGTATAATAATTTATGTCAGAGTGAAAGCTCACAGTATGATGTCTAAAACAACAATATTATCAACAGCAGTGCCCTACTTAATGAGAAATTAAGGTAAATGCACGAGAACACATGCGCTGCAGTAGGACACAGTAAAACCTCGTTATAATGAAGTGGGATATAATTAACTAATGAATATAACGAAGCAATTGTAATTCCCCTTGAAATTCTAATAGATGCACATGTATTTAAAACCTCATTTTAACGAAGCAAAAATTTCCTTAAAAGGGTATAGTGAACCATTCTTCGTTCAATGAGCACTTACTGATCATTTTAATATATGTCAATTCAAAACTCGTGCCTTGCGCTCCCCGGAAGCCGCCTGCCAGCACGCGTGTGATAGCGAGTCTCCTGCCTCCTTTTTTCTCAGGAACTAATAGACATGCACCCGCAGCAAGTCGCGCGAGCGCGCACATAAGCCGGCCTCTTCCTATTTTGTAGAATCGTTGACCTGCCCGCGCATCTGATGCTCCTCCTCCCCTTCTGCTCCGTGCCGGGGCCTCTCAAGCGGCCGGGGCGGCGGAGATTGTGGCTTTCTTCCTTGTCGTTCGCTGTAGAAGAGCTACACCATCTCTATCAGTTTCTGCCGCTGGACACGAGATGGATAACGGCAGCGGCAAACGCAAGTGCAAAAATATAACAATCGAGCAGAAGTCAGCAATGTTAAAAGCCGCCGAGTCTGGCGTCAAGAAGAAAAAAAAAAGTTGCCAACGATTTCGGCGATGTTGCCAGTGGGTGCCACAGGCCCAGACGTCGTGGGACGCTCTTCATGACACTGGCGTTGTGCCTGACTGCGACACCTTTTGCATGTACGTCGGTGCCGATGCTGACGCGGTGACAACCGAAGAGTTGTCTGATACAGATATTTTGTCTGTAGTGACGGGCCTGTATGACGACAGTGACGAATGTGACGACACCCCGGAGCCTATTGGTGAACCCGACGTACTGGCGCCCACGCAAGCGCTGGATACAACAAACCTGCTGTGTCACTTCTTTGGTGCTTACGGTGATGGCGAGGATGGACTTAAAATAGCTGCTGCAGCTGAAATGCAGTCATCAGCGTTTGGAAGAGCTGGCAATAGTCTATTAAAGACTATTTTGCTTCGAAGTGATCTGCCAGCCGGTGTGCTTATTTGGCGGAAATACAGTGCATTGTTCTTTATTATTTTGCTATTTTTTCCTTCTGACGGCCGTTTTTCTCTGTGCGGCAGGCTGCTGTGATACTTGTTTGTGAGTACATTCTCTCTTCCTGGCTAATTGTCGGTAAAGATGGATATTGGCTATAACGAACCAGTGGTTATAATGAACTAATGGTTATAACAAAATAATTACTTCTTTTTCAACTTCGTTACAATGAGGTTTGACTGTATTCGCAAAATGATCCAGATGACGTCGGAGTTACAGCCTATGGGGGAATGGCACGAGTGATTCAAAAGTTCCCCCCGGTTAAAGTGGACAGGTTGTGCCATCTAGCAGGGCCCAGTTGAACCAAATACGTCTGCCATCTTGGAAGCCATGATAGGAAATTGTTCAATAGCCGTCGTTGTGCGAGTGGCTCCCGCTACTTTCATTTTGCTGCTACTAGTGTCAATGGCTGCGCAGCAAATCCAGGCAACGTTGCGCACGGCAACAATGACACGAGAAGTTTTACTTGAAGCAGGTAAATTGAGGTGCACTAACCCGATGCGGACCACTAAAAGGTGAATTTATTTCAAAACAAGCACTTCCTTTGGGCAAAAGCAACACTACAATGTTTCGGGACCGCTATTTCAACAATCAACGTCGACTTAATAGTTTCTTTTACAGTCCCTTTAAGAGGTGGCGTTGAAAAAAAACTTTTTGTTTGTTGACATAGAGCAATTAAACTTAGCATGCATTCTCATAAGTGTCTTGAATAGGGAATTATGCAGTTTCATCGTGATACCTTGAGTAGTTCTCAAGTTACATCATGCTACGTGGTTCGACTTATATGACCTGCTCGTGGGAAGCCTAGCGCTGTAACAAAACATGCCAAGAAGCTGCAAATGGTGTTGATCTTTGGTCAAAAGAAGACTACTGGGTATGACAATTTCAGAATTTTTTTATGACTTTTTTTTATAGAGATCATCATGGCTGCCTACACACATTGTCAGAAACAGTGTCATGTACAAGTCATATTCTAGAAAAAAAAAAACTGAGCCATAAACAAGAATTCTAAGATTGTCAGACCCTCAAGAAATGTCTTGGGATTCAGAAAAAAAAAAACTGCATCGGAATCGTCAGTCACTTCCCGTGCTGCACTTCCCACGAACAATGCACAATGTCCAAGACACACTTGTGAGAAAAAGCCTGTCAAATTTTCAACAGGCTTTTTTCGATGAACTTTCCTGTTTCTTGTTGGATATTGATGAAAATTGTCACAGGCACTAAGAATGACCTCATAGTGCTTCCATAAAAATTTTGAGGCGATACCACAAATACTTTACGAGAGACAAATTATTTCTTCATTGAACCTCGTAAAGGGGCTGAGCACAATGTCAAAAAAAAAAAAAAACAGTATTGAGAAAACTTCATTAAAAGTTTCAACTTTTCTTTACATTTCTAAAGCACCTAAAAATTGCGATCTCAGGTTGTCTTGTGATACAGTTCAGCCCACTTATAACGAACCGTGAGCCTGACGCAGCATCCGTTTCGCTGTATCCCGAAAATCGTAGTAAACTGAAACACAGCTTTTAAAAAAGTTGCGAGTGAAAACACGAACTGTTTTTGTCCCCCCGAAATTCGTGATACACGTCTTTCAAAAAGCAGAAGCGATAAGGGCGGTCTCTAGTTCATTTCAAACGGCAGCGTGCTTGTTCACCAAGGCCCGTGGCATAAGCCGCACGAGGAACTGGCTCCAAAGTTTCGTCATTCTCGCAATCTGATTCCTCAATATCGCTCTTGCTACATACTTAATTCACAATGCCCTAATCCGTGCACGGTTCCGCGGTGTCAGCATCATCATCGGCCGTAATGAAACTATTGCAACAAATGTCCCATTCGCTCTCCCAGATCGGAGTCGATGGCACGCTGCCACAAATTGCCGTTGCAGTTGTTCTGTTCGGAAGCTTCAGGCTCGGCATCTGGTCCGACGTCGACGACGAAGTCAGCCTCACGAAAACAGTTTCTGGGAGATGATATAGATCTCCAACCAAAAGTTTTGAAGAAACCCGACGTTTCGGAACTTACTTGGTTCCTTCCTCAGGGGTGACTGCGGAGGCTACGTAGTATCGGCGTCTTCAAAGCACTCGCAAGGTGGCTAATGACTTCCCCCCCTCTCTTCTGGTTTTGCCATGGAGCGCAGTCCGTGTGTGTGCACTGGGGAAAGCGTTCCGAGAAAGCGATTCATGTTATGGGCTGTTCTCTGTATGCGCCACGGCTCGAGTAACAACCTCCTTCTCCAGTTCGGCTCGCTTTCGAGGATGGCCGTCGCTTCGAAATTTATCTGGTGATCCAATGTCTCAGCATGTTCGGTGACCTGCGCTGCGCCCTTTGCAGAACTTCCGCACATCGTTGGCATGTTGCTTCAGTCGTTCCAGTACGTTTTTTGTCTCGCCGATATACGACGCGGGGCACTCAGCGCACGAAATTTTGTAAACGACACCGAGGCTCCTGTCCATTGTTAGGCTGGTCTTTTGGGCAAGGGAGGAGGCAGCCCAGCGTACACAAAGGACACGTGCGCGATGCGAACCCCTTCTTTCTTGAAGATCCGCGCCAACATCTCGCTGCTTTTCTGAACGTACGGAACCGGTACGCGTTTCGAGGGGGGGGGGGGGGGGGGGGCTGCCAATTAAGGTTATGATTGGGGTTTTCGTATCCTCTGTTGCTCTGCGTGGCGGGTGGCGGCTTGAATGAAGTTTTTTGTGTATCCGTTTTTTCTGAGGTCAGCAATAACGCAGGCCTCTTCTTTCTTTCGCTCTGTGTCATTAGAGCATAAGTTCCTGGCTCTCTCGAGTAGCATGGTCACAACCGAGGCCTTGTGGCAGGCGAGGTGAGAAGAATCGAATTGAAGGTAGCGGCCAGTGTGCGTTGGCTTCCTATGAACGGAGAACTCCAGGCCGTTGCACTTTCTTGCCACCTGGACGTCAAGAAAGTGCAGGCAGTGGTCGCTTTCACACTGCTGGTCGTGAATTGTATGGCTGGGTGCACGGAATTCAGGTGTTGCCTGAAGTTTTAAACTTCAGTCGTCTTTAATGAAGCAAAAACAATCATCCATATAACGCAGAAAAAGCTTGGGTCGCGGAGAGAAGCAGCTGAGTGCTTTCTATTCTATGTACTCTATGGTCAGGTTTGCCATCGTGACGGAGATGGAAGCTCCCATCGCGGTTCCACTGTTCTGCCTGAAAATAGTTCCTTTGTAGGAGAAGTACGTCCTGGAGAGGCAGAACTCCAGTAGACGACAGGGCTCGTCAACTGCCTAAGGAGTCCTTTCACTGAGGCTTGCGTCCTCCTCAAGCGCAGAACGGGCAGCGGAGACAGCTAAGGGAACCTGCACGTTGGTGAACAATGAAACGACGTCAAATGAGATCATGCTCTCGTCATCACCGATGCTCACATCTGACGCTAGCTGCACGAAGTGGCTGGCCGCAACGAACATGAGTTGGTGTCTTTTGGGTTAGTGGGGCGAAGATTTGGTGTAGAAAATTTGAAAGGGCTCGGCATGGGGAGGAAGTGAAGTCTACAGTCGGTCGGAGGGGGACGTCAGGCTTGTGAATATTTGGTAGTCTATAAAAACTCGGTGCGGATTTGTTACGGCAGATTAGTCGCAAGTTAAGTGTTCTGAGATCCGGGTAATGCCTGAAAATTTCTACGAGTAGCTTGTTTAGCTGTGTCTGGGTTTGCTGTTTAGCAACAGTTTCGCATACATATAGCCGTCAGCGCCGCCCACGAAATAGTCACCATTTCCACAGCTGAATACTGGAACGCCAGAAGCGGCAAGTTGACTGCCAGGTGGTCAATAGCCATGAGCATGCACTCTGCAACACGGCACCTAACTCACGGATTACGCTCAAGCCAAGTGGTCACATTTTCGACGTTTTGTTGAGCAGCAGGAAAAAGCGTGCAAGTCCTCCCATCTGCCATCATGACTACACATGCACACCAAGAGCGAGCACATACCAGAACCAGAACACGCGACGCACACGCGACGCATACCAGAACACGCGACGCACATACCAGAACGCGTGGAACATCTCTGGGCCCGTTCCTAGTCAGAAAACGAAACTAATTCGAGCCTAGCGTGGCTGGCGTCGCGGAGCGGTGGACACAGGTGAAGGGGTTGTGGTCAAGAGAGGAGAACAGATTTGCGAGAGAAGGGCAAAGAGTTGTGATAGAGTGACGAGGGGAGGATACGGCGGGAGGGGGACCTTGAAAACCAAAACACGTGGGAAGCAGGCAGGTTGGGTAGCTTGCTTGAAAGGTCCACGAGATGCACAACTCGCGCGTAAGAAAACTTAAAAGACTGCCCGCGAGCGCAGAAGTCAAAGCACGGCGGCCTGGATCAGCGCACGCAGCGGTGTTCAAAGAATCGGCGGCCATGGTCAAAAAATCGTTTTGTTGCGCCGGCAGGTTTGCGTAGCCCCACTGACTTCGAATATTTCACGATTTGTTTCGCACAAACGAACAGCCGTTTTCGCACTTCCGCACTCGTGCGAAGAGCATGCTGAGTTGAGTGCAAAGTGAGTGAGAACAGGTCATAAACACGAAACGAATCGCGAATTATCAAAGTCGGTTGGGTAGCGTACGCGCGTGCACTAAACGCAGACGATCGGATACAGTCGGTAGCCTGATGATGTTGGCAAATGGTCTGGTCGCTCCAGGCCAGCTACGCCAACAACAGTACCAGCGATCAAAAACAGGGGAGATGGCGAACCGCTCTTCGAAAGATCAGTGGCAGTGTGAAAACACGAGCCTCGTCTGGCGATGCGGGGTGCTCAGAGTAGCGGGGGAACAAAGGACGGAGGGGTGCGTAACAAAAAGCAGTAGGGGAGAGGGGCGCGGAAGCAGGGGCGCCGTTTAACAATGAGAATGTATGGGCACCTCGCTGATGCCTGATCAGTGGTCTAAAGAGGTTTTCCGGGAAGTCAGCAGAGTGCCGATCCCGTTGGCTGTAACCGATCGGCGGCGCTCGGAAACGTTCGTTGTAAGTGCGATTTTGTGCCAGTTGAACCAATGTATATTTTCATGGTCACGCGGATATTGTTCGTTCTAACATTTTAAATGGGGCCCGTTATATGTGGGCTCGACTATATAAGACTTCTCAGGCATGTGGTCTCTGCCCAGTGTGTCTTTCATTAATGTAATTAAATACTTGATTACAATTAATCACATAAAATTTTTTTATATACAAAGAGGTTTATTGCATAAAAAATGGCTCACACAATGAGAGCCTATGCTTTCTTTCTCAAATTACAGTTATGGGAAGGAGGCAGGCATATAAAAATTCATGCCCCTGCCTCATGCAATATCTTTTGACACTCAAACCGTGAAACGCATCATCATACGGCTGGTCGCGGAAATGCTAATCTATGAGGCTTTCATTATCTCAGAACATTCATAGGCACTCGTGGCGATACCAAGCACATCTAAATCGCATTACAAAAGCTTATTGACAACACTTCATATGACCGTGGAGTGCGTGGCCGCGTGGACAGTGCAGCCGGCACGTGATGCACTTGGCGGCAGCGTTCGGTGACGATGCGCGAAATGTGTAGCTACGATGACGAAATATCGACCCACACTGCGCTTGGTATCGCATTTTGGAGTTATGACGCGCGAAACTGCTAGCCGCTGTTCCGAGAAATCCCTGGCAGCAGAGGAGGAGGGGGGGGTGGTGGCGAGCTCGACTGTGTGGTCTGCTGCTGATGCGTGAAATGCCCATGCGCGGTTCCGAGGAGCTAGCGAGTGATGTGCTTCATTGCTTGCGAAGAAGCTCGTCGCCACAAGTGCGCTAGCACGTCGTTCCTGCCTGCATGTCTCGCTGTCAGCTGATTAGGGCTAAATACGACTCCGATGACACGTCGGGCTCGTAGACCGCGTGCCTGCTCATAGCAGCTCAGGCTGATCGCGCATCCGCTTACGGCTCCTAACTAGTGTAATTATATCCTAAGTGATCATCGAGCCGTCAACATGTCACGAAGCAGCAATTTTCGAGAGCCATGTCCTCGCCACGCACATGCAGCAGACGACGATCTCCCAAAGCGAGCATCAGGCCAATGGCGAGGCGAGCTAAGGCAACATGGCGGCCACAGCCAATCAGGGCCTCGAAATGACCTTCAAACATTTGTTTTTTGTGCGCTTGATTTTAAAGGGAGGAGCCAGCTGAGGCGGGAAATTTAAACACGGAGAAATGCTTTTTCTGATGAGTCCAAGAAGCTGGCTTCCAGTCGCGCCATCGCGAAGCTATAATTTTCATGAAAATCGCTATTTTCTCACGATTTACAGAAAAAACTTTCGCAACCTAGGAGGATGAAATAAATTTTCCAAAGCACTTCTGCATGGTTTTCAGTGTAGATGTTTTAGAATCAGATAGAAAAAGGGTTTCAGAAACTGAAAACTTGATTTTTAAAAAATCGATTTTTTTGCTATTTTTCGTGATACCAAAGCCACGTCCCCCTAAAATTTCCCCTGCTTGGTCGGCTTTCTTAACACGCGTCTCCTTAATTCTAGAACATTCTAATTATAGCGAAGTGGCAATTTCAAGAAGACGCATGCAATGCATGTACTTAATTTGCAGTGACAAGAAAGGTCGTTATTGCTAGGCAAAGAAATGTAGCAGTATATTCTGCATCTAGCATGCCTCAGTGCCACAGGAAGGGGGCAGGGGACGAGGGATATTTGAACCAACAGCAGTATGGGTCATGTGTTGACCAAGCAACGTGGAGCGATTGTACTTGCCTGGCTGTGTGGCGGTGAGGGTGAGCTGAGCAAGTTGAGGCCTGGTATAGATTGGGGCCCAGTATGGTGTGGTGAAGGCTGGTGCGGCGGACTCATTGGATGATCCTGACTTGAGTCATAGAATATCCCACGTGGAGACATAGCACCATCGGGAACAAAGCCATGACCTAGGTTGGTATAATTTATCAGTTATAATAGCTGTTAGAGTTAAATGTGCTAAAACCATCATATGATTGTGAGAGATGTAGTGGACAGCCGCAACTACCTTCACAGGAAGTATTCGTTCATAGCGAATACTTTAAAATTTTTAATAATTTAAATTTGAGACGAAGCGAATTCGAATATGTCACTATTCGTTCAAGTATTCGAAGCATTCAAATATTTGCACAAGCCTAGCTCTCGTGCATTTACCTTAACTTCTAGGTCAGTAGGACACTGCTGTTGATAATATTGTCGTTTTAGACGTCATACATTGAGCTTTCACTCTCACGTAAATTTTTATTTGACTTCAGTGTAATGTAAAAGGGACACTAAAGTGGAACAATAAATCCATTTAGACTAACAAATTACACTTTGAAAACAGCAATGTCTTCCTATTTCCCTGCCATCTGAATATATGAGAGGTTAATGTCTAAAGCATCATTCTCTAGTTTTCTGCCGTAATCTCCAACGCGACATCGTGGCCTCCAAAAAGTTTTTTTATTAATTTGCCCCCCTCCCGTGGCAGAATGAAGTTTCCTGAAATTGGGAATGTTAAGTCTCTGGCTATTCCAGAAAACAGTCTAAACTTTTACCTATTAGGGACTACCGGGGCTCCAACAGGTACAGTCAAAATTTATTGTGTCTTGGCGGTAGGAGACAGAGCAAGGTGACTTCACCAACTGTATTTTATTGTACTAATTTCTCGCAGTGAATTGTGGTGTTTTTGATAGAGCTGTGCAAATAGAAAATTTTTTGGGTGCGAAATCGAATATCGAAATGTGAGTGCCAATTGAATAGAATATTCCTGAATATTTCCGGAAGGTTTCTCGAATACTTCGAAGCGAAATTGCCACAAAAAATGTCAAGAGGATTAGTTGAGAATATTTTTATTGAGATAGCAAATGAAAGTGTTTCTGTTCACTGGGTTGACGAAGTACTGGTGGGGTGGTGTTTCATAGTGTCTTATCAAGAATGAGGCAATGCACAGGCCATTACATATTTATGTACATGACTTGATGCAGCCAAAGCGTTGCCCAAAACACTTTACACGCGAAAAGCCAAGATGCTGTTTCTCCAGCCTCTTCTTTTCTTTCAACCTATGTGGAAGCCCAACTGATGTGGGGAACAAGGGTGTGCTCCCTTCAAGTCTGGAGTTGCAAATCTGCCTCGCAGATGTCAATGCTATAAGAACATCTGAAATTTTGGATGCTAAAAATCTTCGGTGTACAGTCGAATTCCGCTACAACGAACGCCACTTCAACGAAATTTCCGCTACAACGAAACATTCACAATTGAAAAATTGAATTGCTGCACAAACTTGAAGAAAAAAAACAAGAGAGACAGGAAAGAGTGCAGTACTCTTCCTGTCTCTCTTGTTTTTTTTCTTCAAGTTTGTGCAGCAATTCAATTTTTCAAGTATGAACCAACTAGTCTGCAAAAAAGTATTGCTTCATTCACAATTTCCTGTCAATCGTCCATAGGAGTCAATGCATTAATATTGTCACCACAACGAACACTTTTTTTTCGATCGTCCTGCTTCAACGAAATTTTACGATGCAATTCCAGGCTCAGATACAGGCAGTAAACCAGGCTATGCAGTAAACCCAATCTTTAATATTTCAATGCATTTCCAGAGCCTGAAAATGCATCAACGAAGTCTAGAACACGCGTTGGCACCACCAGAAACCGCTGCTATAACACCGCTGTTCAGCAAGCATGGGGGCCGCCATTGCTCGATAGCGATGGCAATGAGGACTGCCCTGCTTTTGTTTTGCCGCTGGCTTACTTTTGAGCCGTAGACGATCGGAAGCTGAAGCTCAGTCGCTAAGTTCATGGTTGCCTACTCGCAGGCTCTGGGTACAACCGCAGCACGATACCTTTTCCGATTCTTCTCGTTATGTTCGCACTTGGCCAGTGTGGTAACTAATTAGAGCGGCTGTTCGTCCGCGTTATCAACAAAATCAGCTAGCCTCAAGTTATGGATGATAAGAATGGCAGAGAATAATGCAAACGTTGCCGCTCTACAATACCCAGGCTCCATCTCGGCGTTGTAGGATACTTTTGACGGCAGACAGTTGCTGGTGTTAACGTGTTAATGCAACTGTTTGGTTCCTTCACGAAAGCGGTTTTAGGCGATGTTTCAGCATGCTTTTCACCATGGCCTCGCTATGCATGGGTGAGAATCAGGTCAGTGAAGCTGCTGGGAAAGAATAGGAAGCAGCGGACTTTTTTGAATTTTGAGAATAAACGTTCCTTTGTTTTGCTAGCTCAGCTCAGATATATTTTTTTCGATTTCACTACAACGAAATTTTTTTCGCGCCTCGTCAGTTTCGTTGTAGCGGGGTTTGACTGTACAATTTTTCGGACTTTCCTGCCTTAATTTCAGATCCAAAACAAGCATAACTGAGCCCCTACCTCTGCCACATCTATCATCTCTGAGCTGGAATCAGTGTTTTTTTGAGTCAATACGTTTGTGACATAGCGAAGCCTCAAAGGCAGCTTTGCCGCAATACTAGAGCATGATGAGATGAAGCAGATTTAAAATCTGAAGGTGTCACTTCCAATCAGACATTGACCGTATTTGTTTGTGGGAAGTTCGAAAAGTAAAATTCCAGTGTGAATCGAATCGCATACACTCTTAGAAAAATATTCGGACTTTCAAATACTTGCACACCCCTAGTTTTTGGCATCATTAAAGAGTGTTGTGAAAGAATAAGAAAAATGGTTTTTCTTATTTCAATGTCCTCCAAGAGCACGATAAAAGCTCCAAAATATTTTAAAAAGTAGAATAACACTGAAGTAAATGTGAGAATGAGCTTCTGTTTTGATTAATTTATATTACATTCCTAGCATTAGTGCTATGAGAATTCAATTCTGAAGTGATAGCAAAGGCACCTACCACTGCTGCCCTGGTCTTGCTGAGGTGGTGAGGCTATGCTTGGTGAAGCAAAGCCGCTTATCTTGCCTTGAGGCAAGAGACGCATGGGACCGCCTGGTCCCATGGGGCCCGGTGGCCCACCAAAGCTGTCCTCAATACAGTGCACCGGCGATGGGCCACCCATCTGTGGTGGACTGGTGCCAGGCGGTGGCATAGAGCCACGTACGGGGCTTTGAGACAGGGAATCTACGTAGAATAAAGGCCTGCATAGGCACAGAGAGAGACATCAATGTTTCCTTCTCGGCAATGACGAAAGCAACAGAGGAACCCAGCCACAGTAATAAGATTCTAGCTAACCTTAATTATGCATGAGCTTATTCTAAAAGACGAGGCGTGCGAACACGTACACAGGAAAGACGACAGGACACCACTAATGACTGGCTTCTTGAGTCCGTGTTTACACTTTAGATTGTATACTTACTAATTCAGCTCTCTGTTATTCCAAGCATGAACTGTGCATAAGAAATTCATATCATAAATTAGATTACCTAAATTCATAGAAAATTGATTATTTCTCGTCACTGAGTTGGATGTTTCCATACAGACGTACTGTTACATTTCTGCTAAAGTTTGTCGAAAAAAAAATCCTTCGTCAACTACACTTTGCATGAAAGTCAAGCTTCAATTGAACGCAGCTTTGATACAGTGAAGTGAATTGCTGATTTCACAGACTTTTGCTATGCAGTCGAACCCTTTTATAAGAGACACCAGTGTCTTTACAATAAAATAGAGGTTGATCAGCATATGTAACACCCTCCTTGTAAGACACACCTTATATATCCCTTCAGCCGCTGTGTGTACATTTGTACATATCAAATTCAGAGAAATGTTGCACACAGCACGTTTCTGAAGATGGCTTGAAACTCAGTGTGAACATTCGTACAGGCTTGCCGTGTGGACAAACAACAGCTACTTAACTTCATTGCACTGTGTATTGCTGCAGATGATCACTTTGCTGGAGACACTACAGTGTTCGACAATCGTTCAACGTGGCATGTTTCACAACCAACGTAATGTTTTTTTTTTCTTTGTTCCAAATGAGTGCAACCAAAAATCAAACTGTACATGCATTTGGGCCTAATACTTATTTTTATGCAAAGACTGAAGGTGACTATTTGCAAAATAATTAGATAGTTAATTACATGCTAATTAACAGTGATTACTCAAACTCACTGATCAACATTCCTTCATTTTCTTTCTTGAAATGTAATATTGAGTGCCTCGAAATCATGCCATGCAAATTTGAGGCATTTCCAGACATTGTGCTATAATTCACGCCCTTTTGTTGCTCAGTGTATGTCTCTTATACAAGGTTACTACTGTACTTACTCTACTGAGGTTTAATTGCATTTTTGTAAAAGAAAATGGTTCTGAAAATTGGCAGCGCATTAACACAAGCTACAAAGCCAATACCACCATAAACTAGCAAAGAGCGCCTTGCCTGTGTGGGAATCCCTGCACAGGTCCTCTTGGAGGGCTCATCATAGGTGGCCCCTGTGGGGGACCGAAAGAGGAGGGTGCGTTTGGACCGCCCCGCATGGGTGGCCCACCTCCCCCTAGAAACTGCATGCGCCACGTCTCGGCCGCCTCCTTCACGTGTCGTGGTGGTGAACCGAGCAACGAAGGCCGTTTGCCCGGCGGTGGCGGACCCCCTCCTCCATAGTCGTCAACTGGTCCCATATCGTCGTCTAGGCAGTCCGGCCGATCCATGGGCTCGGGGCCATTTGGGCCAGGCCCAGGCGGAATGTCATCGTCACCACGATTCCCGTGGTTGTCCAGATACTGCAAGCACATGTAAGGTACATTTAGTACAATATATGCTGCCACTGGGTGTGTCTAAGCCCTTAAAGGGGCCCTGGAACACTTTTTCAGGTAATTGTCTAATGGCCTCAATAAAGACCTTAATGCTTTAAAAAATCAACTTCTGGAAAAATTTTCAAATCCATAAAGTACGAGAGGAGTTACAGAAATTTTCCACATGCTTTCTCTCCCATTTCGTGATAGCGAGTGCGCCGAAAGATACCGTTTTATTTTCTCTTTTTTTTTTGAGTGCACCATTTACTTTCAGTGAGAAGAGCACATGGGCACGTAGCAGCACACCGCGGCTGCCACAGTAACTAGGGTAGTTTATGATGCTCAAATCAGACAATCGCTGTGGACTTTGAGTATATGGTGCACTAATTTGGGCATATGACATCATTTGTAGAGATAATAGGGAAAGATACTTAGCCGAGGCTGAGAATCAATTGTAAATATCAGGCCACGTTTCGCGCTATAACGTTTGGCTTGCGTGTTTTCAGGGGCCTCGACCACCAATCGGCAGCATTTCCCGACCACACTGAAAAGACATTGCCAGGTGCCTTTCAGTTCCCCTCCTTTTGGTCATTTAACACAACAGTACCAACAGCTGCAGCTCTGAGAGCTATAGCCGAGCCACTGTCTGGTGAGCACTGACCCTGTGGAGCAGCCGCCTCATGTCGTCCGTCAAGGGCTGGTGGGAAAAGCGACAGGCGGTGTCTGCATAGCACTTGGCACCCGTGTGGAAGAATTTGCAGGGGAAGTCTTGGTGCATGAAGGAGCAGTGCTCCCCACGGGCACAGTAGCCACCCAGGTAGAACTTGCACAGGTCGGCCTTGCGTGGCTGCGGCACGTCATGCGAAAATGGGCAGTCTGCCCCCTGCGCAAGCGAAAACCACTTTTATTGCAACGATTCTATAGACACTCTCAATGAGCTTTTATCGTTGCTGTCACGTTTCGTATAAAGCCCAGATCAGTGACATCACACTTCACATCGAATGTTCTACCTGCGAGTAAAAGTGTGTGAACCCTGTCATAAGTCTATCAATAAAAAGATATGAAGTAAAAAAAGCATAGACTGCTAACTTTCTGTAGATATACCTTTCTTCTTTTATAGCATAGAACACAAGCTCCACAACAAGCTTCGCAGATATTCCACTAACTTGTATTCAGTGTACACACAATGCGTAAGAAAATATATGGGCAAAACGTGTTTTACCGTATTTACTCACGTAATCCTCACACTCGCATAATTCTCACACCCCCCCACATTGCCCAACAAAAATATTTCTTTTTTTCCTCGAGTAATTATCGCATCCCCAAAAACTGCCGTAATAATGTCGTCTGCTCATTCAAACCACTGATGATGATAGAACGCGCCATCTGGCACTATCTCTTAAGCATCAAGGGTACTATTTGCACGGAAATCCAATCCAAGCCAAGCCAAAGTGGCAAGTGCGGGTTGTGGCGTGTTCTGTATTTTGTGTCAGTAATCTTGTCAAGTTATGGGGCGATACCGAAGCTACACGACTGCTTTCAAGCTGAAAGTAATAGATCATGCACTAAACAACGGCAACAGGGCCAGCGGTAGGCCCTTCAGAGTCTACGAGTTTGTGTTCGCTACTGGTGACGGCAGCTAAAAGCCACCAAGACGCGTTGGGCCTGCCGTGTGCTTAAGACTGGGATTGATGGTAAACTTTATTTCTTCAGAAGGAAACTGTGGACGATTTTGTTAAATAGCCATTAGCCCAATACTGACGTCTTACGTTTACCTTTTGAGGGCTCCTGTTGAGAGACGAATGCTACCGCTACGCCCGCAACGCCCACAAGCTTCACGTATGGTGTTCCAATTGTCGACTATTTGCTTGCACTTTTTGTACCTCAAATAAATCTTTGTTGAGGTAAGTTTTAATTAGTACTTCTCAAAGCTTGCTGTTAGTTGCTGGTGTGAGAATCCTCATTTGCGGCCACTTTGTTTTATTTTTTGCACTGTATGTTTTCGTGGAAAGTTTTCCCCGTGTAATTCTCGCACCGCCCAACTTTGCATCGGTTTTCCTCCAAAAAAAGTGCGGGGATTATGCGAGTAAATACGGTATACGTGAACTAATAAGCTGTGCAGTGCACAAACATACATTTCCCAAGCTGCACGCACCTTAACACACTTGGAGTCGAGGTAGAACTTGCATATGGAGCGCTTCGGTGGCCCGTCACCACGTTTCCCTCCAGCGCCACCGCCTCTGCCACCTGATATTGGCAGCTTTTTCTTTTTCTTCTTCTTTGGGGGCCCCTGTCTTCGACTGTCCATCATGAATGACTTTCCACGACCACGTCCGCCTCGACCGCTTGGAAAGCCACCAGCATGATGTGGTGGGGGTCCCCCCATGCCTTCCTGGTGGCCCTCAGGTCCCCCGCTACCATCGGGAGAATCGCATCCTCCTCGTGGTGACCTGAAAGTGGATCACCCACAAAATGGCTGTTACCACTGATACCAACTAAAAACATGGCAATAACATGAAGCTCCATTGTAAGAAGCCAATGCACAATTCTGCTAGAATTCAATAGTGGGCCAGTTGAAAAGTGTATTTTAGTTGTAAGTGTATTTTAGGCTTGGATGGACAGCTCTGCACTTTGATAAAATTTTGAGGCTGGCTCCGCAGCAATCCCTATTTTCGATCCCAAATGTTTATAGGTTATATTGTCTTTCCACCAGTCCTCCATTCAGATTGCTTCACGCCTACATGACTGCACATTACTTCATTTCCTACAAAAAATATGAAATCAGCATTTAAGGTAGACTGTTACATACATGAGAGACTAAATTTCTCAGTTACCTCATTTTTCAACTTACCAAACCCAACTTTTTTCAATAAGATGTTAATTGAAGGCGAAAGAAAGAGATCGGGTATCATTCTACAGAATCCATCAAAAAAGTTTGTTGTCGCACTTTCTAATGTGCATGCTAGCTGCCCACAGTAAAATCAGAAAAAATGTGATCAAGTGAGAACAGAACATAGCAGAAAAAAAAAAAGAAAAGAAAGAAAATTACAAGTGAGAAAGGTAAGGATTGCGTGCAGCCACCAAAGCATTTCTCGCAAATAGCCCCAAAGAGCTTGAAGAACAGAACAAGAACAGACTGAAAGACAGCCACATTAGACATCGATAACAATTAAAACTGCCTAGAATACATGATAAGCCTTAGGTTGTATATGCATAATTTTTGCTGGTTAGCTTGAACATACTTTGCAAAATAAAAAAATAAGCACTCTATCATAAATGCGCTTCGTGGCCATCTTTCAGCATACTATGTGCTTCGTGGTCTGTGGTGCCATCTACAGTCCAATCAAGTAGCCCAACAGCATATCCCCAAGAAAATCTGGCAAGAGCAACTGAAGCATCCCCCATTACAGAATCTCTCAGTCGCCAGCATACTCCACTTGTCGCCATTTAAATCCCACACAAACCACTAAGCGACAGTTCCCGCCAGTGAAGCCCCTCCGATACCCATGCACAGTGGCCAGCCTTTCCGCATGCAACACACTCCCACTTGGTTACAAACGTCGCTTGGGCTTACATATCACATGGGTGTATGCGCATTAGTAGGCCATCGTTTAGCATTTCCTCAAGCACCCCTCGGGAGGCGCATAAACGCTCAAATTCCAACTGGTCGTGGAGTAGAGCCATGCTAAAAAAAAGGAAAAACAAGCAGAGATGCCATCAAGGCCATACAGGCTGCATCTGGTTTTCAGCAGCCTAAGCTATAGGCAATCAAGCTTTTTGTCATTTTGTGCAGCATAAACTTTGAAGGGCATGTTATTTCTTAGATCACAACAGGCGTTCAGTGAATACTTAGGCATTGGTGTCAGCTATATTTTTTTTCTCCTCTCTTTCATACACTGCCCTGTGAGCCTATACTTGGTTTCCCAAGTAGCATTGCCAGCATTATCAATTAAAAATGGTTAAAGTAAAAAAAAAGATTAAAGTGAGAAACCTACCGCAACACACTGACTACAAATGTAGACAGGGGAATGTTTTCAAAAAACAATGCTTAACCATACTGTCACAGGGAAGCAATTGCTGAACTCTAGAGCCTGCACATGGCACAAACATGTTCAGGCAGCACAGGCATGCTCATGGGAATCGATCCCACTGGCTATCTAGCCCACGAAATTTTTTGTCAGTACCTCTAGCTTCCGTATGCTTGAGCAGTATGCTTCGTTCATGAGAAGAAACATTTTTTTATAACTAATGTAATTAGGGGCTTGACTGAAAAATGCTCAGTTGGGTAAAGCCACCATTAGTAAAACAAGCAGACAAGGTGTAATACCACGAAAACATGCTGATATTTTCAGGATACATGCGAACTTCCAAAGATCTAGGTCGCAGTACAGTGAAATTACTCCAATCTATTTGCATTTCCAATCTTCCAATCAGGTTCTAACCACACAGCTTGTACTGCACACAATGTATAGTCGTGCCCATGAACTTGGCCAGTAACGTTCCTTCTACAAATTGTAGTTTATTCGATGCACAGAGTAGATGCTGCAGTAATTAATTCATGCTGGCCCTCCAAGGAGTATATACTCACGGCATATAGCTGTCATCATAAGGACCAGGAGAACCGAAGTCTCTAGGAGGCATGGAGCTACCATGGTGAGAGTGGTGTCCTCGTGACGGCCCACCACCTGATTCGGGTGAGAACCACACGGAGTCATCCACCATGCGATCATGGTCTACGTAATGGGCCCGCTTTTGCTGCAAGGTCAAAACAATGTGCTCCATAAGTATGGGCATTGGTGGGTACACCAACTTTCTAATGAGCGAGCATTTCAGAAGCAGTCCTCGGAAGTGAAAAATGGACTGGCGCGCTAACTTACGCTGTGGCAATAAAAATGTTCGTCTTCGTCGTCATCCTAAAGTTTCGGGAAAGAATGCAAAACTGTCTTGTATAAATTGCATGCATGCCCACTACATTTAAACAACACACCCTGGAACTTACACTGTAGTACCAATCATCATCCTCCTCATCTTCCTACAAAGAGAGGGGGTCACAACATGGATATTCAGTGGCACGTTTAAGGAACGAGTGATTATTGTGCTAGCAAAAACTTACACTGCTATAACAACAATAACTGTCTTCATCATTTTCCTGCAAAAAAGGGATATGCATGCCTTGAACTACAAACAGCACATTAAGGACAACACTGCCGTAGTGCTCAAGCAACAACTTACACTGTAGTAATAGCTGTAACCATTTTCTTCATGTTCCTACAAAGAAGTACAAGTACGTTGTATGCTAAACATATTCTATGAAATACATAAGTTTAAAGCAATATTGACAGAAAAATTTGAAGGTTCCATAACGGAGACACAAACACCATCTACAAAATATCAACAGCAAATGTAGCCATGAACATAATGTTAAAGCGTACGCCATAGAACTGAACACAAAGCAGAGCACCTCACGATATCAACATCAATATGTAAACAACCAACCATCGCCTTCGTTGTGAGTTTGTGTTAGCTGCCGTGACCATTGAATGAGCGCAGTTGTTATTGCATCACTCATGTACACACATTGTCACGTGCATTATGTGTCCGTATTTTCTAGTGTCATGAGGCCCAGTTGTGTTTAAAAAAAAAATGTGGCTGATCTCTTTCTAGGAAATGGTAAAAACACAAAAGAGAAGCGTGTTTTCACAGAGGTAATTAAGCGTCTATTGTGCGTTATTTTGCCAAAAGCCCGAACGTATGAATGCTACAGCAACAAACTGCAGTCACGTGAAGAATGGCAAGCAGCAGCAGCAGCTCGAAACTTGCAGCGTGCACCTCAAGCAGAAAGCACACACAAAATGAACATACACAGCACAAGTGCGGACTAACAACTGTCACAGCTCGTTGCTTAAAGCGCACTGTATAAACAAAGTGTAAGGTGCACGAAACGAACGCACAAGTATACACAGGTCAGGCACCAACAACTGTCACAATTCTCACTTTTCGTATGCGGGCAGATAGCTTTTTTTCATAAGTTCGGCCGTGGCAGCGAGCAAATGACCTTTATGCTCTCCCGAATCATGAGTTTAACGAGCGCGCGCGCAGGAACGCTCCGTGGAGGCGACACTCTCTGGCGTGCGAGAGATGAACGACGACCTTTAGAGCGGGCCCAACGCCCTTGTCGCGCCATCTCGCTACTGATGACGAAAGTGCACTGAAGCTACGAAGCTCCAAGGACCGCCAAATGGTGTACATAAATGGCTTGCCATTAGCGCTCTTGAGTGCATGCCAAGTGTAGTGTAGTGGTTAGCGCCGCGCACTGCGGATCGAGAGGGTGCTGGTTCGATGCCCCGCAGCAGAGTCTGTGCATATAGTTTTTTTTCTTCGTTATCTATTAGCATATAATTTAGAATGTCTTATCCGTGGCAGAAATACCTCAGCGGAGCTGAGGTGGACCACGACATTAAACACTTTGGTGTTAAAAAAAAAAACTGTCTTCTTTCAAGCCTCCATGAAGCTGAAACTGTGACTGGGTGTCATAAATAATCCAAAATAATTTCCACATAATCAAAATATCCGAATAATGAATGATTATTCGGCACTTGAGCAAACAAATTTTTCAGTTGTTATGAGTTGGTTGTTGGCTATTTGTTGTGCTTATTGCACACTCAACATAGATGATAAGTGAACAGGCTAAAATAAAACAATGCTTAATACTATAATAGGAAAACATAATTGCTGAAATTTTACGTCCCGAAACCACGATATGATTATGAGAAACATTGTAGTTGAGGGCCTGGGATATTTCAACGACCTGGGGCTCTTCGATGTGCACCTAAATCTGAGCCAACTGGACATTGCCGTTTGAGCGGTACATTGAAATACAGTCACTGAAGCCAGGATTCAATCCCGCAACCTTTGGGTCAGCAGTCGAACAAGTCGAACACAATGCTTAAAACTGTGCTAATGCCTAGAAACTGCCAGTTTTTGTTAATAAACATCCACACTATTTACATAAGCATAAGTACAGACAATAATTTCCGCATTTCAATCCTTGCAATGTGCCTTTCAGCATGAAATTCTTCCTAAAATGAATTTACAGGGCCATTTTATAACTTCTTTTAAAGCATTTGTGCAAAGGATTGCAATGTGCACTTTCTAGCATGTCATGAAGGAAGTCAACATGCAAATCACGCAGATGCACTTCTTACGCAAACAACCACAGATTCCAGGAAGAGAAAGATCTGAACAAGTGTACATATTGTCACAGTCAAAGCTTTAAGTTGGAAAAATTGCTGAGTATTTTAGAAACCCGACAGCAATTCAAAGCAAAGAGCATTTTTAAGAAGCACTCGGATATCTCATAAGTGGTCAACTTACATGCCAACCCCGTGCTTTAAAATGAGGAAATAGTAAGAGAACTAAGTGAAGAGCCCCCAAATATCCTGCTGTCCTGATCACTCCTCAGAATGGAAGCCACCAGTTGATGAATCGGCCCCATTATAACGATTGCACCCTAGAAAACTTGTGCCACACTTCTCAATAATTGTAGCTTGCTAGACACAAACATGCAAGCACAGTTTGACCTGGATGGAACATGGATAAAATTTGCATGGCCATCAACACGGCTGTATCTTTATGCAAGGCATATATGTACTGTATTTTCTTGAATATGAACCACAGCTCCAATTTCACACACACACAAAAAAAAAAACACTCAAAACTTGATAAAGCAAACATGGATATAATGTATTACTGGCTATAGCAAAGTAAATGAAGAAAAGCCTTATCATAGATAATAAATTGTTGGTTGGATATAACAAAGTTATTTTTATGGGAGATGTGGCTTTGTCACAATGAGATTTGAGTGTATAATTCGTACCCCTACTTTTTAAGCACATTTTTCTGCTTTTTTTTTTTTACTATGCACGGAAAAGTACGGTATGTGGTGTGATTAAAGCATCGGTGAAGAGTCCAGTGAAATTCCTGTTCAATGATTTTTTTCTTTTTCTTCACACCATAGCTCCCCTTCTTCCCTGTCTTATTTGGATGTATGTGGTGCATGAGAACCAATACATTACTAGTTTTCTCAATATATCAAAAACTAGTCACAACCCATAAATGATGGAGCACAATAGGAGCATTCTCAGAAATAACAAGCATATAGAGATGAACACACACACATTTGTGTCAATGTGTATTATAAAAAGATGGAGCAATAGATGGAAATGACCAGTCATGTTAGAACAAGGGAAGTGCCAATGCTAGGTCACCACATATCTTGTCTTCAATGAGCCATTTGTGCACGAATAAATTCCTTTCTACATGAATAACATCATTTCAGGAAGTATCAAATTTCAGTTTCCTGACTTCAGGCTAATCCCATACCTTGACATTCTTAGCAAAGATGCATAAAATATACAGAGCAGCACTTGTGCAATATACACCGAATACGTCACACACAGTGGCATAAATACAGAAAAATCCCAAGGCAGTCACCCATACTATCATGGCAGCCATTTCCTTTTGAAAAATATAGTTTTATTTTAATCATTCAAGAATCAAGAATCAGTCGTTTCTTGAAATACAATAAAGCGAGCATGAGCCTTGATGTTAGAAAGAAAGCTATAACCTAACAGAAATAAGCAGTCAATAGTAGAAACGTACATTGGTGAATTACAGGTGCCCCTGGCATACTTCTAGTAAATATGTCGTTCGGTTAAACGATCGAGTGAAAATTGTAGCACATTAGAATACAGGTTTAGTGCAACTTCAGCTCCATTCACTGTCGTGTATGCATTTTAGGAATAACCTAGTGCTGTACTGAACCGTGATACGTAGCCTAGTGTGCTGTATTTAACTGCCAAGCAGTACCAACCTAATGCATGTACAATCAAACCTCGATATACTATAACAAAATATTGGTTATAACAAAGTAAATGAAAAATCAAAGTAAATGAAGGATAGCCTTGCAATACATACTGTGTTAGGAACATACCTTTACAACAAATTTTCTGATATAACAAACCTATGTAAGATGCAACATTTTTATAATGAAGTTTGAGCGTAGTAGGGATAGTTGGTTTATTGATTTAGAAGACATACTTCACGTAGAAGACAACTCGTTAGACACATAAAACACGAAGACATGAAGTACAGCTGTGTCCCTGTCCTATGTGTCTAACGTGTTGTCTTCCTCACGCAGTTTAAACATGTATTCAAATGTGATGTTCGAAAGCTAACTCTCAAGGGGAGACACTTGCAAGGTGTGCCCCACCACAAGGGGTGTCGAACTTCCCATTTTTACGCCACTACACTCAAACCTCATTGTAACAAAGTTGCATCTTGCACAAAAATAAGTTCGTTATATCCGAAAATTCGTTTTTCAACACAATAGCTATTGCAAGACTTTTTTATTTACTTCGTTATAACCGATATTTTGCTATAACCAGGTTCAGTTAACGAGGTTTAAGTGTAGCCAAAGATATTTGAACTCACTGTGCTCACACGCAGAAGTTTACATGCTACACCAATGTGAAGTGGTAATGTACAAATTCATGTTCACCATACACTTCAGTTCTAAAACACCTTATTTGAGATCTAAAATGATTAGCAAGCATAGGACTTGCAGAATTACCCAAAATACCATATTATATTAGCTTCTTTTACACCGTCTTTTCATTCATCTACTCCTCCTTCGGCTTTGATAACATAGACATTTGTCAAACAACAATAATAATTGAGCCAAGGAACAGAGACAATAATGCCAAAGGCCAAAAAAGAGTTCCACACTTACTGACACTCCGAGGCTTAAAAATGCACATATATATAACCCGTGAAGTGAAGGTAAGATGGCTGCCACTGTAGCTCAGTTCGCAGAGGCGTTATTCGAATGTTTGCTCCCAGCTAGCGGCAAGTTATCTTTTCTTTTTTCACACTTACCTTACAATTACTACTAATAACATCCCAACAGCCCCTATATTTTCCTTGACATCATTGTTCTCATTAATAGCATATCTAACAGTAAAAAACGAGCCCTGAAATTTCTTCTTTCCTTGAAATAGCAGGAAGGGCATGATGGAAGCTTGCGATGAAAAATCCGTAAACAGGAGTTGTGTTGAGCCGACGTTTTGACAAGTAGACAGTACTGTTCTAACCTTGAGGAAGACAAGTCTGCTTGTTGAAACGCCAATTCAACACAACCCCTGTATACGAATTTTTCAACACTTCTTTCCTTGTCAGACAACAGTCATTTGCCTACTAAGCTGATTCCACTGCCCTCACCCATTCGAAGTGCCCAGACTCAAGTGCCTGCGTCTCACATTAAAAAACAGCAAAAAAAATAGTGGCGTTATCTCTTACCTTTTGCTCAGAACTGCCAGCCTCATCCTTCTTTCGCTTTTTGCGCTTGCGTTTGCTCTAGTTTGGTGAATGCTGGGCGCAGAGCCTCCTGGGAAGGCAGTGGAGGCCCCTTAAGCAGCGGTCCTGGTGGCCCTACTGACAGCAGCATAAAAGGTGCATTAATTTCATCACAAAAGAATTATCAAATTCAGAACTGGTAACAAACTCATCTGGTAGGGGAGGAATGGTACGACAGAAAAAGAACAAGGAAAACGCTGACGAAAATCTGAAGCTGGCACATTACTTTTCCTACGATTTTGGTTGGCATTTTTTTTATCACTGAAAAAGTGTTCTTTCAAAGCAACACCTTTGTTAACTTTGTGCCGAAAAGCCTATCACTGGTACACGAAATAAAGTCGGTAAGGACTACTAAAAAACCAGTCGTAAGGACTACCAAGAGAGAGAGAGACAAACACACACAACACACACATATAAATATATAATCTTGCAGCTTGGTTAAAGTTAACAGTTCCCGAGCTTTTCTTTCTTCTAGAGTACACTTCAGTCAATCTTTAAGCTCATAAAAATTATCTAGACTTAACCAGGCACCGTTAAAATCTGACACAACAGCAAGCTGGTGCAGGAACTTCCCGCTCTACCAGTCTTATTTCTGAACTTTCCAGGTGAATGAAGCCTTCACAGAGAGGTGCGGTGTTTAGTACCCCCCCCCCCCCCCCCCAAAGGTAATTTACTATGTATTGCACACCAAACAATGCACAAGCTGTAGAAAATTAAACGGCAAGAACCAGGAGAGATAATAACAGCACGCATTCCTTTCTAGTTGTTCAGTATTCTGAGAGTGCCAGCTATTTTCACAGTTACCAATTATACTGTAGTCTGTATGGACCAGCTCATTCTGTGATTAACATCACAGACCAGACATGTTTTCGTTTCCAACTCGAGGAGCCACTTTCTAACTCTAATACTACAATGTGAAAGGGTTACATTGCAACATTATTTATTATATAACTACTTTTTATAATTTTGTCTCTAGATTCACTCAGATATTTTGTCCTTCCACTGCTGCTGTATAGGTGACCAGAGCTTAATTAGGCCAGGCAAACGCAGCTTTTTCTATTTTTGCACTGACGAATGCACTGCACTGTCTACAGCAAAAATACAGTTTGAGTGATTGATCGAAGTTCATTAGCGTGCCATCTGATAATGCTGCCATGCACTTTTTGTTCAGGATCTGATCATTTGCAGATGCTGGTTCAACAATGAACAGAACGCTTATATACCGCGGCGTGCGCCTGCGAGTATATGCCAGGCAGCTTGGCACCTGGCGTGGCATCGCCAGCGTGACGCAACAAAACGAACGCCGGCACGCCAGGTCACGTTGAAGTGTTTTGGGGCCTTGAATGTGGCACATAGTCATGTTCTTACATAACATGCATTTCATGATTACCACGTTTGCACGAGTCGCATACCTTCGCCATCCATTCACGTGACGTAATACCATATTTGGCATATGTGAAGCTAGCGAAACAACCGCGAGCGCATCATGAGTGTGGCATGTAGTTTTGTTGTTACACGACACGCATGTCATGATTATCATGTTTGGATATGTCATTTCCATGCGTCATCCATTCGCGTAACGTAATACCGAATTTGGTACATGTGAAGCTAGCGAAACAGCCGCAATGCATCTCATTATCATCATGTTATTGCCCGACTCCATGTGAACCTTTTAATGTGCGCAATGGGGCTTCATGTATGGACTTAAAAAAGTGGTTAAATGGGCTTATTTGGACGTACATAGTTTTTCAAACAGCTCTGAATATTTTTCGCATTCGCGTAATAAAACCTCGGGTCGGAAGTCAGTGCCTGTGTATTGTTGGTCTATTCTTGGTGTCCGGTTTCTGTGCTATTTGAAAAATATCAGCCATCTGGGGTTCTTTAATGTGTGCTTAAATCTAGAGTATACAGCCATCTTTGATTACGCCTCCATCGAAATATGATATGCATGGCTGGGATAGTAAACAATAATTTATTGAGTTGATTTAGAACTCTATTGTCATAAGTTTCACTGTCATAAGTTCATTATTAGTGGAGAAAATCAAGGTTGAAGTTTCATTTTTAAATTTTGTGCTGTAATCTTCGTGCATGACTTAAGAAATTCCACAATGTATTTTGCGTATTTTTGCAACATTGGCTTGATGAAATTTTTTGAGACTTCGTATGCTAAGTCTATGGCACCCGCAGATTACAATGTACTTCAATTTTATTGATTAAAAGTAGTGTAGGACCCAGCAGACGCCTTCAAAAACATGCTGTCACAGTGTTTGGTCGGAAATCTCAAGGTGGTGCTTACCAAGTGTCGTATTGTGGTATGAGTGGTGTTTTCAGGATTGACAAATTGTACTTTAGTAATATGTGAAAAAGTGCTTTGCTCTTTAGTGTTCCTTTAACAATGCATATTTCATATTTTATTCTGCTCAACTTTGCATATTTTCCACGCAGCATGTCATGTCTATTGTCTTGCTTTGTAATCAAACCTACTCAAGCAGTCTACCTGCATAAAACATTAGAAAAATGCATCTACGCTGGCAGTGAATTCCAGTAATTGTGCTTTTCTGGTATAACACTGCTAAGCAATTAGGCTTTGTGCACAGACCCCAAATGCCCTTTTTTTTTTTTTTCATTTTCTCCGTTACTTATTGTTCAATTTGTTTCTTTGTTTCATGCAGCAGCAGCAACGCCCTTCACGAATTGCTTTGCTACTCGTTCTTGTGTGAAATTAGTAAATATTCAGTTATAGAGTGGAACAGTTCCCTTGCCCACCTCCCCATTTCTTGTGTATCTATACGGTATGTTATGCAATTCATGTTTTTTTTTATTAGTGTTAATGTCTGCCACACTGAATGATGTGGCTGACACATTTTGGACGTCTGGAGGCAGCAAAAGTAATTAAATATGTATAATTAAATTTTCTCTATGAACACACCGGTTCTCTGATCATCACTGTCCTCTTGACCTGAATCAACGATTTCTCCCTCTTCGAGGTCAGCTGACGGAACATCGTCTTCCACGCCTTCGCTGTAATGACAAAAATTTAAACGGCAAATTAAAATGAAGTAGCGAGTCACACCATGTATTTCAGTACAGCCTGCTTGAACAGCTAAAGTCAAATAGCAAGCTTCACGAGCAATGCACATGATACACAATGAAAGCATAGCTTGCAATGTTTTTCATTTTGGCCAAGTGCAGTGCACTATATGACCACAGTATGTGAATGCTTTGACATACATTATCACAAGCCCGATAGCAATAATCTTAAGTGGATAGTTTAGGCACTACCTTAAAGAAAAACAGAATATTGTAGGTGTCAAAAACATATACGAAACATATGTGTAAGTCAACTCTGAGTTCAAATTCACACAAGTTTTTAAGCAAGTTGCAGCCATTTCTTTCTATGCAGAAACGTCTTCTGATTCTTAATTTGCATTGCAGGATAATTATTACCCGCAATGTTTCCTTTCTTAGATCGTGCTGCACACAATGCAATGAGTCATGAGACAAGCCATGTGTCCTTTGCAAAAAGGCCATCGATCATCTATCTCTCCCAATATTAGCTACAAGTCACACGAGCTCTCTGCTCTTGCCAATCACATAAAAATAAAATAGTCCGAAATTTTTCGCATGATTTAGCTGCTTCGTGCTTTCCATACACCAGCTGGCAATCACAATAAAAAAAAGCACGTCAGCTTATGCCACTATTTTGACTTAAGCCTCACTTAAGACCAACCTTCAATTTGCCTTACAGAGCAAAGCAGAAAACTGGGCAAATTGGGATGCACTTATCATTACTCGAGAGCATGCTGTGATGACGGAGACAAAGAGGGAAAATGTGACAAGTGCTCACTTTCAATTAAAGTTTAATTAAGGAAAACTGGATGAAAATAACATACAGAGAACCACGCATGCGTCAGATATGCATAAGATAGAACTCGAAGACGTATGTCACACATTGGTTAAAATATCAGCCTGACAACATGGCGAGGTTACTGAAAACATATCTGCTGAAACTTGCCAAGTGTTAGACCTGTAAAGCACTCGGTGTGGTCCAAGTTTGGACCACAACAAGTGCTTTAAAATCAAGCTGCTAGGCAGTGTGGTCCATGTCTGGACCACACCAAACACTTTAACATCAATGTGCTAGGCGATGCCTAGCACACTGAAACTTTTAGTAGAATGTTTCTGCACCCGCCATGTGTCAGGCTGGTTTTATAAGCAATGTGTGATGTATGTCGTTGAGTTTTTTTGTCTTTTATGCATGCGCGGCACTCTTGCGTTACTTTTCCCGCTTTACTTTATTAAACTTCAGTTTAAAGTGAGCACTCGCCTCGTGTTCTCTTTTTGTTTTCGATGTAACTGCATACCCTTCAGTAACGATGCTTTGCACAGGCCATACAAAAGATAAACACCCACAATTACTTTAGCATGTAATGGTCACGCATGTACATTTATATTTCTGTATTTGCACATAAGAAAAATATGCTCATACCATTAAGCTTGAAGGCTTCATTACATAAAAAAAAAGCTTTGTTATGCAGAAAATAACCACTTTTTGAAATATGTAGGTATGTGAATTAACTTGAAGGCATTTCAGTAAATTGTCTCGGTATTGCTTCATGCATGGCGAATAAAAGAAAGCCACGATGGCCCCTATGATTTTATACCTCAAGATTCTGATTACTATTGAAAACTTGATGCATATAGCAGCTTTTTTGATACGCTAGAGCAAAGCTTCAGTGGTGGATAGTTCAGCAACTCAATTATAAAATAGCTTATGCCAATATTTTAAACTTGTTCAACATTTCTATTTCCTTTTTGCAAACTCTTTATGGAAAAGAATTTAAATACAAATCTTTTTTTATTGAAATTGTGCTTGGATAGCGGTTAAAAGAACTTGATAGCCCAAACATTCGAAGTGGGTCATGCACAGTAGTGGTGAGCTCCAAGTTAATCTTTATGTACTCAGATTTTCAACACATGCTCAAAGTATATGTTAAGTATGTGTTCCAGCTCATGTGTTTTGCACTCTACCATATAAGCAGAATGTCATAGCTGCTGAGCAACTGCAGCAAATACGCTAGCTCACGACATTAATGCATGCAGCTTTTTCTGACCTTGAGCGCACTCAGCTGGAAACACGGCCAACTGTTTTCTCAAAAGTAGCGGACCCGCACAGCTGTCTCAAAACAGCTGCGTTATTTGAGGAGCAGCCAAATAGATCACTGGGGGAGTGAAGCTACACGAATAAAAGGTCATCCCTGGCAGTAAGGAATACAGTCCAAGTAAAGTCACGAAGAGCAACAGTAAATTTTTATCCGTGCCACAAGAGAGATGTCCTAACAAACTCCACAGGTTGATTTTGTTGTCAATACATCCATTTATTCGTGCCTCTTAATAACTCGAGACATATTTTCAATGTCATAGAAGCTGTGCAGCCCCCCCCCCCCAGGATTTCAGTAAAGCTCATGAATGGGCGAGATGGTTGTTGATTTTGTCTGTTTTCGTTTACTCCACTAAGTCCAACATTTCGCTTGAATTTGGTTACACTGAGACATTGTGAAAATATCCCCATTACATGAGGACAATTGCTAGGCACTGCCCCTCTTTAACTGAACTCAACAAGTGAAAAGAAAAATTCCTGTGGCAATTAACAAATAAACCAATGATGTGCTTTAGAATCATTCTGCTGTGTAACCCAACACACGATCCAAATCAAGTGTCTGTGAATTCAGAGTAAAGGTTTGTGAGATGTGCCTTTGAAGAAATTAGTGTATGTACCTTCTAACAAAAACGCTCTGTGTACAGCAGATTGAACATGTGGGGTTGTTAGGTCACCTTCTGTCATGATTTTTTTTTAAAGCAAGAAATTTAGCTGTGCAATCGAAGCATAGTTTCAAGTGCTTCGCATAAAATTTCAATACTTGCAACGTATCCACAAAATGGTTTTTGATTACTTAAGTACTGCTTTTACGGCCAAAAAGATCCTTTAAAACAATTCGGCTTGTTTTTCTGCAATTCCACATATTTCCAACCACTATGCATTCCTACCCAGAACTTTCGTTACCATAACCTTTACATATTTGCAAGCCTCATAATTTCCCGGAGCACCATACCGCTTAATTTAATATACCACATCACAAATACTTAGGAATAATAATTTACTGGTAACTGTTTTTATATATTTTTACTTTCCTGAACTACATCGATAGTAATAAATACAGAAATATTAATAAATGCTAACTGCTAGAACTTAGAAAAAAAAGCGTCAAATTTTCAGTTTTGGTGAAGTATGAAAAAAAGAAAAGGCTGTTTTCTAGTGGATAAGCCCTTAGAGTATATGGTAGTTGTTAAGACAATTCAACAACAGCAACATTGAAGAACAGCTTTGCTTGAAGGATTTAAGTGTCAACAATATTCTTGTACACCACGATATTTGTCCTTAAAAACATAACTAGCATGTTGCCTGCATCAGGTCACTTTAAGCAGAAGCAAAAACAATCTGCTGTTTTGCACCAACAGGGCATGTCTAGCACTATCAAAGACATGCATCTCAGACACCATTTGGCTGCCAACTGCAACAGACATAACCATCATTACGAACCAGTTGATAGCAATGAAGAACCCGGTGATGGCTGAACAGTGCTCTCTGTGTCAAAAATCTTGGCATTGTTGTCAATTTACAACTTAGAGCAGAAAACTATTGAAGTGTTCCAGAGTTATTAAGCCATAAGTAAAATTTAAGAAATTCTTTGTAGTAAAATAAAAATGTGAGAATTGCCACGAGTGGGAGGACCTTTTATGTGCATGGTCGTTCGAAAATTTTCTAATGCTGCTTGTCTTGCTGATCCAATCGATTTCTCCATTAGTTAACTAACCTGCGCCAGTAATTAAAATATGAAATGCGTCAGAGATTTAGCCCTCTCAAACTGCGAGTAAATCAAAACTGGAACCAAACTTGTACCACGTGACCTAAGACCATGCGTCATTGCCGCTTGAACCAAGGGTCTGAAACGGCGCCCGAGAACGGAGTTCACGGAGGAGGGCCAATCAGCCCGCGTTTCTAGGCCACAAAAAAATACATAACAGAAATACTCTACGCCGCATAAGTTTCCAGAAACACCGGCGCGATTCACTTTCTCCATAGCTTCGATGCCGGCCTCAGCTGTCAGTCATTCTTCGCGGCCACGTGACCTCGTGACGTGAATGTCGAAAAAGCACGCGCCATCTTTTTTGTTGTTTTTTTCGTTAAAGCTAGCTAGGCCGTTATTTCTCGTCTCTTATCAGCACTGATCCTGAATTGGGAAAAACTTGAATTAGAAAGAACTTCTTGCTTCGCTTTCTTCTCCCACCGCGGCGTCACAGGCTGTTGCAAACAGCTCATTGCGGGTATCTGTCCCGTCGCCTGTAAATGTGAAGACTCAATTAATGCGGAAATATATGTTTACAGCTTGCGAACGCTTAACCTGTTCCTGGAGAATTAGGCGATTTAAAAAGGCGGCGTCGTCATTACACTTTCCGTTACAGTATGAACGGCCTGCGAATACTTATCACGAATGATCGAATCACAAAGCGAGGGTGAATGAATAATTGAGAGTACTCGGCTCACGGGCGAAAAATAAGAGTAAAAATCGCTATTCCGCAAATAGTCCAGATGGCATATATAATGAAACAATGGCCCGGCGGAGCTCGAGTGCGCAGTACAATTGCGGCACTCGCACAAGCACGAAATAACAGCTGGCTAAGTCTCGTCTAAATATGGCCGACTACTAACAAGCGCCCTGCCGCGCAAGGGCTGCTAACACATACTGCACAAGCCTGCCATAAACTTTTCGATATGCACAGCGCCAATAAACTGCTGTATGTTACAGAGAAATAGATAGCGGCAACGATCGAAATAGCACTGGAGGGTTCAAGGAGGAGCACAAGAGACATATCGGGCAGGGACGGGCCCCGTGTTGGGGGCACCGTCAAAGCATCAAGTTACACAGCGAAATAAACGAAGCAAGTAAATCTATCTGAGCCCTGAACGCTACGACTAGACCATGCACAAGTGAGAGATCGCCCAACACCCAAGTGAAGGGGCGTTCGCAGTCAGGCCTAAGCCCGGATGCGTCCGCCATTATCGACGTGGCCCCCATTACCTTGGTGGTAGGGTTCCGCACTTCGGGAAATCATTTCGAGAGCACAGTTTAGCCATCGGCCGTACTTTTGCGGGAAGTTAGCGCCGAGAAAGAACTCGCGTTTCAATATGTAGGTTACCCGACCTTTCCATTTCTCCATTCTGTGTATCTTTGTTTGCATGCCCAACCTTAGGGAGAGCTTTTGCAAACACACTTTCATGGGCCATCTACGCGCGGCCGGCTCTCGGATGTGCTGCGCCACACTGCAGAGATCGATCTTGTTATGGGGGGTTTTCAGAGTGATGTCGAAGTGTTAGCGCTAATCGCGGACATATTCCTCCACAAGTGGGAAAACACTGCGTCTCGCAAACGACACACCACATTTGACCGCAACGTCATCCTCGATGAGGCAGCCGGAGGCGACGTCAGCAACAAGCGCTGGAACGCTCCCATTGGTCCCCGCCGAAGGCTATTTCTTCAACCCCACAAAGTTCACAATCACGCAATACAAGTATAGAATTTTATGTGAAAAAGAATGTAAGCTATTTTAGTTATTGTACTTTGCGTATGACTTTGGTGTCTTTAATTTATAGACGGCGCTAGTAAAAAAAATAGTAACCATCATCAGTTGCCCTCCGCACACGTGACGCATGCACTCGCTTCAGTTTTGTTATCGACGACGAATAAACAGCGGAAGCATGCGAGAACTCGAAGTCCAAGCGTATTCCAAATATGATGTCTTATCCACCGCTTCGAGCTGTGGCCTTGCAACGTTAGAGGAAAACACTGAACGTAGCCGCTGCCTCGTAGCCAAGAACGATCCCTCGCTATGGTTGTAAGTTTATCGGAGGTTATTCGCGTTTGTTTTTTCTAGGTGTTAACAGTGACATTTTGTGGGTGATTTTCAGTGCTCCAGCCTCAAGGGTATCACGTTCGAGAATTGGTCCAAGACAGTTTAGTTGCAAGCCTGAGTACTTCTTCGAACCCAAAAATCAGGATGAGCTACTCGAGGTGGGCGCGACGAGTGCATGCATCAACGCTGCAGTTGTCACGAGTGGGAATTCTTACCGTTTCTCTTTTTGTGGCCGTCGCGCTAGGTCTTGGATTTCGCCCGACAACGCGGCAAGAAAGTTCGAGTGGTTGGTGCCGGCTTCTCGCCGTCGGACATCGCATGCACGCCGGAAGTGATGGTCAGCATGTTGCAGCTCAACAAAGTCCTGAAGGTTAGGTATGCTTGCTCTCTACTTTCGGTGCGGCCACTAGTGCCCGGACGACGTTTGTTATACATACCACATGCACACTCTCCAAAGAATGGCATCATCGTGAACAACCATGCTCTACGCATGCATACAATTCAGTCTCTGGAAGAGCATATTTTTGTTAGATTTTGGAAATGAAACAGCGCAAATTATGGAGCGCAGAAAAAAGAAGACACAAACAACAACGCGGATTTACAACAGTTTATTCGCCAACACTGCATTATACATATTTGCCTTGTCCTAAACAAAAGAAACAACGATAAAACCAATAATGACACTAACAAACTATCACTCTTATCACGAAGAAAAAGAACAGGCTATCAGCCTCATTAATGCCTATCTGTCAGATGAGTGCATGAACAATGTGCATGGTTAACATTGATGAGGCTGATAGTCTTTTTTTTTTTCTTCTTAGGGTCTAAGCTCCTAAGGGTGCGGTTCGTTCCCTTCTCTGTAGTATGTATGTAACCACCTTTAGTTTGCTCAAGAGTTGGCATTGTGCGTATATGCCCTTGGAAATAATATCACTAGATGGTGTTAGTGGTTTTCGTATAGTGAACCGACAGACGAATAGACAGACGTTTTGCCTCACTCATCATGATCCACTCTGTGGGTATGCTGAGACTTTCCTTTTATGAGGCTGATAGTTTGTTAATTTTATCATGTGCCTTCTTTATTTCATTTAGGACTTGGCTAATATGTGTAACGCAGCGCAGCCACAGTGGCCTAGTGGCTAAGGTGCTCGGCTGCTGACTGACCCGCAGGTCATGGGATCGAATCCCTGGCTGCGCTGGCCGAATTTTCCCCTCCATCGAAAATGCTTTAGGCCTATGTGCTCAGATTTGGGTGCACGTTAAAGAACCCCAGGTGTTCGAAATTTCAATAGCTTTTCACTCTGGCATCTCTCATAATCATATGGTGGTTTAGGGACGTTAAGCCCCACATATCAATAATGCAGTGTTGGTGAATAAACTTATTGTGAGTCAGCGCTGTAATTTGTTTCCCCCTTTTTCTTGAGCTTTTTTTGCGAGATCTTGTTTCCGAGATGTCAGTACAACTTGCCCAAGCATCCACTGTTATTTGTGACGTTTTCTTCCTGTTGATGTTTCATTTCACTACATATGAGCATTAATAATTATTTTGCAAATATTGTGTTTAGTTGTTCAACATTTATTGTATAATATTAATTTATGATTGCACCATTGTATGCATTAGGCTATCTTTGTATTTTATTTTTATGTATACTGCCCTTCCTGCTTAGGCCAAGTTGACCTGCAGTATATTGAAGTGAATAGTTATAAACTGGGCGGGCAGCTTGGTAAATGCAATTAATAAAATTCAGTTATAAGATATCTGCCTGATTCACGAGTCTGTTGTTCTGAGGCAGGGGAGCCAACCCACTCACCATCAAAAGTCACTGGAGGTAATTTTTAATACCCTAAATAGTCTACTAAAATATTTTAAGAAGGCGGATGCATTCTAATATTATAATATGGTAACTTTTTTTTGGCAATGTCTTCCAATAAATGTTCTCACTTGTTAGTAGCACTGGTCCAGTGATTCTCTCTTCCTTTTTTTTTTCTTGTATTGCGCAATGCTTTACTTAAAAAAAAAAAACAAAAAAAAAAAAACCTCCCCGCACCTGAAAGGGGAGGAGGACCTTTCTGCTAATATAAGGAAAGTTTGTTCATCCAGTGTATCAAAATCACAGTGAGGTGGCACATGAAAGCACATTTTAGCTTCAAGTTGGTTAACCACCGGCAGAGGATACATTTAGTTCTTTAAGTTGTTACTCGACTGCATTTATTTTGTTCCGTTGCTTATTTATTTAGTTATTTTCACACTGTCATCAAGGCATTACATGAGAGGGGAAGGGGGAAGGTTACACAGTGCACAATTGCTAGTAGTGACATATTTACAGGTGTAAATTGCAATGGAAATGCATTTTACATCGCAGTAGGAGTAACTAGGATTGGACATTAAAATTGGTAATCTTAATGACTACAAAGTCAGCCATCCTATAAATAGTAACATGAACTTCTTTTATTAGAAATATAGCTTCGTAACAAAAAGTAGAGGACAGTATTGGAGTTGACAGTTAAGACACCGTCGGTTACGTGATTCTATGCCGGAATGAATGTATTTGTGTATGACTCAGTTCTGCATTCAAGCAAAAATTTGAAAATTTAAGGGCTCTTTTTTTTTTGTTAGACACATATATACCCCATAAAAGTGGATGGGTGAATGACCGCTGCTGTAGCTCAGTTTACTAGAGCATTGGACGCATTATTTGAAATTCACAGATTCGGTCCCTGTCTCATACACATTTTTTTGTTCACGTTTTTATTAAAGTTCCTACTAACAACATCTCCTATGCTTTCCTAGGCATCATTGTCTGTTAGTTGTTATTATTGCAGTTTTACATCTGTATTCTCTAAACTTGTTTGTATGATCGATTCATTATGAGTTGAGGTACTGTGAAATCATGTACTTATCCTTATCTCGACCTGTTATGGAAATAAATATGTTATGAAACATTTTTCATCTTAACTTGTATATCTATATACCCAGTGTTTCCCATCCTAAGTTCTCATTTGCAAGGTGTATTGTATTCATATCAGTTCTTTCGAGCAGCTTCAAAGTTCTGATCCCAGGCTGGTCACTTCATGGTGTTTGCAGCTGAGGCATAAAAAGTATTCATTCTAAAACACCAGTATGTGAATACGAGCAGAAGTCAAAATGCCACAAACACCGACTAACAACCAGAGATGGGCACAAGAGGTAGAAAGGAAAGAAGGCATGAAAACAGTATTTGCGCCTGCCCATGCAATATGTGAACATATGTGCTCTACGCGAAAGATAACTGTAAAGGCTTTTCATTTTAGTTTTATGCAAGTTAATCGACAGTTGGCTCACGCATGCATACCACTAGTATCGGTATCTCAAGTCTCAGCCATCACGACGCGTTTCGTCATTCCTATGCCGATACAAAGTCGCGCATTCATCGAGTTTCTGCAGTGCACTTAGGCTCTCGGCAATGTAAGATAAGATCGGAAGGTGAGCCTTCACTTAGCCATCTCTTATGTTCCAACAATCTCTGCTTAATGCAAAGGGCCCTCTAACATAGATGCAGCTGCACTTTTATTTATTTTGACTTATGTAATAGTCAGCATGTTACAGCTAACATACAACAGTTAATGTCTCCTATGCTTTCTTTGGCCCATTGACCTGTTGAATTAATTTGGTTTTGTCTATCAAAAAAAAAAAAAATAAGCTCCTCGAAAGAAATTCCTCTTCTTTTATATATGCACAACCTGGTACTCACATACACTCAAGAAAGCTGTTCAAGAGAGACGATGTGACCATTGGTCTGCAAACATAGTACAAGATAAATGATGAGTTGTTTTTCAAGTACTCTAATCTCACAATATGCTTTTGTTTTCCCCTCTCTGCCTTGGCACATACTAGGTGTACGAGCATCTGCCATCGACTTCTTTTTCGTTATCTTCTCTGTGTGTGCCATTCTGTCCTGTGCACCTCTGTTGCTCGTGACAAAGTGGCACTCATTGGCTGCTGTTCTCTAGCTTTTTTATTTTCTGTGAGATATTTGCCTCTTCCTTTTCTTATTCTCTCTCTCTCTCTCACTTCTTCATTGACTGTGCACCTTCTTTATAAATAGAATTATCGATTTTCGGGCAAAACTCTCATAATTCCAGATGTCTGTTCTTGACACAAGTTGCCTGAAGACTGAGTTAAACCCAGTTTTTCTAATGTTATTTTTTTTTAAGGGCGATTATAAATGCTGCTGTTGCTAAAGTAACCACTACTCAATTTGTATTAGAGCATAGTCAAGTTTTATCACATTATTAATTTTATGCATGCGGGAACAACTACTATGAATGTATGTGATTATATACTGTACCTAGACATATAGCTTACCATTATCCGTTATGTACTATCAACGTCAAATGAAACCCAAACAGCGGCAAGCCTTCACGATGGCATAATGCGCGCCCTCCACTTATCACCACCGGCAGGCATACATATGGGTGCATAGCTGTTGAGCAGAATGTGCGCGCCAGTAAATGTTGATAACAGGACGTCGCGCACTATACCATCGTGAAGGCTTGTTGTTGTTCGGGTTTCATTTGACACTCATAGTATACCATACCTCATACCATTTGTCTTTTTGCTAAATATTCAAACTGGGTGAGACTTCAAAAGTGAGTTTCAAAACTGATTGTGCAGCAGTGGTAATAAAAGCAATGATTATAAAATTTTCAAGCTATTCTAAAGAGATGCAGGTTACACTGAAGCTTAAAGTTAGTTCCAAATTGTGTTTATGGTTTTTCTTTGTTTTCAAATATTTTATACTTATGTACTTTTCCCTTTATGATATGCTGTTTGCAGAGTATTGCCATTTGGCACAAATGCAGCTACAAACACTTTACAGAAGTGAAACTAAAATAGTGAGCGTACAATAAAACTAGATTTGTTATGTTTATTTGTGTTTATTGATGCATAAAAATTGCCACTTGTGAATGTTCTTTTTAATAATAAAAAACAAAAATGTACCTAGCCTACTGATTATAGTTCATGTTATAGAAATTCCACTAATTAAAACATTAAATTTTTTGTTTTCTTATGTGTGACAGCTTCAGAGGAAGAGGCACACAAACTTCGAAATGTTCTTTTGAGAAAAACGCAGAAATTGTGCAGGAGTACACGCGCATTTCCTGTGACCGTGCCAAAGGAAAAAGACCGAAAATCATATTTAATCCTACGAGTGCTGAAATGGGATATATTTTCTGAAAAAAAAATAATATATATATATCGGGTGACTGCAAAATTCAAAACTTGACTTTCTTAGCTAGAGGAAGTTTCAACTTAAATGAAAACCGGCATTCATAATGTGTTATAATGTACTAAACGGAGTAAGCAAGAGCATTAGACCACTACTGTTGATGTCTGTCTTGTTTGTCGCAGCTAATGCATGAATTCTTGTGCACATGATCTTGCATCCATCATATTCACTTATATTGACTGTGTTTTTTTGCCACTTGAAGCATTATAGATAAATATTTTATGCAACATAAAATGGGGTGTTCGTATTGATTGCTATAACTGTGATTTTTTTAGGTGGATGAGGTGACTGCAACCGTGAAGGCTGAAGCTGGCGTCACATTAAAAAGACTGAATGAAGTGGAGCTCGCTCAAAATGGCCTTGCTCTTATGAGGTATTAAAGGCCACTTTCTCACCTGTCTCACGTAGTCAGGTTTTCTGCAAGTTGCTATCAACAGTGTGCTGATTTTATGAGTGTGCAGAACTGAATATGAGACACACAGCACAAGTGCATTTTCAAAACTGTGATGAAGAGTTTTTTTTATATAATAAAGTGAAAAAATTGTCCGACTGATAATAAAGTGTAAAATATGCACCTTTGAAATAATTATTAGATATGATGATGCTACTTACAGATAAATATGGCTTGGTAAAATGAGTAGGTTAGACTTGTAGAACACCAAAGAAAAATCAAGTATACAGTAGTATAGAATATATGTGTAAGTATCTGTTGCTTTGGTGATAATGACAAAAACCATGATGTCATATGGGCAAATGAATTGTAAAAAAAAAGTTGCAATTTTGCATCGAAAAGAACACTGTGTGCACCTGAAGTGATAGTAGCTGCATGAGCGGCTTCTTTCTCAAGCTTAAAAGAAGTCTTGCTCATTTTTGGAAAAATGCACAGCACTCATTGGATCCCACTCTTATTACCATATCCTGTCGTCTTGTCTCTACCTCAACATGTTCCTTTACCACTCTTATACCCATAGCCAATCACCTCATCTCCACCTCTCATTGGTCACCTTTTCACCTAGTCAGGTTCCTTTGCCACTCCAATACCTATAGCCGGTTACCACATTCCACCTCGCACCTATCGTAGCTTCTCATTAGTCACCTTCTTGCCTCAGCATGTTTTTTTGTCACTCTTATACCCATAGCCAGTCGCCTGGTCTCCACCTCCCTTCGGTCACCTTCTTGCCTTAGCATGTTATTTTGCCACTTTTATACCTATCGCCAGTTGCCTCGTCTCTACTTCACACCCATAGTAGCCTCTGATTGGTCACCTTCTCGACTCAGCATGTTCGTTCTATCACTGTTATACCCATATCCAGTTGCTTCGTCTCCACCTCTCATCAGTCACCTTCCTGCTTTGGCATTATCTTTTGCCACTTTTATACCTATCACCAGTCGCCTCGCCTTGCCTTAACCTCACGCCCAGCATGTCCTCTTATTGGTCACCTTCTGACCTCAGCTTGTTCTTTTGCCGCTCTTGTAACCAAAGCCTTGTCTCCACCTCACGCCCATTGCAGCCTCTTATTGGCCGCCTTCTCGCCTCCGCATGTTTCTTTGTCACTCTTATACCCTTAGCCACTCACCTCGTCTCCACCTCTCATTGGTCACCTCCTCGCTTCAGCTTGTTCCTTTGCCACTTTTATGCCCATAGCCAATTGCCTCGTCTCCACCTCACGTCCAGTGTTGGTCATTGGTCACCCTCTCGCCTCATCATGTTCCTTTGTCACACTTATACCCACAGCCAGTCGCCTCGTCTCCACCTCTCATTGGTCATCTTTTCTCCTCAGCATGTTGCTTTGCCACTTTTATGCCCATAGCTGATTGCCTCGTCTCCACCTCACGCCCAGCGTTGACCTCTCATTGGTCACCTTCTTGACTCAGCATGTCCCTTTTTGTCATCCTTATGTTCTTTTGGCCACGCTATACCCAAGCCGATTGCCTTGTCCTTTACCTCACACCCATTGCACCCTCTCATTGGGTCGCCTTCTCTGCCTAAGCATGTTTTCCTTTGTTCACCTTATACCATTAGCCCAGGTCCGCTCTCCCAGCTCATATCACCTTCTTGCCTCGCTTTGCCACTTTTATGGTTCGTATCCCGGCTGCGGCGGCTGCATTTCTGATGGAGTCGGAAACGTTGTAGGCCCGTGTGCTCAGATTTGGGTGCACGTTAAAGAACCCCAGGTGGTCAAAATTTCCGGAATCCTCCACTACGGCGTCTCTCATAATCATATGGTGGTTTTGGGACGTTAAACCCCACATATCAATCAATCATTGCCACTTTTATGCCCATAGCCAATTGCCTCGTCTCCACCTCATGCCCAGTGTTGACCTCTCATTGGTCACCTTCTTGACTCAGCATGTCCTTTTGTCACTCTTATGTTCTTTTTGCCACGCTTATACCCAAAGCTGATTGCATTGTCTTTACCTCACACCCACTGCACCCTCTCATTGGTCCCCTTCTCGCCTAAGCATGTTCCTTTGTCACCTTATACCCTTAGCTAGTTGCCTCGTCTCCACCTTTCATTAATCACCTTCTTGCCTCAGCTTGTTCCTTTGCCACTTTTATGCCCATAGCCACTTGCCTCGTCTCCACCTTCACGTCCAGCGTTGGCGTCTCATTGGTCACCTTCTCGCCTCAGCATGTTCCTTTGTCACTCTTATACCCATAGCCAGTTGCATCATCTCTACCTCTCATTGGTCACCTTCTCACCTCAGTCAGGTTCCTTTGCCACTCCTATACCTATAGCTGGTTGTCTCGTCTCCACCTCGCTCTCATCGTAGCCTCTCATTAGTCACCTTGCCTCAGCACGTGCTTTTGTCACTCTTACACCCATAGCCAGTTGCCTCGGCATCTTCTTTTGCCACTCTTATACCCAAAGCCGGTCCCCTTGTCTCCACCTCACACCCATCGCACCCTCTCATTGGTCGTTTTCTCACCTCAGCATGTTCCTTTGTCACTTTTATATCCATAGCCAGTCGCCTCGTCTCCACCTCACGCCCTGCGTGGCCTCTCAATGGTCGCCTTCTTGCTTCATGCATGTTTCTTTGCCACTATCATAACCATTAGCCGATCACCTCGTTTCCACCTCTCGTCCAGCGCAACCTCTCGCCATATTTCTTTGCCACTCTAATACCCATAGCTAGTTGCCTTGTTTCCACCATGCCTCTCCTTTTGAGCACAGCGGAGCCCCCAATTGGTCACTTCGTCTGCCTCGGCAAGTTTTTGTGCCACTTTGGTGCTGGGGCATTCACTTCTACAGTCTCTTTCTTGCTACAGTGTAGTGTAAACTATACGAGTCATTGCCTGAAAATGCCCCTAAAGACTGTCTAAAGAAAGGCGACAAACACAGGTCAACATGCTACTAACAACTGAAATAAGCAATGATTCCGAACCAACTCGCCCAACTTTCACTGTTGGTAAACTTTGTGTCCACATTCAGGACTAGGATACCACTCATGCCGCCTTCTTTAATGTGTTATGGCAAGGTGCTAGAGCATGTGTGTAAAGAGGTCAGTACAGTGTGAGCAGGCGCTGCACTTGGTGGAACAAAAAAACATGTTCTTTGACTCCTTTAGCCTATTGGCTGCCACGCTATTGCGTAGATGCTGTGTTGTTAATAAACTGCATTGGTTGCCTAAAAAAGGGCAGTTTATATTTTAACCATCAAGAAATATTTGCCACCATCATTCTAATTTAATGATGCCATATTATATGCGAACAGATTTATTAGAGTTTTTTTTTGTCCCTTGCACTGTAACAGACTAATTATTTGTGGCCTTTTACCACATTGTGATACTTTCAAACTGTATTAACTTTGTTTAAATTAGTTTGTGTTTCTTGTTTTCGCCCTCACCTTGCTTGGACTTGTATAAGGCTTGCAGTATTGAATGAAGGAAAGAACTCGGTGATTAGTTAAGTTTATGCCTTGATAGTTACCATTAGGAAATTTTGGCTGGAATTTTCGCATGTGCACTGGGCATTTATTGATGTTTATGATGCTTGAGTGCAAAATCGTGACGGCAGTAGCATTTTTGAGTGAAGTGTGTGATGAGGCAGTCAGCACAGTGTATTTGTAACCTTGTGTCAGTTGACTTATTGTGATGATTGGAAGATGTTCTTGAAATATTGTGGTGATATAATGTGCAAATCCTTCCAGTCTAGCTGCTCTTTCTGACATAACTGTTGGTGGGGCCATTGCCACTGGTGTCCATGGTTCTGGCATCCACCATGGGATATTTTCAACACAGGTAGGAGATAGTGCCCTGTACTGCATGCTTCTTTATCGTGTACCTCATAAGCTAACTTCATAATCACTGATGGACGTTGTGGGGTTTGTCGTCTACTCCAATGAACCAGGCCACTCGTCTACTTTACTTTGGGGTAACTCAAAAACGATTTATTACTGTAGCTTTAAAATGATTACTGCAACAATACAAATACATAAACCCGAACTTCCGTGAACAGTTCCTCACCGGTGCCGTTACTCCTGGCCTCTGCAGACCACACTCCCTGCACACCGCACACCGCACAGCAGTTTACCGACAACTCCACTTTGGTCGCTCGCCGTGTCCGCTTATGAAGCGTGCCCGCATCTGGACGCATGTGCACTGGTTCTCTCTGAATAGTCTTATCGCTGTCTGTGCCAACATGGGCGAGAGTGGTGATGTAATGTTTGTCGGGAGTTCCCCACAACATTTATAGCTCAAATATGTTTTGTGTTTGTGCTAGATCCTGCATTCCCTATATCAGACTGTACTGCATACTTGGACTGCTGCCATGAGAAATTACATGTTAAATAAGACAAACATGCACCATCTGTTGACAACAAGCACATTTCTCTGAAAATAATTATTTGAAATTAAACTGTTATGAACACAGAATTTCAGCATCCTATTTGCAAGTGCAGTAGTTGAAATAGCAAACAAAGACTTTTTGTGTATTGAGGTTTCGTAATGGTGTACTACTCATATCTCCTAGGGTGAATGTCAGGGGAAAAATAAGAAGAAGATGGATTGTTTGCTGCACTAATAATATGCTGTTTTTGCATTCAAAGGTTCTGGAGCTTGAGCTCATCACAAGCAATGGCGAGAGGCTCCGCTGCTCAAAGTCGGAGAATGAAGAAGTCTTTCGAGCAGCCTGTTGTGGCTTGGGCTCGATCGGCATTGTCGTTACAGCTACAGTGCAGTGTGTCCCAGCTTTCAGACTGCTAGAGACGCGATACTCACGTCCCTTGCAGGAGGTTTGTAAGTTTCTCAGCGTAACTAAAGTAGAAACTTGCTATATTGCGACTTGCACTCTTTGCATCAAATTTATGAATGCTTCCTTGTATTCCTCGTAAAATCAGGCAGTGCAAAATTGTTTTGTGCAGCCTGTGGTGTGTAGCACAAGTAGGTCATGCAAGATAACCGGGAAGGGGGAGACATGGTGATGTGTTTCATATAATGCCATAGGAAATAGCCTGTTAGTCCGCTCTGTGCAGATGCTCGAGTTGCCTGTATCACTCAACTTGAAGGCTCCAATTGTAAGCCTTTAAATTCCAGTTGTATTTATATGGCTTATATGGCCTTGCAGTGTTATGGAGCTGTAAGCTAGTGTTTTTTTCACGGCATACTATGGCCATAAAGTAATTAATTGTAGATATGCCGCTTCAATATGTACAGTACATATGTCTTTTAGTTTGACAAAATTTTGGTGTGCATGCTATGGGTCACTTTGCACTGCCTGGGAAAACAACAGTCATTGATACTTAACTGTAAGAATGGTGCATCTCTAATATGACATTTCTGTTTCCCTTCTGCTTTTTTTTTTGTGTTTCTTACACAAGGGTCTCTTCAGTGGAGCACTATTGTACTCTTCTTTTTGTTTATACATCTTACAGAATTCTTAGGTTCAGGTAAGTTATGTGGTTCACCTTTTGCGTGATAAGTTTAACACTATACCACAAATGTTTTTCCCCACTTTTGCAGCATGTGTTGATGCAAGTTGTATGACATTGCACACAACTCAGTAGCGGCAGGAGGAGGAGCACTAAAGCTCTTTGTGTATTATGCCTTTCAGGTTCTAGAAAATTTGGATGTGCATCTGCAGAGTTCAGAGCATTTTCGTTGCTTGTGGTATCCACACACGGACTCTGCGGTATGCTTTCATTTGGCAAGCACAAAGGACGTAAGCATTCATTTCAGCACCATTCTAGCAGGGCCATGTACAAATTCATATGGGCATAGCGCACCACGACAAGAACACAAAGAGAGACATGCACACACAGCGCTAACTTGCAACTTGAGTTAGAAGTTAGCGCTGTGTGCGTGCGTCTCTTTTAGTGTCCTTGTCCTGATGCGCTATACTCTCTTGAATGATGAACCCCAACCAACTAGCCCAGCAATGTGCCTTACCCATGTACAAAATTAAGATGCTGCTGTCAATTTGAGTGCGTAGCACTTCAGGGGCCTGGCCATACATTTCATGTGGCGTGATCTCACTCAAGATCAAGAGGTAGAATGCCTATAACCAGTTTGAACTAAATTAGTGATGTCCAAAGTATTACAATTAACTGAAATAACCACAGAAGTGTTCGTAATAATTATCTTCTGAATTACTAAAAACACCTCGGAAACATGTGCCCGACTCCTGTGTTGTGCAAGATATGGTGCCGCCACCTCGTCAAAAATATGAATGTTTAGCCTGCTGGCACTTCTGCTTATGCGGCAGCATTCGGCACCACATCTTCGCAGGGCAAACAATCTGACGAATCTTGCTGCCGACGACACGTATCTCAACAGCTGTAACAAGCAGGAAGACAATAAAAAATCAGCACAAAGTAGCCCGCATGCCGCATACCAAGTTTGCAAATTTCGCTACCGATGTTATGGCTGGGTAAATGGAGCAGTGAGAACTCGGTGCATGGTAATCACTGCATGACCGGTGACTATGCACTTTTTCAGGTTTCACAGCAGTAGCACTGCATTTTATTTTTTTAATGTTACAGGCTTTTGAGTATATTGTCTAGTGTAATGATTCAATGGTTATTGTAAATCAAAGACGAGGATAAAATGTCTTTGTTCTGCGCTCTCATAATTTTTTGGGGCTGTCTAGTAATGATCACTCAATCTTACCAACCTGCATAACTAGCCATACTTCCCTGTTCAATGGTTCACTCTGAGTATCATGTTATGCTATGGTGTGAACCTCTCACAGCATGGTGCCACTTCCACCTTTAGAAAAACCAGTCGGTGCCTAATGCTGATATGTGGACATGCGTCTGACATAGTAGTTATTTTAATGGCTTCAGTGCAACAGGTCCTATGTGTTCTTCTGTATTGTGTACTACCGTCTGTATTGATGTATTTTTCTTGAAACCTTGTTTTCTTTTACTTTTGTTATAACCATTTTCTTTCAGTAATGTTTTACCCTTGAGGGCACAACAAATGAATTAAATTGTTGACTCAAGACATTCATTGCCCTATGAAGCTGTTCAGTTTTGTACATTTAAAATAATTAAAATCTGCCTTGCATCTCTCTGATGGCTGAACTCCTGTGATATATGCAATTCACATTATTTTTCTACGTATTGGGTAGGCAGAGTTTCAGACCTAAATCACAGTTCTATAAAGTAGGCATACTAAACTTGAAATTTATAACTGCTGAATACTAAACTGGCTGTCAACTTCATTGTTGTGCCTTAACAGTATTATATAAACCTTATCATTTCTAAGGTTATTTAAGTTCAAAAGTCGTAAGAAACAGAGGAAAAACTTGATGGACAAACAATCATAGAAATACAGCACTAGTTTATTTTTGTGTGTTTGTGCATTGCTTTTGTGGTGTTTTTTATGCGATCTTGAACAACCAAATGGCCTAAATTACTGCCCTTAGTGTAAAAGATGCGAGAAATTTTTGCTTTTACAATGACCACAAATTTAAAAAACTTGTGTTTTTCTAGGTAACATAAATGTTTCACAATTTGAAATGCATTAATGTGGATTTTATCTTATATTAACTTGGTTATTACATGCAGGAGATAACAAAGCCATCATTTCGCGAAGCTCTCTACTACTGGTTTGTGGATTATGCCTTTGGGTACTATGTCATGGAGTTTCTACTCTATCTTAGGTGAGAGTGTCAGCATTGGCAATTGTAATCATTTGATTGTGTGCTAGTAGATTTTGCATTTCTATTTCACAGGGCCCTAGAAACTACTTTATAGTATTTCACAAATAGTTTTCACACACCTTCTTTGCAGTTGTAGTCATCAATTGTATTTTATTTCTTGTTTCTTCATAATGTACACTAGAGCTTTCTTTTTTGTAATGTGTGGACACTTTAGCTCGGGTGCATACAGAAAGCAATGTTGATGGTAATGCATTACAAGTAATGGCATTACCAGTAAGGCGTCATTTTTTTGTAATTAAGTAACATAATTATTAATGCTTTTAACTGTAACTAGTAATATACTTATGTTCGCATTTTCCGGTAAGGCAAGCTCTCACATCACCCACTACTTCTTATTCCAATTATCTCTAGGAGTCTTCAACAAACTCTTTCTTCTAGTATGCGTAACATTTCAGAGCTATCCTTTCGTCACAGCAGCAGGCTGCTATCGTCCTACCAAGTGTTGACGTTTGTAGTATCATGTAAAGCATTCATCAACCACTTATAGATTTACTGCGGATGCAGACATATTCATTAAAAAGTGAGGCAAGCTGTCTGAGGACAGCTTTGAAACAGAGCAGTGTTTTTTTATTCTTCATGTTTAGCTGTCAGCAATTTGTCCCTGCAATACTACATCTTTGTTTATAAGTTCTGTTTTCAAAATAAAATTGTGGGTAGAGATTTCTGGTTGTTGAATTCTTGAACGAGCAAGGCTGACCTTGAATGCCTGCCCATAAACACTCGCAGCGGCAATTAAGGGATCATAATAACTGCAGGAAAGGAATATTCGAAAAAGGCTCTGAAAGGTCGCTCTTCCAGCTTTCGCTGGGACAGTGCTGTACGTTTCGCGCAGGCCTGGCGATTTTTAAAAGGGCATGTGCTATTCTCTGGGGCAATGCACAGATTTCATCGTTACTGCATTTACTTTAATAATCTTTACTTTAGATAATCTTTACTATGCATCATGCAGAGCCAATCTCTGAGCCTTCATTGGCAAAAGTCAGGTTTCACAACCTCTTTTGGCAGCATTCTGCTTTTATTCACCCAAAATGCCAGGGTGGAGCGTGCGTCAAGGTTTCACGGATGCCCTTCTGGTCAGGAAGAATCATTGAATAAAAATGTGAAAGCGCTGACCACAACAGAATAAAAATGTGATGACGTTTTGGCACCCAAATGGGAGCCTTGTTCACAGTGAAAGCGATAGGCGGAAACTAAGCGTTCCAATAGTTCATAGCTTGGGCTTAACCATCTTGCGTATGCGGCGGGCAGATTACCATCCGTGCGGTTGAGTGTGCTTTTTCTTGTTTGTATTGTTAGTGATTCCAGATGCAATACAGAAGTCAATTCCTTCTCGATAGCGACGACACGTGCCTTGCCCCGGTCTCTCATGATTTGAGGCTTGCGCCTGCTCAGCGAGGCCATTCGATGACACCTCCTCATTTTTTACATGATTGCTGTGCTGTTTCAGCTGTTGCTCAAAGTTACCGGATTGACCGATATACACACAATCGCAGTTCATGCACGGAACCTCGTACACAGCACCTGGAAAGCACTCTTTTTGTAATTTGCCTTTCACATTGACGAGAGTGTGTTTTAGCTTGTGCGTGGGTACATGAGCTACGTGCATGTTGTACTTGCGCAGAACAGGAGCTAAAGTATCACTTCACGCCAAGCACGTGGGTGTAGTGGACTGTTTCGAGCATTGTGAAGGGGCTGTGGAAGGGTGTTCCAACTTACGTTCCACGGACGACACGAAGGAATCTGCCTAGCCACGCCAACGCAAACAAGAAAAACAGTACAAACAAAAAAAAGCCCACTCAATCACATGGATGGTAATCTGCCCCCGCATACTGAAGTTGTTTATGCCACGTGCTGTATAGACTATTTAAACTCTAAGTTTACACCTTTCGCTTTCATTGTGAACAAGGCTCTCGTTCTGGGGTCAGAAACGTCGTTACATTTTTATTCTGTTGTGGTCGGCAATTTTGCATTTTTATTCAATATCTTCACTTTGTGCTACTGTAATACCCATTGACAAAAAGCACCAAAATGTGTGCACAACGTGCTCAGTGTTCAAGTGCTGCTTTTGAAAGTAGCGCACTTCCTGACTTTGCGACCAGCGAGCATTACTGTTGCAGACGATTCAATTCAACACTACGCAGTTTGAGCATTTGTGCCTGTGTGTGGCTGCAGGGCTCACCGCATCACGACGCCATGAGTTTCGAGATTTCCTGTAACTGTTTCGTTATTGTGTGAGAATGGTTATTTTTCACATGTCTTGAGAAAATGGTTTTTGCCAATTTGAAAAATACTCTCCATCATGCTTTGCGGCATACCAAATCTAGCACAATGAAACGGTCTTTCCGAAAATATATGTTGTAGAGCAACAAAAATATTTTGGAATGAATGAAAATGTGAGATGTGTGTAATTTTAGGTTAACAGCTGATAAACAGTGCAAGAAAAAACACTACATATGCAAAAATCTTCAAAACAAAGAAAATTCAGAATTCACGTTTTGAGAATGATCGAGGCAACAGTATAAAAAACTACTAAATGTTGTACAATAAGTTTCTATTCACAATGATCGAGGAACAGTATGAAAAACTACTAAATGTTGTACAATAAGTTTCTATTCACACAAAAAAAGGAAATTCGATCCGAGGTGCTGCTTCATTGGTCATGTCGTGCGGTGAAGCATTGCTTGGTTTTTCATGAAACTCAAGTGAGGTCGTACACTTTTCTCAATCAAATTTGTTTTTTTCCGATAAGAGTCTGCAGGTGTTCGACAATGATGGATGTCCGCTGATGTGAGTGACCCCTCTAAAAATCAGGTGTTATTGAACTTCGCTATTTCGTGTAGTGTTATCTTGTGCCATGAGCCACCTCACTTCGCATAAGCTGGCACTTCAGTATATGCATCAAAGCAAATGTATTTGCATTTTTGGACATAGTATTAAAAATAAACAATATCCCACACATTTCTAAAATGTTACGCGCCGCTCTGTTGTCAAAGCCAAGATGTGCTCCAGTGGTCTTTTTGTCGTGATGTGAAGCTCTACATCCCGCGCCAGCACACCGTACCCCAGCGACATGTAGACCTCGCATGTAACGAGAGTAGCTGTAAGACTGTGAGCCAAAGGTCAGTAGATACGCCCTTGCAGTGGAGGAGACAGCTTGAGGTCGTAAACAAAACAAATCCATGAACGGCTGAGCATTTCTCAGGCTGACGCAACACATCGTTACCATCAATCTTGAAGCTGAGGTGCTCTCATCCTCGTACGCTCTGCTCGTCTTCACTCTATTCAGGTGCAGTTGCAAGGAAGTTTCGAGCGGCATGTGTTTTTGCAGCGCAGATGCGCACCCATGTGCCGCCGTCATAAGAGGGGCTAGTGACACTAGATGCGACCATGTCTCTGATATAACGATACGAGCGAAACCAAAGCTGCTGGAAACTGGCTGAGAAGGCCGCCTCTACACTTTATACTTGCGGCGGACCTTCATAAATATTTTTTGTAGAGTGGTTTTTCCCTCACTCCTGGCAACAGCTCTCTATTGAATAGCTGGCATAAATTTCTGGCAATTATTACTGCTCAACACTGTCACATTGTGAAGCTGACACCTTAATTTGATATTTGACCTGCAAAGGTTTCTTTTTTTAATAAAGAGCTTTGATGGTACTGTAGCATAAACATGAGGGGCTAGCACTTCTGTCAAGTTCGCCATCCTAGTGCATCCCATCAACACACGCACATTAGTTCGTGCAAAAGTCTGTCAAAAATCACTATGTTGCCAAATCAGGCCAATTGAAATTGATTATGAAAACTCAGTGGCTGTACTAACTACTAAAAAGTGATCAGTGTGTAATAAACAAATTCAACATGCCAAAATTGACGATCCAAATCATCAATCATCGGTAACCAATTTGAATAGGCGTGGTAAGGAAAGAGATAAATGGGAAACAGCTTGTAAAATTTGTATGTACCACGGTCATATTATTTGTGAACCACTTAAAATGATGAAAAGAAATGAGCTGACCCAAATACACATGTTCTTTACAGACTCGAGTGGTGCGCAAATAAACTTACCTCGCACTTGTGATCTCCTTGTTGAGGTCAATATATTGTCCTCGAACAGACCACCGGTACAGGCCTGTGCAGCAAATAGACAATGACATGATGTTTCGCCTCCTGGCTAGAATAAATCATATCTTCTGCCGCTATGCTTCACCGGCTTCACATAGTCGTTGCCTTAACTCAACGCTAGGTACACCTTATCAGTTGTGCAGACCACTGGAATTGTCAGCCTTGTAAAATGTATGAAACACTAGAACATCTATTGTGCAACTGTCCCCTTGCGTAGGAGTAGAAAAAGAAAGTTTTGAGGCTAGCTGATTTCATTGGGTGCACGTTAAAGAACCCCAGGTGGTCAAAATTTCCGGAGCCCTCCACTACGGCGTCTCTCATAATCATATGATGGTTTTGGGACGTTAAACCCCACTTATCATCAATCAGGCTAGCTGATTTCAAAGGCAAGCATTAGTTGATAGCTGTATTTTACCCACAATATTTTATCAGACGATATGAACAAGTGTCACAAGGGCAGTGTTCAGGAGCACTAGACTGAATGCTAGACCTTTTATAAATCAGTGTCCTAAGGAGGGATGGATAGCACAGACAGGTGTCCAACTACTACGGCCCGTCGCTCTACTATTCTTAAAGCAAACTTCTTAAAATTTTGCAAGTTGTTTAAATGAGATTTTACTAGATGTTTTGTGAATTTGGCAAGAAAATATTAACCCATTCTAAAAATATTAGAAAATAAATATTTTAATATTTTGATTTTGTAAAGGAACATTTGTGAAAAAAGATTTTGTTCGTAGAGTGATGAAATCTCTTCTGGTTATTACATGTGTCCAGGTTGTCCTTCTGAACCAAAATAACAAATATAGGCATGACCATTCTTTAGTTAAAAACTTATGTGTGTCATGACCAGAATTTTAGGGCTTTCTTCTTAAAGAAAAACTTTCATAAAAAATACAATTATGGTGGCAACATAATTATTTTGCTTCAGTAAAGGCGCATGTTATCTAGAAGTAAGTGACAAAAGTTTGCATTTGATAGCTGCAGTGGTTACCAAGGATAATGTTCCTTTTCCAATGAAAAGGAGTGTTAGAAAAAAACGCCATTTAAAATTTGAGTGGCCGCAGTGCAGCTTCAGGATCAGGTGCATTTGGGGCCATTTTCAGATTCTCTCTACTTCGTGTAAAATCGTGCCACTTGGTGGAAACACTGCAAGTCAATTCAGAGATATTGTCCTATAAATATGAAAAAAATCACATTTTCGGTCCGATTTTGCCCTCCATCCCTCGTTAAGTTCGTATTACCATATACAGTAAACATCATAATTACAACTTGGTTATTGTGAAATCCCACTTAATTCGGAGTCTATCCGCTGTCCCGTATTTTGCAATATAAGTTTGGGTGGATAATTTGAAGCTGCGGTTAGCACCAGTCTGGTTAATTTGAAAACTTTGGGTGCAGTGTGCCAAATTCTGATCCCGATTTCGCCGCAAAATCGCGGGAACGACAGCCCTTAAAAGCCATTTGGTAATGTACTGTAGCGATACTAAGCACGCTAACCTTCATACTTCCAGCTCGAAAAACAAAATCGTAAAAAAAGAAATGGCCACGTGATCAACTAAATTGTGCACCTGCGGAAAACATGATGTGCTTCACTGCAGCACAGCAGGGATGTGTGGGCAGCATGTCGCATGCTTCTTGCAACGTCAGAGCGTCATGATTTACTCATTCTTTCTGAGAATACAAAAAAAACTAAGAAAGGACAGTCTGGCGGAATTCGCAATGTATGCGAAGCTCTGAGTGCCAGTTGCTGTCGCAATTTTCGCACTTGCACTGCTGGCAGAGTTTTTTCCTGCAATGCCTACTTCGAAAACTCGGTTCGAAAGCTTTAATGATCATGTTTTCCAGCCAAAACACATCACTAATTTCGTTGCACTGTCCATTATTAAATTTTTTATGTTACTAGAAAAAATGTTCGTATCTTGACGTGTTGACGCAGTGAGAGACAGGCGACATGCTGCCCCCGTGTCACTGTTGTGCTGCAGTGAAGATGTATTATTTTTTTGCAGGCGCGCATTTCAGTTGGGTTATGGCGTTTTTTTGTTGTTGTTTTTGGTTTTTGCAGTGGCAGCAGTGAGTACCTACATTTTCGCTTGTTTGAGGTGAAATTGTGACTTGGTATTGCTGGAAACATAACCCTTGGAGCACCAATGATTACTTTTGAAAAATTTCAAGTTCCATCAATTTGAAAACCCGCTTACTTCGAAGGTTTCTCGCGGTCCCAGAGATTTCTAATTAATGAGGTTTTACGGTATATAAGCTATGAAATGAATAGTTGGGCTAGTTTGTATTGAGCATATTAATACATGCTTACTAGTGTTCACACGTGACTACTGCTGTCTTTATCCAATTTTTCGCTAGCTGATCATGTATTATTACGGATATATGCCTCACGTCTTCCTCTCTTTGTCATTCTACAAATTCTTCTTTGCTTTTAGTACATGGTTTCCTTCCTGGGTTCCATGGCTCAATGAGCTGTTCCTCAACATAGTCTTTGCACCACAACGCCGAAGGGTGGATTTGAGTTACCGTGTATTCAACTATGAATGCAGATTCAAGCAACATGTCAATGAATGGTCCATTCCAAGGTAAGACATAGTGGGTACGGGTATGCATATATATATATAATGTGTGGGGGGGGGGGGGGGCATGGGCTGATATGGGTATGGGTATATAAGCAGGGCAAAGGCAAGGGTCCTTCAGAGATTGCTATAGGTGCAATGCTTAGGAACCCAAAAGCCAAAGAGTGTGCATGTGTGTGTCAGCTTACTGTGTACGGTCCTTGGCTACCCACATCAGGAATTGTATTAATTCCTTACTGTACAAAGGTGCATATGTTAGCACAGCAAAATTTCGTTGTTATTGAAGTATACACGATACTGAAAGCAGGCACACATTGCGAATTAGCTAGTAAAGTGATTGAAAGGTTTTGGTATGTGTGTTACAACTGAGGCCATCACACAGAGGATTGTACGCTGAGTTCCTTTTAACACGAAAGTGTTTCTATGCTGGGGTCCGCCACAGGTTCCGCTGGCGTATTTCCGCCACGGATATGATGTTGTAAAATGTATTGTAACAGGTTGTAAAAAAAAAAAAGAAAGAAAGGATCTGTTGCGGGGCATCGAACTAGCCGTCCTCTTTATGCCACAGCGCTGTAGTGCTAACCACTGCGCCACAGGAGCATTCGTTGTGAAGGATGCTAGACGGCAAGCCATTTATACTACATTGTACACTGTTTGACGGTTCTCAGAGCTTCGTAACTTTAGCTCATTTTTGTCATCAGTAGTCAGAGGGCATAAAGGTCTCGTGTTTGGCGTGCTTTCAAGGTCGTTGCCTCTAGCGTTTCGATCAGTGCCCCCTCCTCAGAGTGTGGCCTCTCCGGCACGTGCGCTTATCAGGCTCGTGATTCGAGAGAGCATGATGGTCACTTCGCTCACTGCCAAGGCCGCGTTTATAAAAGGAGCACGCTGCTCACACATGCAGAAGTAAGAATTTAACAGTTGCTTGCGCTTGTCTTGTGTATACTTGGGCGTTCGTTTTGTGGGTCTTTCTTTCTGTTTGTATAGCGCACCTCAAGTGTCGAGCAATGACAGTTGCTAGTCCTGCACACATCCTGTATATGCTCATTTCGTGCATGCTTTCTGCTTGAAGTGTGCGCTGCAAGTTCTGAGCTGGTTGTAGTTCTTTCACGTGATTTTGCAATTTGTTGCTGTAGCATTGATTCCTTCGCCTTTGTGGTGAAACAATGCACAAAGACCGCTCAACTGCCTTTGTGAAGGCATGTTTAACTTTCGTCTTATACCGATTCCTAAAAGAGAGATCAATCACATTTTTTTTTTCACAATTGCTAACAAATCACTAGTATTTGGCTTTGAGGTCACAAAGTTAGGTCAGGGTAGTAAGTTCGTTGTGTGTTTGATTTGGCATGATTTAGTGGATGTCGTATGGATGCTATTGATGTCATCTTTTCCACTCTGGTGAAATTCTCTTATAAAATGTGCCCATAGCTCAGGCTGGTGCGTTCAAATTTTCACCATCCATCTGCTTTCCGTGACCTACTGAACTCCTTACCTGCCCAGCAAGCAGAGCGCTAGTTCACAGATGTTGGCTTTTTTTTCGGGCCACTGGGGTCTTTTTGCCATGGTTTTGGCCCTACTAGTTACCGCAACTGTGTAGCACCTCCTGTCTTTGTGCTCGCACTTAGTAGAGATGGGGTGTCAGCATGCACTCTCTACAGAGGAAGAAAAATTTTGAAAGTGCATTCAGAAACGTTAGCGATACGTATTGCCATTTATTATTTTGATGTATTCAGATTTCACCTGCAAAGACTGTTCGCAGCCTTACATTGCACCACTCTGTTTCAGAAGCTTCGTGATTATTTAAGATCATTCTATTAAGATTGTGCACAGGATGCAAATAGTCTAATTTATGTGGGATCTAATTCGGCCACCACTGATAAGGCTCGAATGTTTGATGATGCATGTATAAATGCCAACGCTTCTTAATGCAGATCAGTTTTATTGACGTCCAAGGTTCTGGTTGCCGCCATAAGTGTACTGCGTGTATTGCTGTAGTTTGAGTTTTCGTTTCCCAAGCAAATGTTTGCTTAAATAAAGAGTTTCGCTGTAGACTTGCTGACTGCTGCCTTAATCACCGCCATGACCACGTGTCATTATAGATGTGCACTTCAGTTCTCAGTGACGTGTGTGCATAAGAATTCGGTTAAGGTATTTTGCAGAAAAGGTGAGTCGGACACACCTTTAGAATTCCACGTTTTTTCCTCAAAGGCGGATATATACAAGCCGGCCCCAATTGGCAGGCACTCTGCACTGACATCATCAGTTGGGCGGCTGGTAACTCCGTCTTCTGAGAATATTGCCAAGTGCACGAGCGGGACTAGTATTGCTGTAGTCGCAAAAGCGATCAGCTGGCGTGTTTTGGTCATCTGTGTGGGGCTGATTTGGAATTGCTAAGTGATACCCAACATTAAAGTTACTACTTATTTGACATGCAAAAACATTGATAAAAGCATTATGAAATTATACGTACATGTTGTAGAAATGACAATGTGAACTCGCACGTCAAGCTGTGCTTAGCAAAGCTTCGTGAATCAGCTCACCAACACTTCGAGTCATTCTTCACTTGAAAGATAAACAAAACAAGCAAAATAAAAAATGGAATTATGAAGGATTCAGATAATGCACCCGTGCTATTGATTCCTTAGTAAATAATAATGCACCCCTGTGATTGATTCCTTGAAATATTGGATAAAAATCTACACGAATATTCACACTATGAGAGGCATCGCTACAGCTCAAAAATACGTACTAACTCATTACTATTATGAAGAAGCAAAGCACTTGCACACCACTCGATGCTGTGCTATCATGCATTCCATCAACACACTGATTGGGTAAAGGGAGGCCGCAGCAAGAGCCGATGCAGGCACGTCCGCATAATGTCGCCAGCTGGCCAGGTCAAGAGTACAGTAAGTTGTGTTTTTTTTAGGCCAAACTTGCATACTTTATGAAGATTGATACCATAGCCACGTGTTCTACATTCATCCAGACCTGTTGTATTTTACCAGTATCGCTCTTTCAGTTGCACAGAGCAATTGATCGTGCACATGTTGCGTTACTGTCTGCATTATGGCATAGCATCGAAACTGTCGAGGTGAAGAAAGAGATAACAATTCTTGCTGTCTTTCTCTCTGCTTATGGTGGTCCTGTGAAATCAAGAGAGAACACTGCCCTCGCACTGTGTAACTGAAGGAGTGGATCGACAACACTCCAGGTGTTTACGTGCACATACCTGTGGAAGTTCGTTTTGTCCAAGCCGACGACATTTACCTGAGCCCTGCTTCTGGTCGGGACAGCTGCTACATCAACGTCATCATGTACAGGTGAGTCTTTTTGCTGGCTGGAGACGGTGTGCACAGTTGCCAACTGGACACAGTGCAAGTAGAGCACTGCTGGTACAAAGACGTCTCATAAAAAGTTGTCAGTTTCACTTAGAACGGCTCATATTACAATACTGGCAACCTTATCACCTAGGACCTTTGAAACAATTGTAAAGAAAAATCTCCTTTCTGATAGTGACCAAGCTGTGCATAATGGTTGGCTCTTCCAGGTGAGACAGCCACGTTAATGATCCATTGTTTTTACTGATAAGCAATATCTTCTTACATTAAGCTGTCATCCTCAAGGTTTCTGTGTGTCGTAAACAGAATATATCACTATCATGTGCTGGCACTGAGCTTTCTTCGCCCTCTTCTGCTTCGCTACCAGGACACATGCATTGGTTTTTTCAGGGTGGGATAGAATAGCACGGATGGGCGAGTGAACCACTGAAAAGAGAGAGATGGAAATATGTACAGAGAAAAAGAGAAATTCTACACGAAAAAATTTCTCGGTTGGACAAGATTCAATCTTATGTATCCACAATCAAAGATGAGGAGGGGGGGGGGGGGGGGACAAGGCAGGGAGGTTAACCAGAAAGGCATCATAGCTACTTGGATATCAAGGCACACTAGTAGAGCATAGCATAGCCTTGTATAGTATAGTACTATAGCAAGAGGGTGGGAAAGGGAATTGAGGGTGATTGGAAGAGATTCGACACTGTGGAAGGTAAAGGAGGATGGGAAGAAGCAATGCATAGCATAGAAGGGAAATAGGAAGAAATTGAAAAAAGAGGAAAGACCGTAGAGAGAAAGAAATGGAGAGGGAGATTGTGATGGAAAGCGAAAGCGAGAAATAAAGGAGGGGGGAGAAAAAGAGGAAGAAGAGAACTAAAGAGCAATAAAAGAGAAGGAAATAGATAAGAGAACAAAAGAAATAGTAATAAACACAGATGAAAAAGCTGAAGAGAGCAAGCATGGATCATGTACAGCATAATTTTTTAATATAACGAGGGTGGGAAAAAGGGAGGGTAAGAGCCTAGCCAAGCCATGACCAGCAATGGGCTCACCAGCTCTGCTGTGACACAGCCTTGCGTGACTCAGTGCTGGCTGTACTAACTTTTTTTATATATAATTGTAGCTGTATCAAGGCCCAGACACATCAGCAGAAGAATGCCCATGGCACACTGATGGTGGCACAACGCAAGCCTCCAAAGGTGCCGTGCAGCAGCATTTCCATGTCCGATAGAAATGGGTCCGTGTACCAAAAGGGTGGAAAAGGCACCACACTGATCAGAGCGGCTCCTTTGCCCCTTCCATGATATACCCCTGCCCGAATATTGTTTTACCTACTGATGGGAATGCTAGTTTAGTGCTGGTTTGGCTTAAAAAATTCTGTTTTTTGGGCATAGGTTTGAACAGAGGTGTAGTAATGAAAAAGTGTTTATAACAAGTGCTCGTACATCTCATTCTTTTTACAAGTAGGCCTTTCTTTGACAATGCACAACCAAGGCAGTAAGACCCGGTTATGCACGCTTTCAACAGAACCCTCTCACAACTGAGGCAGTAAAGCCAGTTACGCACACTTTCAACAAGACCCTCTATGACTCAACACAATCCTCTTTAACCACAAAATAATTCATTATCAGGTTTGCTGTATTCAGTCCAAGATCTTGCAAATCAGACAGAGATTGAGTATTGTCAGAAAACGCTGCCAATCAGGTAGTCGAGGCTTGCAAAAGCCTGTGAGCCAAATATTGTACACTTCATTTGGGACCTTTAAGATGGTGCTTTGAAAGCCATGCGCAGTGCCACTTGTGGTGCGGCGGGTGCGCAACATTGAGAATCGTATAGAGACAGCAGCGCCGCATTGCTTTGACAGCTGTGGTGGAAAAAGCGCCCAGTGGCCGGTGCTTTGGCTCTTAGAGCAGAATTTAACGATATTGTAGGGAGATATTCTTCTGCTATGCCACTATAAATAAATAGAAAACCTGCACGAAAGTCGCCATGTTTTCCGCGTTAGTGAGCGCCTTGCTGCCCGTCGTCAATACTGACGGCAGATGCTTGTGCCAGGTGTGTGTAATGCAAGATGATTGCTTTCTAACTGTCGCGGTAAGCTGTCATTTTTTTCACACTTAGAATATTACTGATGCATGAAAACTACTCATGCACCTGCTGTATACTCGGAGCATTTATAAATATTGATGGCTCCACAGTCCTTTGTCGTGAAAATCATGGTGAGTGACCAGTGGCGTGCTCGTATGTTGCGGCTTTGTGCCGCGATCATTTTCAGCCACCGAGTCTCATGATTTGTTTTGCTTGAAATTGTCGCGGCATCAACCCTTGCTCATCATGATCATGGTCTTTAATGCACCGCTCGTGCAGCTGTGCTAAGAGCAAGAGGCAGCAAGAGGCGCGGGCGAGAAAGAGACTGCGCTACGATTTCGGCCAAAGAGGATGCCGCAGCCGCGTTTCGTCTTTCACTTCTCCTTGTAAAGTGGCGATCACTTCAGCCACATTCATAGCCTATCCCCCAGAGTGGGTTGCGCCAAGATGTTGAGGAACCAACCAACCAACCTACCAACTTCGGTCACGGCCACTTCGGCCACGGTGTCGTCTCTCATTCGCTACAACCTTTTGCGTTATGTTGCTTTCCAAAATACACATTCGTCGCTACAGCATCGGCAAAGCTTCGTCTTTCATCCTGTAGTTCTGCTCCTCGCCCTGCTCATTTCTTCCTAACATGCACATTGTTTACCAATCAAAGAAGAAGACTTCTGGATAAACCATTCCGAGGGATGGGATTCATATAATCACTTTCGGGCATTTTCTCCTTTGGGGCTATAGCACTAAGTTTTAGCCAGTGGAGCGTTTGCCATGACGAAGTGCGATTTACTATGCGAGATGAAATGAAGTGAATGCTAAGGTTATCTAAATCAAGCTTATTCTTCAATAGCAGTTAGTACTTTTAATTCGATAATTAAGATAATTACTTGTTTCAGGAAACTATCTATTGCTAAGCATTTTGAGATTATCAACAAATTTCTTTGTATATATAACAAGGCACCGCCAATTTCATGGCCAATCCCCCATGCTGGGCTGCAACAGTTTAATAAGGACCAACTAGCCCATAAAAGTCTTAGCTTGACCATACCGAGTGTGCATTGCGCTGTTGGGTGACTAGTTTTGTTCATGGTAATAATGCTATGTAACTCACGAAAGATCTTTGCACTTGCAGAGGTAGTGTTTGAGACCAATTTAAAAGAGCACTGACATCAAATTTCAAGATCGAGATGTGCCCATCATTTGATTCGCTTGGTATGCATCCGTCGCGTGGAAGTTTATAATTAATTCGATGTCAAACAGCATAAAAAGCTAAGGAGAAAAAATGGAAAATAGACTGCCCTGCGACATCGACACTAGTGCTATGTGTTCGGTGTGATACATTCCACAAATACCATCCTGAGTGATAATGCTTTAGTAGCAATGACGTGTACAATCTGAGTGTTCTTATCGTGTGCGGAAGCGCAGAAGCGCACTCGCTCGTTGCGTCTGATCTTCATCGCACCGGTTTGAATGATCTTGTGAAATTATCAAGATAAAAAGCACCTTTAAAAGAACTGGCGAAAGAAAAGAGCATGATTAAACGTATGCTTGTCGTTCAGCATGTCTGGGAATGGTTGTGAGTTGCAGGTGAGTTGCAATCGTCTGGTTCGAAAGCACGGAAAAAGCGCAATGCGGGTGTCTTTTCATATCACATATGTATTGCACATCAACACGACCACAAGCTATCAAAAGTTGCACAGCATATAATCAGATATCATCGCTAACAAGTAACTTGCAGGTATCGTTCAATTTTAGTTCATCTGTAGACTTTGCGTCCACGTAGAAGTGGTAAGTACCATGTTAACCGCGAGAGGCTAGATAGGTGGGGCCATCTTGAGGTGCAAAAAAGAACCTGGTGAGCAGGAAATGTATTCAATTTTTCCCGCTGATGCTCATTCACATATATCTGCATATACCTGAATGCTTTGCACGCCAAAACACACCAATATAGCTAACTGCGACACACGTGTGAACATGGCTGAAGCGTGCATCCTCGGGCACCTCTGCAGTGCTGCTTGGAACGGCGTCCATTTCGGAATCACTGCTCTGCAAACGGTCGATCGAAGCAAAAATACTTCGCGACGTCGCGAATCGCGGAGATTCCAAGCTCCAGACTATCGTATTGAACCCGAGTCGACACTTTGTACGGCGACAATAGCAATGCAGGTGACGAGGAATGACTGAATGTGCCCGCCTAGCAGACTAAATGTTTGCGGAGCGGCTGAGCCTGACGTTACTCGTATCTGTGGAGAAGTGGTCTGCTGTGGCGTTATCTGGAGGTGACCGCGAAGTAGCGCCACTGCTGGTACTCCCAGCGCTAGAAATTTCTAGCGCTGGGAGCACCAGCAGTGGCGAGATTGCCCGCCGTTTTGAATAGTGCTAGATACCAATGATATAAATCATTAAAAGTGATAAATATTCATTCCTTCAGTTGCGTTTTAGGTCGTGAATCGCTGTTACGGGGTCTATAGCTACTCGGTGATACGAAAAAAATCTTGGCATGAGTAAATTTGAAAGCAGTGCTCCTTTAAGCAGCAGAGCGAGATCCAAACAAAACACTTTCTTACGAACCAAACACTTTTTTACGTCTCACAACTGTGATCCATTTATTTCACTGCCCAATAGAGCTGGGACGATCCGAGGAACTGTAAAACATTGCTCCCGAAGGACACGACAGGTACTTTTTGGAGCAATAGACTACGCAGCAGTTCATGATTTCGATAAAATATGTACTAATAGGCGTTGTGAGAGCGTTTGGTTCTGCTCGGGCTCTCAACAGCTGTTTGCTCTGACAGCCGCGGGACAGCGCGCAAGTCGCTGTGCACAGAGTGTATACTGCAGCATGCGACCTGGAATTTACGATAAATTCTCAAAGTCAGCTAAAGGTCGCTTTCTTTTTTCTCGACAAATAATGTTACGAACTCAAAAATCACCGAGTCACAGGCCAAGTATCAGCCATCGACTGATTTGAGTAAGGTCACTCGGTCGTTAGTAGAGCCACCGCAGGAGGTTATGACTTGTCCACGCGTGCCCCCACAATCACACTCTAAAGCTATGCATTTCCAGATATAAAGAGAGAAAATAGCTTAAGGTCATGAGGTGCACATGGTATATTTTTTTCTGCATGCCATCCCTCTCTGCTTAGCTTCTAGTGCTTTTGTCGGAACGAGAGAAGAGAGAATGCAGTTGCAGCGTGTGGCATAGCTTTGCAACTCCGCTCGTACTGGTTAGATTCTAAAAATATTGCGGGGATGAATTCATGAGGTGACAAGCTCCTTTAATGAATCCATTCGACGGCTACTTGGAGTGTTGCAGGGCCCCTTTAAATGCATTATTGGTGAGCCACACCTTGTGTAGGAATGGAAAACAAAACAAGTGTCTTCAGCCAGAAGAACGGTGCATCTTATATAGCCAAGAAAATAGGTGAAACCACTTAGTTGACTTTCATGAAATGGAAGTTTGACTTTCATGAAATGAAAGCTTATTTGCTTAATGTTATCCATTTTGCGAAGCCCATAGTGCCACAAAGAACAAAATATGTCGTCTTTCTGATGGTCGATAGTGCATTTGATGTTCTGCTTTTATCGAACAGCCCCTCATGAATTGAACATGGAACATACAAAGCCACAACTTCAAACACACTTGGGTTTGCCCCAACATGAAAGCCGTGGTCTGAATTCGCATCATGCAGTATAGTAAACATCAGTTAATTTTTTAATGCAGTTAATTCCTTTATTACTCATTGCAGTGAAAGAAATGGGGGAACTCCTAAGCTTCGTCTTTGAGAGCTGAACGCGATTGCAATATTTTGTCTCTAGTACGTACTTCAAACACTTAGTGCATACTTTTTATTGTATGACGTCACGCGAGAACTTTAAGTTGTGGATTACTGCAATGTAATCAATAAAGTTGAAAATGGCTTGTCTCAGTGCAGCTTTCATGTATGGCTGCATTCAGTGTAATAGGTAGCATGCTTTAAACCATGAGCAATTATGTGTGTGTAATCTTTTTGAACTTGCTATGCTCCCACTACGTGGTCATAAGGCAATATACACAGTAACGTGTGTGCCTTTTTAATGTATGGTCAGCTTTATACCCCGAAGTTGTTATGATAATTGCATGTTCTGACGCCGGATCGCTTGTACCACTCAGTATTGCTGAGTGGTACAATATTACATATATTCTGAAGCTTGTAACAGGATGTGTGTGTTTGTAAAGCATCAAAGCTATTTTCTCTGTATATCCTAGCAGACACGTGGTTGTGTGTTGGTACACCTGCTTGCCACGCAAATTGGTAGGGTTTAACATTCCATAACCACGGTATGATTATGAGAGTCGCAATTGTGCAGTGTCTGCTGCCATTTATTGAACATCAGTACTATATACTTTGCCGCTTATTTCACCATTCAAGTGTTGAGCACACATGGCATAATTATTGTAGCATAACCCTTCTTTATTCTACAGTAAAGTATTTTATAAAATGTGCTGTTTGCATATTTCTGTGGTAGCCACATTTTTCTGTAGTAGCTACATTTTTCTGTGATAGCCACATTAGCATGAAAGCAGTTCCGATAGCTTTGAGTAATTCAACTGCAGGACTGTACTTTCTGCCACCTTAAGAAAATTAGGCAACTTTGGTTACCCCACTTTGTTTCTGTTCTTGTGTGCTTGTTTTTGCTTAGTTCAGTAGCAGTGTGTTAGTTCTTCTCTTGATAGGGGTCCCTCTTCCAGGCCTTATGGAAAAAAAGTGCCTTATGAGCATTATTGGGCTGTCTATGAGAAAATCATGAAAAGTCTTGGTGGTCGACCTCACTGGGCTAAGGTAAGAGTGCAGCATCGGCGCAAGTTAATATGGCGTCCATTAACATTGTTTGCTTTGTTCATTCGCTCATTCATTTTTTTTGTCATTAGAGCTGAGAATCTCAATACAATAGCACAGGCTTCAGTAAGCCCCACTTGTTCATCCTTAAAAAGGCCATGGTCAGTCAGTGATTTCGACAGGCACAACTGTACTCTGAGAATCGCATTATCTGCTAATTTTATCAGATGCTTCCGTTAGATCAAGTCAAACCAAGTAAACAAATCTTTATTTTTCTGTTTATACAAAATACAAACAAAGGGGTCATTGAAAAAAAGCTGCCCAGTGAACTTGGCAGGTGCACCGCTGTATTAGCCTTGAGGTGCAGCTGATACAAAGGAAAATATTTGCGAAAAATTTTGAAATATTTTTGTATATTATCGCATTATTCCAGAACCCTTGGAACTAATACATGGCAGATCATCATATAGATACTGATGGACATTGATAACTAGAAAAAGTGGCTCTTAAGCACTGCCTACCAAAGTACAGAAGAATAGACCCAGCATCATTATTTCTCCTCTGAATTTTCTTCGGCTAAAGGATCACGTGCTACATAAGGCCTGCTTGGCAAAAGAAAGAGAGTGGTACACACACCAATTTGGCTACGAGCGGCACTGGCTAGAAAACCCAGGTTTGCATGCACATAAATATCCAATAAAGTAAATAAGGAGACAAGCACAGTGGTAGCTCAATTGGTAAAATCATTGGGCACGTGATCTGAAGGCTGCAGGTACAGGTACCTGGACGCATGGTTCGAGGCAGGGCAGCATGGTTTTGAGAGTCCGGTTGACCGCATAAACTTCAGCAGCACCTTCGACGCTTTCTGGCTGGAAAGTCTAACCTTCCGGCACTCCTAAATTGACTGCTTTGGAAGTGGCCAGGTCATTCGAATTGTGCTAACATTGCCGAAAGCTGTGGTCTTAGCAATAATGAGGATAGTCACAAAGGACACGGGCAATGGTTTTCTCACTGCCGCAGTGATAACACGCAGCACTCTCAGCCATTTCGATTCAGTAAGCAAAACTGTTCGTGAATGTCACTCCGAGCCACAAGTGACAGAGAACAGCTGTTTCGGATTGGTATTGTCCGGATGGAATTTGAAGTTGAAATAATGGATCTAAACGGCGTAGGCAGGTGTGCAAGGAAACCTGTAGTTCTTGAAAGGTTGCTGCTCGATCGAACCAGTCATCCATAGCAGTTGTGTGCACTTATTAGGCATAGCGCTTGTAAGAAACGCTGCACAGATGATAGAAAGGTACTGAACTTCCAACTGTTTATTTCATGCCTTTCATACCCATTTTATGCATGTTTGAAAAAAAACTTTTTTTGCAGATGTTCTCATCCCATGAAACATTATTTCGTTCTCTGACACATCTAATATGATCTGATTTGTATAGCTGTATCATTAGCGGCTGGAATAAGAATCAGCTCACCCACGAAATGAAAGAAGTAGAAGCTACAGCAGAATTGGGAAATGTGTGTGAGCTTGCCATAAATTTCTTGGTTAGAAAAGAGAGCGACGTTTCTTGGAATGAGAAGATGAGTTATGTTTTCTCGTGTGTGTATAAAATGTGGGTGAAGGACATGAAATAACACTTGGAAAGTTAGGGCCCTACCTATCTCAGTCTAGGGCCGTGTTTCTTACGTATACCGCGCTAATACACGCTACAGCACTTACATTGTGTAGACACACATGCTTGATTTCTTTCATATAAGGCTTACTATTTTAAATGCAAAGCATTTCCTAGCGAACTTCGGCGAATTTGAGCGTTTCTGTCTGTCTGTCTATCTGTCTATCTATCTATTCGCTTACGTTTGGGTGCTCTTGTGGTCACCCCTTCAACTTGGCGTGAACCAAATTCCAAAATTAATATGCGAGGGTAAGATGGCTTGACAAATATGACGCACTGCTCAAGACATGAGTAATGTCACAATCCGCGTATGTCATCAAACAATTCCCGCCAGACAGTGGCACATACCCACTGGCATGTATGTGCCGCTGGTATGCGGGTATGTGCCACAGGTTATTGACACTTAGTATCTACTCAGGAACGACGAGAACACACATGGGCAATTTTAACGCGTGAGGGTTAAGCAATACCCGATATCGGTAGCATCGACCTAATGAATTCGCATAGAATGTCAGTGTAAAGAAAAACCCGACATATGCAGCGTTAACCCCCCAACGAATGCCATCGAATGCAAATAATAAATTTCAGGGTCCCAGCAAGAATCGAACCCAAACATTCTGCATGGCAGTCGGGAATTCTACCACAGAGCTACGCCAGGTCTCGGAACTACTTTTCAAATAGACGCTAATCTTCGTGAAACGTCAATAGTGGTTGCAGTGCTGCCTACCTAATTTCATAAACATTATACATGTACTCATTTGATGCAGCCATCACGTCGAGTTTACGTCAGTTGTAGTTAGGTGCCATGCACTGAAGTTGATTTATGTAGCAGTGTTCAGGGCCGGCATCTTTGCGAACATCAGCGCTTCATATCAGCTTCTGGTGTTGCTGATATGCATGTTCCAGTTGACATCGTTGCTCAAGTGCACCAAACAACTGGTTATATAAACATCTGAAATCTTCAACATATGTCTGTGCGTACAACATTTGTACATGTATTTAGCATCATTTCATCACGTGTTGCTCAATAAAAAAAAATTGCAGCACGGTCCGCATGCTTCGTATAACCACGATTCCCAGGTACGTGGGATCTACTGAATTTTTTTATTCTGTTAATTTCTGATCATATTACATATTAATTTATATTATCCTTCGTGCACTTAGAAAAGAGAACATTTATACTTAGCATATGCGATATACCTAGTGCACTGTATTAATAATAATATTGTTATTTTCTTGAACTTATTTTCGTACAACTTAAGTGCCTCAAAAATGTACAAGGCAGAAAGGCACTTTTTCGTGTGACCTTGTCGTAGTCACTGCCCATGGCAAGGCTTCAGAAAATGTTAAATGTATACTGTACTTACAACTTTCCTAATTTGTTTTTATGTTTTGTACAAATGTAAATAATCACATTGTAGAATTTGGTCATTTTTATGTCCACATTATCTTTTCTGCCTGTAGGTTTCTATATATTGTATTGTTTAATCATTTATTCTAAACTATGTTGTGTATATTACTTAATGAATGAACAGCACAAGGGCTGCTTAGTTGTTCCTGTGCGCTGTAAGAATTGTTTAATTAATTAAAATCTTTTATTTGAAATGTGAAAACATGAGAAGGTAGGCTAACTATTCCAGCATCATGAGGTTGATATTGAGTTAAGAAATAAATGCAGAAAAAAACAAATAGTTAAAAACACTATATACACATGTGATCACCGGTAGGCAAGTAACGTCTTCGTGGGCAAAGTTTATATACAGTGGATGGCCACCCAGACTAATGCACATAAAGTCTGTACAAATAGTTTTCATGCTCATACAGGCAAAAGGACAAATGAGATGTATCGGTTGATATTATGTTACAGTTTTCAAGGCAAGGTACTTGCTTGCCTAGAGTTTGCCTTCTTTTTCAGAGCACTACCAAACAAAGAAATAAAGCAGGCTGCTACAAGTATTATTTATTATGATCACTATAATCATCAGTGTAATTAGTAGCAGTGTTTGCAATGGCATTTCGCTGGGCCACCTGGTAAAGAAGTACAGTAGGCTTTTCCAAGAAGCTATTCTCTAGGGAAAGCTTTGAGTTTGATTGACTGTGCCACTTAGACATGATTATGACAGATGTATATAAAGCACCGAGAAAACGAAAATTATCTTCCGGTACATTATTGTGTCAGGATTTATTTATCTATTGTCAATATTGAGTGCGGTTGGCTTATTTACACTTTATTCCCACTACCCTCTGCTAGGATTACGATGCAACTTCAAAGGAGCTCCGAGGGATGTACCCTAACTTCACTAAGTGGTGTGCCATTCGCGAGAAGTTGGACCCCCAAGGCATGTTCTTGAATCCTTACATGGAAAGAGTCCTGGGCTCATGAAAGTAGTGTTGGGGCCACGTGATGGACATTCAGTGACCTTGATACTAGGATGATCGTCGATGTTTCTCTTTGTTAAGCAGTAGACCGTATAGTTGTGGCACGCGGAAGAAGCTGTGTACGGGTGATTTGTGTAATAATAAAAAGAAGCACCGTGAATTTGTCGGGTCTCCGAGTGATGTTGGGGGGTGGCAGTGGTCGCCCTTGTACGGCGTGGGGGGCCGGCGTTGTACGTCTTCCTTTTGACGCGTTCTTTTCACGGCGACCTCCGGGGCGACCTTGCTTCGCGTAAGCTCAGCTGTGTCAACAGCAGCAGGCGAGCCACGCTGCCCTGGACTGGTTTTTTCTTCGACTGCGAACTTCGCTCGGGCGCCGCAAGGGGGCCCGGCGTCGCCGTGCGCTCCGTTCGTCTGCTTCAGGTGTTGGCGTACGCGGCGCGACGCGTGTGCCGTTTTCTTTTGAGCGTCGCGTTATCGCTACCTGTTCGCGTGAACGAGTTTTCTTGTTTGTGTTTTCTGTGGCCGAGTTTTTTTATCGTCGCGGGAAGAAGACCCGCACCGAGACCATCCAGCGACGACGGGTGGCGGCCCTGCACCTGCGACGAGGTAAGCTGCGATTCCCCGTGTCTCCGTGCAGCCGGCGGTTACCAGTCGGCGGCGAGTTAGCAGGCGTGGGGTGAGAGAAGCATCCGAAGCTCACGTCAACATTGGGTGTCCCCGATTCCGAAACGAGTTGTTCTTCTGTCGAGACCTCTCTCCCTCTGGCGGCGGGGACATTCCGAACGGTTGTCTTGTGTGTGTGCAAGCGACGAAAACAAGCAAAAGTGATCGCGCTCACTCACTCTCAGAACACACTGACTGGCCGGCCGGCCGTAATATCGGCGCGCCCCAATTGCCCGATTACAAAGCCGAGTGGGGTCTGCTGGCAGAGCGCGCAGTCGCAACTTGCGCGACCTTTCATCCGGCGCTGATAACCGTGTTTGGAGATCGTTCGCGGAGCACCGTCTCTGGTTCGCGTGCGCAGCCCTCCTGCTGCTGCTGCACGGAGACGAGCAACTTCTTTCGGAGCAAACGTAGATAGAAAACAAAGAAAACGGGGGGGGGGAGAAAGCGATGCTCATGACGTCACGGCCATTATGGCGACCCGCGTGGAAGCTTCTTCACCTGTTGCGGAATCCCGCAGCGGACCACCGCGTTGCGCGCGTGACTTCAATGCCAACGGTTCGGCCGCTGCTTCGAGGACTTGTGCCACGCTCAGTGTCCACCCGGGAAATACTCCGCCGGCAGTGCACGTGCTTCCCATTCTGGCCAGAGCAGCACCTTTCGTGAAACTTGTCGCGGACGAAGCGCCGCAGCAGAGCCAGTCTTGCGAGTCGCCGCAACAAGTGTTGTGGACAAGCTCGACTGTGGGGCTGCTTAGCGCGAAGTCTTGGTTGGTTAATGATGCCGTCGTCGGTATTTGTCGCTTCAGAGCGGAGTGGCCTAAAGCCCCCTATAATTTTCTAGGGGTTTTAGAATGTGCTTTTTTTCACGAGACTAGCCTGCGCACACGCAGCGGCGGTGACGTCACGCGCGCCATGATTTTTGGTGGTCACTGGGTGCCGACATTTGCATATTATCACGATAAATACCTGGCCTTCGACATTATTTTCCACTGACAACTTGAGAGGCCACTGACCCCCCAGTTACGATTGTGGCCATCTACACCGGAGTAATAAATCGATCGTGCTACGCTGCAAATAACTTGGGTCCCTAAGTCGCGGGTTCAACCCGGTCCTGCGGCGGTCGCATTTCAACGGAGGTGTAACGCTAGAGGTCCGTGTGACGTCAGTACACGTTAGGGGACATTATTATTATTATTATTATTTATTATTATTATTATTAGACTCGGTTGCGGTATCCATTAAGAAAGTACATCTGCGTGGGGTCTGTGACATTCGTATTGTCAGTGTCTCGAGCGCAACAGTACTGCCTCCGTTGCACTGCCCGAACATCGCGTTAGGTGTCCGATTTTCACCGTGTTCACGGCACTGCACCATTTCACTGAAAGTTGTCTGTTCAACTTACAACGCGCCATTGACATGGATTTATCTGCGCCTGCCAGTTTGTCGCCCCCGTCTCTGCAGGGTTCTGCGACGTGAAGGTTCGCGTGGCTCTGCGGAATGAGCTCAATGAAAAAAACACTGGGTGAAGTAGCTAAACACGCCATTCTTAATTTTCTGTGTATACATAACTTGGCGTAATCGTTTTGTATAATTACTGATATTTTTGAAATTTGGGATTTGTTTTTACATAAATTTAATCGAGCGCGAAAATGTCTTATAATTTTGTAACTCTTCTCTGTGTAGCCTACTCTGTTAGGGCTTATGCAAATTTATAAAACCTTTAAATTCTAGACCAGTATGGCACACAAGTCGTGAGCCACAGTTGATAGGTGAACAACTTCTACCCGCAGGTCGCGGGATTGAATCCCGGCCATGGCGGCCAAATTTTCGCTGGAGGCGAAAATGCTTGGGGCCCGCGTGCTTAGATTTGTGCAGGTTAACCCCCCCCCCCCCCCCCCCACGGGGAAGGGGTCGAAATTTTCGGAGGCTTACTGTGTCTCGTAATCGTATGGCGGTTTCGGGACTGTAAACGCCAACAATTATTGTAAGTGAACAACCTCTATGAATGTCGCGCGCTGACAAAACAATTTATTTGATATTTTATTTTGACATACTGCGGGCCAACGTTTCGTTCCTAACAGGAGATTGATTTCATTGACATGTGGGGTTTAAAGTCCCAAAACCACCATGTGATTATCAAAGACGCCGTAGTGGAGGGCTCCGGAAATTTCGACCATCTGGGGTTTTTAACGTGCGCCCAAATCTGAGCACACGGGCCGACAGCATTTTCGCCTCCATCGGAAATGCAGCCGCCGCAGCCGCAACCACCGTGGCGGGGCGGTGGTCTAGTGGCTAAAGGTACCTTTTTCGTTTCTCCAAACAGGAGAGGCGGAAAAAAGACATGAATTCGTTGCACAAAACACTCATCGGTGTGCTAAAAAAGGACAGCATATCTGGGAAACTGCAATGAAATCACAACACATTTCAACACTAAACACCAAATTAATAATTTTCCGATGATATAGCAATATTTTCAGTTGCGGAAAGCTACTAAAATGTTCGATTTCAATCTTTAACTGTTCGGGCAAAGTAACCGTGTTTGTAACCATTAGTTCGTGCAAGTATGGGTGCCAGTGATTGATCGTGTTTACGACTCTTTTCCTTATAGCAGCGGCTTGTTGGAGACAATGCTGTTATAAACCGGTGTTGTCACTCATACATGCTACGATGGGTCAGTCGCGCTATTTTCGCACAACTTTCACGGCTCCTGTCGTAAACCTCGTGTTGGCGCTGTCGCGTGCGAGTACAGTCGATATTTGTATTTCTCTTTAAATATCCAGATGCGCAGAGCCGCTGGCAGTGGCTACAGCTTTAACAAAAGGGTACGTCGCTTTCAGTGTAAAATGCCGGAGTTGAACGAACAGCTGGTTCTTTGGCGACGAGAACAATTTCCGCCTCTTTGTGCCCTCCTCACGACTGAAAAAGAAACGTGGGACGGCGTCCTTCGCGCTTGTGATCCACCGTGATGCGACGGGTCGTGCTGTCCCGTGATAATGGTGCACGTGACCTTGGACGAAAAGCACGCTTGAGCGAAATGAAGCAAGAAAAATATATCGCTAGTGAAAAACTCTATTTTCTCGCATATTACCCGCCCTTGCATACAGCCCGCACTCCTAACTTACAGGGACACCGAAGAGAATCGGTGAGTTGTTTTAGATTGATAAAATGCACTCACGAGAACTCTATTGTCATATGTTTCGCTATCATTAGTTCGTTATCATGGGGAAAAAAATCAAGACTGAAGATTCGTTTTTGAATTTCGCGCCGAAATCTCCGCGCGTGCCCTAAAAAATTTCAAAATGTATTTGAGATACTTTTGTGACATTGGCGCGATGAAACTTTCTAAAACTTCGTATGCTAACTCTGTGGCACCACATATTGCAATATACATCAATTCTATCGATTAGAAGCTGCGTATGACCCAGTAGACCCTTACAAAATTTATGACGCCATGGGTTGAAAATCTCAAGTTAGCGTCTCTCCCGGTACTTTTTCTTTTCGCGCGTTCTCTCGCCTACTAAGCGTCGTGTCGCGGTGTCTTCGGGATTGTGAAATTGTTCTTTACTAATGCGCGGCACATCGTGTCGCTTTTTAGTGCCCCTTTAACCCTCTAACACGCAATGTACACAATTGTATACACCACTTGTATTGCTATTCATTGGTATCAACAGCAGGTTGACGAAAGAGCAACATATATCGAACTTTGGATGAACTGAATCTCTCGCACAATAGACTTGTATTCATTGGACTTTAATTTTTCGGCGTACTGTTGCACATGGATCACTTTGCCGAAGCCACTACCACAGTGGAAGAGTCGTGCGACGTGCCGCTTCCCGCGATCCACGTCGAAAGTATAATTTTTCTTTGCTCACGCGGGCATAATCGAAAACGAATTTGCACTATATTTCTAGCCTGAGAATACATTCGATTTATGCAAGAACAGTCATGAGTGGTTTCAGAAAAATAGATGTTTAAATTACAAAGTAATTGAGAGTGATCGCTATACCACATGTAATCGCACTTAGTACGGCCTTTTTTTTTTTTGTTCCAATATAATATCGAGGTGATTTGTGAAAGGGTTAAACTCTACTAAAGAAGAAGTAAAAAACTATGGCAGCTTTGCACTAGTGGCAGCCAAGTCTGAAACTGTGTAATTTTTATAGTTTATCTTCTCATATTTCATTTTTTTCTATCACTTTCTTTCTCTCTTTCTTTGACGTGCTGCACTTTGCCGACCAGAGGTTTCGTTTAACACTCGCGCTTGCTGTTCCGGCGGTACTCTTCTTCTCCTCTTCTCATGGCTCTTAACCAAATGCAGAAGATTGGCCGAGTGTTAGGCGATTTTTTTTAGTGTTTTTTCGCATTACTTCTTGTATAAGCTAGGAACACTTAGTATAACAAACTTAATTACGGAATATTGGTATTAAAATGTTTAAAAGGATGAAGCTAGTGGAGTTTGTCAAATTCTTGTGGCGCATACCCACTTGTGGTTTTCTGCGGACACCCAAGTTTCTACGGCCAGCAGAAACAGCTTCCGTTTTAATATGCATATAACCCGCTCACACACTTTTCAAGTGCATTTATTTATTTATTTTGTGTGTGTGTGTGTGTGTGTGTGTGTGTGTGTGTGTGTGTGTGTGTGTGCGCTCAGTATATCTTGTGAATGTGCGACCGGTCCATCAGTCAAAACCGTTGGGGAAGAAATTAACGTTAAGTTTTGTCTCTTCTCTTCCGAAGAATGTTTGGCCAAACTTCACTTAAACGAACTTCAAGCAATCCCTATCAAGTCAAGTAATAATCAGCAAGAGTCAAGAAGGAGATGCGTTAAAAGAGATAGAACGAAGGTTTATTTACATGATAATTGAAAGATAGGAACTGTACAGGGATTCAGAAAATCCCGCATTATGTACAACAGAGATCCAGTTCATGATTCAGCTCAGGATTCCGCTTTTATTTACAAAAATGCGTCGGCTTTTATAGCCCGCCGTCTCCTTACACGGAGGTCCGAAGAAGGCGGTGAGCACTCTCGCCGCAAATCAAGTGACGAAGTCTCAATGGTCCACCCACCAGAAAGGGTGCAGTTATTGCACCACTCGGCTAGGCAAAACGGTGCAATGGACCAGCACGAGCGCACCACACAATGACGCACCCGGCCCCCGCCTTGAAGGCACCGCAGGCCGAGGAGGTAGAGTCCGGAGAGGGAAGGTGGAGCTTTCCGGGGAGATGGCCGCTGGACCCTTGCGTCAGCAGTGGTCCACGGCTGCTTTCAGCTACAGGCTTCCAGAACTCTCTCGAACATGGCCGTCCAAACGCTCCATCCCTGAGAACGGCTACTTCGACGCGTTCCCACGTTTCCGGGCTGTCGATGCGTTGCGATGGCCTCGCGTAGATGACAAAAGCCGAGTCTGGAGGTTGACCTAATGAGACCAGCCACAGTGGCGCCGTCCCACGCTGTTCGAGCCCGTTCAACAAAAGGCTTGTCTCGCGAAGCTTTCGTTGAGATCCGACTGCTTCCTGGAACATCTACAGGATAGCGTCTTGCAGACTGGGCGCCGATGGGGTTGAAAGCATCCCTAGCAGACCGGCTTACGCGCAATGGCGTCTGCCCAGATGAACTGCCGGGCCAAACGTAACAGCGCCCAGATCTCGGCTGTTTGTGTTTAGGCGCTCGAAAGATTTCCAGCGCCGCGGTTTTGCGTTCGTCATCGTTCCATCGGTCTGTGACAGATGCGCGCTTTTTGAGTCTAAGGAGGATTATAGAAAAAATTGCTAGAGTGGAAGCTCTCGCATTGCCTTGCTAGCAGAAGTGAAGCCAGCTTTTGCCACTGCCAAGATGGCGGAAACATGCTCTTTTCTGGTAGTGTCTACTCAAAGATCAAGTGGCTTTGATATGTTAATGTAAATGCTACGTTAATTCTATATTAAAGGATAGTTGTTCCCAATGAAATAACACACAGAAACGAGTATGGGTGACTGAATCTCCAAAGACCTTTATCTTCAATTAGAGGCTCACTAAGGAAAACGAACACTAAGACGCACTTAGGGCAATATGTGACCCGAAAAAGTTCCCACAATACACTCGTTGGGCGTGCGAGGGAAACGCTCTGTTCTTAATCGCTGAACGTTGATACTTCATCATGGGCAATCATTTTTACTCCAGCAATTTTTTTTATCCCTCCTTGTTTGAGTCTCGTGTCTGTGCGCGCCTTCGCGCAGCGATTATTCCGTTTTCGAAAAGCGCTCTCGCTATCGGAGCCTCCGTGCGGGACTTCAAAAAGAAATCGAAATGTGGGGGGAAAACCACTGATGCGTTCCAATGTGTTCCGACGAACGACACACCTTCCAGGGACGCTTATGGCATCTTATTTATGTATATATTTTTTGTGTAGAGGCACATAGCGCAAGTATATGTTTTTTTTTTCTCTGCAGTATCCATGCAAATGCGTGCTTCGCAGAACGGGGCAAGTATTATTCCGACGCGTGGTTCGGCGATCCGTTTCTCAAATAAGGAAACGAGTAATGCTCTTGGAAGGGCGAACAGCGAAGGCACGAGCAGTGTGTACAGCTGGTAGGAATGTCGCCAAGGGAGTCACGTTTAAGGTTGGTCTTCCAGGGTTTGGATGGGTGGATCACAGAGTTAGAGAACTGCTTGTAAAAATGCTATGTGCATACCTTGCCTTTCTGTACTTTTTTATGTCGTGCTTGCCAAGCCCGGGGTTACGGACCCCCTCAAGCCTCATCAATTCGTAATAATAATAATAATAATGATAATAATAATAATAATAATAATAATAATAATATGCGTGGAATTTTACGTCCCAAAAGCAAGAGATGGTTGTGAAAGACGTCGTGGTTGAGGGCTACGGAAATTTCGACCGCCTGGTGTTCTTTGACGCGCACTGGCATCGCAAAGTACACGGCTTATCTGCGGCTTCTTTGTCCTTACCCACCAGGCCTCAATGAGCGTCCTTGGAGAGAAAACAAATCCTGATTGATTGATTGAGGTGACTTCGTTGCACGCATTGGTCGACCGCTGCAACGGAGCCGGCGAGTCGCGGTCGTAGAGGATTTCATTCGCTCAAACCACAGCTGAGAGCAGCACGTTCGCGGCGCTCGGATGCGTTAGTCACGTGGTTTTGTGTGTGCGTGTCGTGGGCTTTCTTTGCAGCTTGGGAAAAAATGGGTACGCGATACCCTTCATCGCGAACAATGCCATACTGTTTTTTTGGACAGGCTCTCGAACTTTGCAAGTCTCAATTCTTACTTAAGAACAATATTCAGCCATTTATTAAACTAGGCTAATGGACAAACTTATTAATTACAAAGCGAAAATTGTCTGCAGTGCGCAAAGTTGCTGTCAGCAATATGCAACTGATTTCACTCGATTGATGCTGTTATTAAATATATCCCTTGGGTAAAGATAGCCGGGGCACCTGTTGTATATGCTACTTGCACTCACCGGGGGTGGGCGTTGTTTGTTTAATGCTCGTATCACATGCACGGCGATGCGGGGCATTGTCTGCGGGGCTCTAGGTGCTGCGGTTTCACCCCTGAATGGGTAGCTGCATACACAGCTGTTATGGTCGATCATAATAATAATTATAATAATATAAAAGTTAGTTATTCCCCACGCACTGTTAAAATATATTTAATGCGAAACACTCACGAAGGAGGTGCATACGCCGCCGTGTTTGTGTTCGGGGTATAAGAACTCATTGAGTGTCATATGACATTTCACTATATATCGCACGTTTGTTATACATGCATGCATGTACAATCTGGTATATACCATACTAATGAAACGTATACTGTGTTCTTTGCAATGCATGGCCTGTCATTTATGTTCCTCACGCACTGATATGATGCCATGCCAGTTTTGGTAACTATCCGATTAACATGACGACTGGAAGCGTGCCGAGACAGTTTTCATGTAAATACTGCTGCGCATAACATGTATATCATGACTCGTACCTTAGGATATGTCTTATGTTTGTCATATATTGACGTCGCGCAATTCCAATCAATATTGGTGTATATCAAGCTAGCGAAACGGCCGCGAACACACCATGAGCGTGGCATGTAAGTCACGGTGCACATGAAATGCATGCCATGATTGTCATTCTACCAACTGTCATTTATCTCCGTCAAACAGTCACGTCACACAATACCACCTTTGGCGTATACCATGCTAGCGAAACGGCCGCGAGCGCACATGAACGTGGCATGTAAGTCAGGCCGTACATGACACGCATATCATGGTTTTCTTGTTACCACCTGCCATTTGGTGTATACGAGCTAGCGCACCGGCCCGGGCGTACCATGCGTGTGCACGTAAATCATGATGTACATAAAATGCATGTCGTCATTGTCGTTCTACCACCTGTCATTTATCTTCGTCGCACAGTCACGTCACACAATACCACTCATTGTGTATATTAAACTATAGAAACGGCATCGAGTGCACCATGAGTGTGACATGTAAGTCATGCCTTATATCACATGTCTATCATGATCTTTATGTTTACTTTTCAGTTGATTTTTTCAACCTAAACGACCGCCACGAGATCACGTCATGTAAATAATGCTGTGCATGAAATGCGTGTCATGATTTTGTTGTTATGACCTCTCATTTATGTTCGTTATACTGTCATCTTACGCCCCACCAATTTTGGTATGCAATCCATAAATGACACGGCAGGATAACATTAGGTCGTAGGTGGTCAGATGGATAGATAGATAGATAGATAGATAGATAGATAGATAGATAGATAGATAGATAGATAGATAGATAGATAGATAGATAGATAGACAGACAGACAGACACAGACAGACAGACAGACAGACAGATAGATAGATAGATAGATAGATAGATAGATAGATAGATAGATAGATAGATACGTTGCAGGAGTTCACTAAAATGCTTAGAATTCAATAATAAAAATAATAACATTTGGGATTTCATGTTCCAAAACCACGATATGGAAACCTCAAAAAGAATTAGGCACCTCAGCTGCTTGCGGTCATATGACCTAAGCAGAAACCTCACCTTAAAGTATTTCCGCAGGCACACGGGGACAAAGATGGGACACGCAAACAGGCCCGTGTGCCGCCGCAAATACTTCAAGATGAATATGATCCAACTACATAGGCCGAATGGCAGTTTTGCTTCAATTCATAAGTAGAAACGTCATGCATGACGTCATACCACCACCTAACAACTCGAATGAAAGACAAGGTTAGCGAGAATTCACCTGGCATTATATTGCGAGTGTCAGTACATCATTGGCACGTGTAATTTTGCGAACAGTAAACCACGTCGTGCCGCTTCGTGGTTTTGCCAGGCCCCGGGAACTCAGTGTAGGTTTCGGTTTCAAAGAACATGCACGCTCGTAGCGGTTGTCGGACATCCTTAGGTCCGATTTGACGTAGTGAGGTTAATGTGAATGTTCGCATTTATTGGCTTTCATAAGTTTTCACAAATAAAAAATGACAGCATATCCGTGGGGTGAATGATGGAGAGTGGGGCGAAGCTGGGTCCGCACGTCACTGCCGCTTCGGCCTCCCGTTGTCGTGCTGCATGGTCCTCGTGGCGCGCTTCGGCCTCGCGCGCCCGCACGTCGACGTCCCTTCTTCGAGCGCGAACCGCCGCCGCCCTGCGCGCACGCCGCTCAGCAGCCTTGTCCATCTTCTGTCGCCGAGCCTCTGAATGCGCGCGCGCTCTCCAAAGCAGCGCTTTTATTGTACTGTAGAGCGCCTCCCTGGCGTACGGCGCCGCCTAAGAACACGCGATCGTAGTCGCTCGATCTTCGCTCTCTCCTTTCGTATAGGTGTGACGTCAATCATTCTTTTCTCCAACTAACGCCCTCTAGTGTCGTACCATTTGCATTTTTCAGCGTATAGTACAAGTACCATTCTCTGTGGCTGGTTCAAGAATTAACGAGAGGGGGTAACCCACAACGGGGACGCACAAGCCATGCCACAAGGAGCTTCGCCCCTTAAAAAAATTGATACACCTGTAAATGACTTTTTCTTTTCTTCATGTCTTGTCTTATTCCTTATTTCGTGCATCTTAAATAAGGTAAAGCGCGAGAAGTGATTGACGCGTTCGTAGCGATTGCCACCGCTCCTACTCGTCCCTCGCTCAGCGATATTAGAAGTTCGATCGCGCTCAGTTATCTCGCTCGGTTGGCGTGTCAACTATGGGACAGATAAAGACAGCAAGTTGTGGCGGTCGAAGAACAGAAGCCGCAGTGAGCTACGCCGGACAAGTCAAACATGCATTCGTCGAAGATGGCTTAATCGGGCAACACATGTTTTCCGCAGTTCGGCGTTGTGCTATCCTGTATGTTTCTAGATCCGCAAATGTTTTTCAGCGTTTCTTAAAGGCAATGGGTGAGCACAAGAATTCGGACCATTATTTGACGAGGTATTGATTTTGCATGAGTACTAAACCCAGTTCTCTGCAAGCCTGACTGACTGACAGAAGTGCAGTGTCACTTGGATAATTGGTGAAAACGGCAGCCAAGCTCCTGTCGGGAAAATCCGTTTATAGAAAGGCCTGAATTCGAGTTAGCTCGGGTACATAGTATTAGTTTTTTTTTACTTGTGGCGTGTAGTTAAAATGATGTCAGGCTGCTTCCTGCTCATGAAAATTTTGTAGCCGCAGTTCGAAAATTTGTGAGTCTTTACTTTACTTATAGCATCGCTCAAATACACGTGATGAACTAAGTGCTTCTAAAAACTATTACAGAGAATGTCGATGGAGGCAACGTTTTGACAAGTGAACTTTCCTTCGTCAAGGCAGCGCTGTTGTCTTGAAGAAGAGAAGTCAACTCGCCGAAACACTGTTTCCATGAGACTTTCTTTCTCGGAAAACTTCTGATCGCATCAAGCCTCTCCGTACCTCTGAACTTCAGTCTCATTTGGTACTCAAGTTCTGTAAGAAAACTATGCGCGCCGTCATAACAACCGTGATTGAGTCAAATACGACGTGTCCTACTCGTGATTGTTTATAAGTTTCGCATTGTTTCGGATATTATGGGTTCAACGTTTGCTGTCCATATGTTAGTTGTTTATTAAAGCTGCGCTCATAGATTAACACTTTCACACTACGTGAATGTGTGTTTTTTATATATAGAAAACATGCAATAAAAAGTGCACTTTATTTTCGTCTTACTGAGAAATCAGCTTAATTTTTGCCTCTTCAGAAAACACAAACAAATTTTTTGAAAAGGTGAACAAAATTTTATGGTCGCATTGCCCAAGCGGCCAGCGGACCTGAAAAAAGGCACGAGCGCATTCCGCTTGCATGCGAAGTGGGAAAGGAGGGTTTCCGCGGCAACCCTCCTCTCAATTTTTCGTCTTTTCCCTCTATTTGGTGACCTCACTAGTGACGTCATAAAAAATTTCTGTTCGTGATTTATTTTTAGTAAGATGCCCGGCAACCGCCAGGGGTAAAAGCGGCGCTACCGAGAGCGAATACATGTGAGGTATCCTCCTTGGGGAGGTATAGGGAGTTTCCGCCCCTTGGTATTGCCAGCGTCACCACGACTGCCAGAACAAGAGTCGACGGCGACGTTCCGGTGTAGCAGTAACGTCAGGCGTGACGTTTCTGCGCGGGTCACGTGACTCGGAGTTGTTGAGGTACGAATAGACACCCACTTCAAAGTGTGACTTGTTGAAGGGCACCGCAGAACACAACCCTAAGATATCGCCCTTTTGAAACAAGACGCCGCCGCCACATCTTGAAGTTCATATCAGTACTGCGCCAAAACTTCAATGCATAAAAGAGGTTCGTATCTTTGACAACGCGCACGTTGGAAATGCTACGTCGATCATGCTTGAAGGCAACATTCATACGGGGGTTGAAACAGATAGGGCGGCGGGCGTTAGCCTCTTTCACGGGAACATTATAAAGGAGTACCAGCGACTGATTTATCGATTGATTTCTGGGGATTAACGTCCCAAAACCATCATGTGATTATGAGAGACGCCGTAGTGGAGGGCTCCGGAAATTTCGACCACCTGGGGTTCTTTAACGTGCACCCAAATCTGAGCACACGGGCCTACGACATTTCCGCCTCCATCGAAAATGCAGTCGTCGCGGCCGGGATTTGATCCCGCAACCTGCGGGTCAGTAGCCGAGTACCTTAGCCACTAGACCACCGTGGCGGGGTGGAGTACCAGCGAATGCACAGAAACAAGTACACACAAAAAAAGGCGTTAAACTTTTAAATGTGTTTTATTTGAAATTATATCGCCGCACAAGACCGTCTCACGCATGCACACTGGAGCTACTGCCCATGACAAGTGACCTCTCAAAGTTTTTTTCTCGGCGTGCGAGCTGCGAGTTCACTTCTTCCTTATGGCGTTAGCAGCCGGGTCTAACAAAACTTTTTTAGGTGGTTTATGTGCGACATAAAGTGCACGGTAAAACAGCAACACCACCCGCCACGGTGTTCTAGTGGCAAAGACACTCGGCTGCTGACCCGCAGGTCGCGGGATCGCACCCCGGCCGCGGTGGCTGCATTTTCGATCGAGGCGAAAATGCTTGAGGCCCGTGTGCTTAGATTTGGGTGCTTGTAAAAGAACCCGAGGTGGTAGAAATTTCCGTAGTCCTCCACTACTTCGTCTCTCATAATCATATGGTGGTTTAGGGACGTTGAACCACAAGAATTCTTTTAAAATGGCGACACCGCTCGGCCTCGCTTTTGAGTCGTATTAGGCGCATGCAAAAGAGACTTCGCGAGCTTGCTCTCCCGACCTTGATTTTGACTGAGCGGCGCGTTTCTTGTCCACATTTTGCTCAGTTTCGTTCGATTGTGCTAACGCTGGCGCAGCTGTATTGATAGTGACGAGCAGACTACTTGCAGGTTATCGCTCGTGACCTACACGGTCATTTAGGCTGTCGCGATTCGCGTAGGATGCTCGTAGAGCGCGCACGGAGCAGAAACTGCCTCTGCCAAAAATAGAAAGGCATAGGTGCGCCGCACGTACACTCTAAGCCAAAACGGAGCAACAGGGGTATAGGGGTTGCTCCTTTCAGGGAGCAATTGCATTGCCACTCCCATTACTCTCCTAAAAGGAGTAACTGCAGAGGGAGGAACCGTTGCTCTCCTTTCAGTTCCTCCTTCGGGGGATGAACAGTTACTCCCTCCAGTTCCTCCCTGCAGACCAACAGTTACTCCCACCAGTTGCTCCCTGCCGACCAACCATTACTCCCACCAGTTGCTCTTCTAAGAGCAACAGTTACTCTTCACCGTTCCTCCCACGTGTTCGCAGTTACTCTCTGAAAACCAACTGCACATGCTTCCAGTTACTCATTCGGGGAAATGAGTATTTATCTCGAGTATGCTTGTCACACGCTTAACACATGGCGAGAGCTCCTTGGAAGAGCACTGCTTGGGTGCTTCTAACACAAAAAGTGGACAATATTGAAAGGAAAATAAATGCTTTATTGTTCTTTTTATGAGGCGACGTGTGACCACACGTAAAAGTAGACTTCACCACACCACAGCCAGCACTAAACAAACACCATAATACATCAAAGGTTTTCTGCGTCATCCGTGGAAAAACAATCTTGAATTTCTAGCATAGGGCAGTCTTTGTCATCATTGGTGAGAGAAGGGCAACTTCTCCAATTCTGAAGAATTCAAGTTTCGCAGCTGGTGTTTCCATCAGGCTAGCGCAGCAGAACGTCACCGCAGGCATATGTGAAGCATCTCATTGCTGCAAGAAAAAAAATAGAAGTGTGAGGTTAAACATGCCAGAATCAATTCATAACAATGAGTCACACACACTGCAGCAGCGCTTACATTCTAGGATGTCTACTGCAAAACGAAATGTGAAAAAAAAGGAAGGTTCGGCCAAACGTTACTTGGCAAGCCATATAAATGCTGATGTGGTAGACGCTCTTCACATGATGTCTCAGACAGCAATACTCTGGAAGAAAATGTGCAGCACCTCAACAAGGCATATTTGTAGCAGTTAAAGATACCCTTAGGTTCAGTTAACTTGTTTCCTATACACAGCTGAGTGACATTTCTATGAGCCCATTCACCAATGGGCATTCTAAATGAGGTCATGTGTGTGGCAAATAACACGTACTGTCCGCTCATGTTAAAATGCTTATTTAGCTCGTGCACATAGTTGCTCTCGATTCTACTGTTCTATCATACGCTGCTGCGTCTTGAATTGTGCAATACCTGTAGGCACAAGCCAAGCATGCGAAGCCTGCTTGAAAGCAACCATTTGCAGAGGCTACATGATAATCTTCAGTATATTTCTTTGTACTTGACGCAAACGGCTGGACAAAACTATAGACAAATAAATGTCGACCGTGCTACCTTCAAAAAATGCTTTAAATTTAGAAAACTAGGGTGCATTTGTTCACTCGGTTGACGAGTCACAGCCACGAGATATGTAAACGAAGCAATATATCTTAAGGCATGCACAGATATTCTGATTCTTTGTTTGACAGTGTCGCAGATAGCTTGCCAATACATATATATTTGAGAGCAACAAGATGTGAAGCTTTTATTAGTTCAACGTCTTGTTGGTTCACAGCCAAACAGGTTACTGCTTGTTAGACAAATTGGAATAAGCACACCATGGTTTCCAAAAAAAAAAAAATCATTATTAGAAGTTAGCTCCCGGTGTGAATGTCTGCCTCTTTATTTTGTACTGCCTTCTACATGTGCCACAAATACATTTGTTGAGGATGTGCTACCAGTCAAGCCAAGATCGCATACTTGGTCAATGTGATGGAAATACAAACATTAGAAACACTGCCACCTCTAGTAAGAGCATAACACTTCAGTATCTTGGACTAGCAAAGAGGTGCACAAGAAAGTTAAGCCCACTCTTGCGGAACTTTGAACGCGAATATTTCAGAGTGGGGGAGGTCAACATGCTGTGGCACTTTTAAACCCACGAAACATCTGCAGAAAACAGGGTAAAGGCAAGTCAAGAAACGCTGTTATGAAGGCCTGCGCATGGACAGCTTTGTGAATCTAGGCCCAAGTGTTATGCTTTGTGCAAGCCGAAATCCATGTAAATAGGGAAAGCATACTTTTAGGAGTACCAGCGTAAACAAATCTTGGCAGTTGGCTTTTTAGTACAAACAGCAATCCCTGCAATGAAAACATAAACTTTTATCTTAACGGTAACAGTGTGAGCACACACACGGGCCAGCGGAGCCATGTCGAATTGTCAGTGCCAGTGTAACCATGTGGCATAATGAACTATTCTCTGGCCAACACATGCACAGTTTGCCCCTAAAAAGCGATGCTTTCATATACGTAGTACAAAAAGTCTGCACTTACCAAAATTCACTTGCTTTCTGTACTTTAGCATCGTTGGGAGCATCTTTATCTGCAGTATAACCAAACTTGTGTCATATCCCTGAAAAAAAAGTAAAAGACATGCGTCAAATATTGTTTCATTTGGTAGCCAGTGAAGTCAGGTTAAGAACAGCCAAGTGGGAATCAGCCTAATTATGTGCATGCGGCAAATCCCAAACGGCGTTATTGAGGTTGTCGAAATTTTCGTCGATTGGTATTAACGTCGATATGTGACTTCAACGGCATGCCAAGTTTTCACAGCGCATAAAGATTTCATGATGCAGAATAATGACAGCGCTAACGAGAACATACAGCATTTATGATTGTCTTTCACAATATTCAGTTTTGCTAAGGTTTTGCATCACTAAAGAAATCTGAAAATTTGGGTCATTCCTCCTCCAATTGTTCTGTCAATATGTAAACTGCTCGCTTGATGGTGCGCTTATAAAATAGTACGTTCAGCGCAGAGGTGAAGCAAGTGACGCAGTGATGTGGGCAGATTTTTTTTTTTTTTAGGCGTGCGGGGAGGGGGGGGGGGGGGGGTCCGCTTATCTGAATAGGCCGGGCAAGCGAATATGGTCGTCAATTTGGGCTCCCTACGCCCGGCCTAAAAAAATCTGTGCGCAACCACCTGGCTATGCCAGTGAAGTGATGCGACAATGATTTGTTCACTTACTGATTTACATACACTTTACATCTCTAAAAAATGCGGCCCAAGGCCCCAACACTCAGCCGTTAACATTACATAAAGCCAATGGTAGAAAAGTGCCAGTATGAATGCAGCTACAACCCCGCCCCAATGTTTTTTCAAGCGAGGTAGTGTTGCGGAAATGAACTTTTAACTGCAAAAGTACACTGGCACTGCAGTGGTGACAGGGGAAGCAAGAGGGTATGCAGGCGGTAATAGAGGTAATTTAGTCCGATTAGGCTAGCAATGGATACGGTGAATAAGAGCAAATCATTTCTCTTTCAATAGCGCAACCACTCAACAATGTATTGTAAGAGCATTAAATGTTGCTGGAAATGCCACTCACCTGCACGCTGATGCATGCACAGTCCTTTGTCCGACGAGCGAACAGGCTTGCAGATAGCTGAAGACGTGTTTACGATGTGTTTGTTCCACCCAGCAGCAAATCCACAACTACTTCGCGCTCAATAAAGATAAATATACACTAACCTTCGTCACGAATAAGTAGAAACGCAAATCTGCGACACACACACACGATCAAAACATCGCTCACAAGCTAGCACGTCCATGTGCTCGCCAACCACAGACCATATGAAAATGAGTAAGTAGTGCGAACGCGAACCTAGTTGCGCCGAAAAAAAAAAAACGTCGAGCAGTGGCAGCACAGGCGTCAGCGCAAAATTTCAGTGTGTTCTCCTAATACAATTATAAAAAAAAACTGAGGTACATTAAAACTCATAAATAATATAAAAAGTTGAGTGTAATTTTTATTTAGTGCTAGTCAACATAAACACCGAATAAAAATTACTTTGTAACTTACATCGTTTGCTACGCTAGCGCCACACTTGTCGTGCGGGCGCAGATGGCGCAGATTTGTCATTCTGCCCTCAAACTACACGGTGAAGCGTGCTACTAAGTGTATGGCTGATGAGAAGCGCGTCTGGGTCAACTTTTTTTTTTTTCTTCTCCGATATATCTGGGCGGGGGGGGGGGGGGGGGGGGGGGGGGGGGGGGGCTCCTTATGCACGTGTTTCGGTGCTTGATCGACTTTGACGCACTTACTTCGCGGACGAACGGCGTGTCTAGGCTTTTTTTATCGTTGTTTTGCACGTGTTTCGGCGTTCGGTCCGCTTTGACGTGCCAACTCTCCATTCTGCTGCTGCGGTGTGTTAGGTATTTGCCGTACTGTATTCTCAGGCCTTCTGTGTTCAGCCAGCGCGCTATCTTATTATCTACGGATGCTAAAATAATCACTGTTTTGGTTTGGTGAAGTTTGGCACACAGAACCAACCAATAATCGGCACCTGAATATCAATGTGGGCGGCATGCATATTGTGTGCGGTGTCCTGCCGGGGAGTAACCGTTGCGTGACGAGAGGCATTACAGCGGTTCCTCCTTCCGTTGCTCCCTTACAAACTTTAGATGAATACAGTTGCTCCCCATTCTCGAACAAGTCGGCCATCTTGTTCCGCTTGGTCTTTTCGGAGAGTAACAGTCGGTCTGAAGGAGTAAAACAGCCGTTGCTCCCTTTTGGCCATTTTGGGCGGATTTGCCAGCGTCACCACGACTGCCAGAAGAAGAGTCGACGGCGACGTTCCGGTGTAGCAGTAACGTCAGGCGTGACGTTTCAGCGTGGGTCACGTGACTCGGAGTTGTTGAGGTACGAATAGACACCCACTTCAAAGTGTGACTTGTTGAAGGGCACCGCAGAACACAACCCTGAGATATCGCCCTTTTGATACAAGACGACGCCGCCACATCTTGAAGTTCATATCAGTACTGCGCCAAAACTTCAATGCATAAAAGAGGTCCGTATCTTTGACAACGCGCACGTTGGAAATGCTACGTCAATCATGCTTGAAGGCAACATTCATACGGGGGTTGAAACAGATAGGGCGGCGGGCGTTAGCCTTTTTCACGGGAACATTATAAAGGAGTACCAGCGATTGATTTATCGATTGATTTCTGGGGTTTAACGTCCCAAAACCATCATGGGATTATGAGAGACGGCGTAGTAAAGGGCTCCGGAAATTACGACCACCTGGGGTTCTTTAACGTGCATGCCCCCAAATCTGAGCACACGGGCCTACAACATTTCCGCCTCCATCGAAAATGCAGTCGTCGCGGCCGGGATTCGATCTCGCAACCTGCGGGTCAGTAGCCGAGTACCTTAGCCACTAGACCACAGCGGCGGGGCGGAGTACTAGCGAATGCACAGAAACAAGTAGTACACACAAAAAAGGCGTTGCAAAAGAGACCTTGCGAGCTTGCTCTCCCGACCTTGATTTTGAAGCGGCGCGTTTCTTGTCCACATTTTGCTCAGTTTCGTTCGATTGTGCTAACGCTGGCGCAGCTGTATTGATAGTGACGAGCAGACTAGTTGCAGGTTATCGCTCGTGACCTACACGGTCATTTAGGCTGTCGCGATGCGCGTAGGATGCTCGTAGAACGCACACGGAGCAGAAACTGCCTCTGCCAAAAATAGAAAGGCATAGGCGCGTCGCACGTGGCAGCTGAAGGAGCGACGACTCCGGCAACCTGCTGCGGAAGATGCCTAGCGTTGGCCGTACAGCAGTGCAGAGCCTTCGTTATAGAGACAAACAAACGGGCTTACGCAAACAAACAATGATTTACGTGACTCCATGCTTAGCGGTTAAAGGGGCCACGACATGCTGTCACCGAACAGTTCCCGGTTCTCAGCTAGAAATTGAAGTATAATGTCTGTTATATAGGCTAATACATACGTGAAACGTGGACTATTTTTAATGAAAAATATTTATTTACTTATTTATTCAAAACACCTTACAGGCCCACTGAAGGGCATTGAGTAAGGGGGCATCAGTATACAAACGAAATAACAATAAGGAGAAAAGCAGACGAAAAATATATACATATTATAAAAGATTACAAAAATCAAGGTGCAACAGCGTTATACAATGCTAGAGTGCAACGAAATCAGGTTGTCACGAAAAATTTCACGGCTACAAATGGATACAACATGATCCGGATTTCATTGCAGAGGTAGTGCGAGGAAGCGCCGATTGTAGGTAAATCCCACCGGCCGCCATTTCGTAAAGGCGCGTGCGTGCAACGTACGTCATGTGCTGTGTGAAGCGGAGCGGTCGTCACGTGGCAAAGTGTGCAGCCGCTGCAAACCGTTCACTGCCGAGCTGACGGAAGCTCGATCTGCTCGATTGCACGTGCAGCTGACCACGAAACGAACTCATTCGCCGGAATCCAGACGCTCGCACAGCAAGCAGCTTGTTACGTCACGACTGGCGAGTGCGCCAACGTTGCCAGACTCTCAGGTCGCGCTCGGTTTTATCAAAATATTCAATTAAATATAAAGTGTGATGGAGGCGAAATGGTATAAAGGCACGTATACTGCGGGATGTCTGTACACGTTAAAGAACATCAGGTGGTCAAAATTTCCCGAGTCCGCTACTACGGCATCCCTACACAATCAACCAGTAAATAAATAAATAAATAAATAAATAAATAAATAAATAAATAAATAAATAAATAAATAAATAAATAAATAAATAAATAAATAAATAAATAAATCAGTTTTTTACTATGACATAAAATACGACCATGATACGAAGGCTACACAAGGACACTATGCGTGCGCTGTCTGTAACAACTGAAGTTTATTGAAGCAAAAAATGAACGCAACAAAAACCAACACATTACCTGCGCAGCAATCTTATATGATCAAGCAGACGGTTCAAATGTGCAGTCATCACCTTTCAATCGTTTTGGTAAAGTGCGCTTCCGCCAATTCACAAGCCCTTTCGTCTTTGTACTTCAGCATAAAGACTGTTTTTTGACAAAAAGTTCACACCCACATGATCTGCAATGGGCTTAAAGACGTCGCGTCGGCGTTCCCTTTAAGGTACTATTGTGCTGCCGAATTCATTCTCTAATACATTTACCAGACTGGCCAATCTACACCTTTCCGCAGGAGAATGTGAATAGCACCAACGGAGCAGGAAACGGCGGGATTGCGATGCTTCACCAAGAAACCTACACCCGTTGTTCCTCACCACGCCCCCCTCTCTATATAATTACTTCATATACCACTTGTGCATTAAACTCATCTTGAAATGTGGTTGTGTTGTGTAGGGCCAGGCTAAAGTGACCTTCATGGCTGTTCTTGCAAAAATACAAAATCTTGCTGCCAGGTTCGTCTTCGGCTGTAACGGAAAGAGCGAGAGCAGCACTGCAATGAAGGCTGAGTCATGAGGTATAAATGTTTTTTTACTGCTTCTATGAACTGTGATTCTAATTTATTATTATTTTTATTTGTTCTAACAAAATTTCTCCAAAGACTGCCTAATGCGAATTCTTAGCGCAGCTACGCGTCGGAACAAGGCCATCTGTGTTTGAAGTTCCGGTTCTCTGCAAGGTGTTGACTACGCCTTTATAGTATTTGTGAAGTATATAGACAGCACCCATCAGTGGCTTAGCCAGCAATTGGCGCACCAAACCCGTGCCCCCCCCCCCCCCCTAAAAAAATTCTCTATAGCTTACAAGCGTAAAATTATCGAAGCCCTCCACGACGCGCCTCTTATAATCCCGTGATGGTTTCTGCAGAAATAAGGTGTTAGGAATTTAGCGTGATGATACCTTGTGGGTCTGTTCGATAAGGATGTCAGGTATGGTGATGGTTCAATCGCAAGTTTGCGGTCGAGAAGAAGAAGAAAAAGGTCGATTCTTATCTGTTTTCGACGCGCGCTAAGAGGAGAAATGCTAATGGCTTTCATTATATCAGAAGGAGAGTCGACTCGCGATAACTTCTTAAAAACGAACTCGACTGCTTTCCTCCGTATTTTTTGCAGGCACTTGATGTTAGTTTGAGTGTACACTGCACTCGAATTGTAATTTAGGTCTTATTAAAGAATAATGACACATTAATTTAACATTGCTTGGGGCGTCATAAAGCTGGTGTTTTGATGCAGACGAGGAAATAACATTGATATGTTTATTCCACGATAAGGTATAGTTGTTATTGTGAAACCTAAGTATTTATAGCTAGCGACTTGCCTAAGTGGTGAAGAACCAAGCCGGGAAGTAAAAGGCAGGGGTGTTTTTTTTATGCATTATGGGGATAAGTATGGTTTTATTGGCGTTCAGAACCGTTCCCTATTTCCGCACCACTGCAATACGTTATTTAAATTGCTATATAACTCAACTTGATCATCGGGATGAAAAATTTCCTTGAACAATAAGCAGTCGTCTGCAAATAATCGGATTTGAACACCAGGGATTTCTACGTTAACAATACCAATCATATAAACCAAGAAACTCAGGGGGTCTGGGACACTGCCTTGTGGCAACCCTTAAGGAACTACCAAACATTCAGAAAGTTGACCTCCAATGTCGGTATATTGCTTCCTGTTAGTCAGGTATGCAGAAATACATTTGATGAAGCGTTCAGGGACGCCAAGATTTCTAAGCTTTATGATTAGTTTATCATGGGGAACCTTTCAAAAGATTTGCTAGAATCAAAAATATTACGTCTACTTGGCCGTTAGAATCAAGAGATGAAGCGAATGAATGAACTACTGTTATGGGTTGGGTTATCGTTGAATACTTTTTTTCGAAAGCCATGCTGATTGTTCTGTTAGCATTATTTTCCAGAAATTCACGGACACAAATAGCTATGATATATTCCACGAGTTTGCAGCATTGGGCTGTTGGTGAAATTGAACGATAATTTCGTATAAGTGTCCTGTCACCTTTCTTGAACACAGGAACAACCCGGGCTACTTTCCATTCATTAGGCAATTGTGCTGTAATGACTGAACGACGAAACAAAATTACAAGAAAGTTGGCAAGAAGCTCGGCATATCGCTTGAAAAAATATGTTAGGGACTTCATCGGGACCACAAGAACCCTTAGTTTTGTCGTAGTCGTCGTAGTAGCCAGTTGCATTGCATTGCACGTCAATAAAAACGGTGTCACAGCATATCCACGGAGTGAATGATGATGAGTGAGGCGAAGCATTTGTCAGTCCGTCCGTGCGTCCATTTTGAGTGATCTGGCCTCGTACCTCTGAACGATGTTGAGCTTCCAGACATCGGTGGACGAGGCACTGATGTTTGCCAATTCCTCGTTGGTCACGCTGCGGAGAGCTTCGCCCCACTTGTCATCATTCACCTCGTGGATATGCTGTGATTTTTTTTATTTTTGTGTGCCCATGCACAAACGCCTCATGGTTGTTAATTCCTGGGAACTTTAAATAAATGATTAATTGATATCATTACTTCATGTCAGTAGACGTAGAATTCTACCAGATAATATAAAACAAATTATCATGTAAAAGTGCAACCTACCAACTGGTTTATAATCACATATTATTGATAATTATGTGAGCTAGTGCGTGCTCTCCAGGTTAAAGAAACGTGCGCGATCATAATTGCAAGCGCACGTGTTACTTACAGCCGAAATTTGGTGACCAGCTCGCGCTAATAGCTGAGAGCAGTGTCTACATGCTTTGCTTGTAAGTGCAGTGAATGAACAATTGTATGGGGGCGAAACGCCAAACTGTCTCAGTATGATCCTCGATTGCTTCACCGGAAGGAAGTACAATACGGAGGCCAGATTATGCGGCATTATCATGTAGAAGGAAGGACGTTACGACAACACGTCGTCATGGCTGTGGGGAGGTTCATTGTCCCTGCTTCAGGTATCGTCTCCACTCTGTTCGACGACACAGAAGTTCTGACGAAGCTTCTACCATTAAGTGCGTACCGCCATCTGCATTAGGCACCACTTAGTTAACGTCATGGTAATTAACGCCACGGTATGAAGACGACAAGAGAGCTTATTGCGGCTCGGCTTTGTATGTGTTTGCATTACCATATACCTCGAAGCTACGAAAGAAAGGGAATCGCGTGAGCCATAGTGTTTACTACAATATTTACCAGAGGCAACTCTAGTGTGTATGGGAGCTGCAACGCATGGCGCTTCGGCTAGCACGGGAAACGACGGGTAGTATTCGGTCTTGTCTAAGCTTCGTACTTTCGGTTCCGTTCGGCTCATTGAGGCCTGGAGCCGCTTTGTCGCGTGACGAAGTTCAGTGAATGTGTAGCAGTTCCACTTCACCACTTTGACCTTTTGAGGCTCGCCGATTTAGATCAGCTCACAAAGTTCCCAGCGATCCATTCTTATATCAGTAACAAGTGTCAGTACACAACAATAAAAGAAGCCAAGCGCGTTGAAAACAGCAATCACGACGATTAGGCAAATCCGTGTACTAATCCCGAAACCCTTTCCATGGTGGCGGAGCAAACGCAGTGCTAGAGTTCCCTCTGGTTAATATTGTAGGAAACTATCTGATCCGAGGGACTCCTTTTCTTTATATTATACTGATGAAACGGGCAGACAGTTAAGCCAATGGAGGCACAGTGTACATCGATCCTTAACAGTAGTGTATCGATTTTGGTATACCGTGAAAGGAAATAAAGTGGGAACAGTTTGGATCCCACCTCCGTCATTGAAATCCGAACGTGTGTTTACGTGTGTGTTTCCCCCCTTTTTACTTTCCTCTTCGCTCTCCTTTTTTCTTCCCTCCTTTCCTCTATGTCTCCCTTTCTCGAAGGAGGAGGCAGGCCTATAGGTGGCAGTTGTCAGCCTGTTCCTTCCGCATTTCCTCTGTGCCTTCGTGTTTTCTATCTAGACAAAGCAATTAATAATAATAATAATAATAATAATAATAATAATAATATATTAGAATGTTCCTTTTATGAATTGCTGTGTGGATATGAAGATGTTTCCTCGTATTCGCTGCGGCTGGCGACGAGCGTGGCTGCAGCAGCACGCGCCCAGATCAATGACTGAAGCCACTTGTCGCGCTGAAAGCATGCCGAGGTCGACCGCCGCCGCCGGTCACGTGATTAGAGGAGGAATGTGGATTGCCTGCGGCCGGCCCGACACGTACTTCGCACCGCCTCTCGCCCATCTCACACGTCGCGTAAGTATACGCGAATGAGCGCGTAATGCATATCGAACGCATGATGACAGACAGGTGGATGTAATGAAGGAACTGTGTTTCTACTTTGAAAGTTGTGCTTGTCGTCGGACAAGAGTACCTGCAGGAAAACAACAGTTGAATGGGCAGGATCTTCTCTCTCCTTCTGCCTAGCCGTGACCGACAGGTGCGCTTGACCCGTTTGGGAGAGGGTAGGCGAGACGTTTATCTTGCATTGAACCGGCCGTCCGTGCAGAGCAACTGATCAACGCGAATGTATGTGCACTGTTTTTGGTCGGTTCGTTGGTTGCGTGGTCGGTTCATGGAGTTTAATGTTCCAAAGCGACAGTGGCACTGACCCTGTTTACACAAATGCTTACATAATTGGCGAAGAGGTTAATTGTGCTGGTGGCGTTGGTTGAGATGTTGCAACAGACAGGGTTGGGCTGGCTTTCGTGACTGGATATGTTCCGACTGAGCATCTGCTAAATATAGTAGGGGTTTGCCACCTCGTGTTAAAGAAAAAATGGTGTCCTGTGGGAAGGCCGTCAAAATTCGCTGCACGCTCCTTCATCTCGTCCTTCTGGAAAAACGACATATTCAAACATATGGTGCTTTGATGAGCGCTTTGCAGGTTAAGGCCCGCTCTTTCCCTGCCATCATCATCATCAGCCTGACTAGATCCACTTCAGGGCAAATGCCGCTCCCATGTTCCACCAATCAGCCCGGTTATGTGCTCGCTGCTACCACGTTGCACTCGCAAACTTGTAAAGTTTCCTCGGCTCACCTAGCCTTCTGTCTTCCCCTCGTGCGTTTGCCTTCTCTTGAAATTCAGTAAGTTACCTTTAATCACTGGTGATTATCATGCCTATGCGCTACGTACCCGACCCATGTCCATTTATTCTTCTTGGTTTCAACTACGATATCCTTAAAGGGGCCCTGAAACGGTATTGACGATTTTTACAAACACACTGGGCCGGCATACCAATTCTGGAGGGTCATTCACAAACCAATTTGAGCTCTCTGCGTGAACTCTGTAACTTATTACAGCGCTTTAAAACTGTGAATCGCTGCAGATCGTTGCGACTCGGTCAAACCAGTTTTCAACCGTCCATCCACAGAGCGACATGATCTGCCCACTTGACGTCACTGTGGCTGCTGATCTGATCGGCTGTGGAACGCGCGGCACAGGTCCCGTGAAGGTGCCCGAGCACTGGAAGGGAGTTGAGGTAGTTGAGGGTGAAAGGTAGAGCGGAGGAGAAGCGTATCTATTCATTACTCGTATTAGTTAATAAGGAGTGTTTTGATAGTATTGTGGTGCCAATGATTTGGTCCAGTAATTATATAATAGAAAACGTATTGTGAAAAAAAAAACTGTTTCAGGGACCCTTTAATTCCCGTTTGTTTTCTGACCCACTCTGCTCTTTTCATATCTCTTGCGTCCCTCACAAACGGAAAGCAAAGCCAATTAAAGCTGTCACTGTCGCCTGTATCATCACAGAAAGCACAGAGCGGGGAATCGCATCACCTATACTTTGAAGTTGAAGTTGAAGTTTATTTCAGGCAAAAGCAAAAAAAAAAAAAGAAGAAGAAAGGTACAATTTGCCTAGGGGACCGGCGAAAAGGCATAAAAGCCTGACAAAGCGCCTGCCCCCTGTAAACCCAAAACCCACCAAAATAACACAGTGCTCAGTGTAAAGTAATGAGTCAATAAGAAATTAAGCATAAATAAGTTTCTACATGCAAAACATGTACAGGAAAACATAAATGAGCGAAAATTTGCGCAGGCAATGAAATCAATAAAGCATATGCGTGTCCGACAAATGATGCACTTTAATAACCGAGCTAATCTAATGACCAAAGACTTCCCTGCTTTCTTATGAATCAACTGAGAAGAAAAAGAAGATTGCTTTCATCTTCGAGTCATCTTAGGTCAATGTACGAGGGAACCTGCTAGTCTCTGGGCGTGTCTGCGCCTGTACTTTCTTGCTTCAAGATTAGCCTTTATCGTCGACTATTCTCGATGCAGTGCAGACTCAGGCCGAAACTTACGGATTTAATATCGCAAACGGCGAATCAATGTTAACATTATCCAAGGTTTTACGTCCCAAAACCACGATGTGATTATGAGAGATACCGTAGTGGAGGGATTCGGAAATTTCGGCCATCTGGTGTTCTTTAACGTGCACTGACACCACACAGTACACAGGCCTCTACCACTTTGCCCCCACCGAAATGCGACCGCAGCGGCCGGGATTAAACCCGTGACTTCGGATGGCAAATAAGTCCGGTATTCTTGAGAAAACGCAACATTGGTCTTGTAGCCACTCGAAACTGTCATGGGCGGCCCCATGATTTTCTCGACAGTGAAAGCGCTTCCGTCCAGGCCATTTGAGCAGCATCTCATCTGAGTATGTGGGGCAGTGACAATTAACATGGGAATACACGGGCGGGGAACATTAACTAGGGGCCACACCATTCCAGCTTCTCTTGTTAACCATCTGTGGAGATCGAGCACGGGCCGATTCAAGATGGTGATCATTTTGTATAGCTACAAAACAGGCAAGACCTCGACGATAACAGCTGTGGTGTAGTGTTTCTTTCATTTCAGTGGTGAGGACGAGGGGATGGGGGTTGATATACGAGCGCGATACGCAGACAGGGACAGGAAAGACACGGAGGAGTGCTTGGTGTGCTTCTGCATATAGTTTTAACCCCCAACTGTGGGTAACTGACGTGGCAATTGCGAAACGCGAAAGCGTATACGCATAAGATCTTGCTTGCGACCGCCACGATAGTCTAGTGGTTATGCTGCTCGACCCGAAGGTGGTGGGTTCGATTCCGGTTCGTGGTGGGCGAACTTCGCTAGAAACGAGATGCTATATGCCTATGTACTTGGAGTTAGCTAGAACAATACCTGGTGGTCGAAATTTCCAGAGCCCTTCACATGACGTTTCTCATAATCATATCGCGGTTTTTGGATATGGAACCCCGACAATTACTATAATTAAGTTCTTTTTGCACATATTTGGCATTGTCTTAGAATCACGGAAAGCTGAGCTGTAGCTACCCGCCACGGTGGTCTAGTGGGCACTCGGCTGCTGACCCGCAGGTCGCGGTATCAAATCCCAACCGCGGCGGCCCCACTTTCGTTGGATGAGAACATGCTTGAGGCTCGTGTGCTTAGATTTAGATGCACGTTAAAGAACCCCAGGTGATTGAAAGTTCCGGAGCCCGGCCTCCACTACGGCGTCTTTTCTAATCATATGGTGCTTTTGGGACGTTAAACCCCGTCAATTATTATTATGAGCTGAAATAGTTAAGCATTCATTTTAAAGAAAAAAAATGGGCATGCAAACGCGGGTATACGAGAAGAAACTCGAGACACTACAAGCGTCGACTAACAAATGCAAAGCAGAACAACGGTGGAAAAGAAGGCATGCACGAAAACGTATCTGCGCATGACAGGCGAGCCTATCATTCCGGCACACGTGCGAGTCTACCTGACAGATAAACGATACGGAATTTTACTTTATCTTTATCCAAGTTAATCTACCGTTGCTCCACGCACTTGGTATCTCTGTTTAATATATCATGCTTCAATCATTAAGCGCATTTCTTCAAATTCCTATGCCGGTACAAAACGACGAATTCATCGAAATTCGCAGTGCACTTACACTCTCGCCCCTTAAAAAAAATGGAGATTGTGTTCTTTGCATTGGTCGGCATTTGTGGTGTCCTGACTTCCTTCTTGTTCATTGATGGATATGTGGGGTTGAACATCCTAAAACCACCATTGATTTTGAGAGACGCCGTAGTGGGGGGCTCCGGAAATTCTGACCACCTGGGGTTCTTGAACATGCACCCAAATCTGAGCACACGGGCCTACAGTCAGGAATTCAGCCGTCGTAGCCGGGACTCGACACCGCGACGTGCGGGTCAGCAGCCAAGTACCTTGACAGCGGGATGCTTCCTTCTCGTGTCTGCCTTTGCACGTCCTGTGTTTTAGAATTAACATTGCCAAATGCTCGTGAGTGGGTCTTTTCTGAGCTTTCGTTGCTTGGCGGCGCCGTCCCACACCAATGCAGTACAGATAACGGAAATGTGTGCCCGCGTGTAGACATGAAGACTACCATCATTGAACCGGCTAGAGGGCGTTCCGAGCACACGCACGCACGCACGCACGCACGCCAGGTTCGCGAGCCCAAAAAATGCTGGCCACTGAATGGCCCGCACCGACGCGCCTCTGTGATTGCATCATCAGGTCAGGAATGCTCGCTATGTAGCACCCTGTACGCGCTCGGGAAAATTCGTTCCGGTATCCGCTGAAGATTGAGTTCTGCCTTTATGTGCTGTGCACTGATTTATCGCAATTTATCGGCCCGCCGCCTCGGAAGGTCCGAAATTAATGGACTCGGTTGATCTTGCGGAAACTTTAACTCAACATTGCTGCAATGAAAGCTATGCGCAGAACTACATATATCACTCATCGCTTCTTCAGTGCTGCAAGTCGCTGCAAGTGTAATCGGTCAAACTGCACAGTGTATGGATTGTCGGCGTGTTTTAGAACAGGTTGGAAATCTAAATTCAAGACTTCCAGCCTAAGCAGAGCTTTCTCGTGTGTGTGTGTGTGTGTGTGTGTGTGTGTGTGTGTGTGTGTGTGTGTGTGTGTGAGTGTGTGTGTGTGTGTGTGTGTGTGTATGTGTGTGTGTGTGTGTGTGTGTGTGTGTGTGTGTGTGAGTGTGTATGTGTGTGAGTGTGTGTGTGTGTGTGAGTGTGTGTGTGTGTGTATGTGTGTGCGTGCGTGTGTGTGTGTGTGTGTGTGTGTGTTTGTTACATAACAATTTGCGTCAGAAGCTTATCAATGACAATAACGTAATTGAAAATTCACGCACGAAAACGTCCGCCTGGCCGTGGTGGTCTAGTGGCTAAGGTACTTGGCTGCTGCTCACCCACAGGTCGTATAATTAAATCCCGGCGGCGGCGGCTGCATTTTCGATGAAGGCGAAAGTGCTGTAGGTCTGTGTGCTGAGATTTGGGTGCATGTCAAAAAACCCCAGGTGGTGAAATTTCCGGAGCTTTCCACTATGGCGTCCCTCAAAATCAATGGTGGTTTTGGGACGTCGAACCGCACATACAATCAACAAAAACGTCCATTCGCCAAAGCCATGCTTCATGCTTGAATAATTTTATTCACAGATAAGAAACGTTCACGCTTTACAAAACAGTTGATCTTGCGGTTATTTACAAATGGTGGTCACATAATGGTCACTGGGCACTTTCCCGCGCTTTGAAGACAGCTGCAATTAAACACGCCGAACATGTAATCACAATATTTGTTAGTGTGTATCAGTAGCTTTTTCATATACCTGATTTTCAATAAAAACTTCCCTAGACCACATGCAGAGATGTTTCGAAAAGTTTCTGTTGACGATGTGCTCGAAACATTCGTAGTGATAGTGGCTCTCCATTCAACCTATTCAGTATTTATAAAAATGTTTCTATAAGGAACAGCATAAATTTCACAACGTGGAAGAAAGTGTTCTTCTTCTGCCTCTTCTTACATGTGCACGCAGCAAAGTTCTTTGGTCTCTAAACTTTTGACGCGAACTTTGCGTGCATTGGTGTGAGCGGATTCAACCTCCAGCTATGCGAAGACTAACAGTTCTGCTTTGCTTTCATCTTGTGCACCGTTGAGGTGCGATGCCTGTAACTGCAGTGGCAGCGCTCACTACCACAGCAGCGTTTTACTAGTGCCTTAACGTTTTTGTGAATTTGTAGAACACCGTTTGAAGCGCTTCTACACCAACCGCATCTCCCGTATATCTCACGGTGTTTCCCCTTAGCAGCAAAGCTTGTAAAGACTGTAGTAAGACGTCCGTTAACGAATGAAAACCGCTTGATGCAACCACGGCTGCGGGCCACCTGCGTTAAAGATAGCCAAGACGCCGTCACAGCAACTGCCAGCTTCTTACACCGTGCTTCATGCACGGCGCCTTCAACACGTTCAATGTCGAGATGAGGATGAACCAGCCTCGCTGTGCCAAGTTTTGCGTGACTTGGTTAAAGTTTCCGCATTTTTTCCCTATACTGTCAGAGCTTTATTACGGGTCAGCGTAACACCCAATATTCAGGCGTTTCACACATTAGTCATCGCTATGGAACACAGATAACTATTCTTTCAATGCCGCATTTATCGCTGCCGTAATAAATAACAAAGAAACGCCTTTCGGAGACGCGTTGAATCATAGAGGAGGCTATGGTTGAATTCATCGCACATTGCCATCGTCGGCCAGCTGCGCGCGAACTTCCGCAGCTGGTGCGCAAAATACTAGCTTACCTTTTTACCCTTGGTAGAGCGTACTAGAAGTTTCTTCTAGTACACTGTACTCTTGCAGCGAAAAATAGGCACTTCGCAAGACGGATTGCCTCGGCTTGTATGCACATCGTCACGCGCCAAGCCTAGTCAAGTTATCGAAAGCTCGCAGTGTGTTTCTCTAGCCACTCAAGGGGCGACGTGCCGTCCATTGTAGAGTTCACTGTTCAGTCAATGTTGGCTACGTGATCTCTCGAGCTAGCCTCAGAGGAGGCTTCAGTTAGAGGCATTGCTAATGCATTGCTGAGAGTGCAGGACTGCTTTTATTAGTATATTTTATCTTCCTCCTGTTATGCTACAATGAATCAGTGGTGTAGAAAAATAAATAAATGAATAGCCGTTAAACTTATCGAACATCAATATGATTGATGAAATAAGGCTCAAATAAATGAACATTTCATATTGTAGTCTCTTTCACTCCTGGATTTTCATTTAAACTAACAAAGAAAGAACGAAAAGGTCCACCAAACTTATGAAAGCTTTTCTAGATGTACGTTGAGCACTAAGACGCTCTGATATGATGTTTTCGGTATATTCTGTACATTGTTTGGAGATAATTTTTTCTAAGATATGGGAAGGTAAAAAAAAAACATAAGTGGGCAAAACAAACAACATGCGACTGAATGCTAATACGCTGGCGTATGGCGTACATTAAATCATTTCGTGTTGGTCTAAATGTAAGTCGAGCACGTCAAACACTTCACATTTAATCACAGCCGACTGTGAAACTATGAAGTAGTCAGCTCAAGAGCTGAAGACTATACCGAGCTAACAAGCAACCAATCATCACTCAAGAAGGCCCAAAAATAAGCGCATATCTAATAGATTTGCCCATTCTTCAACACCTTTTTAATTATAACAAAAAATGTCCGTCAGATACAAAGAGGAGTCGAAAAAAAGTCATTTTAATTACTTTGTACAGCGAAAAATTATGCGGCACTGCGAACTAAAGCAGATAGGTCCTTTTTCAACATTGTCTCCACTCGGCTGAATGCACGTTTGTCAGTGCATGATTAACGTTACTTGTTTATATTATTTACAAGATACTGCAGGCATGGAGCCCAAGCAGGAATGGTACAGGCAGTAAGGCAATCAAGCCAAACATCACACAGCATACAATAATTCAATCATCACACACATACAACAACAATGCAACCAAACTTATCGTAACAGCGATGATTTAAGTGGGATTGCGTGAATCGCAAAGGGAAACAAAGGGAAACAAAATGGCACTGAAAGTAAGAGAAAAAAAAACTGCAAAACATTTTTACATCCTCAGGAAAACATGTGCGTCAATAGAATCTGTCGACAGCAGGGCGGCAAACGGTAAATTGTTCCACTCACAGATTGTGCGCGGGAAAAATGAAAATTTCGATTTTCCCGCGCACAATAATACGTTTGGTTTAACGTCCTGAAACCAGCATATGATTTTGAGGGACGCCGTATTGGAGGGCACCGGAAATTTCGACCACCTGGGGTTCTTTACCGTGCACCCAAATCTGAGCACACGGCCTACAGCATTTTCGTTACTTCTTGACTCCCTCAATGTATGTTTGACTTCAATACTCAATTACTCCGTGTTATTGCCGAATGCGCTAATGGTGAGTGTGATGGTCACCAAAGTAACTATATTTTCCAAAGAACGCAAGTAAGCCCGAAAAATGCTACGAATATATAAAATTCTAGAAACGGCTCGGCGAGAAAACAAGCTCAAATCCGCTTATAAGCCCTGATCATAGCCAGAGGGAGGGGGGGGGGGGTTCCTAACCTTCCGAAATATTTAAATTTTGCTTGTGTATTGATAATACAGTAACACATACAAACGCACAAACGAACAAACGACGTAAAGTGTAGTTGAACCCCATGCCTCACCCCCGGAAAAAAAATTTCTGGCTACGCTACTATTAAGTGGAGCTGGCAACTTTGTTCAGCTATTTGATTTCATATTAGGCAAGAGAAAGAAAGAATGATATATGTAGACAAGAAAAAAACAAAAAAACACCATGTCCGTTATTGAACATTCCGTGACAACCGTTTACAGTAAAGCCACTTTAACAGGCTTACACGCGGATTGTGAGCCTATCGTGTTGATCTCACCAGTTCTCGCTTCCTCGAAATAAAGTGAGCAATTACTACCGCGCGCAAGACCGTGGATGTATTGGCGCGTGCCAACAACGATCGACACACTCCGTCCGAGCGGGCCAAACAAGCGCACTATTTTGTTCGAGCGAAGCGCCTGCGTCAACACGTCTTGCGCTGTACACTCACGATGCGAAGCACGTCCTTCGACTCGCTCCAGACATAACCGAAGTTTGTGAGTTCCAGGGCTTCTCAGTGTAATCTGCTTTTGCGTACAACTCAAAGGGAAGGAGGGCCGCAATAGTTGCTCTACGTACAGTGTGCGGCATGGCCTATAGTGGATATGAACGAAATTTTATTGAGGCGCGAATCTTATATGTGACGTGCAAAGGCGCTCGACCTTGAACGAAAGGCCTGCCATGAGAGAGAGAAATGAGTGGAAAAAGAAATCACTTGACCGCGTGACCAGCGCGTTTACTTCGTCCTTGCTGTGTTCGCGTTAGGAAAAAAAAAATCACAGCATATCCACGGAGTAAATCATCATGTGTGTGACGATTCATCGAGTCCATGCCACAAAAGTGCCAAAAAGGCTATAGTAGAGCTCGCTGTTGGGCTAGTTGGTGCATTTCTTCAGACATGCACCGACTAGCCCAACAGCGAGACAATGCCAAAAATGCATTTTTGAAGTTTCTGACGTCACGCGTAGCGATTTCGGCGCAAAACTTAAAAATGAAGCTTCAACATTGATTTTTGTTTTGCTAATAATGAACCTGTGATAGTGAAACATATGGTATTAGAGTTCTCAGAGCGCAGTTTGCCAATCTAAACCAAGCCATTGTTTTCCTTTAGTGTCCCTTTAAGTGCAGCTACCTTTGAGAGCGCAGCACATTTAGGGGGCAGGCCTGTAGTATGCTATCATTATCGCTTGGCGTACCGCACCGTATGTAGCATATTGAGCGCTGGCTCGTGCTAATGAGATGTCTTCTTCCAAATCTTGGCACAAAACATACGGAGACAAAGGAAAGAGATGTAGACAAGATGAGCGCAAACTTCAAAGCACGTTTATTTGAGAACACACAGGAATATATATCAACACAAATTGCAGCTATCTCACGGGCTTCGTTTTTTGTAAGTTTTTTGTAAGTTTTTTTGTAAGTTGTTTTGTATGTTCTTTTTCTCCGTTCAAGTTACGCATGCGCAGGTTTACCTGTTTAGTTGTTGGCTATACTTTTCTTTCTCTGTAATCAATCAATCAATCAATCAATCAATCAAAAATCTTTTATTTTCACCATTTCATACAAAGGTGAAAAAGGGAGAACTGGAGAAAAAGCCGATAGTTCTTCGGCTTGACAAAGCTCCGGTCCCCCAGGCAGACAGTGGTAAAGTTTGTTTCAAAACAATAGAAGAAAGCATGTTACAGAGTATAAAGCATTAAAGCAATAATAACATTTCAACTGAATAAACATTGCGATGAAGGAAGAGAAATGTATAAATTAAAAACAACTATACAGCAACTACAAAGTACAACCGAGAAACACTTTTTTTTTATAACTTAGAAAATTACTATAACTGCAGCATACTATGAACAACCGGTGAGATTTTTTTTTTCTAATCCTATGTTATTGAGCCGTTACAGGAACAGGTCCAACATTTTAGTTTTGTTTAGTGGTAACACATCAACATTTTGTCTGTTGAAATAGTTAAGTAGGGAAGGCAGTGTATGACAAAGGCGCTGTTGTCCATAATTTGTACGAGAAAAAGGAATTTGCCACGGGGCCTGACGGCGAAATGAATATCTACTTTTGTTTTCTTGTAGATCAGCGAGGGTTAAAATGAATCTAGCTTTCCTATAGCACTCTGTAGCATTGTAGAGCTTTCAGTTTCCAAATATCACCAGCTTTTATTATTTTAATTTGCCGAAAAAGCTCTGCCGTATGTTCGGTGAAAGAAACATTCGCAATAGCTCGAACTGCCTTCTTTTGAAGTGTTTCCATCATCTGAATATTTTGTGCGGTGGTGTTTCCCCATATGAGTGAGCAATATGTGAGGTGTGAGTGAAAGAGACCATGATAAATGAGGCGCTTAATTTTATAGGGGAATGTATTTCGATAGCGATTTAAAATACCAATAACTTTTTGCCAAAGAGAGGAATACGTCAAATTGCTGAGGTTCGAGTTGAATAAACATAGTTTGAAGTTTGCGTTCATGTTGTCTACTTTGCTTCATTTTGTTTCCGTATTTTTTGCGCTAAGATTTCGAAGTTATGCATCTTTACCAACCCGGCCAACTCGCCACAATTATTTTTCTTCTTCCTCTTGTTCTTCGAGCACCTTGATGGTGATCACTGATCACTCATCAACATAACAAAAAAAACTAGAAAGCCACTTATCAAAATAGAAAAAGAAGAGGAAGCAATCGCGAAAGAGAAACTCATAGAAAGAGAAAAAAAACTGCAAAAGTAGACAGAGCAAGCTAAAAATAGAAAGAATAAAAAACACAAATAAAGATAAAAAGACAAAAACACGGAAAAGGAGGAATAAGTACAGGAGGAAAGGAAGAGAAATGTTGCAGCATCTCGATGGACTGGTGTTTCTTACCGGAACATGCCTATCGCTGCTAATGGGCAATGAGAGACAGGTGACTGTGATTCGACTCAGAGACATGCAGTCCGCTGTTAGTTATCGTGCATGCTGCGAATTTTGATTCTTCAACAACGCGCGGGACAAATTTCCCACTGGCCCTATCATGTGCAGCGCGAGCAGTCAGTCTTTTTTTTTTTCAATCAAGAAACTCGCTAGCACACGCTGCCTGCGTCGTCGTTGCGAGGTGAGAGAGTGGGAGCGTAGGAGAGGAGAAGGTGCGCATGCGCAATCGGGGTGTAAACGCCGCGGGGAAGAATGCCCAGAGAAGAGAGAGAAGGGAGGGAGCGTAGGTTAGCAGACGATGCCTGAGTCGGCGTTGCGAGATGAGAGAGGGGGAGCGATCGCGCATGCGGAGTAAGGTTGGTCACGCCGCACACCAGATTGAGCTCGACGCTAAGCTGCTTCGCATCAAATATCCACGCATCTGCACGAAGTGAATCATGACGAGTGGGCAAAGCTGTGATAGTAACCCTACGTTACGAAAGCGTTGCCCCGTATTCTGTGAATTGAGGGACAAAGAGTGCACGACCAAGGTAGGTCTTAAGGTCCACAATAACTACGTTTAGGTCACCGACTAGCATAAAGGGTTTATGCTTCTATGCAGGCGTACTATATTGTTACGTCACAATTATGATTGGTGTTAGTCTGTCGCAAACCTTTTTTTTTATCCACGTGGAGACAGATTTTTCGATTATAGCATGGCTTCTTTTTAACCACGACAGCGGACAGTGAGAGCTGATAACAAAGCTAGGTCCTAATATCCCTAATGCGTATACGTTCAAGTCGCCGTGCTGTGTGAGGTGCTTTCTGTCCCTTTCCTCTCTTTCTTTTCCTTATTTTAACTTCCCCCATCTCTTTTCACTTGTAGAGGAGCAAACCGGTCTAGACTGGTTCACTTTCCTACCTTTCTTTCTCTATAATTCTCTACTTAAGTCGCTGACTAGTATAAAGGGTTTGTGCTTCAAGACGTTTTATATTGTTCTGTCACGGTCATGATTGTTATTAGTTTAGTTTTAAACCTTTTTTTCACACATCTGCAAATATTCCCGCGACGGACGCTCCGGAAGGACAAGCCTCGTTCCTTAGGTGCTTCGTCCCTAAAACCAATGAGAAACAAAGGAGTCTACCCAGCTTCGCAGTCCCGGCACCCCTAGTGCGAAGCTACCTTAACTTATATATATTTTTACTTAAAAATGCAGATGTCGCGGGCGCCTTGTCCGGAGAGTTGTGTCATTGAGCAACAATGGCGCTGTGCGCAACCATTGCATTGAGCCATAGACTTCACATAGTGAACTGGGCTAATACGACCTCCTCGACGACCGTGATGCTGAGACGTCTGCCTTGCAGGCAAACGAATGTTTGCCGAGCCGTCTCTTACGCAATCGCTCGCGTGCACATGTAGGACCAGCCGCTATCGGGCTTGCATGCAGAGAGAGCGGCTCACATTTCGCCACCGTTGCCGATTTCCGGCACGAGAAGCGCGTTTCACCGTGAAGACGACGAGACGATTGTGCTTTGTTTGCAAGCACTATATGAGAGGGCTGCTTCTTAAAGCACGCCTCTACTGCAGTTAGTTATAGAAACAATACGTGTCTGTATGTGTCTTACGTTGATATCGTTGTCAGAGTCTGCCTGAGCTACGCGGAGGTGCAGCATACACCAAGCTCTAAATGAATAAATAATTAATTGATAAAAAGCTATCTTCTTTATATTCTTTCAGTCTGACGCCACCGCTCTCCGAAAGTCTTTTGCATAGAGTTTACTAAAATTAACTAGAGGGGACTCTGACGCCGTTATCACTGAGCGACCATGGATAATGATGGGTAGTACATAGATTTCCCTAGTCTTTGTACTTGCGGGCCCCGAGTCGTACTTGTACCTTCGTTTATTACTGTGTTTCAGTTTTGTTTCGAAGAAAAGAACGAACCATTTTGAACTTCGTGACCCTATTTGAATTTGTAAGCTAAAATGTTAAGGTGGTTAGGTACAACTGCTGAACTTTTGCCGATTGTTGTTTCCTGACAAAGCAGCTTCAAAGCACGTCAAGCCAAAATGAACGTAAAGTGCGAACTAGGCAAATCAGTATATTACCCATAGTTCCCACGCTCGCATAAGCTCCATGCGTTGCATCTCTCATAGACACTAGCGCCAGAGTACCCTCTAAAGTATATTAAGGAAACTCTACGGTCTTATCATTCCCTCCGAGATGGCAGGCGTGCGCCCGCCATCTTGGAGGTCATGGTCTTGTGCACTTAATGTGGCTTTACATAACCTCCATGATCGGCACCTTATGTCTAAGTGATGATGACATTTGGGGACGTTAGCCACAAATTTTGGCAATCTGCACGTCACGATGACGTCATATGAGGGCGTCATCGATAGATAATGACTTTTTTTCGCGTCCGTTCACGAGACGACGTCGACAGCCAGTTTTGGCGTTTGATGAAGCAGCTAAAGACTCTGCCTTGATAAATAAAAAAAAAGGCTGACAAAGTCACTTGTGATAAGGCTTTATAGGAAAGGCGCAATACGCAAGGAAGATAAACAAGGGACAAGCGCTTGTTCCAGGTGCATCTTCTTTGAGGGCTGCGTTTTGCTTGCGCTCAGTAGTTTTTTCATCAGTGTGCACCAATTATGCCCTGAGAAAATCCTCATAAGTCGTTTGTCAACTCACACGAGGGTGAAAGCATCCGGCGTGGCTATTTCGCCGTGGTGAAACTTCACCTGAACGAACTTAAGGGACATTGGGAAAAAGGTTAACTAAGTAAAAGTTTCTTGATCTGAAACAGCTGTGTTGTACCTTCGTATCACTCACCGAAGGAAGTAACGGGTGTATGAATGAAATTTACTCCTATATATTTTCATGCTTCTCAGTCGCACTTGAATTTCTGCTTACTGGAAGTCTTCTGAAGAATTTTGTAATCTTTTGCTGCACTAATGCTCTTAAGGGCTGCAGTAGTCTTAAGGAATACAGACACAATTTTTCGAAGGTGCGTTTACACTGCCATACAAATATTCTATGGTATATACATAAACAGCTCTGAGCAAGAGTGAGGTTCAGCAAATGCTGGCAAGATATTTTATATTTTTATATTAAAGTCAACTTTCTTGTGGCCACCTATTCACATATCGACACTAAATTGACGTCAGGATACAGTGCGAATTCTGGTGACTTCACGCAGCAGTCTGGCTAGTTGGGATGACGCCACGCAACAACGATACCGAAATGGCTGCTCGTGCGTGCCAACGGAGCCATGGTAGCAGCCGGGGTAACGTCTTGCTGGATTGATTGATTGATTGATTGATTGATTGATATGTGGGGTTTAACGTCCCAAAACGCTTTGAACCTTGTACCCTTCAGGTCTCGTTTGGATTGTTTCAAATTCTCTTTTTTTCCGCGTGTGGTGGAAGTTTGGAACAAGCTTGATGGTGCATTGCGTAGACTGAACACTGTAGAGTTCGGGAAAAATTTTTATGTGTTAGTCACATAAATTTGTGCGCAGTATTGTTTTTTTGTGTGCTTTTGTTGATTTTTCTGTACCCGCTCCTGCAATGTCCCAGGTATGGGACAGCAGTACTTGTAAATAAATAAATAAATAAATAAATAAATAAATAAATGAGTATGATTATGAGAGACGCCGTAGTGGAGGGTTCCCGAATTTTCGACCACCTGGGGTTCTTTAACGTGCTCCCAAATCTGAGCACACGGGCCTACAACATTTCCGCCTCCATCAGAGATGCAGCCGCCCCAGCCGGGATTTGAGCCCGCGATCTGCGGGTCAGCAGCCGAGTACCTTAGCCACTAGACCACCGCGGCGGGGCCGTATTGCTGGAACATGTGACGTGAAGCTCATACCGTGTTGCGCAGCATCGTAGCCGAAAATTATTTCAGGGGGGGGGGGGGGGGGGGGGGTCAGTCATTTTTTATGTATGCTGGTGCGTACATTTGTGTATGTGTGCGGCGTGTATATGTACGCAAGAAAAACTGAAAAAATTCGGGGGGTCTGAACCTTTTTTCTTTGGTTACGTCCATGGTGTTGTGACGTCATGGTACAGTAGGAATTGGGAATAGCTTTCAAAAATGCACTGTAATTGCTTTTTCAGGGTACATTCACGCTTAGTAGTACATGTTCTATAGGCTTTAAAAGCTCGACCTTATGTTTGACGCTAAAAAAAAAATGAAAAACGGCAACTGAAAATGCTCGTGTCAGTACCACTTTAAAACTGCAGTGCTTCCATGTGCGTGGCTATATGTCGCGGGTGAAACTCAACGCACGTGATAAGCAAAAGCTGAGAGTCTACGTGGTGGACAGCAGCGCATGCGCCGTGCCGCCGTGTTTATTCAAGTACGTGACACTCGTTCAATGTAGCGGCGTACGGGCGACGTAGCCCCGACAGAGGAAGCTAATTAAGAGGACGAATAAACCGCACTAGCTTTCGGCCAGCGCGCTTGAGAGGAGCCCGGTCAACGTGAGACTCGCAAGGCGGTGATGCGGGATCTCGCTGTTGCCCTTAACAAGATCCTAACAAGAAGCGGAAGTTTGTAGCGAGCCTATTCTTTCTTTGACGGCAGTGGGTCGCGTGCGTAGGCGTATTCGCGTCGCCCGGGCTCTGCGCATTGTCACCACGAGCGAAGGGGGCCGAGACAAAAGGAAAGGTTACCATTGTGGGGGCTGATTGCACGCAGTGTTCCCCGCTGACGAGTGCGAAGGACTCGGTGTCAGCGTCGACGCGATGACGGATGGGCCACGCTCCTGCGCGCTTGCTGCGCTGCTCTATCGGCGCTTTCTAGTTCGAGGCACATCGCTGCTAAGTATGGCGGCAGAGCGTCGCAACATATACGAGACAGTGAATACGCAGTCCCTCCTTTTGCGATGTTGTGCCGCACTCCTATTGAACGAAACAGCAGACTTAATAATCACTGTGCTCCGCTATGGTGGTCAAGCGCTTATGGCGCTTGACTGTCGTGGCATCAAATCCCGGCCGCATTTTTGAAGGGCTTGATAGCCGTGTACTTACGATTTAGGTGCAAGTTAAGCAACCACAGGTGGTCGAAATTTTCAGAGCACTCCGTCGTGATCATATCGATTTCGGGACGCGAAGCCCCAACAGTTATTATTCATAGTTATTGCCCAACTGGATAGCTGCTGGTCAAATACACAATGCACGTTTAGTTGTTGTTGTAATGATGATAATAAGTAAATAAACGATTCCATGATTTTCTAGTCAGCAGTAGAATAACGTAACAGCACCACCACCGCAGTGGGTCAACAGTGAACACATGGGATACCGTGTCTTGTGCGCTCACTTTCCCGTATACCTTACTGCGCTGTTTGCGGTCTCGTATATTCTGGTTTTCTGCCAAAATTTTGATGAGCCAGCTAGTACACCTACGAATTTTCGCCCTAAAGAATAGTTGCTGGTCAAACATAGCATACACAGTTAGTTGTTGCTATCGTCACTGTTTCTGCTGCCGATGTTGTTTTAGTTGTCGTTGTTGTGCACCGTCGGGTTAATCACGACTTCTTGTCACACCATGAGTCTACGAGTGCCAATGCGATCTATTCAGTACGAATACCTAGGAACTCGCCGTTGAGCAATACCCCCTAATAAAGAATGGCATCGGAGGCTTAAACTCGCGATTATTATTCTTTCTTTTTTCTTCTTTTTCTTTTTTTTTGCGAGGAATAGAATAGTAGTTCGCCATTGTTTTGGCAACATAGATGGAAATTTCAGCAGACATCACAAGTGATACGTAAGTCACGAATAATACGAGCAGTAATCGGAAACCACACAACTTAAACGAAGAATAAAGAAAAAAAATGGATTACAAAGTACCACAGAACAACACCACCACGCGCAGTAACCTCGAGCATGTTCTCGTGACCAACAAATCAGCCAATGGACGTGTGCTTCTTTCCTATGACGTATACTCAGGCTGGTCGATGATGTAACTGGCTGAGAGAGCAGCGAACAATTTCTGGCTATATAATTGTACCATAACTGTAAATCATCCGCCATGCGTAGTGCTATAATACTTATCCCACATGTTCACAGAAACATCGGCTACCGATAAACCCACCGCGTGGAGTTAGTAGTTAAGGGGCTCAGCTGATAGCTCGCAATCCGCGGGATGAATCCCGGCCGCTGCGGCTGCATGTTCGATGGAGGCCAAAATGCTTGTGGCCCGTGTACTTAGATTTAGGTGTACGTTAAAGAGCCCTAAGTTGTCGAAATTTCAAGAGCTCTCCACCATGGCGTTTCTAATTATATCGTGGTTTTGGGAGGTTAAACTCGTACAATTAATAAGTAATGACTAATTAATGACTTGATTACCGATCTGCCAGCGCATTTTGGCCAAGTTGGAGAATGTTTTGGTGCTCCTTTAAATTCCACCATATGTGTTTCACATATTATCTAAGCAGACACATGTCGCAACTGCTTTCTTACCTCGCCGCCTGCATAGCCTTCTTTATCTTGACATCGCGGCATCGATCAACATCACTCTGTGTCTATTCAGTTTTATGTTTGCGTTATAATGTATTTGATTGATTGATATGTGGGGTTTTAACGTCCCAAAACCACTATATGATTATGAGAGACGCCGTAGTGGAGGGCTCCGGAAATGCGTTATAATGTAACATCGTAACCTGTGATATGGTTAAAGATTAATTTGCTACAAGCTTAGGTTGATAATTACGGAAAATACGTGCCGCGTACACAGACAAAGCGTTTACTTGGACGTTTCTGAAAAACTTCGCATCAGGTATGCATGTTGTATACATTTCGACGCATGAATGCGAAACATCTTCAAGGCCTTGCTTTGCCACAACCTGTTGAAAACTCGGAGAGCATATACGTATATTTCTTTTTTTTTTTTCGAGGAAGTGATTAGCGTGTTTTGTTTCCCGAATGTGTCGAACACCGGCTCCTATCGACTCTAGCCTTGCAGTCGGCAATGAGCATGATCTGCGACCCCATCTCAACAGCAATAATTAACCGCTAGCACTAATTAGGAAGTCTTCTTTGCCGGTCTTCTGTACCTGTATCTGAACCTTCAAGGCCACTTTGCCACTTGCCTATAGCATCTACATCCCTAACCTCTAACCTCGCATTCAGATTGACCATGTGACTTATTCGCGCCTTATTTATTCTCTGCTGCGCTCTTGAATCAGGTTGTGTACGCGTGCAAAGCTCTCGTGTTAATGCGCATTAAGAGAAAAGAACGAGGAAGTGGTACCTGCTGGCAAACATCTGTTGTCGTCACCGTGGTTGATCATTTTGCAACGCCGACTAGCGATGGAAATGGTTAATTTGTGGATGAAGCTTATACATTCCACGAAGGAAAAAGGAAGGGTACTCGGCATCTACAAGACGTCAAAATGCGCTTGCGTGCATCATGCTTTTTTTTTTAATGACCGAAGCATAGTGGCGCTTTGTCACGTGCAAGAACCAGTCATTGATCGATTGCACTTCGGACGGCCAACAGAAGCCAGCTCGCCGTGACGATGAAAGATTGTTTTCTTTTGCTGCTCGATTTCGTTCTCTCGCAAAATGGTCGGCAATGGCACAGAGCGCCCGCTCGCTTGCTACGTGCCGCGTAGGGCCCGAATACGACGCAGATTGGCGACTTCCTCAATCTAGAAGGCACTTCTAAGCTCAAAGCGGTCCTTCACATCATCGATGCTTAGAATGGAACTAAAAAGCGTTGTGATGCTTCACAACCGTTATCGCGGCTGCCTTCTCTGACGGCGGCGACTCCCGCGGCCTCGACTCCTCGCTCCGAGAATCAAAGTAATGCCACAGAGAACCTGAAAGCTTATTCCGCGGCGAAAAGTAGCCGCACATGCGAACGCCTCACCACGGCCTCGATATGTACATCTCGTCGTTGCAATATAGCAAACAACAGACGTTCATTCTCGAACTTGTGTACAGCGCTGTCGAGGGTAGGCTAGATGTGACATCACGTGCGTGAAAATACATGGAGCGTCACAACGTGACATGCAATAAATTCATATTAGGCCGCTCGACGTTAGCGAAAAACTTTCCCGTCGTGATGTTTTTTTTTTCATTAATGGCGCGTTGCGATTGTTGAGATGGTTTAGCGACTGAGAGAATTTGATGTAGCGCGAACCGATTGATTTGATTTGTGAGGTTTAACGTCCCAAAACCACCATATGATTATGAGAGACGCCGTAGTGGAGGGCTCCGGAAATTTCGACCACCTGGGGTTCTTTAACGTGCGCCCAAATCTGAGCACACGGGCCTACAACATTTCCGCCTCCATCGGAAATGCAGCCGCCGCAGCCGGGAATCGAACCCGCGACCTGCGGGTCGGCAGCCGAGTACCTTAGCCACTAGAGCGCGAACCGATTGAAACACGGAAACAAGAATGCACAGATGGACAGATGCCTTTTTGTTTGCGCTACATCAAGTTCTTTCAAATGCATCACCTATAAGCTCACATTGACTCTATCGTTAATTAGCGACGCCTGCATGCAACAAACAGTACGCACAGGTGCGATGAGACTTCTGTGGAGAAACCGACTCGACGCCTCGTTGGCGTATTTGCGTTCTCATTTGGCCGCGGAGTACACTGCATAGAAGACATACAACTATTTGCGTAGAAACACGAAGAAAGAAGTGGACAGGACCAGCGCAGGCTAACAACTCGGTTGTTAATTGTTAGTCTACGCTAATCCCGTTCCCTTATTTATTTTTTGTCTTGTTTCTATAGGCGTAGTTTTACGTTTTCCACGTCTTGCCATTTGCCCGGCCCCCTGCTCCCACTGCACGCTCCTCCACTGCATCGAATCATGAGGACACCCGGGGCTGTTGTCGGGATAGCGATGCCGGTACTTGGAGCTCACCTTCGCTCCTTACAGACACAAGTACTTCGTCGCACATGTATGTAGTTCTCGGGCTGGAGGTCTGGGCACGTCGAGGGCAGTGGACGGGGCGTGCATTTCCGCAATTTTGTTTCCTCCGTGGCGGCGGTAATCAAACACCATGCAGCAGCTTGCACACTTGTGAACAAGCCGTTTCGTTTGGCATTGACAAGTAGGTACTCCGTTCTGTCTGCTACCAGCGCCGGACGTGTCGATCACTTTATGCCGCTCATTCGTGTATGCCTGGAAGAAGCGTGCCACAGGTAACTGCGCTCGTGTTATTTAAAGTTGTGAAAACTTGAGGTAAGCCTCGTCTTGCCCCGTTTTCGTTCTTTTTGCTTTCCCTTTCGGCGATTGAGAAATTTGTTTATGGCTTGTGCGAACACGTGCTACAGCTGAATTTGCTATCAGGATTCGAAGTCGCGAAGATTTTAGTTCGTGTGTTGTCTGCCAATGCCAAGATGCATATACGTTAACATAGCGTTTTGTAAACAAAGAAAAAAAAACGTATATCCGGGCATATGTAATAATAATATGTGGGGTTTAACGTCTCAAGCCCGCCATATGATTGTGAGAGACGCCGTAGTGGAGGGGTTCCGGAAATTTCTACCACCTGAAGTTCTTTAACGTGCACCCAAATCTGAGCACATGGGCCTACAACATTTCCGCCTCCATAGGAAATGCAGCCGCCGCAGCCGGGATTCGAACCCGCGACCTGTGGGTTAGTGGCCGAGTACATTAGCCACTTAGACACCGCGGCGGTGCTTCAAACTATCGTAGAATGTATCCTGGATGTGCTGTCGCTAAGAGCCCACTGTGCCATAGTTCCACCTTTTGCTAATTGGCAAAGTACCCGCCACTTGCTCGTGAGGTTCCACGTATACAGTTGCGCAACTGCAGACTTTGTGTGTGTGTGTGGGGGGGGGGGGGTGGGAGTACTAGCCTAACATGAGTCGATCGTTGCGCAATTCGCATGTTTTGGCGTGTAGTGCGAGTATAGAAACCTGACATTCATGTAGTTTTTTTTTATTTTAAAGCAGCTTCAAGCAATGACGTACCTATGCGGTAGAACGCCTGCTTACCACGCAAATGGCCCGAGTTCAATTGTCATTTCGAACCAAATTTTTTTGTCTATTTGCATCTTTCACGATTTTTCAGTCACTGACAGGATAATCATTTTCGCTCACAACCAACGACTCCGGAATTTCTGCGAAACTATAGTTCTTTAAAGCTATCACGTTGAAACAGCGTGCGTGAATGACGCCGTAAATACCATGTGTTGTCGTCCGTCTTACTGCTGATATGCCACTCTAGATAAGACGCCGTTCTATCGGTACTTTTTCTGCGCCGCAGCAAACACATCCCAAGTAACGCTTCGGCGACTCTCGGTTATCGCGTGGCTTCCTCGGTCGCTCATGCGAGACCCGTGCGTGCTCGAGTACGCAAAGGCCCGTTTGAAAGGAATCCTGAAATAGAAAGGCCGCACGTTCCGCGGCCTTATTTTGTTCACCGAAGCTCGGGGGAAAACCTCGTCACCGCATTTCAGCCGTCCTTTAGTCGCCCGTCTTGTTTTTCGAAACGAACTGCGGCGGACGGCTCGCTGTCGTGAGATCGCGTCTTTCGGCCGTGCAAGTCCGCGTCCGATTGTAGTTTGGGACGGGAAATACGCCTCCTGAAATGAAAGCGCAGTGGTGTTATTACGCCTAGTCCTTGACGTGACTTTCGTTGCGAAATCGCATGCTCAGCGTGCATCATTGCCTTTCACGTCGCTGTGTGAATCACTGAAGATATTAGTACATCGGAAGACGAGCGTTAGTGAGGGTCTCAGCACTAATGTCAAAACAGAACGTGCTGCCTGCCAACTGGTGGTTTTTAAGTACAGCGGAAGCCATTCCCGCTAGCGCAAACGCAAGCACCTACGGCGACATCTAGTTATAAAACAAATCTATATGAACTGTAGAAACCTTAAGGGCACCACTAAACCGAGTTGACCCGAAGCCACCGTCACCGTGCGTAATTATTTTATTGGCAGCATACCGGCAGCATATTTTATCGGCGAACACTCATCACTCAAATCTAAATGAAATACAACCAGTATTTGGGAGTGAAGGAGTTTAACAATACAGGCTGACTGCTGTAAAGATTCTAAGTATATGGCTCTCACTTCAACAGGCATCACCATTTTGCCTATATACGTACGAAATTTCTTGCGTGCGTTAGCGTTGAACGCAATATTCCAGAAATATCATTCGTACGTAACAGTTTGGGCTACGTTAACGTTCTGCACATGTTCAGTTTGGAGCACGCAATGCTAACGCTAAATCCCTGCGTTAGCTGTTCTACAACTCCCTGTTGTCTATGGTGTGTATTCGTTGAAACCGGTTAGTCTCTGTCGCTGAGCTTCCTATTGGCACGGGTCGTGACGTTGAAAGAAATAAGGCGGAGATGGCTTGTCCGAAAATTGAATTGTTGATTTGGCTGAATATGTGGCCGGTAAACGGAAAGTCAGGTTACACCGACATACATGACACTCATAGCGGTGAACTGTGCGTCAGCCGTCGATCAACAGACAAGCGGTGATGCCAACGACATTTTATACATGTCCCGTCGAATATTTCAGCGGTATCGCTAGCTGCCACGTTACAGTTCCAGAAGAACCTGTATAACTCGTGTCGTGCAAGCAATCTTGACAAAATGATCTAGTACAGTCTGCAGCTTCTAGAACACTGCAGGTGCGGTTTTCACTGAGCATTTCTTAGAGGTCTTTGTAGGCTGAAATTGAATTTGGAGGCGGAAATGTTGTAGGCCCGTGTGCTCAGATTTGGGTGAACGTTAAAGAACCCCAGGTGGTCAAAATTTCCGGAGCCCTCCACTATGGCGTCTCTCATAATCATATGGTGGTTTTGGGACGTTAAACCCCACATATCGATCAAATCAAGGCTGAAATTGAATACTTTGATCGATTGATATGTGGGGTTTAACGTCCTGAAATCGAATACAGTAACCGGAAGTAAAAAAACACGCCTTGTAGTATATACAAGTAATTGCGTTCACGCAATTCTCGGTGTTTATAGACATACCTTCTAGAACTCTACCAAATCATGAAGACTTTTGTAGCGTAAGCTACCCTTGGTGAGGTTGAGCCCTTTCGCGTGCTGTATACGGTGAGCGACACCAGCACGAGGAGCATGTCGTTAAGCAATTGGGACGTCAATTATTATCAGCCTCGACAGCTATTATTATCAATCGCAAGGAAGGGCACGTTTATCAAACTTAAGCTCGGACTGTCTATTCGCTGGCCTTATATATCGAAGGAAAGGTGGCACAAGCATGGTTTTTGTGCCCTGTTTTTGCCGCGCGTACTTTTTCTACTTATTTCGCTTCACTGAGCGGCGAATAGCCAGTACAAGCTCACGTTTTTTTTTCTACGTACACCATTTGTTGTGAACGAGTCTGCTTATTTCCATGAACTGTAGTTCCAAGTATGCACAAGAAAACTAGTCCATGGGCAAGCTCTACACTGACAAAAGGGGGCATAGCGAGAAATATTTGAAGGGCGTAGCTCTTTGGGGAGCCGGGATGACGTACGCTGTCGCATACGCTGTCGTCGTGGCCTGGCGTAACGCAGTCGAAACCACATGCGGGTCATTTCATGCCAACTGACCCAACCTTGGCGATTGACCATCTGCGATTTATTTGAAAAAATCCGGAACTATCTACCTAAAGCCGAAAGTGTTCCCTCAAAACATTGCTAGCAAATAAAATTTTCCAGTACCGCAAGTTTCATGCGATTTTTTTCTGAAAGCTCGAAACCATATCCCGTAAAATACGTAGCCAAAAAATCCGTTCTTCCTAAATTAGGTTAAGAGAAATTTTTGCCTTTAGAACAATAGCAGGCACTTTACTTAAAAAACGTTTTACGAACATTTATGCTTTTGTTGATTTTTATGGGGCCTCGAATATGGCCCAAGGTTTTTTCATAGAAAGAAAACATAAAGTTAAATGTGATAGTCGACATTAGCATATGGCCGGAGTGTTTCGATGTAGACCAAAAATAATTTCAGGCGTATATAGGGCGAAATAAAGTTTACAAGTGGTGACAAGGTTTTCAACATTGAGACAGTACTACTAAAAATACTCTCAATAGCAGATTTAGTAGCAATTTTTATTGCCTACTCATTCAGAAAGTTTTACTAAAATATTTTTGTTTTAAGCGAGAAAAATAATTCCTAATTGGTGTATTACCGCTCTCGGGGTTCGCACATGTTTATACGTTTTAACAAGACGTCCTAGTGGTAAGTACAAGCTGCACGAAAGTGGGAATCATCTGGACAACATAATCGAATTTGTCCGTGCCTATCTAAATTATCTACAAGCTAGTATTACTCTTAGTGAACGAGAAACGCGAGACGTACTAGACTGCATTTAGCTGCATGCAGCCCCGCCGCGGTGGTCTATAGTAGCTTAGGTACTCGGCTGCTGACTCGCAGGTCGCGGTATCGAATCCCGGCTGCGGCGGCTTCATTTTCGATGTAGGCGAAAATGCTGTACGCCCGTGTGCTCAGATTTGGGTGCACGTTAAGGAACCTCAGGAGGTCGAAATTTCCGAAGCCCTCCACTACGGCGTCTTCATAATCATATGGCGGTTTCGGGACGTTAAGCCACACATATAAATCAATCAGTGCATTTAGCCGCATGCAACTGTCCGCTGGAAGCCTGCGTAGTACGCTTACGCAGCACCGGGAAGTTGTACCGATGTGTGCCACACAGTGACGGTCAGGGGGAGGGCAATGAGAGAAAACCAGGGAGGTGTACCGAAAGAAATATATAAGAGAAAATCTTGGCGAAAAAGAAATTATTATGAGGCCATGGGATTCGAACCTTTGTACCCACAATCGGAATGCGAGGGTAAACACTCTGCTATAACTTTTTTTTTTTTTGCTACCGCTCTGCTATCCAGAAAGCCGGCAGAACACAGCATAACCTTCTACAGCCTGATCCTATGTATAGCATACCCTGACCTTTAGTGAGGGAGTACAATATGGAAGTGAGGTTGAGGTGGAGAGGTGTGAGGCTGACGAAATGAGGCGGGAGAAAGAGTAGACCATGGCACAGAAAGAACGAATATCAGAGACAATAGAGACCTTCCGAGGCGCATGCCCCGGTGCCCGCCGTGTTTTCGGTTCACGACACCGGCTTCACTACGAGCCTAACCAGGTCCTCTGTCAAGAGCCACTTACAAACTGCTGTAGCAGTCATGGCGCTACAACGCGTGCGCAGTTGTACGGGAGTCGTCTTCTCGGCGCTCAGCGGCGGCAGCAGTGCACACACAGCGCGCGTGACCAGCTGTGCTCGGCATCGCCGATGTGCGCAGCTGTCTCCTCGTCGCCAGCCTCCCCGCTGCTTCGATGTACGAGCACGGCTGCACTCCGAGTCGCGACGTCAGCGACCGCGCCTCGATGCACATGCGCACAGAGTGCCGCAGCTTCACGGGCACTCGAGCAGCAGGTGATCGATTCCGCGCCGCAATCACGAAGTCTCGCTAATTGTTCGACCCTTCTCTTGAAAAGACGCACCCTCATAAATCGAAGCCCTTCCATACAAATACACACCAGATATTTCCCAGAGTCTTCGAGGAAAGGAAAATGGAAATTCAAGAGCTTAGTTTTCTTTGTTAGACACACTACTAACTGACAATGTTGCCGAGGAACGTGTCATCATCACCCTGACTACGCCCACTGCAGAGCGAAGGCCTCTCCCATGATCCGCTGATCAACCCGGTCTTGTGCTTTCTGCTGCCACGTTATACCTGCGAGCTTTTTAATCATATCGGCCTGTTTAACTGCCTGTTTCACCCTCATGCGTTTGCATTCTCCGGGAATACAGTCAGATACCCTTAATGACGAGCGGTTATCCTGCCTACGCGCTACGTGACCGGCCCATGTCCATTTCTTCTTCTTGATTTCATCTATGATATCCTTCACACCGTGGTTTGTTCCCTGACCCACTCTGACCTGACCTCGTATCTTAAGGTTACACATATAATTTTCATTTCCATCGCTCGCTCTTTCGTCCTCAATGCAAGCTGAACCCTCTTTGTAAACCTCCAGGTTTCTGTTCCACAGGTAAATACCGGCAAGATGCAGCTGTTATGTACCTTCCTTTTTAGGGTTAGTGGTAGATTACCGTAAATGCTTTGAGAATGCTTGCCCAATGTGATCCACGCCATCCTTATTCTTCTGGTCATTTCACTCTCGTTGTTCACCCCCCCCCCCCCCCCTCGCCCGGTTACTACCTGTCCTAAGTAGACATATTCCTTTAACTCTTCCAGCTTCTTTCTATCGCAAAAACTGTTTTCGGCCGACACTGTTGCACGTTACTTTAGTTTTATGCATGTTAATTTTCAGGCATACTTTTCTGTTTGCCGTGTCCAGTTCAGTAATCATAAGCTGTAATTCGTCACCTGGGTTACACATCAAGGCCATGTCATCAGCTAATCGCAGCTTACTAAGATACTAAGAGGAGCGTATAGAGGATGTTATTAGTTGTAATAGCTATATGTAAATGCAAAGAAACAAAACTTGACGAAGAGATAACTTTCCGCCGACAGGAACCGAGCCTGCTACCTTCGAGTATAACGCGTCCGTCGGTCGAGTTATTTGAAGTCGCAGGTTTAGTCCATGCAAGTGCTTTCCGCGGCAGGCTTTCCGCCAGTGTGGAGGTAATCTTACAGAGCCACTAATCAGTGAAATGATTTAACAGAAAACATTATAAATAAGGTCTACTTTAAGCATCCATGTAGTTTACCTAGCAACTCTTCCTAAAATAGGTGGCGTGCAAACACGAACACAATAGGGACGTCGAGATGCTACAATCATCTACGAACAATTGAATACACATATAACGGAGATAAAGCAACAAGGCACGAATACTTGTCTGCGCATGCCCATGCAGTATGCAAACCTATCAATCTGGCATGCGTGGTTGTCTACGTGCAAGATTACTGTTAAGGCGATTGATTTCATGTTTATTCAAGTTAATCGATGGTTATATCACGTATTCTCTACCGATATTATCGATGTACCATGCGTCAGTCATGAGACACTGTTCTCCATTCCTATGCCGGTGCAAAACTACGCATTCATCGATTGCGAGCGTGCATGCAGTTATACTCTCGACACTGTAAAAAAAAAAACGATTAGAAGGTGAGCCTCCGGTCAGCAATTTTCTTATATTCCTAGTTATACCAGGTCGATGCAGCAGCCCGTCTGTCCTGCGTAGAAATGTCCACAGCTGATAGGAACCGTATGTGCTACACATGGTATCTCTTGGTTTTCTAAGAATAGAGTTTGTCCAGCTCAAGTTTAACTATTACACGGCTTTCTGCAACCATCCACGGAACACGCCAAGATGATTTGTGCCGTATACTGTACGCGGAATCTTGGCGTCAAATTAGATTTTACCAGGAATGTCTCAAGGTCCGCTACATTACGTGACGATCGCTGCCAGTAGTGATGTACGACTAGATTAGGGTAGCTAACCAGCATGCGGAATTCCTATGGAAGGTAAAACTTCAAGAACTTCGAACATGTAAGAGGATACTCTTGTTACTGTTTCACCGTAACATTACCGGTTAGTCATAGGAGGACCTTTCTCAGATGATGGTCACTACAAAATGCTATAGCCTCAGTCTTGAAATGCCGTTTCCAGTCGAACCTGAAACCAATAGACATTTTAAGTTTCTTTTAAGTTGTTTTAGTGTTTCAGAAGAAGCATTTAGACATACTGGCAGTATTTGTCAAGGTCTTCAAAAACCGATGTTAAACTTCTTGCCGAAGCTCTCGAAAGTTGTAAAAAACGGCGTAGTCACGTCTTGCGTCACGTCGGCCCTCACAAAGTCGTGGGCGCACAAAATGAGTCATAGGTTTGCTGCGCAAGTTATGCGTCTTTTAGATACATATTATCCGGTCGTGGCAGTGGCCATTGTCGCTGAACGTTTAAAAAAGTGCGTTACGTTAAGTCTGAGAGTGACTGCAATAAGATATGGGAGAAAGAGGGTCGTATACGCATTCGTTGCCTATCCCACAGGCTAAAATATGTAGATAGCAGATACAGCGTGAATCTTGTTCTTAAGAATGCCAGTAAGCAAGGTAAGATTTGTGCCACTGTGCAGAAAAATAATGAGCGAGTAGTAGACAAGAAGCGGGCCGACGTTTGTTTTGCAAAACACACCAACGCATTATCTGATTCTTGGGCAGGTCTGATGCGTATAAGGTCCCTTTCAGCTGTAGTCGCGTGTTGGACAGACGGGCCGATGCATTAACCAGAGATTACCGGAATCTAAAAGATCGATAACTGGAGGCTAACCTTCTATAATATTTCTTTACACCGTCGAGAGTGTGAGTGCACGCTAAAGTTCGGCGAATGCGCAGTTCTGCAATGATATACACGAAGAAAAAACGCATCTGATGAGATCATGGCATACGGATAATATCGGTTGTGCATGCGTCAGCCAACCGCTTGTTAATTTGTATAAAGGTGAAATTGAATGCCTTAACAGTTCACATACAACACCACGCCTTCCCGATTGATAGGTTCGCATATTGCACGCACATGCGCAGGCAAGTTTACGTGCCTCCTTTGTCCGTCATTGTTTGTGCTTTGCCCGACTTCCTTCTTGTTTCGGTGTTTACACGCCCCGTCTACGTGCCAATTCAGCTCAGCTCTGGTTAACACTAAACCCTGGCGACGTCGGTTGCCATTTTCAGCAGCACTGAAACTGGCGGCGCTATTGTTTCGGGTCTTCGTATGCAATATGCTGCAACAAAGCTTCGAATTCGGTTCGCTTTGCGCCATCGGTTTGACGGCGACGCCATTCCTGGGACGCTGTCTTCGATTACATCAACGGTAGAAATATATATGCGCACCATTCGTCGGCTTCAAGTGACGCCGCCCGGAGCCGAAAGGCCGCGGTTGTTTGTCTTTGAGCGAACGCTTATCTTGCGTTATATTTTGTCTACACTGTTTGCGCGTAGTACCATGCATGCCTCCTATGTTAGGGCTCCACCTCCAAAAAATATACTGACAATGTTTCATTACGTATCCAACTAAGACGACTCAAAGGCGAATTTTTCGATCAACGTTTCTCGCGCAAACTTTACAAAAATGTTATTAAACTTCTCAGCGCAAACATTTAGACAACGAACACAGAAAAGACGACGACCAGTGCAGTGTTCGTTCAATGCCATCTAGATAATTTCAGGCCTGCTCACTGTTCTTGCCACATGCTCCGACGTCACTCTCTTGTGACGGTCGTGTTTCGCTGCACAGATGTTTGCTCAAGCTGGTTAACGCTTTCATGGTGCGCTTGTTGGCGACTGGAGAAGACCGTGTTTTTCTGTGAACGGTGGTGTGGACATGTGATGCGCATTGTGCGCTAGATATTCGCACAGTGTACGGCTGCAAATCGGGCGCATGCCAGATTGGGCATGCAAAAGAGGAAACGCCTCTCTCTTTCTCTCTCTCTTTTTTTTTTGTTTGACGCGATAGCGTTAAAGAGCTCGTTTCGCAGAAATTCCGGCGTCGGCGTCGTTGGTTGTGACTGAAAAATCGTAATGAAAGCGTAATAAAAAATCGAGAAAGATGCAAATAAAATTGATAATAAATAAGTCCTGAGTCTGACTGGTGATCGAACTCAGGTCGTGTGCGTGCCAAGCGAGTGTTCTTGCTTGCTTGCTCCTATATTACCTCGCTCATACCCACCACGGGGAATGGGCCATTAAACCGGGGGTTATCATAACGGGTAAAAAAGGAAGCCCAAATTTCGATGAGTGTTCTACCACACAGCCATGCCTTTTCTTTTTTTTTTGTTTTTTTAATCACAGCCATGCCTTTGCTCGCGAATACCGTGAAAATAACTTCATCTGCTTGGAAATGCAGTGAAAGTAACTTTCCTGCTCTAAAAACACACGCATCCTGCATACACGTTTCACAATACAAGATGAAATATTGCCGTAATAATGCATGGAGCAAGCTTACATTGCGATCGGGCGTGAATACATGGTATTATCACAATGGCCTCATAGTTTGAAGCCAGTCAGTCATAAACGCACGCACGTTACTGCACCCCACGTAGTGAGTGCGCAGCAAGTTCGAAAACACTAAGAGTTAGCTCCAACGGGCCGCTCCTCCATTGACTGTGTCCTTGATTTATCGACATTTGTTCAACAAGAAAAAAGTCGCAAGCGCATATCAGTGGCACTCTTTCTTGACGTGAAGGGTGCATATGATAATGTAGCTCACGATGCCATCCTCACTTCTCTCGCAGCAATGGGCATTGGTGGACGAATGTTTCAATGGATAAAAGATTACATAACTGGCAGGGGTTTCTTTGTACAAACATATGAGGGTACAACTGTCCAACATTACACCTACTGCGGAGTACCTCAGGGAGGTGTTTTAAGCCCCACATTGTTCAATGTGGCCCTCATTGGTCTGGTGAAGGTTCTGCCAAAGTCGGTGTGCCTATCCATACACGTCGATGATATTTGCCTCTGGAGTGCTGCAGTTACTCGCCCTCAGGTGCGCGCACAAATACAGCGGGCAGCAACCCTCACAGCAGCCTACCTTCAGAAACAAGGCCTAAATATATCAACTGTGAAGTGCGCGTTGATGGCGTTTACACGCAAACCAATGACGCCATACCCTGTTTACATCAATGGGAAGAGTGTCAAATATGCACGGACGCATCGTTTCCTGGGCATAATAATCGACAGAAGTCTTTCGTGGAGCCCACATTGTGCGTACTTGAAGAAGAGACTGCTATCTATTGTGCATATCATGAAATTCTTGTGCGGTAAAGCATGGGGAACTTCTGTGGCCTCCATGCTACAGCTGTACAGGGCCCTATTTCTGGGTCTATTGCGCTACAGCTTGCCGGTACTGACTAACACTTGCAAATCGAATACTCATTCATTGGAGAGTTTGCAGGGACAAGCACTGCGTATCTGCCTAGGACTGCCCCGATGCGCTTATACTTATGCCACAATCATGCTTGCCAAAGACCATCCGGTCAGGACATATATAGTTGTGGATTGCCTCAGAGCGCACATTCGACATGCTAGCCGTGTCCCCGACCACCACTTGGCCCTTCTACCTTCCGGAAGACCACGAGCTACGTTTTCAGACGTCATAGCCAAGCACCTAAACAGCATTCCATCAGGATATACGTCAGCTGCGAGAACGGCATGCCCTTTGTGGTGCCTCGAACAGCCGCAAGTACGTCTAGAAATTCCGGGAATCAAAAAGAAAAGCAGTCACTCCGGAGTAGCATTGAAGCAAGCAACACTGCTATTATTACATGAGTTGTACTTAGACCGAACGCAGATATACACTGATGGGTCCGTCTCATCCAGCAGCTCATCAGGTGCCGCTGTAATTCCGGCTGCAGAAATGACAATCAAGTTTAAGTTGTCGCATATGACTACATCTACGGCATTAGAGCTTGCTGCTATAAGGGCTGCTTCACAATATCTCGTTCAAGAACGTCCAGGAAAATGGGTCATATTCTGTGATTCGAAGGCAGCGCTTCAGAGTTTGCAGTCTGCCATGCGCAGGAGGAGTCATGACCAACTGGTACAAGAAATAAGACATTGCCATCATGAAGCTTTAGCACGAGGGCATGATATTATATATCAATAGCTGCCTGGACATATCGGTATTACCGGAAATCAATTAGCCGATGATGCAGCCCGCTCAGCCCATGAAGAAACCCGTGTAGTCCCGATTTCTCTATCAAGGAATGATGCAGCAAGACAACTTTACCTGCTGGCTCGAGATCTCACACGCACGTTCTGGTCGTCTACCAGCTTCCAAAGGTGTCAATTTTATGAACTGGATCTTTCGCTCAAGCTAAAGCTACCCCTGCTTTTTTTGTTGTATGTTAATGATTTAGTGTCTGTGGTTGGTGATACTGTGAATATTGGAATGTTCGCGGATGATATCATGATTTATACTGAAGTGCAGTCTGCTTCTGATCAACATCGGCTAGATAGGGCTTTATGTGACATATCATCTTGGTGCGACAAATGGGGCATAAAAATTAGCACTACAAAAACAGTTCTTTTACGTATAACCAGGAAACGAAACCCCATAACTTTCCGGTACAAAATTAAAAACACCTTAATCGAGGAGGTTAGTAAGTTTAAATACCTAGGTATCGTATTGAACTCCAGATTAGATTGGAACGACCACGTTCAGCAGGTAACTTCTTCAGCGCTAAAAAAACTTGGTCTTTTACGGCATAAACTTCGAGGTACACCTAGTAACGTTAAGCTTTTAGCGTACAATTCCATAATTAGGCCTAAACTGGAGTATGCAGCGGTTGTTTGGGACCCGCACACGAACAAAAACATTAACGAATTGGAGAAGGTTCAGAGGAGGGCTGTTCGTTTTATTTATAATAAATATAAAAGAAATGATTCTCCGTCAGGTATCATGGCACTCAATAAAATCCAACCACTACACATTAGACGCCAAATTGCCCGCTTAGCTTTTATGGAATCCCTAATTAAGTGTAAGACTGGATTATCACCCACTCCATTCATTAGTCCGTCCACCACGAGGAAAATACGACACACACATAGCCACAGTTTATCCCCATTCTTTGCCCGAACAAATACCTTTAAGTTTTCATATTTTCCACGCACGGTAGATGACTGGAATAAATTGCCAGAAAGAATTTTTAGTGGAAATTTTATGACAGCCCTACACGATCATTTTAGAAACTTTTAATTACTGACGTTCGGGTTTTTAGCAATGTTTCTTGAAGTTGTGCGTGATTTTCTAGTTTTATTTGGATTGGAAACCCTGCTATGTTTGTGCGAAAAGTCGGTTTCACCGTGGCTTGTTTATTTTGTAGTTCCAAGTGAATTCTGCGTTTTGTTGCTTCATTGTTTTTGTTACATTGCATTGCATTGTATGTGCGTGAAGATTCTTTTTTTTCTGCCCGTCCTGCTTGGACCATTAAATTGATGTGCAGTATTGTATAAATAAAATAAATAAATAAACATCTTTCCCGCTCCGATGCGACACTGTTATGCCGCCTTTGGTTGGGTGTTGCATTCACAAAGACGTACTCCTTTCGCATGGGTATGGCAGACACTCCTACATGCGACTACTGCGGAGCTGAAGAGACCATCGAACACGTCCTGTGCAGCTGCGCTTGCTACGACACACAGCGATGCCAGCTCCGGATGGTTTTGAATCGACTTGACCCCGGACCATTTTGTGTGCAGAAGATACTAGGACCTTGGGCATCTGCCTCAGTTGCGCAGAAAGCAACTAAAGCACTGCTACTTTACCTTAAGTCAACAAACCTGAGCGACCGCCTGTAAACTGTGTGTGCTCCCCGAGTGTGCTCGTGATTGTGTGTACCTTCTCATCTTTCTGCAACCTCTTTTCTCCCTTTTATCCCCTCCCCAGTGCAGGGTAGCAAACCGGATGTGCGTCTGGTTAACCTCCTTGCCTTTCCTTGCATCTTTATCTCTCCCTCTCTCTCTAAGAGTTAGCTCTAGAGAAAACACTGAGTTAGCTGGACACCGTATATCGCTATCGCGTTCAACTCTTAAAGGCGAAGCTTTAGGGTCCCCTAATTTTTTAGTTGACTGATTCTGATAGCGATAACGGCGCAACGGGGACTTGACGCCTTGTATGCTCCTAACCGAATTATGATATACAGCTAGTATCAGCACCTACTGAAGGACTACTGAGACAAATAGTAAACATAGTTTTATTTTTTAATTGTGGGTCTAAATAAACATGCTGGTGCCGAGAAACATAAAACAAATATTGTGGTGCCTAAGAATTCTTGGTATATATATTTATTGCCGTCGCCTTAAAAAAAACACTTTTAGTTTTGATACAGAGGGAGCGGCTTCTCAGTGGCGTGTCATAGCAGTGTGACGTCGCGGAGAGGCAGCCGCTCGCAACGTACTAGCGACAAATCAATCATCCGCTCACCATGCTCGTTAACAACAATGCACGAGTCGCCGTCCAGTGACCCTGACAGTGATTTCTGCAATTCAGGCTGCGTGCAGAAAGTGGAGCTCGCAAACTAAGGAGAACCGTCATTACTCGTTGTGAAGTTGTCGATTGCACTGAGGCTCACTTGCAGATGCTTGACGGAGAAAACTTTAAAATCAAAGTAAAGTACTTCGTAGGCGTTGTCTGACTACGGCGTATGGAGGGCGTTGACACTGCATACCATGGAAACAAAAAAAATGCCCCTTTTGCGATGTATCTATATTGTGTCAGTACATATTTAATGCAAAGCACCTAAGTAGGTCTGCGGAGCTCACTCAGACTCACTCATGAAATATATTTCGCCCCCTTGGGCTGACTTGGATCCAGACTCACAATTTCTTTTGTTTACCGGACTCACTCACAATAACATTTTGTTCTCTCGGACTCACCGCTTGATCTGAGCCTGAGTGTCTTAACTCATTGGAGGCAAAATGTATGCAATACCAACTTGGCCAAGAAGTTCTCCCCATGAGAGAGTTTGTCGTCCTGTGGTCCAAACACTCCTTAATGCTTGCACGGTAAAAAAAAAAAAAAAATGTGCGTCACTTTGTCCGCATCGTTACAAAATTATGCTGACCACACGTGCAGATCGGACTGCGTGTCGAGCACGACTTTTTTTTTTTCCCCCCCAGAGTGAGTTCGCCTTTCGGTGCAAGTCTGGCTGCTCCTGATTCGCTCAATTTCACTCGAGCCTCGATGGTGTGTCGAGTGTTACGAAACGCACGAGACCGCGCAATCGAACCAGTGTGTTATCGATTCGGGCATCGCGAAGGAGAGAGGGCGTAAGCCGGTTTTAAAAACGAACACAGCGAGACGACAGTGGAGGTGGTTTCCAGTGCGCGTCCAGCGACATACTCGACCGTCGCGACGTTTCGTGAGCAACTGCCACACAGTGCAGCAGTCGCGAAAATAAGCGACCCTCCGCCCTTGTTTCCTTCTTTCTCCTTCTTTGCTGGCAACGCTCCCGAGTTATCGGACGGTATTTCCGACCTGTACGTGAAACTCACCTTCTTTCATTTCCATTAGCGTGTGTTTCGTACTCTTTTTATCTCGGTAGGTGACAAAAGACCGCCGCTACCGGGCTAGCCTTCATCAAAAGCGTCATGATGCCATGGGAGAACGTGACGCCCTGAGCCCGAATACGAGTAAAAAATGGGGAATTTTAAGGGCTATATTTTGTTTTCTTTATCAGACACAACACTAATTAGAACTGACAGACAAGACAGAAAAAAGTATATGCGATGTTAGTTGTAGTAGTGATATAAATGTGGAAAAATAAAAGTAGATGAAAAAAAGAACACGCCGCCGACAGAAACCGAACCTGTGGCCTTCGAATAACGCATCTGATGCTCTGCGAACTCGCCGTCATGACAACTGGTGGTGCTGACAAACACTCCCAGGTTCCAATGCCCATTTATACCCCATATGTGGACGGAGGAATGACCGCCGCTGTAGCTCAGTTGGTAGAGCATCCGATGGTTTATTCGAAGGTCACATTGATTGATTGATATGTGGGGTTTAACGTCCCAAAACCACTATATGATTATGAGAGACGCCGTAGTGGAGGGCTCCGGAAATTTAGACCACCTGGGGTTTTTTAACGTGCACCCAAATCTGAGCACACGGGCCTACAACATTTCCGCCTCCATCGGAAATGCAGCCGCCACAGCCGGGATTCGAACCCGCGCCCTGCGGGTCCGCAGCCGAGTACCTTAGCCACTAGACCACCGCGGTGGGGCTATTCGAAGGTCACAGGTTCGGTGCCTGCCACCGATGTTGTCTTTTCGTCGAATACACTGTCTTCACACTTACGCTGGATTTTCTAGAAAAAAAAAATCAATCAATCGAAATAAAGTTCTGTTCTGTTCTAACTATTTTGCCGTGGAGAGGTTGAGTTCCATATTGCTACGGCCACTTCATATCAATAAGTTCTGCAGCGAAAAAAAAAGAATAATACTGAACGGTAGACAAACATGAACAATACGAAAAAAACAAACATAATAGCACACTGAAACCAGTTGAAATATCATGCCAATGCACAGTTTGCTTGCAGCAGCTCACACTGTCATAAACTGTTCACACGCGCACCTTCCTTTTCTACTGTCAGTTTACGCACTAACACACTTCATATATATCTATCCCTGGCTGTCTGTCACAGGCGCTTATCCAGTCCGGTTGTTTCGATGAACCAATCAACACTCTATACTTTTCTTGGCTTTCTTGTCTGTCAGTCCTCATTAATCCTGAGCCCGTGTAGTGTTTTTTGATGGTTTCTGATATTTGGGCTCGACATCCGAATATTGCCTCCCTGTTTGTTCCATTCTATCATTATCTTTTCTGAATACTGTCCGCTGAGGCGGTTTGGTGGTCACGGTGCTCAGCTGCTGATCAGAAGGTCGCGGGTTCGATCCCGGCCACGACGGTCACATTTCGATGCCCGTGTATACTGTGTTATGTCGGTGCACGTTAAAGAGCAAGGCGAAGTTTCGGAGGCCTCCACTACGGCGTCCTTCGTAATCGTGTCGTGGTTTCGGGACCTTAACATTTCTTGTTCTACATTGCTAGTTCCATGTTTCTTGACCCTTTTTTGTTTCGAACATCTTTGTTGTTCCACAAGTTTCCGCCCCACATGTTTATGAATGGCAGAAAGAATCGTTATACTTTTCCCGCTTTAGAGACCGTGCTGTATCGCGTGCAGACTAGTACACGTTACAGAAAATGAACCGATTGCAATTTCTTTCCTAACAATCTAATTATAATTACAGTGGTCAGTTACAGCCCCAGCAGGCCTAATAAGCAATTAATAAGCAGTCAGTTATTTTTTCGTTACATTGCTTGAAAATGTTATTGCTTTAACACACTAACACAAGCTACCGTGGTTCTCATGGTAGATAGAAGGCTTGTGTGGCCAAGAATTTTTTTCGTGAAAAATTTCTCTCTCTCTCTCTTTACTCGCTCTTTCGGACATCAGCTATTGTTGCATTCTACACAGGACAAATCGGCGCTCGTGTTCTAGGAGTGAAGCAGAAGAGAAAGCCAGAAGGGGGCATGACAGCGCTTGCCGGTTCAGGATGGTAATAATTTCTGTTAAGCCCCAAGAATAAACGACGACCACCTAATGGAAACGTGCACGGGAGGCCAATCTCGTCCTCGAGGCCTTGGAAGACTAGCGACAACTCGTCGCCAGGGCCAAGAGGGCAGTCGAAGCAGAGGGTTCCTGGACTAGGGAACCTTCCCACCTTAAGGTGACACCGGGCCTCGCTTGGAACACTGTTTCTAAATAAACGTTTATTTCTCTCTCTCACACACACATAACCGGGCGCAATGAAAAGCCAGCTCTGCTGTTAATAAGAACAGTGAAAACTGTAATGACTTAAACAATCACTTTATGGAAAATGGTGTTTGATGCTTGCCGTGTGTGTGTGTGTATGTGTGTGTGTGTGTGTGTGTGTGTGTGTGTGTGTGTGTGTGTGTGTGTGTGTGTGTGTGTGTGTGTGCGTGCGTGCGCGTGCGCGCGCGTTGATGGGGAAATTATCGAGCACGGAAAAATTAGTGCAGCCCGAGTCACGGGAACGGAGCCAAGAACACTTCGCCGCAAGGCTATCTGTGTGTTACGCGGTATCTTTGAGTGTGCGGGGCCGGCTTCCGCTGCGCGCTCGGTGTAACTTGAGCTCTGAAAGACTTCCAGTCTCGCTCATTGTCTTCCTTATCCGATTCAGAAGCCTGGAAAGCTCCCAGGATCGTTCCTATTAAAGCTGAGCGTGCAAATACATATGCGACTACTTTCGTGAGCCGCCGTCTGTACCGAAACGCTGAAGCAAAAAAAAAAAAAGAACAAGTTATTTGTCCACGGCTTCTCGTTTTTCAGGTAGCTTGTTCTCTCCTCGGGCTCAAAACCAGGTCTGTTGCGTTTAGGGTTTTGGGGAGCGAATGATGAACCCTGGGATTCAACCGGATTTCAAGGGCACGCTGTTGTCAGAAAGACCTGGCTGACGTGTGGCGGAGCGCCTGTCCTGTGTGGTTCTGTGTGTCCGTTATGTCTTCATGCGCTACATGAGGATTATTAGTAAACACCAACTAGCCCAAGAACAAGCCTTTGTGCAGCTGGCTGATGGTTGTAATGGGACACGCTAATGTGATCTAAAGCATGCATGGTGCTGGAGGTAGCGGGTTGAACCTTCGTCCCGTTGGCCTGCATTTCCATGCAGACAAATACTAGAGGTCTGTGTGCTTGAGTTTAGAGCACGTTAAAGAATCCCAGGTAGTCGAAATTTCTAGAGACCTTCCACGCAGCATCTCTCATAATTGCCGTCTCTCACAAACGCAGTCACGAAAGCCTTACAATTATCATCATTATTCCAGGAAAAAAATCATAAGCAGTTTTAGCCATCGTTTCGCGATAAATGACTCTGCACTCTAACACTGCTAGATTATTGTCACCGCCATCACTTGAACGGAAAGAAAAAAAACTTTATTTCAGTCCTGCAGGAGGCGCTTAGCGCGTAGCGGGCGTCTCCCACGTAGGGACCGAGAGGGAGAACCTGGCGGCCGCTTCGTGGGCCATCACTTGACTGCCGACGAAATTGCGCTGATCTGATATTTCTTAACGAGCTAGTTCACGGTATGATATCCTGTACTTGTTTTCGCAGTTGTATTTTCTAACAAGAGTTTGGGACGAGTAACAGCAACACGAACTACAATGAATTCATGGTGTGTTCCACTTGCAAGGATGCGTTAACATCAAACAAGGTGCCCGCGACGAATGGAACCCATGCGATAGCTGCTTCGCGTGCTATTCATGGTTCTCTTTTGAGGGAGATAGTGTGATTTCTTAGAGGCGAAGCTCTTTAAAACGGCACCCGTTCGTCCCTCGTAGTAGTGCGTAGCATGTATTACGCTTTCACCTGCAAGGTGGTGCCGGTGAAAGATTTTTCCTGTGTGTTGTTCAACAATAAAAAAAAATTCGCAGCGTGCGCGTTAACTAAAAGCCGAATTCTCTCATTCCCCATTAGCAGCCATTGGCTTGTACATTGAGCACTATCTGACATGAAAGGGTTGCTACGTTATACTCGCCGGGCGTCACCTCCTTCATTTTAGAAAGGTTTAGCGAGCGTTGGGCCGCAGTGCCATGAATACAGCGAACTAGTATATACCATGAAGTCGAGGTGGTTAAAGGTGGGAAGTAGACCCGAAGCGCAAGCCGTAAGAAAGTGTGCGTGTGCCACCTCTCGTTTAGTCCTTGGAATGTCCGCTGGATGGCGGTGCTTCTATATCGGGAATATATGATGAAACGATGTGAGATGGTGGTACTTGGAGTGTTGAATAACTGGACGAACGGACACACAGACAGATGCATGGACGGACTCACGGATGGCTGCACCGACGGATGGATGCATGGACGAACGCAGGGACGGACGCACAGGTGGACGTGCGGACGCACGAACAGACGCACGCCCGGACGGGCGAATGGACGCACGGACGGTCACACAGATGGATGCATGGACGGACGGAAGCAAGAACGAATGGACGGACGGACGCTTCGACCCACTCTCCATCATTCACTCCATGGATATGCTGCCATTTTTCGGATACGGGGATTGCTCTCACGTGCCCACCCAACGTTTGAATATTTGTCACCTAATAACATCATGTGATGTCAATTTGTATTGTGTGGCGCCACGATGACGTCACGACATTTCGATATAAATCAGGCGTCACCACATGAGGGTGATTTCTTTGCATCACTCGTACTGACGTCGGCGGTCAACTTTCGCAGTTGATGAGGCATCTAATGCTTTCGCCTTAATTTCTCAGGCAGCGGCCTCGTGTGAAAAGCAGAGGAAATGGGAGGGGTTAGTTCGTACACATTGTATCTCAAATACGGGTCATTTATACAGATTTCGAACCAGGTTTCCACCCAACAACATGTCGATGCCACTCTACAAAATGCAAAATCTGGACGCTGAATATCAAATACTGTTTTTGTTTTACAGTTGTTCTCTTACGCATGGTGACTAAATAGGTTGCCTCACGAAAACAATGCTTTAGATCACTCATGTATGTGTCATCGTCATCAGCCTGACTACGTCCACTGCAGGACAAAGGCCTCTCCCATGTTCCGCCAGTTAACCCGGTCCTGTGCTTGCTGCTGCCAATTTATACCCACAAACTTCTTAATCTCATCTGCCCACCTAACCTTCTGTCTCCCCCTAACCCGCTTGCCTTCTCTGGAAATATACTTAGTTACCCTTAACAACCAGCGGTTATCCTGTCTACGCGCTACATGCCCGGCACATGTCCATTTCTTCTTCTTGATTTCAGCTATGATATCCTTAACCCCCGTTTGTTCCCTAATCCACTCTGCTCTCTTCTTGTCTCTTAAGGTTACACCTACCATTTTTCTTTCCATTGCTCGCTGCGCCGTCCTCAATTTAAGCTGAACCCTCTCTGTAAGTCTCGAGGTTTCTGCTCCGTAGCTAAGTACCGGCAAGATGCAGCTGTTATAAACCTTCCTTTTGAGGGATAGTGGCATTCTACCTGTCATGATTTGAGAGTGCTTGCCAAATGTGCTCCACCCCATTATTATTCTTCTAGTTACTTCAACCTCGTGGTTCGGCTCCGCGGTTATTACCTGTCCTAAGTAGACATAGTCTTTTACAACTTCAAATGCACTATTACCTATCTCGATGCGCTGTTCCTGTCCGAAGTCGTTGTTCGTCACTTTCGTATTCTGCAGATTAACTGTAAGACCTACCTTTCTGCTCTCCTTAATCATGAGTTGCAATTCGTCCCCTCAGTTACTCAGCAATGCAAAGTCATCGGCGAAGCACGGTTTACTAAGGTACTCTTATCCCTCAAGAAGGGTGTAAGGCAGGGAGATACAATATGCCCAATGCTATTTACCGCGTGCTTACAGGAAGTTTTCAGAGGCCATGTATGTGCGGTTGAAATTTAAAAAAAAAAAATGGGACGAACGGAGCTATGTGCGGGGCGCACGCCACAAGCGGCCCGCGTGTTTGAATCTCCTGCTCTAACGTGTGACACTTTCAAAATGGTGTCAAATTTTTTTTTTGTGTCAGAAATTGACATGCTTAAGCACGTTTCGCCCATCCTCTCAATATATTATGTCTCGATAATCTTTCTTGCTGGCTGATTAGCACCTCCGTGAACACTTCCCCACGCGTCATACTATTCTATACTTTTCCAGCATACCATTTGGCGCGGGACAAGCTATCTGGTTCGTAAGGTACAACTACACCGCGTCCGCGCGTGAGGACAGCTGCGTTCGCATGGAGGCGAGTTTGCTTGCCCGTCCAGCGTCGTGAGGGGCGGGGAGGTCGGCCTTGGAGCGAGGGAGGACCGTCTCACGTTGCCCTTTGTCTGCCGCTGTGCTCTGTTTATCTCCGCCTTTGTTCTGCGCGCACCGGTGCATCCGCGAAGATACACGGAGAGCATTTGGACAAACATTGCTGCCGCTCCCGTGCACTCACAAGCTGGCAGAGAGATCGGCTGAACTGGGCTCCATTCCCTTGAGTTTATCTTGTAACGTATTTGGATATCACGCTTGGTGTTAATAGGGAAACGTATAGTGTTTGGCTTAATGATTTGCTATGACTTCTGCAGAATTTGTCAGAAGCGGCGTTGTTTGCGACGAGTCGTTTTATCCAGCCGGTCAACTCACGCGCGTGATAACTGCTCTAAGATGAAAAATACAAGTGATTGCCAGTGAACACAGTGAGTGAGTAGGTGACTTGAGGAAGTCAATACACAGGCGAAGTGTTATTGCGATAGAATTTGTACGTGCATTCGTGATGGATTTTTGCCGTTACCGTTGATATCGCCGTTATGTCACGAATATGTTTAAGTATGTATATATATAAAAGTCAAATATAAAAATAATGAGGAATAAAATTCTGTCGCGGAATCCGACAACGGTGTTCAAACTAGGGAGCCACTTGTTCCGCAGTGCACCGCGTTAAACAACTCTACCACGCGCTGTGCAGCCACCCAGACAATAGAGGTCTTTAGCAAGCTACGGAAACACGTATGCGCGTACAGTGATCGCGCATGCGCACTCGTCAGCTGGTTCCGTATTGCCGTGTTTCTGTAGTGTTTCAGTAGCTAGCTAAAAACCTCTATTCACGGATAACGGAGAGCTGTTCACATAAGCCATTTACCCGGCGGTACGCAGATCTCGGGTCTTGAATGTGTTCTCTATCACGCAATGTTCCTACATTTTCTTTCAGTTAGAAGATTGCCGCTAAGAGACGCGCAAAAAGTGCCCCCTTTCTGTGCCCACTAGCGATGACGTAAGAAAAAAAAAGGCAGATCCCACGAACAGTGAGAATCGATGACATGCGAAGCACGAATGAGAAAGGTGCATATGTCATTTTAAAATCAGCACAATGTTACGAGGTGGAGGCAAATGATGTCGTACATAACTTACGTGTCGTGATTATCATGTTTGGATGTGTTGTTTACTTTCGTCATCTATTCACGTCTCGTGATACCAAATTTAGTATATGTGGAGCTAGCGAAACGGCCGTGAGCACGCTATGAGCGTGGTATGTTGTCATGTTCTTACATGACACGCTTGTCAGGATTATCATGTTTGCACCACTCATGTACTTTCGTCATTCATTGACGTCACGTAAGACCAAATTTGGCATATGTGGAGTTACCGAAACGGCTGCGAGTGCACTATGAAGGGCCAAATCTTCTCCAATGTAGCGTTGACGCGAGCGCGCGCATGCTGGGCACAGCGACGCTACGTTAGGAAAACGCGAGCACCCTATAGTTTGAAGGGCAAACCTCATAAACGCGAAAATGCACGCGACAGCGACGAGCGATGCTATGAGCGACGAAACAGGGCGTTCGGGCGACGTGTCACGTGTTAGTTTTCGCGCGATCGCTGGGTTCTCCAGATTTGGAAGCCGTCGCCCATCTCCCAGAAGTGCTGTGCTCAAAGCACGGGAACGGGATGTACATAACTGACGCACTGGCGATTCTCTTCATGTGCCGCGAAATCACCACCTCCTCTCGCTCTCCTCTCCGCTCGAGTCACGCATGCACAACGAAGAAATAACGTTATGCTTGTGCACGTGCACATACAAAAACAGTGCTGCAAGGCAATAATAAACACTTTCCGTTCCATTACAAAACATTATATCTCATTTTAAATTGCATACCGCTCACTGCGCGGTTTTCTTGGTACGAGTAGACGTTGTAAAGGTTAGTAAGTTAATGCTGGCAGGCCAAACGTAACAACGGCCTCATGCAAGCAACGGTGGAGCTCGCTCGCCGAAGCCGTCGCGTGAATGAGGTTTGCCTGCGCTAGCGACTGTTCGCGCGAAGGCAATATACGCTGCATCGCTCGTCGCTGTAGCGAGTATTTTCGCGGTTATGGGGTTTGGCCTTGACGCCAGGCGCGAACGGCGTGACCAGCGTCCGTCGGCGCGGCCTGACGGCAACTGGCGCGAAATGCGACGCGCTGCATTTCGTGCCGATGCGTTACCCAAACAACACTGCGTCTCCCTCTTTTCGTGACGGAGGGACGCCGGATGCTCTGAAACGCGCATGCGTCAAATGCGCATGCGTCAAGGACCGGCGTGACGCGACGACATGAACGCCAGCGAGCACGCGCACCGCGTCATGTCGAAACGTATTGGCGCCTTGACTGTGGCATATAGTCATGTTCTCACATGACATGTATCTCATGATTATCATGTTTGCACCAGTCACATACCTGGGCGGGCACGCACATACACACATGCACACTCAAAGTTGCCCCGCCGTGGTGGTCTATAGTGGCTAAGGTACTCGGCTGCTGACCCGCAGGTCGCGGGATCAAATCCCGGCTGCGGCGGCTGCATTTTTGTTGGAGGCGAAAATGCTGTAGGCCTGTGTTTTCAGATTTGGGTGCACGTTAAAGAACCCCAGGTGGTCGAAATTTCCGGAGTCCTCCACTGCGGTGTCTTTCATAATCATATGATGGTTTTGCGAGGTTAAACCCCACATATCGATCAATCTTTCTTCGTGTTAAAATAACTCCTTCTATGTACAAGTGCTTTACCACCACCATACAAACTCCCTCTGCTGACCACCGTTCAGGGGGCTGCGGTGAAGTGATACAATTAAAGGTGCCGTGACACGATTTCTCACAAAATTACAGTATTCAGTGAGATATAGAAGTGAACCCGCAAATATACGAAACGTGGGATATTTCATTACAAAATGAGCCCTAACTACCCTGGCTTGAGTTGACTCACTCGGACTCACTCAAATTGATCTCTGAGTCCGGCTAATAATTTGGCAAGTCTGAGTTCAAAGGACAAAATATATTTCTTGAGTGAGTTTCACTTCTGCTGGCCGACCTATTGTTCTATCTAACATCCCTCGCGTGGGGTAGCGTGGCTTATTGCCGTTGAAATAGGGAGGTAAGAGAAAAATGAAAAAAAAAAATGTGGCAGACCTTACTTATCATGGGAACCGACGGTATGCGAAGCACGCGGGGGAAAGGTGACCGTGTTGTAATTTTTGGTATTGAGCGACACGTTACGAAATGACGCTAAATATACGTACAAATCTTGTACGCCCAGACATGTTGGAAAGTAGCACATGTTTTATATAACCAGTTGTTTACATGTGCGAAGTGATGCAAACAGCAACAGGGGCATCGGCGACACGAGAAGCGATAGGTTATTATGTAACGCTTGTGCTCGCGAGGACATGATAGCCCTGGACACTGCTACATAAATTAACTTCAGTCGATGGGACTTGACTACAACTGACGTTAACCCGACGAGGCGGCCGTACTATAGGAGTACATATGTAATGTTTATAAAATTGAATAGCCAGTATTGCAACCACAATTGACGTTTCAGCAACATTGCATCTGAATATCGTATCTTTCCAAAGCAGTACCGAGACGTGGCGTGGTTCTGTGGTAGAATGCTGAATTTCCATGCAGAATGTTTGGGTTCGATTCCGGCTCGGACCCTGATATTCGTCGGATCTACGCTGATGTCAATTTTCCTCGACACTCTCGCATTTAACTCCTCGAGTAAGTCAGAACTTTTACTGTATCGGACTGCACGCCGGAGACCGAAACCCAGGGGATGGAAGCCGTTAAACCAGATAGACATCCACCTCCGTACAAATCAAGGGGATTCCATCCAGAGGGTCGACTCCATCAAAGTCCTGGGCATGCTGATAGAGTCTACCGGTGCCAACAGCAAATCTATAGCCAAGTTAACTTGGAAAACAGACAGTGCGGTGCACCTCATACGCAGAGTGGCCAACAAAAGAAATGGGATCAAGGAAGACAGCCTCATCAGGTTGATGCATGCGTTTGTTCTAAGCCACTTCACGTACGAGGCAGCAATGCACAACTGGTCAAGAGCAGAGTCCGAGACACTGAATGTGCTCCTCAGGAAAGTTATGAAGAAGGTCCTGGGCCTACCCATACATACCAGCACCGAGCGTCTGCTTGAGCTTGGCATTCACAACACACTCGAAGAAATAGCAGAAGCCCAAGAGAGAGCACAGTTCGCAAGGTTATCTACAACAAGGTCGGGGAGAATGATCCTGCAGGAGCTGGGCCAACACCCAATGGCAATCAGACACAATTACAATGATATCCCCGACAACATCAGGAAGAATATCACGGTGTCTCCTATACCAAGAAACATGCATCAAGAACACAACGTCGGAAGAAGAGTAGCGAGGGCCAGGACTATACTTCGTCAGGTCTCAAACGAGGAACGAGGGGTCGTATTTGTTGACGCGGCTTCCTATGCCAATGGGAAAGCGTTTGTGGCAGTGGTGGTCGATGGGGCTGGCCATGTCGTCAACTCAGCGACGGTCAGGACGAAAGACCCAATAATTGCGGAACAGGTGGCCATCGCCTTAGCACTCAAGATGGATAACATTGAAGTCGTCTACAGTGATTCTATGGCAGCACTACGGGCGTTCGCCAAGGGGACGGTCTCTGAACAAACGCTAACAATACTGCAAGGCAAGAACACAACGCATCATCTTCTGAGTTGGTTCCCAGCTCACCTTGGGCAAATCAACGATTCCCCTCCCAATCTCAATGAAGCAGCACACGAGGCGGCGCGAGAACTCTCCAACCGCGCCTCTCCGGGGATCCATTTTACTGGTGAAGGGGATAACCGGGAAATTCTTACAACATATAACGAGCTCACTAAACATTTCTACCTGTCTAGAAGGATTTTCCCTCCACCTCACAAAAATCTAACCCGGCCCCAAGCACTTACATTAAGGCTTTTGCAAACGCGGATGTACCCTACTTTGAAAATGTTACACATCATGTACCCTGACCTATACCCAAGTAATCTTTGTCCACATTGTGGGGAAATAGCTTCATTAGATCACATGCTCTGGCAGTGCACCAAATTCGCTCATATATCGAACATCACCTCTGCCAGATGGGAGGCGGCAATCCGCAGCTCATCCTTGGCAGATCAGCTCTGGGCTGTCCACCAAGCCCGCGAGGCGGCTGAGGAGTTTGGCATCTCAGTCCCCACGTGGGAGCTGCCCGCAACACAGTGATCTGTGTTTTGGAGGACCAAATAAAAGTTTATCCAATCCAATCTCGCATTTAAGTTAGCAATGCCTGTTGTCCCAGTTCATGGGTAAATATAAACTGTACATTACCCGTGGCGCATACCCGCATACCAGTGGCACATACCCGCCGCCGATACGCAGATGTGTCTGGTGAAAATAGTTTGGAGACGTACGCGATGGGATTGTGACATTATTCATGTCACGACCAGTGCGTTATATTCGTCAAGACATCTTACCTTTTCATACTAATTTTGGTTCACCCCAAGTTAAGGGGGTGATCGCGAGAGCACCCAGACGTAGGCAGATAGATAGATAGATAGATAGATAGATAGATAGATAGATAGATAGATAGATAGATAGATAGATAGATAGATAGATAGATAGATAGATAGATAGATAGATAGATAGATAGATAGATAGATAGATAGATAGATAGATGCCAAAAGTGCCTGCAGTACGCAAAGAAACGTTTTGCGTTTAAAAAATGGCAAAGGAACATGTAGGGAAGGGTTTTTTCACCTCCATTATAAAATGAAGCCTGGGAAGAAACGAAGCAAGCAATGTGCGCTGGTGCTTCGTGCAGCAGAATCTTTACTCTCCTCCGGACAACTAACGCAGCACCACTATGCAGATGTGCTCCAAGAGGCGGTGTTTCAACGAGATGGCTTCTCCTTGCGGGAGAAGTTCGTCGATGCTGTCGGAATGCAGCGTTGAGTCAGTTTCGCCATCGGCTCACGTGAAACGAGTTCTCGCAAGTGGTTTTGCCCGCTGTCGGCGGTTGACTGCACCGCTTCCGCCGTCAAAAATAGCCTGCATACGGTTTTACGAGAGGCGTCACGTAAGACCGCCCGAGGACTTTTCTCTTTTAGTGCTCGTTGCTCGCATCGGCGACGATGCTCGTATTACAGCATCCCGTGTCTCGATCGTGTAGCTGGGCGTCTATTCTCGGCGTGACGACGGGGCCAAGTTCTCGCGGCTGCTGAATAATAAGCAGCGGCGCGTATGGTGGCCCTGACGCAGTGCACCGAAGGACGCAAGCATTCGTGCATTTGCCCGTGTATTCCACGACTTTTCTCGCACCCCGTTTCATTACTGTTGACTTCGGTCATGACCCGTAATAAATGTATAACTGCGCAATATCTTTTCTTGTTTTCTTTTTCCTTCGTCACTGATGGGCATTTTTCGTTCGTTCTCGTATCTGGAATTCCTTTATTGCGATAGCAATAATGTGAGCACTGTCGGCGAAGTTTTGTCGTTGCCGTCATGTCCTGTATACGTATGTATGTGTGTGCTGATACGCACATAACTGCGACGCATAATAGCCCTGACGCGTTTCGCAGTGCACTGAAGGACACGAGCATTCGGGCATCTGCCCATGTATTCCGCAGCTTTCCTCGCGTTCTGATTCATTACCGTTGACGTTGGTCGTGACCTGTAATAAATGTATTACTGGTCGCGACTTGCTTCCCGCAATATCCTTTTCTTGATCTCTTTCCCTGCGTCGCGGATGGTCATTTTTTTTTTGTTAATTCTCGTATTTGGAATACTTTCTTACACTACCTTGAACGGCTATAAGCACTAATACGACTGAAATGTGATCATGCCATGATCATGATGTGGCATTTTACAGACATCTTGCAGCACGTATATATTCATATTGTGTATCATTACAGTATCGTTCCTGCGTGTGATGATGGAATAATCCTTTCACTGTAATGGTAAATTTTTCGCTTCTGAATAATATTTGTTTGCGTCGTCGTTCTTCTCTCCTTATGTGGGGACTTCTAGAAGGGCTGTAATGTATCTGCTGATTATTGATTAATAAATAGTTATTTAATTAAATAATTAACGCTACAGCTTCGCCTCAAGTGTAGAAGCGAGAGTAGAACGCGATTTCTTCTCTTCTTTCTGCACTTTAAACGTGTCTGCTGCATATATGATACAACCCAACAACGTGCCCGCCCTTTTATATTTTTCTTGTGCTTCCCTCTGGCGTTTAGGTAGGGTTTTTGTTGGGGCGGGGAGAACTAGCATTGCTGGAACGAAGGCCTCCGAGGCAACGAAGTGGTGCGCCACGTTTCCGCTAGGGAAGGGTGCAGGCGCCGCTGCATCGTGGAAAAGTTTGATTAAGCCTTCGCTGCTTCGTGTCATTTGCTTTGATTGATTGATTGTTTGATGGACTGATTGGAATTTTTGTTCTTTTCTAGGTCCGCGCCTGTCCTCACTTCGCATTCATCATGAATATATTCAAGAACAGGGGCCGCAAGAAAGATAAGGGTGAGTTCTATATTTTCGCGCTCTGCGTGCTTCGCAATCGGAGGCATGCGCACGAGAAGAGCAAGAATGGTGTCGCCTCCCCTCCCCATTCACTTAAGGGAAAGGGGTGCGGAGTCTGCCCTATAAACTTTTATTCCATCGTAATTGTCCCGTGAAAAAATCCGGGTTATGGATATACAGCTTTTTTTGGCGGTTTTAGCAGCCCAGGGCCTTAAATATGTTGCATTCCAACAGCCGTTTGCTTCCCACCTTGACTCTCGGAAAGCTAAAGCATCGGAGAAAGGCATTAGGAAATAGTATCGTCTTCATCGGAAGGTTGGAGGGAGAGTCTGTGATGGACCCCGCACCCCGATTGATGGGGAGCCGTGCGCTAACGAGGGAAGGGGGAGGAGGGGGCTAACTTGACGAAGGTCATGACTATTTGGGACGACAGCGACATTTGTTATTTATTTTTCTTAAAACACATGCCTCCACCAAAAGTTAGGAGGGCGCGGGAGCGAACCTAAAGCGCTGTGAGCCTGTAAACGGATCAACAGCTCTTTCTTACCGCCACCCCTGTGCCTAGCCGTACGTGTCGCGCTCAAAAGCCTCCTCCCAACCATTCTACAATACACACACGAGCTTCAGATAATGCTAACAACGCTGTATTCGTTACACTGTAGACGTACAAAATTTATGACCCAGCTCAAAATTTCATTCCCAACGACAAGCTTACATGCGACTCGATGACAAACACGTACCGCCTTCTCGTTCCGGGGCAATTTCTTACACGCAATTATTGTGAACGCAGTAACAATGAAATGCCGATTACGTTAACGTGTGCAGACTCTTACGCACTCATCTGACTTTTTCATGCACCGAGTGCTTACTGACAAAGCAGATACAAGCAAAAAAAAAAAAAAAAAAACTATAGCGACGACAGCAGTACGATCCGAGTACACGCTTCTAAATGGCTTGGAAGTGTGGCAGTTGGGGCTAGTTGGTATGACATGACGATAGTTATAGCACGAACACAGAACGACGACAAACAGTCCTTCTTGTCTCTTTGTCGTCGTTCTGTTGGCGCGCTATAACTATCGTTATATCGTTCTAAATGGCGCCGAATCGGAAGCTTCGTGGAATATCTGACACAAGGCAGCAATTCCACCTAAGGTGTTCAAACCACTCAATGCTTTCGTGCATTTGTCTGATAACATAGCTGAGCAATCGAGGCGCCTAAACAGTGGGTTGCATGCATGCAATTTAAGAGCATAATTTCTTGTAATGCGCACGTAATTAACATTTTTACGGGAATGGCGCAGCTGTCCCAGCATATTCAATTGCTGGCTGCGCACGTGGAGGACGCAGTGTCGAATCGCCTATCGCGGCACGCTCTTACGTCCCGTAGAGAACACTCTAAACGAGAACATCGTTATTTATTTATTTATTTATTTATTTATTTATTTATTTATTTATTTATTTATTTATTGGTACCGTTGGCCCACAATGAATCATTACTGCAGTTGAACAAGTGAAAAAAAAAAGAAAACATACAAGAGTGATACGTTCCGCACAAAATAGCATGCTCTGCAGATTAAACGTGTGTTACAATAATGGCAGACAAGTTGCAAACATGTCCGAGCTCGTGAACTGTAGTGAAACCGCTTATCTTCGGCGTACGTAATATAAGGAAAGCGTTGCTCACAAAGGTACAGAAGAGGTATGATAAAAAAAAAAACGCAATACGTATTCGTTTTTTATCTCGCGGTACGAATTCATGTAATAGAGGAGGGGCGAAAGTTGTTACATATAATGAAAGCTTAGTCATAGATACAAAATTACAGAGTAATGGAATGACAGAATTTTAAGCATTTTAGTCAATATAAGGCCGCCCCGCTGTGGTGGTCTAGTGGCTAAGGTACTCGGCTGCTGACCCGCAGGTCGCGGGTTCGATTCCCGGCTGCGGCGGCTGCATTTCCGATGGAGGCGGAAATGTTGTAGGCCCGTGTGCTCAGATTTGGGCGCACGTTAAAGAACCCCCGGTGGTCGAAATTTCCGGAGCCCTCCACTACGGCGTCTCTCATAATCATATGGTGGTTTTGGGACGTTAAACCCCACAAATCAATCAATTAGTCGCTATAAGGCCTAGTTTACAACACGTCAAAGGAATAATAATGCGATAAGAACAATTAACCATAAGCTGTGCCAAAATGCTTAACCTTGCGAGTTAACTAAGAAGGCTGACAGCGAAGGGTGTTTGTCATTCCGGCTTCGCAACAGCGCGCCAAGTCGTTGCTCTTGCGGACCACTTTCTCCGTCGCGCTTCGGCCGTCTTTGTAGTTCCCGGAGATGCCGATACGAGGCGCCACCGACTTGCCTCCCGCACGAGTGGCGCGCTTTTTCTTTTCTTTTCTGATGTGAAAACTTGCGGAGCTTTGGCCATGGCCCAAAGGCTACCGCTCCGCACCCTCCCACATTTGATTTGCTGTGTATGCTATCTACAGTTTCTGTATATCAGGAGCGCATGCATTTTTTTTGGTGGGAAGGGGGGGAACCCTTTCCATCAGATGTTAGGGGTCGGGCAGGCATATGTGGTCGGGTGTCATTATTGGGTCTGTTGAGTGTGCGAAAAAAAAAAAAAATCGAGGGGGGGGGGGGGCGGTTACGCCACTGCTGTAGATGTTACCTTTAGGTCAGTGTTAATGCTATACTGCATGTACAGTGACTGTATATGATTCCTGTTTATGGCTCCAGTAACTGTATATGTCTCATAAACGAGCCATATTCAGAAGCCATTATCTTACATGAGAGACTTACTGTATATATACTACATTTTATACATTTTTATACATTTTTATGCATTTTTATGCATTTTTATGCTACTAAATAAAGCATATACAGCAATAACCAGCGCAGGTGATAACTTACGACATAATTATTTTAAAAGGTTGTACCGATAATATGATAGAACAGGTGGAACATACAGTAACTGTTTTGAAGAACTCTATCCCACAGCTGCCGCCGACCCACCTTACTAAGCCTCCGCCCTTTGAGGGCGGCGTAACCTCTCCACAGCAAAACAGTTAGAAAAGAACACATGGCATTAGACAGGGTTCCACTAGCAACAAATTTATTTGCATAAGTACACGCACATATATATCCTTGTCAGTGCGTGCGCAGAAACCATGTTCACACCTAGGGGGGTCAGATAACGCGTGTTCAATGCCCTTCAAGCTCTTGTAGATCACGCGAGTCTAACGTGGCATTTATCACTTGAAGCAAAGATAAAACAGCCAGAGAACTTATAAAAGCGTTCTGTATCGAAAAAAAAAGAAAAAAAAAAAGAAAGTGACATGGGCGTCAGTGACACTCCCGTAATACTATATAGGCCAGAAAATTTTTTTATTGAAAACGCGTTATCGGACCACTATTGATGTGAACATGTTCTATGCGCACGCGTCGAGAGAGACCTATGTGTACATAAGTGCATTTGAAATTTTCCTCTGTCTCATGTCATCTCTTCTGATTGCTTTTTGCGTGTGTGTGCCTTAAAATCAATTATGATATTTTACCATAGAACTGGCTGTCGCTTTGATGCCGGATATTCCAGCCCGCTCCATTCTTTCCTTTTTATTGATAGGCACTCTGCGTCACATTCGGGTATAACATCTCTCAGAGATCTGCAATTTGCATCGGGCTACTCCACTCTTCCCTGTCGATCTCCCATGTATAGGGCAGTGCGGTCTCTCCCTCATTTATGTGATCAAAAAACTTGAGCGTGTTTTATCCCTTACGAGGAACTATTAATCCCCATGCAGCGGAGTTTTCAGATTACAAAGGAAAACAAGCGCTAATCCGTTTGCCTCGAAGGTGGAGGGGGCGCGAGCGCTTCGGCCGTGCTCCTACTCAGCGTGCGTCGGCCGGCGGTGCTCCTAATTGCTTCCAAGCTCCTGCTTGTCGTGTCGTGTTAGTGCTCGAGTGGGCGAGAAGCGTCCTTCGTTAACTGCGTGCGTTGCAAGACGCGTCGATGTGCTGCAGGCATCCGCTTTTACACCGCGCTAATGATGGAGGGCATTCGCGAGCATCGCACTCGCCGCCACAGAAAAATGATTGGAGAGAGAGAGTGGGCGACTCAGAGCGGCGAATCCGCTGTGCCGCGTCATTTATGCATGAAAATCGGGTATCAGACGCAAATGACTCGTACGCATATTTCTTTGAAGGCGACGACAACCTCTTATGCCTCATCAGGCGAAAAACGTGTCGTGAGCGCTAAGCTAGAAGATAATAATAATAATAATAATAATAATATAATAATAATAATAATAATAATAATAATATAATAATAATAATAATAATAATAATAATAATAATAATAATAATAATAAATTAAGGTCCCCTGGAACAACCATGTCGCCTTAGGACAACCACGATGGATGTGTTGCGAGATATGCTCATCAGTTTGGTTTTTGAGGTATTCAGACAAATGTTCTTGTTATTACACCATTCGGAGAAAAAGCACAAATCTGAATGCAGCATGCAACAGTCGCTAACTGAATGAATCTTCTTAATTATCTTGAAGTCATCAGCATGCAAGAGAAAAGGAGAATAACGAATTGCAAGAGAAACATCGTTGACGAAAATTAAAAATAAGAGTGGGCCTAATACCGACCCTTGAGAGACTCCGCTAGTCACTTTGTACAAAGAAGACGTTTCGCCATTTGCGGCAACATAACATGATCTATTAAGCAGATTTTGATCTATTAAGCAGAGACAGACGAGTCAACATTAAAGTGTGAGTTAAAAAAAAAGAAGAGCCACAGCTTTGCCGCAAAGGTGAAGCGATGAACGCGATAACAACAAATGGAAAGGTTACGCGCCGAATAGCAAGCAGATCGAAACGTGCCGCGCGTTTCTTACGCACAAACAACGCGCGAAACGTACTCACACGCACAGACGAACGTGAATAAGCCTCTCTGTTGCTACTTCGCTGTGACTGAAAAGCGCGCCCTTTTCACAAACGGAGACTGTGCAACGATTGCAGTGACCTTTGTGCGCCCGGTAACTACAACAGAATCGTTCCGGTGAAAGCCACAGGCCAACGAAGACGTACGATCCTCGCCACCGCGAGATAATAAGGGCGCGTGAGCGAGCGTCCACCTTCTCTCTGCGGAACAAAGTATACGTGTGGGAGATGAGAGCACGCGCCGCCACGCGCTCATTCCGCCATCTTGCTGGCAATGCTGAAAACACCTTTAATAGAAGACATTAATAATACACCTTTGATAGAAGACATCACATTAACAACACATATTTAATAGAAGGCATTACATGATGAAACACGGCAGGAAAAATACTGGGTGGTAAATAGAGATCATCCAATCAACAATTTTTCATGGCACTCAAAACCGAATTCTAACCTTATCGATTTTTCAAAAGATTCCAGGTCTCTTCGTCTAATGGATTTCAGTGAACTGTCGATGACAACCAGCATACCACCACCTTTCTCTTTGTTTGCACTGAAATCTCTGGTCCCTGCGGAAGGTTGTAAAGTGCGAGAGAAAAAGTCAGATGGGGGAATTTCAGTGCCTAGTCAGGTACAATGCGAAAATAAGAAGGAACGTTAGCGAAAAACTTGTTTCTTTTGGTACACAGACCACGAGCATTCTGGTAGAATACGTCTACGTTACATTCCACTTTTGACACCAGGCACTAGCTCAGATGGATGAAGCATGTCGTCGTTGAGCACCCCACAAAAAGGCTTGAAGAGGCATACGAGAGGCCACATCGAAGGGTCATTTAGGTGCTGTAGTGTCTCCCCGTCAACCTCGATGTAGAATGAAGAATAGGTCTGAAATTTAGTTTGAAGATGCCGGCAAAAGATGGGAGACAGATGTCTGGAAATAATAATAATAATAATAATAATAATAATAATAATAATAATAATAATAATAATAATAATAATAATAATAATAATAATAATAATAATAATAATAATAATGCCACGTGACGTCTCAAGCACGGCTTTAATAATGACTGCTGGGATTTAATGTCCCAAAACCACGGTATCATTATGAGTGACACCGCAGTGGAGGGCTCCGGAAATTTCTATCACCTGGGGTTCTTTAACTTGCACCTAACTCTAACTAAACCTGCCTGAAGCATTCTCGCCTCGTACGAAAATGCGGTCGCCGCGGCGAGAATTCAATCCCGTGACCTTCGGGTCAGCATTCGAGCACCATAATCACTGGGCCACCGTGGCGGTAATCGTACTTTCATAAATGTATAGGCGTTGGTGAAATATGCGCACAGACGCTGCGCCGTCGATGGGAATCTTCAGCTGCCTTTGTGTTTACTGGGTGACTTACCCAAACGAGAAGCTTCCACCTCCGCACTGCTGAAAGTCACCTGCACGAAAGCGCTTTCGTTGCCGTGAAGATGTTGGTACTATGTGGAGTGGCCCATTGCAGTTCTGAAATGTAACGAAAGCGGTGTTGCGTTTTCTCAAGAATACCGGACATTGGTTGCCGTTTGTGATGCCAGATGTGTAACTGGTATACGTCGGCTCAAACAGTGACTATTCTCTCCTTTTTAACTCTTCTTCCGCCTTCAACGTTGCAGGGTATCGGGCTCAATCATGATTAACCTCCATGCTCTTGTTCTAACTCTCTATTTTTTCTCCCTTATTTCCTTCTCTCTACTTGTAGGTTATCAAACTGAGCGTAGTCTAATAACCTTTTGACCTTTCTTAAATTTCTGCTATCTCTCCACAGATTACACTCGTTCACCTTTCGTGGCCCTTCATTTGCGTGAGCTCATTCGCACCCATTTTAAAAAAGAAAACTAACAAGACAGACGCTTCCATGCATTTGTATTTTTTACAATCTGTTCTTGTGTCCGCGTCTTCACGGCTTCTTTCATTCCACAATGAATCGCTACCAACTATAGCTCGATTTTCTGTGGCTCTAGAAGCCTTATTCACATATATAATCCCGAGCGTTTAGAAAAAAAAAGGAGTAAAAGACGTTACCCGACACAAGTGAAGCCAAAGAAAACGACTGTTGGACCAATACGTGATGCTCACACAGAGCAGGTGTTCAGTGTAGGCGAGGCTGCAGAAGTTCAGGCGCACACACATGCTCGGCCATTCTAATAACTTGGGACAACGTAACAAATAAAAAAGAATGATGGCAACGAAGTAAAACCACAACAGGACAAGCGCTAAACTATCAACTGAACATTTTATTGAAGATTTATGCAGGGTAGCAAACCGGATGTGCGTCTTGTTAACCTCCCTGCCTTTCCTTGCATCTTTATCTCTCTCTCTCTCTCTTGCCACTTTACATCTATGTGTCACCAAAAATGCCTTCAGAAATCTTAGACTACTTTACGGATGTGTATCAGTGCCGCCATATTGGGGGATTAACCTTCGCGTTTTGCATCTTTAATGACTAAACGAACAGTTATGGCTCGCACATAAGCATGAAAGTGGTTTCATTGGTGCATGCGATATTTCATGGCCTAATTGATTCGCGTTGCAATGTATCCAAACAAGAAAACATCGACTTAACAGCCCAAGATGGCGGCACTCATGCGTAAATAGTCTAGGTAAAATAGTCTATAAAACATCACATCCTGGTTAGTGAGACTAAGTGACGCCGCGCTTGCATACTTATCTCCAGCTTTACTGATATTCATTCATTCATTCATCATTCATTCATTCATTCATTCATTCATTCATTCATTCATTCATTCATTCTTTCCATTCTAAACTTTGTTAGGGCCAAGAAAAAAGCTGATCTAGGCAACTTGATGAGCTCTTGGCTATTGAGATTCCACGATTTCTCTTCCTTTCCAAACACGAAGAAAGGAATCGCTCACTGGCCAGCTTAGCTTCGCTGTAGTTCCTCGGGACAGACTGCTCTGGTGGGAGATGTCCCTCGCAAGCACCTCCTGTCGGTCATCCACGTGCGGCCAACACCTGAAAGCGGGACGCCGTTGCCCACCTCGAGTCGACGTCAATTTATCCTGGCGCGTCTCTCCTTCCAAAGAGCGGCCCCCATGACAGCTTTATAAATAGCGCGCCATCCGGGACGAGATCAGGTGGCGCGTCCCGAATTCCCCAGGGTGCATCCCCCTCGCGTGCGTGCGTCAGTGGCATTCCTGCGATCAATCCAATCACGGAGCCGTTAGGGCCCACGTCTGCGTGTGTTTGTGTTTGCGCGTTCGTGCGTCGAAGAGCGTTTGGGCACACCGTGTTCCCGATGGACGGGTTGCGCGCACAAGAGGGTCCACTGGGAATTCTCGCCTATTATAGCGACGGGTGCGTGCACTTATTAGTCGCTCATGTGTGCGTGTCTATATACCTGCACGAAAAGCGCGGGCATGGGCACGTGTGGACAGCGGCGCATCCAGAGAGAGAGCGGGATGATCGCCCCCCCCCCCCCCCCTAAAGCCTGTGTCACCCCCCAATCTTTAGTGTCTCCAACTTGTGTTCGCTTGTACTGGCAACTCAAACGATTCCTAACAAAAGCTTAGCGCAGCGAAATGAGCCTATATCTAAATCGCTAGCCCGTATTTTGTTCTGATTCTTCGAAATTTCGTACGATTAGCTATATTTGTTGTGGTAGGTCGTGCTTTGTTGTGTTTATATATGACAGTTAGTACCCATTCATATGGTTGTTATGCTTTGTGCACCCCATGCAATGCGTTCTGTTTTACAGCGAGAGCTGTTGTGAGGTCACAACACGATTCGATTGCGCGCCGTATAGTTGTGCCAGCGTTGTACCATTTAGCCGCGCCGGTGCTGGGAACTCCTTTGCGAACTGGTCTTAGGCAGGCTTGATGTAAAGCAATCGCTATTGTACTAGTAATACAGCGTTTTATAACAGCAAAGGAACAGCCAAGTGTCATATAATGTGAATTGTGCAACGAATGTGTTGTCGAATGCTCTAACCATTTACAAAAGCTTGATCTTTTTCCCGTATTAACCGGGCGCATACCCACCGTAAGGAATTGTGGGTATTACAAAATCTTCTCGCATAATTCATCGTCGTAGTCAGCCACAGCACAAAAAACAAACAATTGCACAAAGTCTCTTGCAAGTGTGCAGCGGGTACCACGCTTCTATGAAGAATGACAAAGGATGTCATAGTCTACTGCACAATGATTCAGGCGTAGTGGGTACCCTGCAAGTCTGCTTGCAGCAGCTACCTAAAGAGTGTTAAAACAAAAGGCCCTGAAAGGCCACTCTTCAAGCTATCGCTGCAACAGTGCTGACGCGTTCCACGCAGGCCTGGAGTTTTTTTTTTTTTTTATTGCATTCCAATTTTCGCGTTCAGTGTGCAAGCTTTCAGAGTACTATATATATTTGTATATTACCCATTCCTGCTTATGGCTTCAGCCTGAAGACAGCTATAGAAACCATGTAAGTAAATAAATAATAACCTGATAATGAATCAATGGGAGCACTACTTAACGATATACATTGCTGTGCAGGGGTTCTTGTTGCAACAGTTATTACCATGAGCGTGCGCAGCGTCCCCCATCAGAGGGGCGGGGGCGAAGGTTTGTCGCAGCGCCCCCCTCCCTATTAATTCAAAGTGCGGTGCGGACTTTGCGCAGCCCCCTCTCTCTCTCCAGGGGTTTGCCCCCGTGCACATGCCTTCGGTCGGCTCGGCGTAGACGCCTGTCGTTCTCGGCGAGCGTCACTTCCTCCGGACGACGCAGCTCTTTTGTGTTCCCGGGTCATCCGATGGTTGCTAAATATAGGCCGCTACCTTCCTTTTTTCCCCTCATCCATTCTGCCCCGGGAAAAGGCGGCCTCCTCTCCTCTGCAGGAGCACTCCTTTCCACTTGACCTGGAGATGCGGTCGCCCCGGGACGGTGGCTATATTTAGCCCCCTATTATTTCCGGCTTTCCCGATTAATCGCTCTATTCAGACATATTGCCTCCGCCTTGCTTTCTTTCCCTTTTCGTTCCTTCTATCTTTTTTTCCTTTTGTTTTTTCTTTCTTTTTTCTTTTTCTGCTCGTTTTTCCTTCTTCCTTTCTTTCTTTCCTTTCTTTCTTTCTTTTCTTCCTTTCTTTCTTCGTATATTTCATTTTCTTATGATTAACGTTGTCGATTCGCTCATTAGCCACGCGACCACTTTTGTGGTGTCTTGGATTCCTTCCTATTACAAACTTAATTCCGTCCTTTTCAGCTTCTTTTCTGTTGCCTCTTTCCTCGCTTGTCATAGTTCCTTCTTCTGTCCTTCCAGTCTCTCTTACTCTTTCATGGACGTAAAGCTGTTGAGGTGACGTACACACGTGCATGTTTTTTCGGGCTCATTGACTCCACCGTCTGCGTGAAATCACCCTCCGACATAAATGCGCAATTTATTCGTGGTTTACGCCAGGTAACCGTCGTAGATAGAACCCCAATGCGTGGGGCACTTTTTTTTTTGTTGCCATAAATATTGCATCTTACAGCAAATGTTGTTACAAAACCGCAACAAGAGCAGATTCTGGCACCGGGATTGTCCGTGGTCGCTGGTGTTCACAACCACTATCGCGCGAAATTATATTAAAAAAAAACTAACTAAATAAAAGTATTGAGGACCGAATGGGAATCGAACACAAGCAATCCGCGTGGCAGCTCAGTACTCTGCCACAGAGTTATGGCGGTTCTTGAACATATGTTGTAGTATATACAGGTTTCGTGTCGGGTAAGGAGTCGCGTTAACATGTGTAATAAAGCGTTTTAGAACAGCAAAGTAACAACCGTGCGTCACACAAGCGAATTGCGTAACGAGTGGATTGTTGCATGCTCCTACTCACTACACAAGGCTGAGGCATAATTATTCATCGTCGTCAGAGGTAGCGTTAAAAAGGGCACATAATGCATTACGAGTGCGTAGGGAGTACCACGCGTTCCCGAGGAATGAGAAATAATGGCCTAGTGGATGCCGTCCTTCTGCACAAAAGTTACGATTAAAGCCCAAACTCCATAAGCGCGAAAATGCACGCGACAGCGACGAGCGACGCGACGTATATAGATCGTCGTCGCGCGATCAGTCGCTAGCGCAGGCAAACCTCATTCACGCGACGGCTTCGGCGAGCGAATTCCACTGTTGCTGGCATGAGGCCGTCAACTCGCACCAAGAAAACCGCGTAGCGAGCGGTTTCCAATTTAAAAATAAGATATATTGTTGTGTAATGAAACGGAAAGTGTTTATTATTGCCTTGCAGCACTTTTTTATCTGCACATGCGTAATAAACATTGCGTTATTTCTTGTTGCGCATACGTGACTCAGGCAGGGTCACGTGCACCTATGTAGTCTTCGTCTTTTCCGGTATTTCGCTATTGGCTGCTTGAGCCCAGCACTTCCGGGCGATGAGCGACGGTTCCCAAATCTGGAGAACCGAACGATCGCGCGAAAACGAGCGCGCGACATGTCGCGCGAACGCCCCGTTTCGTCGCTCATAGCGTCGCTCGTCGCTGTCGCGTGCATTTTCGCGCTTATGGAGTTTGGGCTTTAAGGCGTAGTGAGTACTCTGCAAGTGTGCTTGTAGTAATTGCCTCAAGAGCGTTTAAAAAGGCTCTAGAATGGCTGCTGTTTTAACTTTCACTGTGACTGGGCGGCGCATCCCACGCAGGCCTGGTGTTGTTATTTTTTAGCTATTCCTAATATAAGTTTGACCGTGAATTTAATTTGTACCACGGCTGTGCAAGCACATTATTAATGACAACATTTCTGGTTATAATGTTGCCCTTTGTTTTACGATGCCCGGCTTGAGGAATGATTTCTACGGTGCCTATAAAGGGACGCTAAAGAGGAACAATGACTTGTTTTTATTGACCAACGGCACTCCGAGAACTCTAATAGTAGTTTGTTGCGATATCGTAAGCGCATTAGTTAGCAGAGAAAATCAAGGTTGAAGTTTCATTTTTAAATTTCGCGCTAAAATTCTCACGCATAACGTAATAAATTTCAAAATGAGTTTTAGGTATTTTCGCGGTATTTCCTCGATGAAATTTTTTGAAACTTCGTATGCTAAATCTACGGCACCCAGATATCGAAATGTACGGATGTCATTTTCATCTGTTGGGAGCTACGTGGAAACCAGCATACGCCTTTAAAATTTCATGTGTCATGGCATTTGGTGCGGGAATCTCGCGTTTTCTCTATTGAATAAATAAATAAATAAATAAATAAATAAATAAATAAATAAATAAATAAATAAATAAATAAATGAATGAATGGACGTATGGATGGATGAAAACCTCATTCGTGTTTTATTTATGTCAAGCGGAATAAGGTTGCAGCCATAAACCTATTTCGGAAGGAAGAGGCTGGGGGGTGGGAAGGAGGATATTCAACGTATGTTCATGAGCAGGTGCTTGTAGGTGCGCGTTTATATATATATATCTACATGCCAAATAAAAAAAAACGCTGATAATTCTGTTACTGCCTAATAGAAATTCTTAGTGCGGCTTCGTGTTGGGGCCAGGCCAACTGTGTTTAAAATTTTTACTTTCCGCGGGGTATCGACTAAGCCATAAATCACAATTTTCGTGAAGCCGCTATGCATCTGTAAGACGTCATGTGCACTCTGTCGATGCCGCATGTGGCTGATGATGAACTCTGCAGTGGGTGGGAAGCATTAAAGCGCACACTCGTTGTGCGGTTAACATTGTGTGGTGACTTGTTGATAGAGCTACTCTTCTGTCATGCTGCAATACAGAGATTTTCTTGGCCCGACATGATGCCTGTTTTGGGTATTTTTGCTACTTCGTTTCTCGTGGCTCTGGGGCGGAATCATAGGTCGGTGAACTCACTCATGAGTAGACTCACTGGGACTCACTCAGATTGAGCCCTGAGTCTGAGTGAGTCCGGATGAGTAATGTTTTGGTGAGTTTTGGTCCAAATGAATCCAGCTGAATTAAAGTTTCGTGACTCTGAGTTCGAGTGAGTCCTAAACACACAATATATTTCTTGAGCGAGTCTGAGTGAGCTCCGCAAGTTTTGCCGACCTATTGGTTGAATACTCGACGGTCATGCGGATGGTCCGGGTTCAAATTCCACTCAATTCTGGCTTTATTTATTTATTCTTGACGGCAACGGCGATGCCACTCAACGCATGAACGGGCTTCCAAGAGCTGCGCTCTAAAAATTTCGGGTACTCGAACCCCCTGACTCGCCCATGTCTTAGCTACGCTAACGGTGTTCGAGTCCCACCCGCTGTCTTTTCCATTTCTTCTCTGATCGGATTGGTTCTCGCCGCAACGAGCTTCCCAAAGCAGATGTAAGGGGGCAGGTGCCGGGTCCCCATGGTGACGCCTCCGTTCGCACCGATATTCGGCACTCTCGCCGCCTTAACCTTAACTGATCGCTTTATTTTTGTCGCCCTCTATACTTCCTGCGCTGCGCTGCGCTTATAGCTTCGTTCGGCAGCTATTCTTCGCGAAGTAACGTCTTCTATTTCGTTCGTCTTCCAGGAGAATCTTTGCCGGGAAGCTAGCCTGCAAGCATTTATCTCTCTCTTTTTTTTTTCAATTTTAGAGGCAGCTCTCAGGTGCCCCGGCGTGAGTTGAACGGCGCCGCCGTGCTGACGCTCGGTGGCGAAACCTATAGACATGAAATTTAAAAAAATAGAAAAATTAACCGACAATAAATTGAATTTGAACCCTCGCCCTCTGCGAGGGAGTGGAGTATTATTTTATTCAACTTTATTTATCAAATACTGCGGATACGTAGTCCAAGCAGGGAAGGGCAATGAAATGTTACGACACTAAACATGTTTGGCTATGCTGTATTGAAACTGACTTGGAAAAATACCTTATATATGCGTCATGTCGTGCAAGGAATCGCGTTATCCTATGTAATATATGCGTGTCAAAAGAGCGAAATAACAAGACATCGTCGCACAGTGCTAGCTGCGCAACGAGAGTGCGGTTTAATGCCTCCCATCCACTGCAATGTACTCATGTCATAACTCATCAGCCGCATGCAGCATCAACGGGGGCACATAATGCCCGACAGGTGTGTAGTGGGTACCTCGCGTATCCGCACAAACACGAGCAATGGCGTAGTGAGTGCTCTCCTACTTCATGAAAATTACTATACATAAAACTTAAGAGCAGTTGACCTTGCCCTAGAACAACCTGCGCTCGTGATTCGCATTACACAGTATCATAATCATCGCTAATTTTTTAATCGGCGTAGCTATTTAAGCGTGCAGTAAGGCCGGTGTCAGGAAACACAGCGGGTATGCGCCACAAGAAGTGGGTATGTGACAAGCGTTTCCTAGCTTAACGTAGCCACTGAGACTATTTTACCTAAAACATATAGGCGCCGCCATGTTGCACTGCCAAGTCAACATTTTCTCGTTATATTATATTCCAATGTGATTTAATAAGGTCTTGATGCATCGTATGCATCAACTTAACCTTTTTTATGTATATGTGGCTACCGCAACACTGTCCGTTTAGTTGTTAACGATGCTAAAGACAAAGCACGTTAACAGCCCGACATGGCGGCCCTGAAACCTCTCCGTGAAAAAGTCAGGGATGCGAACGGGAAGCGAGTCCGAGGAGGACTGACTTGAGCGTTAGAAGGAGAGAAAGGGCAATATACAGCCGATGAAGACTGACAGGAAGATGAAAAAAGGTGAAAAAAGATGGTGTAGCGAGATAGCTTTATTTTTTTTATACGTAGTACATTAAGAAAGTCAGTATTGTTTCTTTTTTTGTTTTTATATAAGTGTGTGTCTTATATAAGTGATCGAGCGCCATAATTTTTATGTAATTTGTAATATTGACACAATATAGCTTCCATTATTCTAAGCTTCATAATATTTTATAAAACCGCTCAATCATGGGCAAATCCCCCGCAGTGGCTGTGCGCCACAAGTAGTACAGGTAAACAAGAAATCGATCTGCGTTCGCCAGGTAGTGGCGAACATTAGGTCGGAAAAAAATGTGGAGCTCTCTCAGACTCGTTTATGAACTATATTGATATGTGGGGTTTAACGTCCCGAAACCACCATATGATTATGAGAGACGCCGTAGTGGAGGGCTCCGGAAATTTAGACCACCTGGGGTTCTTTAACGTGCCCCCAAATCTGAGCACACGGGCCTACACCATTTCCGTCTCCATCGGAAATGCAGCCGCCGCAGCCGGGATTCGAACCCGCGACCTGCGGGACAGCAGCCGAGTACCTTAGCCACTAGAAGACCACCGCGGCGGGGTGGTGGTCTAGTGGCTAAGGTACTCGGCTCACCCGGATTCACACTCATCGAGTCGCCAAACAGCAGGACTCGAGCTCACTGAAGTTTTTCTCAACAGGACTCAACGCCAAAATATTATACTCACCTGGACTCGCGGCTCGGTCTGAATCATGATCCGACTCATGAGTGAGCTTGCCGGAACATTGTTGCCGGTTGTTTCCTTGCGCCGCTGTTCACTTCTATCTCGACAGTCCTGGAACGGACTTTATTTTTTGTCTCTGCGCAGATCGGGCAGGCTTCGTTTATGACCTGTGCTGGTAGGAGTGGGCAGCGCGTACTGTTGTTCCGCGATCGCTTTCGCGATTGTAAATGATAAACGACTGCTACCTATGCGGGCGAACCCAACACCGCTTGCATGCCTGCCTTGCATCGCATACTGCCCACGTGTCGGCGCACGTTTTCAACTCCCAGCGGATGGCCCGACGCCGTTGTCGGGATAAACACGCCGTTGCCATGCGCGCGTCTCGAGGAAGCACATCGGTGGCGGCAATCGTGACAGATGACGCGCCCGTATCTCTCTCGGGAAGGAAGACACTTGTTGGTGGTGGTCGTTGAACACAGCGCGCAGTCTCGCGAGGTTTCGTGGTGCTACCCGGGACACCGGCACGCGCAGCGCCTTCGCTCTAATCATCACACGTCCTTCACTCAGAAAAGATTGGCGAAGCTTGCGCTATAAGCCACGCAAGGCTGAAAACAACGATTGATTGATTGATATGTGGGGTTTAACGTCCCAAAACCACTATATGATTATGAGAGACGCCGTAGTGGAGGGCTCCGGAAATTTAGACCACCTGGGGTTCTTTAACGTGCACTCAAATCTGAGCACACGGGCCTACAACATTTCCGCCTCCATCGGAAATTCAGCCGCCGCAGCCGGGATTTGAACCCGCGCCCTGCGGGTCAGCAGCCGAGTACCTTAGCCACTAGACCACCGTGGCGGGGCAGGCTGAAAACAACGAAACTGGGTGATTTTGAAGACAAGTTTGGTTGCTTCTAACTTGTTTCTAGGCCTTAGTTGGGTGCATAGGTTGGCTAAAACGGTCGAGATAACTCCGACTCACTCAAGAAATATATTTCGCACCCATGGCTCACTCGGGCTTACCAGAATTTTTGCTGAGCCGGACTCACTCGGACTCACTCACGAAAATTTGACTACCCGAATTCATACTAACGGCTCTATCCGAATATGAATGAGTCCGAGAGAGTCGACTGACGAGTCCGTTAGTCCAGAATTACCTTTTTCGACGATGCTGTCTGTTCTCTTTAACACCGACAATTTTCTTTAATCAGTGCTCTTATTGGCACATTTTGGCACAGTATACCTACGAATTCGAGTTATGCGTGGTTGCAAACCAGTAAAGACAGTTTTTATTGACAACACATGATATATTTATCTAGATCTTCGCTGAATAAGTAGGCGGGGATGTAGTTCAAGGCAACCTCCTGATGTAATTCACGCCTCTGATCAATGAAAAAATTCCGCAGATCCCATGTACCTGGGGAATCGGCGTTAAGCGAAGCATGCGGAAGGAGCGTGACCGTGTTGAATTTTTTTTTTATTGAGCGACACGTCGTGAAGTGACGCTAAATATATGTACAAATGTTGCAGGCACAGGCATATGTTGAAGAGTTGCAGATGTTTATATAAGCAGTTGTTTACACTTGCGCAACGTTGCCAACTGGAACATGCGTATTAGCAAACCCCAGAAGCTGATATGAATTAAGCGCTGATGCTCGCGAGCATGCTGGCCCTGGACACTGCTACATAAAGCAAGTTTGGCGCATGGCAACTAACCACAATTGACGTTAACCCGACGTGACGGCTGTATCAAAGGAGTACATATATAATGTTTATAAAATTGGGTAAGCAGCACTGCAACCACTATTGGCGTTTCACGAAGATTAGCGTCTATTCGAAAAGTAGTTCCGAGACCTGGCGTGGCTCTGTGGTAGAATGCTTCATTACCACGCATAATGCTTGAGTTTGATTCCAGCTGAAACCTTGACATTTATTCTTCGCATTTGTCGGGTCGACGCTACCTATGTCAGATATTTCTTAACGCTTGCACGTTAAATATATCCATGTGTGCTCTCGTCATTCCTGGGTAGATACTAAGTGTCAATCACCTGTGGCACATACACGCGTACTAGCTGCACATACCCGCCCGTGGATATGTGCCACTGTCTGGTGGGAAGTGTTTGATGACGTACGCGTCGAGATTGTGACATTATTCGTGTCTTGACCAGCGCGTCTTATTCGTCAAACCATCTTACCCTCCGATGCTAATTTTGATTCACGTCCAGTTAAGGGGGTGACCACGAGAGCACCCAAACTTAAGTAGATAGATAGATAGATAGATAGATAGATAGATAGATAGATAGATAGATAGATAGATAGATAGATAGATAGATAGATAGATAGATAGATAGATAGATAGATAGATAGATAGATAGATAGATAGATAGATAGATAGGTTCGTCGAAGTTCGCTAAAAATGCTCCGCATTTAAATAAATACCAGAAAGATTTATGAACGATACTGCCTTGGAATAAGTGCGAGAAGATAAGAGTACAAATGTGAACGTGGGTAAGGCTCATAGCAATAGTAAACATGCGTAGAGCCTGGGTGATAGTACACGTGGGCAGGGGCACGTCCTATTCACTTAAGAGGGGGGTGGGGGGCAAAGTAGCCCCATGCTTTGACTGAAGTAAGGGAGGGGGCGCTGATTAGCTCTCGCATTAAGACCAGACACACTGCATGTAAACGTAGTAACCGATAAATGGGCACGTTTCGAATGTATGTACTCAAAGCTAATGAAACTCTCGTTTTATAGGTGCTCAAAATTGCACTTTTCAGTTGCTCTATATACGTTTAGAGTGCATAAGCGCATGAGCATAGAGAGGGGGCAGTTAAGCTTCAGAAAGTCAGGTTAAGCTCAGGAGAGCCAATCAAGTTGAAGCTCCGCCTTTTTCTTTGTTTATCTCTGTCTTTTTCTTTCTTTCCATCTCTTTATTGCTGTCTTTGCCATTCCTTTCTCTCTCTTTCTCTGTGTTTTCTTCTTTCTAACTCTCTCTCTTTCTTTCTCTCAATTTATTTCGGTCTGTCGCCCATCGCACTGTAATAATATGTTTCCCACGAATACTCGTGCCTGGACAGCCGAATGATTATGACGGTCGCCTTTGGGTCGTGTGTACCTGGTTAGTATTTCGTCTCCCCTAGAAATTTTATATTGTTTTATTTATTTATTCTTTTCCTACGCTTCTCTTCTGCTCTTTTCCTTCCCCCAACGCGTCGCTATGTGACTCGAGTGATGACGTCATCGCACAGCAAAGTCTTTTTCTGCGCACACCAAGCGGCCGAATCTCCGCACAATCTGCTTCGCTGTTGGAAATCTCGCATCGAATTCAGTGACAGTGTATCCAGCGCCTGTAGACTTGGCAGTGATCGGATTTTCAGGGGCAGCGCTAGACTTTTCGTGTCACGGCTTATACTATTAGCCAATACTTTCAGTCAAGCGTGCATGCGGAAAGTGGGTACAGCCAGCGAAATTATGTGGGGGCGCTTTATACGTTCATATATACGGCCACTACGTCGTTTGTAGATAGCAAAACCCCCTTAAGAGGACCCCGTTTTTTCAGTCCTTCTTGACTCCCGCAGGCCGAACGTTGTCGCGCCTGGATGAGGGAATTGCGGTACCAGCATGTTTCGCTGCTGCCACGCCCCGTATCACGCTGCACCAGCGCGCAGGCGAGCGTCGCAGTTCGAATCGACAAATTGAGTAAGGAAACAAAAAGAAAGCATAAGACGCAACGTTTGCCTAATGCCGTCGCTGCCACTATAGTCTTACGCAGTGATTGTCGCAAGGGATGCTAATCGGCTTTGTATTTTCACCAAGAAAAAGCTTCTCAGCAAGGTTGTGTAACTTTTCAATTCACCAGTTGCGTGCAGTGTTATGAAAGAGTGCGCAAATTTGAAGCTCGATTCAGTGAATTATTGCTCCACTTACTTGTATTGTCCCGTTGTTTGAAAGAGTTATCAGGAAGCTGAAGGAAATACGGTTAGCTGAGTATACATTTCCAAACTTACTATCCACTCTTCGTGTCACTTTCATTTGTGCCGTCAATATCTCATGGAGCTGTGTCACTCATCTACCTCGCTGAGTGACACAAAAAAACGTGGCTGATCTCTCCGTCATATGAATCGGTATAGCACGAAAGTGAAACGCGTCTGCACAGATGTAGTTGAGCGTTTATTGTGTTTCGGTGTATGCGAGCTTGCACAATGTCTATTGATGTTTGGAAGATATAGCACCATTTAACGTGGGTGCCTACAGTGGTGCATCTACATTCCGATGACTAGCGCCCATGATCATGATATAAACTTGGGTGTAACTGAAGTTGTCAGCATATACCTCGACACAGCATACACAGAGACCCCGCGAAATGATGTCATCAACAAGCACATGAAAAGGTCACAGTTTCGCCGAAAGGGTGAAGCAATTAGTGCGATGGCAACATATTTGAAATTCACGCAACGAACAGTAAGCTCTAAACTTGCAGCCCAGCGCTCAAGCACAAAGTATGGTCGAAGAGAACACGCAAAGAGCGAGCGCGAACTATAACAGCTGTCGCAGCTCGACACTTGAAGGCGCTGCTCAAACACAAAGCAGGATGCATGAAATGCACGCACATGACCGTCGACTTAGATGAAAAGGATGAAGGAAAGGAAGAAGGTGGTTCTCTCCTTGGTGTCGTTTTAGGCGAAATCATAAAGCACCGCATGGCGTTTTTTTTTACGAAGTAGTGCGGAACCATTCATTTGCAGTCTCTTTTTCGTATTGGGTGCGAAACACCTCAGGGGCTTGGCATGTAGGCGTCTCTTGTCATCGCGGTATGGCATGTAGTCATCGTCCATAATAAAAGCGGGTATGTGCCACTGTGGGTAAATCGCACTATACTCGTCACCGGTTCACTAAAGCTGAAGAAGGCAACAAGTAGTCCAACAAACAGTCGATGAGGTTATTGGTGGAGAAACTCCTTCCCTACGTGCCACATAGAGAACTAAGACTGGGCATGTGGGCAAGAAAAAAAAAAAAACAGCACCTTGTGGTTAGCTGCAATCCGCCGCAGTTTCCCGACGACGTTATCAGAGCGGAATTGCCCATTACTACATGCCTCGCCACTCCATAGTTATTTAAAGACGATAGTCTTTCTTGGGGACCTTCGACGCCAAAATTTTGGTCTGTCTGCGTGTACATCTGTCTGTTTGTGTGTTTGCAAAACATGGTTAACAATTTAGAATACTTAGTATTCTACTATGGGAGAGCAAGAAGCCGTCCCGTGGGCCCCACCCATACCCAGGAAGTAAATGCGTTTAGAAAAAGTGGTTAGCGATTTAGAGCACTCGGTACTCTACTGTGTGTTTAGAAGTGTTTACCGATTTCGAGTACTTCGTGTTTGGAAAAGTGTTTAACGATTTAGGGTACATAGTACTCTACTATGGGAGAGCATAATGCCGTCCCGAGACCTGAGATAAATTGTCCGAGAAGTACTTCGTAATGCTCCGCGGTAACGATCTCCCTAATGGTACCAAAGTGACCAAATGATATACAAACGGCCAACCCCTTTCCCAGCGCCCACCAATATTGCTCAAGTTTCAGCGTTCGCAGTTTCAGTGATTGTCAATTGAAAAGCAATTATTGCGCATATCTGAGGCATCATGACAACACTTTCATGTTTTGTATGTGTGCCTTTTTACTAGAGAACGCACACTCAAGTAATTCTAAGGACTGTAGCGTTTATCGCGCTGCGATCACGGTGCAACGCGACGCTTAAAAAGGCGAATGTTTTCAACGCTTTGCTAAGACGACACGGTGGTGGCACCTGTCCGTTGCTTTGCGTTCAACTCCTTATCGCCTCCGAGACAGGCACGCATCTTTCTCCGCGGGACGCCTTCCCTCGTTTTTGAAGATAACTGCCAGATGGCGCTCGTGTCTAACGTGCCTCGATGCGCTCGTTAGCCTTCGCTGCACGGATCGAGACTCTCTAACGCAGCGCTTCCAGAATACAATTCACCGATTTTCTCGCGCAGAACATCAAATAAACGTTTTGTTCACTCTCTCTACGGGCAAGACTTTCGACGACATTTGCAGTGAAACATGCAGATACGGGGCCAATTTTTTTTCTTCGAATATTCGTACTTAATCCAACTTGAAATTTAGCTATTTGAACGCCTGTGTAGGCACTAGCACCTTTCATTAATTCTGCGTAAATAAGCTCTGGCGTGTCATTCCCGTCCGGCGCATTTTTAATCACTGAAAATGCGAAGTTAACGACGTTGACCGTAATGAGTCGGTAACCTCAGGAGAGCACCGTGCTCTAATCAATACAGCGTGCCTTGTTTGGGCTGGTCTTTCTGCTCCCGTGCTGCCTTTTATTCTAAGCTTCTCGGTACGTAATTGAGGTTTGAGTGGTGCGCAGCTATTCTTAATGAACCCGTGGCACACTGTATTTGCTGTTCACAGTGAAATAGGTGAGCATACACCGTTGTGTTCCTTCTTATCCGTTCTCGCACTGGCAAACTCGAGCATGTTGAAAAAACCTGTAGAGGGGCGAAGGATGTAGGGAAGAGTGTTTCCGTTGCACTAATGCCGTTGGAAAACAGCGTAGGAAAGCAGCTTACTCCACGGTTCTTCTTCCTCTCCCCCATTTAACTTCCTCTTCCTATTTTTCGTGTTCATCCTCTTCCCCTCCTGCTCTGTTTTTTTCTTCTTCCCTACACGCCCTATTTCAGCTCTCTCTGGCACGTAGGGAAGGGCGCTTCTATCCACTACCGTCGGGTCTTCATTTTTAGTGGACCTGCAGCGAAGAGTGGGATTTGCCCGCTGTGGCGCATACCCGTTTTCATAATAAACCGTGGCTACATGAAACACTGCGACGAGAGGAGACGCCTACAAGCATAGCCCACAAGATGCTTCGTACCTAACAGAGAGTTACAGAATTTTACTCCCAGCTTTGCGTACGTACGCAGTCCCATTGATTTCTTGAAACTGCGCATGCGTCAAGCGCCAGTCATGAGCGTAAGCGTTTGGACCCCGTTATTTTCCGAAAGCAGCGCGCGCCGCTCCACCTATACTCCGAGTCAGCACCGCATCGTTCTGGATTTCTATTTAATAATGACTGATTTGTCACGACTGGGTTTGTTACGACGTTTCACAGAGAAACCCACTTTACCGCGCACAAACTTATGCTGCGTATTGTATTAAGACTTTTTAATATAGAAAACTTTGGTTGGAGCGAGCTGGTTCATGGTCAAACTCGTTGGGGTTGCAGCGCTAAGAAACACATTGACAGAGGCACATTGCAGAGACAATTGGCAAACACAGCTAATGTTTGTTGTCTTTAACATTACATTTTGCCGTGGTAAAAGCAATAAATAATAGCTGTAGGTCGGCGCCCGATCCGTCTACAATGTGTCTTTGTCCATGTATTTCTAGCGCTGAACCCCAAAGTGATTGACTTTCCTAAATAGTTTTTTTTATTTATAAGTCGTTATTTTATTTATATATGTTTTCGTCAGTGCATGCGACTGGAGAATTAATACTGTTTAGGTGGTGCTACGAGCGGTCCCTATGGAACCTGACCACCGCATACGCCGCCACCGTGAAGTGGTGGACAAAGTTACTTTGGAGCGCCTTGAGTGTGCATGCAATGGTTCAGACAAATCCGTCAAAGTCGAGAAAGCCTTGGTACCAATGTCTAATGTCTTCGTCGAAGCCTTTGTGAATGGGACGTGGTCATTGCAAAAGGCAACTCGCTTGTCGGATCGCCGTTCCGCAACGCTCTTCAGTCCTTGTGCGTTTGTATGAAAAAAAAAGAGGAAAGGTTTTTCTTTTTTTTTTTTCGCGAAATACGCCCGTGAATCGAACGTGCTCGCACTGCAGAGACACCTGTTGGCTGGGTAGGAGCTCATTAATCTCCGGCTAGGGGCGTCTCGTACACCTGTTATTCCCTAGCATCCAAGACGCCTCTAGTGCTAGGGACACATGTGGGGAATAATAGGATATTCTTGACACCGAGACAGTTTTTTGTTGCCCTGATTAGGTATACGTGTAAGCTTGAGAATCTTGGCGCAAAACCAGCAAAAAAGTAATGCCATTAAGAAAGAAACAGTGCTAGTGTTGGCTTGCGTGGCTTGCATGGTTATTTATTTATTTATTTATTTATTTATTTATTTATTTATTATTTATTTATTTATTTATTTATTTATTTATTTATAGTTTGCCTACATAGCCGTAAGCATTACGTAGGGGAGGTACACATAATAATTTGACTACATAGTTTCAAGATACAACAAATACAACAGCACTCGAAGATATTTTAAGAGAAGAAAAAAAAAAAAAACACGTGAATATTACTGAGCGAAAACAACGTCGCAGTCATGCATTTGTAAACACGCACACGCTTCGAGACAGCAAGCCATTCTTAGTGGCAGTGATGTGTAGGCATTGTTACAAGGAAGAAAAAAATGATTCATTATCAGTTTCATTGACGAGATCATCCGGTAGACATTTCCATTCCTGTATTGTTTTTACGAAAAAAAGAACTACCGAAAGAGTGGGTACTTAACTTGACGTACTTAACAATAAAAGGAATAAACTTCATTTAAATTGAGTCGGGCAGTTTCCTTTGCGTTAATGAGTGGGAAAGGAAGAGTAACCCCTGCTCCGTCTCACCCTCCGTCGATGATGATGGCGTTGCCTCAGGTGGCAGCTCGAAGTGCTTGAACCCGGGCGGTATCTTTCCTTCGTTTTCTTTCTTTCTGTCTCTTTATTTTCCAAAATAAAATAAACACATTACATTTGGATGGCCTCCTGAGCTAAAAGCTGTAATTAAACAGCTTGGACTAAGACCCAGAAGACCAGCTACATGGCAACAAGTGACAGCTGAAAAGTTCGGGCTGTTTGGCTTGCCGAACGGCCCAAGGCTGGTCGGCCAGCACGTTGCTGAAAGTAGAATTTTGTCTTTGTATACACGGCTGATTTAGAACTGAGAAGGACCTGCACTGTAAGCTGCAAGCTTGTGTCACGATTTCAGCTAAACAGTATGACTACGATATGAGGTGTGTTCCATAGACACACAGCGAAGCGGGTTCTAGACTCAATAGTAAAGAGCGTATTCTCGGTGTTGACTGGTCTTAATTTAGTCCATTTTGCATTAAATCATTTACAAATATAATTTGCTGGAATGAATGTATCTACATAACGTTCTTGGGAGCTGTTGTTGCGTCGCATATATACCATTGCGAGTGTTGTTTTGAGTTTCGTATCATTTCACCTAAAGGCAATTCTAATATTCTGTACACATTCGAATGGCAGAGCTTGGACATCGCTAAAACCGTGTGTGTTAGATTATTTTATTTTCGACTCCATTATATCTACACAGAATCGTAAATTTACAATAACCATGCCATGGAACATCCGTCATTAATAAGACTGCTCAGCGTTAGTCATGTGTGTGCGCGTGTGATTCTGTTTAGAAAGTCCATGTTCTTCAAAAAAAAAAAATGCGTGGAAATATTTTTGCCATGTCAGGAATAGATCAGTTAGTTTTATATCCTGGAGCTTTTAAACTATGGAAGGAATAGGTAAAAAAAAGATAAAAGGCGACAAAATGAGTACAGAAAAAAAAAAGAAAATTGGGATAAAGAAGGGATGAAAGAGAGAACGTAAGGAAAAGAGACGCAAAGAAACCGACAGGAAGAGAGTATATAGCCATGCGTAAGTATTGTATAGCAAAAGGTGAGAAAGGGAAGCGAGGGTGAGCAGGACGCTAAACAGGAGAGCGACGTGACCAGGTCTGCTGCCTTCCCTGTCTTTTAATTTTTCTTTTAAAATTTTCTTTTAGAAAGGAAGCAAAGGCGTGCCGTTAAGGTTGAACCAATCTGCTATAAAGCTGACAAGATAAAGGGAATAGTGATGAAATGATAGGAACGGTTCAAGTAGATTAGTAAAGGAAGAAAAGGACTGGAAAACACTCGGCGATAATAATACAACTAGGCATAAGCATGCGCAGAGTTCTCAAACTATGCGAAGTCGTGTTTTATCGCACGCTCACCAACCCACCCCCTCACTTTCTCAATTGGTTGAGTTCGAACGCAGACAAGCTCCGAAGTGAGTACGAAGGTGAGAGTGAAGCGAGGGCGTGCTTTATTTCGATGAAGCAGCACATTATACCAAAAGGAATGACGTTGTGCTTCTCGCAGTGGCCTGCCTTAATTCGCCTGGTATTTTCCTGTGGTATATGGTGGTATCTTTGGCCTTCCGATGGTATCTTTGTGCTTGCTTGCTCATCGCACATGAAGGAAATAAATAGATGCGAGGCATGCCTGAAAAAAGAGGAGCATATGTTTAGAGAGACAGTCACATGATATAGAATACTCCCAATATTGAAGCATATGGCATTCAGGTGTAGGACAAACGACCCACGCAAGCACCCACCCACCCACGCACGGACTCACACGCACACACGAGAACCCTTCTCATCATCATGCCATTTCTATGAATTTCTGTTCATTGCCGCACGAGCATCCTTGCATTAGGGAAGGAGGGGACATATAATGAAGTAGTATGGAAGGTTGGGCGAGTTGGTTTGCATGACATTCTTGGAAACATTTAGGCGCGCACTCAGCGGACGGGAAAATGGAAGGCAAGAAGACAAAAAGGCGCCTGTTTCTCTTTTTGCCTTCCATTTTCCCGTCCACTGTGGGCGCGCCGAAATGTTTCCAAAAAGGGGGGAACGTTAGCAGTGCCGCGAATAAGCGTATACGAGCTATTTACGAGATCCTTGCCCACTGCGAGTAAGCATATGAAGGCTTTCGTGCACAGCTTATGAACTTGAAAGCAGCGTCAGTTTCGCCAACATCCACTGCTCGTATGCATTCACTTAGGGTGTAAGTAGTAGCGACTCTTTCTTTTGTCTTTCTATGTCATCTTTTTCTTTATTTTTCTACGTGGACAGAACCAGCATAGTTATTTAAAGAAGGCATCGTAGTACGTAGGGGCAGCTCCTTTTTCTTCATTGTGTTTTCACTGGAGCATAAGTGGCTTGTTTGCCGGAATGGTATAGCGCGCAAAGGCTATAGTGCGAACTGCCCACCCCGATGTGATTGTGGCGCAGTGTGCGTTATTCTTGAAGATCGTACATAATTGAAAGACATGAGCGTTGTGAACTCGCTTGCTGCACGCGCCGGGCACCGGTACGGCGAAATGAAATGCCGACAGAGAGAGACAGAGAAAAAAAAAGAAGCTATCGAATTCTGGTCAACGTAAAGAAATGATACGAAGTGCTTTATTTGTGCTTCTATTGCGGCACCGATGAGACGCGAGCCAAGGAAGCCGAGCGCAAGAGTGTTCAACGTGCCCGCCGCTATGCTTCATCCATGCCCCACCAACGATCCGCCACGTACGGGGACTATCTAGGAGACTGAGCGGAGCACTCGTTATCCGCGCTACCCAGGCACAGCCCGCGCAGCAGCCAGTCTGAGAGTATAGCGGTACAGTGCCGTGAAGAATATCCTCACACAACTGCAGTTTGCATGTACTTCTACGAAACAGCGCCGTCTATTATACTGTTCAGGGAGATACTGCCTTCTTCTTCTCGTCTCTTCTCTCTTGGTTACGCGTGACGCATGACAAGGTTAGTCTAAGAGGAGCTTCGCCCCTAAAAGACCACTCATAACGTTTTTTATGCTTTCTTCTAAGTCAATTCGAAGGCTTGACCATGAGCGTGCATTGTTACAATTATTACAAGAACATAGGCAGACGTGGGTTAACAAGACGAAACGCATGGTAGCACGCGTGCTCAATTGCGATATATCTGAGCATAATGCAGTGCACCTCAATATCGACATGAGACTAACTGTTACCAGTAGTAGCTTTAATGACTCGAAGGCGAAAGCCATGGCGTCTGGGTATCTCACCATGGGCTTCGTATCACGCAAACGCCACCTTACAATTCAGTTCCGTGGAAACCTGTAGGTTGGAGAAAAGAGAAAGGAAAAAAAAAAACACCGATGATTACGGTACTGTCTAATGCGAACTTTTAGCGCAACTTCGTGTTGGCGATAGTTATACCGTGAGAACAGAATGACGACAAAGGGACCCGAAGGAGGCGAGTGCTAACTTCCAGTTAGCGCTCGTCTCCTTCTTGCCCCTTTGTCGTCGTTCTGTTCTCGCGCTATGACTATCGTCATGTCATACCAACTAGTCCAAACCGCCACACTTCGTGTTGGGGCATGACTAACTGCATTTGAAGTTTTGGCTTTGCGGAAGCTACCCATTACTACGCCATAAGTCATAATTTTCGGTAACTAGGACAGCCCTCGCTATAGGCCGTTATTCGTCTTTCTGCAAATAAGCGAGGTACCCGCTACATATTTGTAGCACTGCGTGTTGCCGATGACGATGAGAGATCCTGGCTGTACACCGTCTTCGTTTCACGTATACGTTATTTTTCTCATAAAAATGTGTTGATAACTCGTGTAATCAATTCTCTGCCGACCTCCCTGAGTGAGTATGAGCCATATTTGAAGGCATCATAATCAGCAGCAGCATCATGCAGTGGGCAGGAAGAATTGAACAACACACTCGTTGTGCAATTAGTATTATGTTACGACTGGTACTTATCAGCAAAAGCTGTTGTGAGATCGCAACGAAGGGTGATTTCGGTGCCGTAGTTGTCCGCCGCCACCCGTCTCCGTATACCGACTATCACGTGAAATAAAATAAAAAAGTCGGGGAGCCAAGCTTCGCCTTTAGGAGTTGAACGTGATAGCAATATCCTGTCTATAATGCGTGCTTCAGCACCTTAGTGTATTCTTTTTTAGAGGCGAAGCTCCTTGAGGCGTGGGTCGTGCGTCTCCTGTATGTGGTAGCTACCTCTCGTTTTCGCCCTTGGATTATCGGCTGGATGGCGGTACTTGTATATGATGAATATATGGTGAAAAGATGCGAGATGGTATACTACTTGGACTTTTCTCTAGATGGACGCATGAACAGACATACAGAGAGACGGACGGACGGATGGACGGACGGATGAATAGATGGATGGACGGACATAAATACATAAATTCTGACAGACAGACAGACAGACAGACAGACAGACAGACAGACAGACAGACAGACAGACAGACGGACGGTCTGACAGATGAACGGACGGACTTTTTCTATTTTTTTTTTCACTGATATCTGCTATGCCACCGACGGCGCCGCCGCTCAAAGCAGGAACGGGCGCCTAGGACCTGTGCTCTGAAATAAACATAGAGAGTAATTTCCTACGTACAAAACTTTGTTCAAGTTTCGGCGCTGCGTATCTTTGTGCTCTGGTCGACGCCTCAGTGTACCCTCCTCGACGCCGGAGGTTCGTTTTAGTTCCCCCACCGACACCTTTTAGATTGATCGGTCGGCGCTGAAACCCTCCTTCTACCTTCCTGCGTGTCAATCTGCCCATCTCGTATCCTGTGAGCGCCAAGGCTTTTCCTTGTCAGGCTGACAGACTTCGAAAATTTTCGAGTTGCAGGAAGGGGAGGGGTTGCGCACCGCGCGATATCCTAGCGCATTGTTGAAAAAAAAAGCGGTTCCTCTTCGCCTTGGTGAGAATTTGCCGTTCGGAGATGAACTTTCCGGCTTCTATCACCGAGTCGGCTCCCACCTCGTTGCTATGGCGCTGCGCTTCCAAGAACGCAAACTGAAAAATGCGAAGAGCATCAGCGCTTTCTTTGGAGGTATTCGTTTGCGATAGCGGCACACCTCCTCTGTCGCCCTTTCAATGTGTTCCTTCGCTCGCACCTGTAAGCCATGCTTAAGAGAGGAGGGAAAAATACTAAAATCCATTGGTGCATTCAGATGACAATAACGGCCCCGCCGCGGTGGTCTAGTGGCTAAGGGACTCGGCTGCTGACCCGCAGGTCGCGAGATCAAATCCCGGCTGCGGCGGCTGCATTTCCGATGGAGGCGGAAATGTTCTAGGCCCGTGTGCTCAGATTTGGGTGCACGTTAAGGAACCTCAGGCGGTGGAAATTTCCGGAGCCCTCCACTACGGCGTCTCTCATAATCATATGGTGGTTTTAGGACGTTAAACCCCACTTATCAAATCATGACAATGATGGTATCCTTTGCTGATGGCACTCACCCAAACAGGGGGATGGGCCAAGAACCGTGCGGCAGGATCTTTGAGTTAAATACATACGAAGCTATAAAACAAACACCGTAATGTTTGTGTTAAAGACAATGTAGCTAATAAATGAAAAATTTAGAGAGAAAACAGTCAGTCCTATCAGATAATATATTTGACCGATTCAACAACGGGGTGTAATTAATAACATAAATTATCGAATGTACACCAGCCTGGTAATCTTTTGTTTCATGTATGTAATCAAACACACATAGAGTAAACCTCCCTGTGTATAGCCTAATGAAGTTCCACCAAATGATAAAATTTGCTCAACACGTAAAACGTCTGGAAGGCGAAAGCCAGCTCCTTTTTTCTTTTCGGTCTATGTACATACAAGGGAGCAAAAAACGCAAGTCGTGGCTCAACGTGAAGACTACGCCAAGCGCAGACTTCATGTTCTTCAGTTGAGGTCGCGCTCTCTCCAAGTTTTGTTCGCCACCCAGAGGACGCTATACAGCGTCATAATGTGGCGTTACGTAATATCAAGTCGTGCCATACTTTCTGACGTCACGATGAAGTCGCTTTGTTTAATGCTTTGTGATGTCACGATGACGTCATATGGTGACGTCACCTCGCCCCCCCGTTCCCCCGACATCGCGGGATGGTCGTCGACAACGGTCGATTTTCCCATATAAGGCATATGAGGATTTCCCTTAAAATATCTCAAGTTTTACGTGCCTAAACCACGATATGACCATGAGGCTCACCGTTGGAGGGGGGGGGGGTCTCCGCAAAATTTCAGCCATCTGGCGTTCTTTAATGTGCGCTGGCATTGCACAGTACTCGGGGCTCTATCATTCCCGCTCCGTCGAAATGCTAGCGCTGCATCCGGGGTCGAACCCGTCACATTTGGTGCTCTTCTTGTGTAGTGCCCTCTAGGAAGGCAGGCGGTTGAGTGAGAATATTCTGCCCACCGCAATGTTCTGTTGGTTAGGGTACTCGACTGCTGACCCGGAGGTCACGGTGTTGAATGCCGGCTGCGGTGGCCGCTTTTTCGAAGAAGGCGGAAGTGCTTGAGGCCCTATGTATTGGGTTTAGGTGTGCGTCACAGAGCACCAGGTGGTGAAAATTTCCGGAGCCTTCCACTATGGAGTTTCTCATAATCACGTTATTGTTTAGGGACGTTAAACCCCAACAAGTATTATTAATAAAACGCTTTCTAAAATGCGCTGACAATTAAAGCCAAGTGCTACCCCCGTAGCTGAGATCGAACTCGCGACCTTCGGGTCAGCAGCAGCTGATCGTCGCTGCGTCTGCACCACCGAGACGGACACATCAGATGATAGAGAAAGAGAGGAAAGGAAGGGAAGGAAGCAACTTATTGCAGCGAGCATTTCTTGTTGCTCGTAAAACAAAAACTCGCAAAAAGATCGCTTTGAAGAAGTTTGCTTCTCCGTACAAATAATCCTATAGAGGAGAAGCTAGCTTCGGCAAGTAGAGTACAGGGAAGATGGGGATATAGAACGACTATTAAGTATGGAGCCTTTTAGGGGCTCGGTCTGTCGTATGCTTTCGTCGCTTGGCATAATGCATGCATAACTACGTATAGTTATAGAAAGAGGAAGCAAATCAGAAAGAGAAAGAAAGGGAATGAACGAGAATTAATAGAATTAAAAACATGTGTAGTAAACGGAAATAGACAAAAAAAAAGACACAAAGAGAGGAAAAAAGAAAAAGTGTGTGGTCTCGAAATGGCGAGAGAGCACCACGCTGTTGGAGTGAATGAATTGATTGATTGATATGTGGGGTTTAACGTCTCAAAACCACCATATGATTATGAGAGACGCCGTAGTGGAGGGCTCCGGAAATTTCGACCACCTGGGGTTCTTTAACGTGCACCCAAATCTGAGCACACGGGCCTACAGCATTTCCGCCTCCATCGGAAATGCAGCCGCCGCAGCCGGGATTCGATCCCGCGACCTGCGGGTCAGCAGCCGAGTACCTTAGCCGCTAGACCACCGTGGCGGGGCAGGAGTGAATGGACACAGTAGACGCGGTCGGAACAAATCAAACCAACGCATATTCATTTAATTAATTTAGAACGGCGATATTGTCAGCCGAATATTTATAACACCAATCGTGATCAAACGCTAAACAACCTTACACAATACTCCAAAACATGAGAAACACAATAACACACCCAAGGCGGCGTCGCCAACGCTTGACTTACCACGTGGGCCCAGGACGCGCAAACCGTGGTGCCACGCGCCGGGTACCCACGCTAGAGACTACCGTTCGCGGCAACCGCCACGCGCAGAAGAGAGCAGCTTATTTCTCGCTCGCCGCTACCAAGGCTTGTCACCGCCGGCATACAGTTTCTTAATATACATTAGAGGCAACTCTGGCGCTAGTGTCTATGGGAGCTGCAACGCACGGTGCTTCAGTGAGCATGGGAATGATGGGCAGTACACACATTTGTCTAAACTTTGTACTTCTGGCCTGATTTTGGCTCCGTGTGTGTTCGTGTGGCTTGGAGCTGTTTTCTCACGAAACAAAAATCAGCAAATGTTCTGCGATTGTGCTTCACCACTTCATTTTTTTAGACTTGCCTTTCCAAATCGGGTCACAAAGTTCAAAAGGGTTAAATCTTTATTTCAAAACCAAACCGAAACACAGCAATAAAGGAAGCCGCAAGTACGATTCGCCGCCCGCAAGTACGGAGACTAGGCAAATGTGTGTACTATTCATCATTCCCATGGTCGCTGAACGATCGCAGCGCCAGAGCGTCCTCTTGTTAATTTTAAGAAACTCTATGACCGCCGGCGCTATACCATGATGATGATGATAGTGGTGATCACCGCGAACACAACGCCACCTATCGCTCAATAGCCGTGACTCCGAAATACGGCTTCAGCGTGAAATGCGTGCGCCACGCGGCGCAAACAACTTTACAAGGAAGTGTCATTACCCCACAAAGTAGAGGAGAAAAAAAAAAACTGCAGAGAAACGAGGAAGGCTGCCCAGCCCCGCACTTCCCTCGGGTTTGGCACCGCTAGTGAGAAGCTGCCTTTTTAAATCAACGAATCAATAATTTGTTTCATTGACCGGTTGCTCTCTAGGATTCATTAAAACACTGCCTCTTGAATATACACTACGTTCTCAATCTACGTACAGGTAGCGCCTGCTTTCTTAATTGCATTGTTTTGCCCTATCACGTATCGTTTTGCTCTAACGTATCAACAACGCTACCTTTGTACTGCGCCGATGGAAGCAATGTTTGTCGGTGCTCAACTTTTTTTTTTTAAGTCATGATGCATGAGACTAGCTGTGGAAGCAGGACATGATAGCTGCGATATGTTTGACGAAGTGGCACGGGGTCATCTTTAACTGTCGTGCCATTCTGTGTGCTCAGCTGCACAAACGTGTAGTCGTTACGCAGATGGCACAAATCGATTGCTGCTATGTGCTGCTGCGTAAAATTTATGTTAACCACCCGTTTAAGTTAACCATCCATCACGTTACACGATAGGGAGTGCGACTTTCTTGATAAGCGAAGACTGTTAGTGTCACTACACTGTTATTTTTGCCCTGGTTCTGAGGGCAGTTATAGGCCTCTTGTTCGACTACGCATGTTCCAGCGGTTCTGCAGTGATTTTAAATGTTAAACAAAAATTCAGTAGGTAGTTAAGCGCTGTCCAGTGAAATTCCTTGATTTTTTGTCTACGTTTTTTTTGTGCGCTTAGAAATCTTTCACTTTTAACATGAATGTTCACCAACTAGCCAGTCCCGCCATTTTGTTGCAGTGCTCTTCCTCTGTCCCGTATTCGTCGCCTGAAATAGTCTGTGCATTAAACGCGTGCCGAACACGCGTTTCTCATGGAGAAGAGTAATAGGCTTGTCGATGATCTGTACATATCTCGTTGCTTGCGCACGTCGACGAAACAAGGCGTCAAGGCGCCTTCACTCGGTGCCGATTTCCATTTTAAAATAAAAGCGAATGTCTTCATGTGGCCCTTTGAGTTGGTGTCTGCACGTGCTTGGCATACTGGAATATGTATATAGATGTCTCATAAAACGTGAAAGTTTACCGTTGACGTGGCGGAATGAAGGCGAAGAATTCGAAAATCATCGTGATGTTATGGTGTCATCACGACGTCGCAGATCACCGAAAATTCGAACGTCATTATCACGTAACGTAGCGTGACGTCATGTCGTTATGACATGAAGTCGTCGATTGTGGGCAGATCCCGGAATGCGCGCACGAACACACAAAATATGTTTTGAATGAGAACCTTTTCTAATATTGTGAACTCTCTATAGTATTGTGCATCGGTGTGCGCACATTCTCAGTCGAATTATCACCCACGCACCCACGAATTATCACATGTCTTCATGCTGCATCAGCTATTTTCTGTCACAACTATAGCTGAATCCTTGTACACAAGTGTCGATGTTGCTTCAACTATGTATAGTACACAATTACTCGCATTGATCGAACTATGTAATGTACAAATTATTGTCACACCTTTGTACGCCTTCATAAGCGCCCATGTCGCATTAAGCGCGTATCGTCACGAAGGCTTGTAATCCTTCAGCTGCGCTTCAAGAAGCACAGATGTATGTGTATAGTAACGTATGGATCAAGAGCGACTCGTTTGCGTTACATAAGCGGATTTCAGTTACATAAGCGCTTCCATGCGATAGTGTCTGTGGGCTGGATGCTGGAAACCTATACGAGGCATATTCAATCACACTTCAGAACGCCCTTATTAAAGCGCCCTCGGAGGCACTCGAAGGCGGCAGCGTCATATTTACAAGGGAGGATCGCGCCAAGGGATAGAGAGAATCTAGGGAACCGATCGGTGGGAAGAAATATATTATAGGGAAAATTCAAGCAGGAGAATGGCACACCGTCAAATTGCGCTTCCCACTGTCAAGATAAGTTGACAAAAGGGTAGCCAAACAAAGACGTATGAAGAACATGACAATAATGGACTGTGAGCTGAAGAATGAGCGGAGAAGGGAAATCAAAGGGTACGAAGAGTGTTCCAAGAGGTTCTTTTTTCCCACAGCGCGATGGGCAGGTGGGGGAAGGGCATAAATCTCGGAAGCTCGGTGAGAGAAGTTCGCGTAGGAAAGAGGAGGATAAGAGGGAGAGAGCAGCGCGCGCCTCTCTCTCTATTGAGCGCGCAACCTCTGCCCCCCCTCTCCGCCCCCGGGCAGCGGGGAAACCCGGAGCCCGAAACCCAGCCGCGAGTCAAATCGAGCGCTGCTCCTGCGCGAGCGCTTAGGGAGCGAGCGCTGTTTCGCGGTGCTTTTCTCACACCGGCGGCTCCTGTGCCTGGGTTCGCCGCGCCTAGAAGAGCCTGCAGCAACCGGTGGTCCGCTTACAAGCGCTCACCGGCCGTTTGCCCCGAGCGCATTTGCAGCTGTGCCAATCATCTCCGCGCTACCACAAGGCGCCACACTTTGCAACGGCGACTGTTCAATTGCGAAGACACGAGTCCAAGGATTTCAGTCTCGCGGTGTTCTGTATTCGCCTCAAGGCTCCCTCTTTTCGGCCCCTTAATCAGTCCGGCAGTTCGCCACACGCGCGCATGTTATAGTGTGTAGTCCGGCAGGAGTTGTCCTGGCGAACAGAGATGGCCTAGACAGCTTGACGCCTTCGCAGTCTTCACTTCTGGAAACAGCGCCTTTGCCGAAAGGGACTTTGCCCGGCGGGCGGAGGTGCCAGTGGCCGACGCCAAGTATTTTTTTTTAACTCTACATAATTTTTTTTGGTCCTTTCTGAAAGACAGACAGTCCGGCCCCTGCCCCTTTGGTCGAAGCCGACTCTTCTTCTTCGCCCCGCTGGCAGCAGCAGAAGACTGCGACGCGTCCTTGCCGGTGGCGGAGCCGTGTTATTGTGCGCCGCCCAGATTGCTTTCTGCGTGACGTTCGCGACTGAGTACGTGCGTCCCGAGTGAATTGGCGGACTACGGTGCGACGAAGACCGTGGTCTGCGACCGGCGAGCTGCTGTCGTTTGCCGATTCCCCGTGTGCGTCGCCGAGCGGCGAATACTGCTGGCCACGTCGTTGTCCATCGGCCTATCGCTGACGTGCGAGCCGTGCTGTTGTGCTTGTGTGCCGCTTGCGACGAAGTGACCTTGGAATTCCGTGCTCGCACCGAGGAAATCGGCGGACCGTTCCAGTGACCATTCATGGTGAGGAATTGGGGGGCTGTTGCACGCTTACGCGATTCTAACGCGTTTTGCACCAGCTGGCTGAGAATGAACAGCGTTCTGACACTGGTCACGTTGCTCACTTTCGTGGCTATCCCGCTTGTCTGTTTCTCGTGGATGCAACCAACGAAACTAACATTTAAGTGCGCTGCAGTGGAGCAGTGGTTATGGTCCCTAACTGCTGACCTAAAGGTCGTGGGTTCGGCCGCGGCGGTCGTATTTCTATGGAGGTGAAATGTTAGACGCTCGTGTGCTGTGCGATGTCAGTGCACGTAGGAGAACCCCAGATGGGCCAAATTTCCGGAGGCCTCCATTACTACGGCGTCTCGCATAACCATATCGTGGTTTCGGGACTTAAAACTCCACATACAAACACTTTAGAAGGTTGTCAAACATTATTTTCAGATTCAAATGACTGCAGCAAACGTTTCTCGCAATACTTTTACATGTAAATGTGGGCAGTACCTTATGTCGTTGGAATTTTTTGTAAACAATTTTCATGAATAAATGATCGAGTTCATATAGAAGCAAACTTACGTGAAAGATGTCGTCTGTAGCTGAATTTGCTCTCTCTTAATGTGATTTTTACGTGTAGTACTGAGCATTACAATCAATAAGTTAATGAACAAGCACTGCAGTTAACAAGAGAGAGAGAGGGGGGGGGAATAATTTGTTAGACGGAAGCAGCGAGGTTGACCTAAGCATGCTTACTCTACACAGCGCAAAAAGGGAAAGAAGGAAAGGGACGATGAAGATGAGGATAAGAAGAAGTGTTTCTAGAATGACCAAGTAACACAGTGGTATTCTTAAAGTCTAGTGTAGTCCAGTAGTCTTCAAAAAGTCAATACATATTGCAGTACGTACAGTATCCGTCAAAAGTTCTCAGGCCCCTATCTCATCTATTCGCATGGCAGCGTGGCCTGAGAATATTTTACGAACTCCGAAAGTCAATGTGGGGGTATAGTTTGCGAACTAAAAGCTAAACTTAGTCAATCTAGTTGAAGAAGCATATGCGAACAGCTTCTTATACTTCTACATTGCCCCTATAGTGTTGATTTCAAACAAAGTTTATTTCACAAGGCGTAATTATTGATGGCTACTCGTTAGTTTCGACAGTACGTGAGGCCGAGTTTTTAACGTTATGCTATTTCCTATAAGCGAGGAAGTCTACTTGCAGCTTATCCGCTTTCACTTGGCGCTTTATTTTTCTCTTTCAGGTGGTTGCTGCACGTTGCAGACTGACTGCACGGGTATAAATCCATCTTTGCTATGATAGCCAGTTAAAAAAAAAAAAAATCTTGGGTTGTCTTACACTATCGCTAAAAGGAGTGGAAGGCGAAAACCTTAGCGCCCAGGCTGAAATGTAGCGTCAAAATCTGATGAACCGGCTGTCTGTCCGCGTATCATTTACTTCGTGCTAGCCGAGCCACTGGTCGAGCCTCCTCAGGCGCTGCACACCTTTCCGGCCTATCGCACGCAACGTACTGGGCCCCGACTAGCTTTTCTTTTTTTTTAATATGTGGGGGGTTTTACATCCCAGAACCACGACATGATTATGAGGGACGCCGTGGTGGAGTGCTGCGGAAATTTGGACCACCTGGTGTTCTTTAACGTGCACTGCGATCGCACAGTACTCGGGTCTCTATCATTTCTCTCCTCCGTCGAAATGCGACCGCCGGGATCGAACCCGTGACCTTCGGGTCAGCAGCCGAGCACCGTACACGCTTATAAACTCAGGTGGACGACTCGGCCTTTTCCGTCGCGGCCTCTTATCGCCTTACTTTAGAGGTGACAGTTGGTCGAGTTACGCGAGTACTGATTTTTATTTAAGTGCGGGGAATTTTATGGGCTCGGGCTGTCATGTGATGTCGTATCTTGTCGTCCCTTGACGTAACGCAAGGAAAATCCCGTATAAAAGTTTTGAAAAAAAAAATGAAGTAGCAAGCGAGGAACAGAAAGAGTGAGAAAGAAGAAAAAAACAGAAAGAAAGAGATAAAGAGAAGAAAAAACAAAGAAATTGTTACAAAAGAAAAAGGACACGAAACAAACAGGTGGGAAGGTCAACCAGACGAGCGTCAAAGAAGGCTGCTCATCTCTTTCAGGTTTGGTATACACGCCGCCTTAATTTTACACCTTTTAGTCACGCTAACGCCGCGAAGACGGAGTAAACGTGCTGCTCGTGCGCATTGAGCCACGCTAGAAAGCTCGATTGCCATCTTGTATGATTTCGAGTTGTCTTCGGCTTATCACTCAAAGCCACTTTCGCATGAGACACATAAGGCAATGTTATTTCGAATTCAACTTATTCTATTCGCGAGATAAGTGAGAAAACGTTTGTTTTAAATGGCAGCAATGCTCTCGCTGAGTATGCTCGTCTAATGATTGCGGGTGCAGTAAATGTAGAATTGCCGAGTTTACGTTGAAAAAACTGAGCAAGAAGTAGTTTGTACAAGTTCGCGTATGAGCTTTTTATGTTTTGTAATAATATCCACGTGTAATGTATTATACTGCGTGTGCTCATTTATGCATAATCTGTGGTATCGCTACAAGTTATTGTACAGCACTACCACCTGGATGCAATTTCAACGTGACGGGTCTTCAGCGCGAATAATTAAACAGCTGCTATGCGCTGTACACTATCGCCGTGCTAATTGTCTTCTAGATGTTCGCGAAGTCTCGTGATAAGATCATTGTGTGACAGAACTTGTTCTGGACATTGTAGAATTTTGTCCCGTTTCTTTGGGCAAGTCGAAGCTTACAATACACTTTGTAGCAAGTCAATGCAGGCGGGACGCAGAATTCAGCAGTATACAAAGCATACAGTCAAATCGAAGTGTCAGTGAACCTTTGTTGCTGTGATAAACATCAACATGTAAAATGTATTACACTGGTATACATAACTCCTGTCTTCATAAACATAAATATATCCATAAATATATGCATAGATCCTGTATACATGCATATTTAAATCCTGCCTCGTCAAAAAAAAAAATACCGGCTTGCTTTGTGCGTTTGAGACGACTCGAGAACGATAACAAACATGTCCTCTTAAAGAATAGGCTACGAGCGTTTCAGATTAATAAGAAATTTTCTTCAGCGTGACGAGCTTCAGCTTTACCATTTGTAATTACCGTTTCCTCTTAATCGCAGGTGAAAGAACTCGTTTATTTCTTTCTCCCTGTGCGACTGTTGCCGCGTGCTTACACCCTGTCCTTACGACGTTTAAAAATACATGCACTGTTTGCCTCACCAACGCCACCGCCTCTTTGCAGCGTACACTCGGCAAGCGCAGTTGCAATGCAATCAAGGTAAACGCAGGACGCTGCTTCTGATGACAGCAGAAGCAGCAGAAAAAATTAAGAAGTTAGGTGGAAGTGCTACGCAATGAGCGAAAACGGGTGAAAGCTCCGCTAGCGTGAAACATGGGGAGGGGCTAAGTGTGTTTCCCACAGCGAAAACTCTGCTGCTTCACTCGCCACTGGTGCACTAACGCACCACAACTTGGCAGATATGGTTCAAGAAGTGGCGTCTCAAATAGAAGACTTTACCGTAGGAGATGCACGCTCGTATGTCTGGTTTCAGATAAGAAGCCGGAGTACCTTCGAAAAAAATCCGTCGTTGATTTCGACGCCGCTGCTAAGTAAGACATGTTTTAGGCAGTATTGACGAACCTTTAACCGAGAATAATGTTACGGGAATGACGAGTCGTTTGCATCCGTAGACAATTTACTCTGAGCTCTACGATCGCACTCTAATCTGATCGGTTCAGCTCAGAGAAGGAACAGCGAGATACGTTCGTTCTCTTCGTCGGCCGCAAACACGTACGGTTTCAGAGGCCAGCAATAGGTATGTGAAAATATGTATTCTATCGACCGGTGTTGACTAGTGGGTTTACCCAGTTTTGTGGCACATACCCGTTCATGATGGGCACTGATGATGACGTAACACGCCGACACCCTAAGTTGCTTTGCATCTTATACATGTACGGCGTGTATGAGTCCGCTGTTCGCCTAAACCAACGACTAGAATAGAGCAGGTGTTGTCTAAACGAGCGGACGGAGTGCTTCGCGAGCACGAGATCGTTTGCGGCGCCTCATTTCGTCCGAGACGGTGCACGCGCCGCAGTTTGCGCGGTGCACCTCTGTAGTCAACAGCGCTCGCGAGCACTTAAGTTCTACAAGGCCGAGACAGCCCGGCGCTGGCAGCATGCCTCCGTCTTCTAATTGCAACTCGGGCAGGAAAAGTACTTTCGGTCACCGAACGGGGGAGGGGGGCAGAAAATGAGGGGAAGGACTCGCGACAGTTTACAAATAGACGCGCGGAGTCGGTCACGGTGGCGCGAACACTGTGTGGCAGAAACACGGTTTTTTTTTTCAAGGTTGCGCGTGGCACAGAGCTGGCTGATGACATTGCGGAAAAGGAAGTCGTTCCGTCGACTACTCCGCGATAAGTGGAGAGAATCCACCACATATGTGCGACGAAGAGTTTCACAACACTAAGGGGAACTCTAGCGCTGCGATTGTTCAGCCACCGTGGGAATGATGGGTCGTTCAGGGATTTGCCTAATCTTCACGCTTACCGCTACCAATGCACTTTTGGCCGTGTTGCTGTTGTGCTTTGGTTTTTGTTTCGGACAAAAGAATGGATCGTTGCGAGCTTCGTGAGCCGATTTGAATTGATGAACATAAAAAAAAAAGGTTGAGGTTGTGAAGTGGAACAGGTGAACATTTGCTGCATATTCAGAGCACAAGCCAAAAGGAGCAGAAAGAAAAAAGCTTAGATGAATCCGCGTACTACACATAATTCCCTTGCTGACGAAAGCGCCATATATTGCAGCTCCAATAGACACCATAGCGCCAGAATTCTCTCTAGAGTACTTATAAGAAACTATATCATGTGCAGCTCTGTACAGTTCGTCGCTGTTGACTCCAACGGTTCTCAAGTGGTTAGAGAAACCGCCTCCGATGCGGGGGGTACTGAGTTCGATTCCCTGTGTCGTTGCCACCGTATATGTGAGGGGAGAGGGATACCCCGGCTTGCTTTAGTATGAGGCAACCATTAGCGGCGTGTTGTGTGTAGCACCATTAATGCGGCTGATCCTGTCGGCTGCGCCAGTTGATTTCCTTCTCCTCGACTAGCTTCTACACTAGCTAAGGAGGGAAGGTGTTGACGTTGGGAATGGGTCCCCTCGATGACTCGAGTGCTCGGTGGCAGCGCGAAGGAAGAGCTGTCCGGTGAAGAGACGCAGAAGGAAATCAACTCTTGGTGTTCTGGGTGTTCATTTTTTTTTATGCAACCTCTACTTTGTTCTATCTCACACTCTAAGGAATGTTTCATTTGATTCCCCTTTTATACATGTGAGTCACAAGTGTAACTCTGTCTTTAGATAGCCCCGTTTACTCTCTTTGGGGCTTTAGGAAAGTCATGCGTCATACGATTCTCGAAAGAAGGCACGTCTATTATGATGATGATGTTGATGATTCGCCATTGATTGAGCCAAAACTATATTTATGACACAAGCACGCACCAGCTGGAGTGTTTCCCCAGTTATGAAGCCCACATGTTCCCAGCAGCTCCTCGTCACTGTCTGTCCGTGTGATTCTCCGAAAAAAAAAAAGTCAGCCTGTTTCTTATAAAAAAAGGGATACTGAACAAAAACTGAAAAAAAAACGGACGAATGTTCGAAATTTGACTCGAAATATGTCATATTTTTGAACAGTTGGTTGTATTTCTGATGGATTGTCAGCGCGCGGTGGCTGCTCGCGAGCCGTGACGTCACACTTACCGAGGAGTATGCAGGATGCATGTGCTCCTGTTCCCTCTAGCTGTTCTCCACCTCTCATCTCGTTCACATTGTTCGAAGCTGTGGCTGTTATACCGGTTCTGGGAACCGAAGTGGGAGTTACGCGACTCGGGGGGTGCGGCCGACGGCTGGCACTGTTGACTTGCCCGTTTCGGGTGTGCGTTACGTCACCAAAGATCACGTTCTCTATGTTATGGCGTCGCCGCTAGACGCGGAAATTTGTGCAAAACGCATTAATTTCATTATTTTCCCGTAGTTTCTGCTGTGGAATTAAGTTTGTCTTAATCGATTTGGGAGGCCCAATCTTTCGATTTGGCTAAAAATCTTGGCGGCAAGAATTTTGTTCAGTATATCTTTAAAGAAAGTGCTACACGTCAATTCTCAAAGGAGCCTCAACGTGCCTCCCCAAAGATAATGGCACACATGTGGCTCTCACATGTATCAAGAGAGACTCAAAGTTCTTAGGGTGCAGGAGTTTCGAACTCACCTCAGCTAGCGGGTCTCAGACACGAAATTTAATCCCACAGTGGCCGTCATATAACGAAGAAGGTGCAAGCGAAATAAGGAGGCAGAGGACGGTGGAGAAGCAGGAATAAAAGAGAGTCAATGGGACAGTGCTGCCGATACCTTAACAAAAGTACTGACCAATCCCAGAGACTACCTCTCTACGGTGTTCCATTGCTCTCACCGTTCACATATGGGTTCAGAAAGCCGCTCTACTTTAATTGACCACGTTTCCTTGTTACATAAAGCGTGTCTAATCTGTGATGCCAGGTTTCTTGTGACATAAAGCGTGTCTAATCTGTGATGCCAGGTGCTACATATGCTCGCCGCTAGGAATGATTTCGTAGTAAGAGAGTCAAGCTACGCATTCTGTTCGCACCTACAGGGGTTGCAACTGTAAAAGCTCAATACTAGTAATTGTTGGGGTATTACTTCCCGAAACCAGCGATATGAGTATGACAGTGACACCGTAGTGGAGGGCTCCGAAAATTTTGACCATCCAGAGTTCTGTAACGTGCACACAGGCCTAAGGCGTCTCGCCTCCTATAAGAAGTGCTGGCCGTGATTCTATCCCGCGTCAGTAGTCGAGAACCTTCACCACTATGTAGACCACCACGCTGAGTGAAACATTTAAAAGCTTTTGCTACCAGGTAAGAGAAAGCATTGTTCAGAATTAGGATTCTTCTAATCGTAATGTATTGATTAAACGTAAAGAAAACCTCCTTTGCTTAAATGACAGCCACCATTTATAGAAGCGTGCATAATCAATTCTGTTCTAAAGGACAGGGTGCGTAAACAGGGACGCGAGAAGGAAGTCAAGACACTACAAACGCCGACTAACGACTGCAAATGGGTGGAATGGCTCAAAAGAAGCATCTGCGAATGCTCATGCATTAGACGAACCCATCGATTTGTCACGCGTGCTGGTCTACGTGATTGATAGCTGTTCATGCATTTGATTTCTTCTTTGTGCCAGTTAGTCGACGGTGGACTCGCGCACGATTTACCACGAGTATCGCTACACCAAGTCTTAGTCATTACACGCGTTTCTTCATTCCTGTGCCGGTACAAAACGACACAATAATCGACATTCGGCGTGCACTTACGTTCTCGGTGGTGTAAAGAAAGGTTAGGAGGCGAGCCTCCGTTTAGTGATATCGTATGTTCCAATAACTTCTGGTTGTCTTTTAGAATGAATACCCACCAACACATCTCAGCTTTCTGTTGTTCTAAGCAGATGCTAATTTTAGCTACGACCGCGTAGACTATAGGAAAGGCAACCCTGGCAAAGTTGAGTGGGTGCAGGTGCCGGTGTGCTCACCTTGCTTGACCTGCGACGACCGATGACGTCACCGTGGGACCAAGACGTCCGCTGGCTGCCATCCCAATCTGATTGCGTGCCCTGCTGCCGAAAGCTTCATTCGCGCGCGATGACACACCTGGTGGCGCAGTCAGAAATGGAAAGCCGAGCGAGATGTGGAAGCGCAACAAAAAAACGAGACGAAGAAGCAGATGGAAAGCTGTGGACCCTTGAATGCTGGAAGGGGGCACGAGAGGAAGACGTCGCAAGACGGGGACGAACGATTTACAAATAGCCCGCGCACCAAGCCGAATAGCCTGACGCGACAAACTGGGCCTCGTATGTCAACGCGTCAGAGTGCGGTCCAAGGGGACACCGCGCCCGCAAAAGCCGTGTGTGTGTACCGTTTTGAGCGTCCCGCCGCGTCATCTGTGGGGCCTTCCCCCCCCCCCCCCCCACACACTTTGTGAGAGGCCATTGCGAGACGCGCTACAAGGTTATAACTGCACTCCGTAATACAGACCCGGCGTTTCACTCAGTATCACCCACTTCTGCAGGTTCCTGAGCCGCAATGGCGTCGCTTTATCTCGGTAAAAAAGGAGTCGAGATCTCGCTTGGGAAGTGGCCATTGGGTAGCATTCGCCAGGAATAAACGTTTGCTAATGGCATATCAATTAATGGACATCTCATATCGCACAGCAGAACTTCTGAAACTCGCATTTTTGAACTCCGCGCTTAAGCTGCGTGAAAAATCTGCTTTCTGTTATCCGTCAGTTGTGCAGGTTCGTTGCGGGAGAGACTCAGGGAAAGCCATTGCACTCTTTATTCAGGAGCATACCGTTTAGTTGTGATAAGAAACGCAGTGGGCAAATCTGGTCGATGTATTAACGTTTGTTTGCGGGAGCATGCAAGTGTTTTACCCTTTGGCACTGGAGGCAACTTTCCGCTACTTTGTAAGCAGTGTGGTTCTATACTCATGTTTGGAAATCTATCAATTGTAGGTTATGCAAAAGAATTCATTGAGGCGCGCCATATTCGCAAACTTGGACCTCAAAAATATGTAAGCGCTCCGTCTATATTTTTGATAAGGAAATTTAAGAGTGTGATTTTCTTGAACAGGGGTAATTTGCATGGATAATCTTCACTCTGTGATCAATTCAGGTGATTTTGCGCGTGCAGAGGATGATTCATTTTTATTTCTTTTTTACGAAATCAGGCGTCAGTCATTAATCGCCACCTCTGTGTCGCTCTCTCTTCTACTGCCTCTGAATCGCATTCCCCCCCCCCCCCCCCCCTTTTTTTTGGACCTCTTAGTGTCTTTTTCCGGGTTTAAACACTGGTTATTAGAGTTCCACAAGAGAATATAATAATTACCGTAAACGGAAACTGCATTCCAGAATCGGCGTTTAGATTTTGTTCATTGTTGAAACCAGTATCGATATGTTTTTCGCTATCTCACATAAAATTTCCTTCAAAAATGATTGGTGTATGGAATATCGGAAAGGCGTTCTTTCTAATATCAACGTTATGTGACATTTTTTTCAATCTCTCTCCGCCTCTCCCCCTTTGTGCTCCCTGAATTTCTTTATCCCTCTACCCAGTGTGGGGTAGGATACCGGTCCTCATAAACTGGTTAATTTAGCTCCCTGCCTTTCTCATGCCACAAAATTTCTGTAAAGCTATGTTTTATGATTGAAGTTCTTGGTGTTTTAAAAAACATATCTTGTTTTCTGTATAAACACAATTCTCAGTTTTGCGTTGCAGAGAAAGGCTTTGTTTTCTGTGTCGTCTTCCTGTTATATCACTTTTACTTCATTTTCTATTGTACATAAACTTTCATGCTCAAAAACACGTTTCACTTTTCTAAGGTGCAAAGGCGCTCTATTAGGGAAGGGACGCAACATTACATAAGTGAGAGCAATAAATGTAGGGAACATGAAATAATAATTAAAAAATGGCATCGTTTCAGCGATATTTACAGGCACGCGATCTGAGTGTATACACTGAGCTGCGGGCAGCCGTAAAGTTTTTATAGCAGCACTCATGCATGTCTGTGTGTATTTCGATGCACATGCCGCCATAGCGACCGCGTGAAATGCAGTGGTTTCAGCCCTGCGAATTGTGTGGCACGTGAGGTGTTTGCGTACATTTCCGATGGAGGCGGAAATGTTGTAGGCCCGTGTGCTCAGATTTGAGTGCACGTTAAAGAACCCCAGGTGGTCGAAATTTCCGGAGCCCTCCACTACGGCGTCTCTCATAATCATATAGTGGTTTCGGGACGTTAAACCCCACAAATCAATCAAATAAATGAGGTGTTTGCGTATACGGCGATCTCCTAAGGCCGTGCCGTTCATTCGCGTAAAAAAAGTATTCGAATAAAGAAAAGGCGAGTGGTGCACTTTAACCAAGAAACACACGCAACGAGGTGAAGGCTTCGGTCTCCGTTGACGTTACACCATAGGTTGCACAATGGAAGGGGGCAAGTACATTTTTCTTCTTGCATCCTGTCAACGGCTGACAGCGCCCAAGTGTCGCCGAAGGGAACTCAATCGGTGAAGAATTGCCTAACGCTCCGCAATGGCTTACCTCCAAAAAAATGTAAGAATATCCTTCCGCAAGAGTCCAGTCTCGGCTCGTTATGTGGCTTCGTTTTGTGCTAAATATAGGCGACTCGCAATTGCCGACAGACGTTTGCGTGGTTGCAAAGTTCACCGCCCGGCTTGTTTTTTTTTTTCTTTCCAGTGAAGGTGTCAAGCGCGCGATTTAACAGGGGGAAAACGCGAGCCAGCCAAGTCTATAGTTAGGTCGCGTCGATTTTTCGTGTCGCAAGCACTTTTGTCGGCTCAAACTGGAATGAATTCTGCCTAATCGTAACCTGCGTTCACTAATAATCAGTCTAAATCTGGAACAAGATGATAGTGATAATTCATAATTGTCTGGGTTTATCTTCCCAAAACCGCGATATGATTATGAGGGAAGCCGCAATGGAGGGCTCCGTAAATTTCGACCTCCTGGGTTTCTTCAACGTGCTCCTAAGTCTAAACACACTGGCCCGAAGCATTTTCGCCTCCATTGAAAACGCAGCCGCCACGGCAGTGCGGGTTCGAACTAGAGCACCATTAACACTATAGAACACCGTGACACGTGAGAATGTAACAAGATAAAGCGACGTTCGACGTCCAATATGCTGAACTCTGTGGTGGCTTAGCTGCGAACGTCGCAAAGAAAGCAGTTACTGCAACTGTTGGGTAGTTACGTACAACAACAACAACGACAACAACAACAACAACAACAACAACAACAACAACAACAACAACAACAACAACAACAACAACAACAATAATAATAATATTAATATATAACAATAATAATAATAATTTTTATTTTTATTGTTGCATGTTTTGAGACACTTATTTGATGCGCAGTTTGTTTTATTTCGTTTCATCTTTATCGATCAATAGTATAATAACAATATCTGATATTTTTCGTCACAAAACCACGATATGACTCTGAGGCACGCTGTAGGGTAGGTCTCAAGAAATTTCATTCATCTGAAGTTATTGAACGTGCACTGACACGTACCTCCGGCATTTCGTCTCCGACCAAACGTGACCGCCGCGGACGGCATATCGAACCCGCGACCTTCGGATCAGCAGCCGAGCGCCGTAACCGCTGCTCCACCTTAGAGGGCTATCGAACGGCAGTGCATTTGACGTAAGCAGAATGGCGTGCCATCGTCCAGAACCAGTTCGCATGAACTCCAGAAGTTCTTGGGCTTACCAACGCAACGTAAGAACTGTGTTTCCAGCTTCACAATAAGAACAGTTTCTGTAGAGGGAACGAGTTTCTTTGCATACTCGGCAGTCGGTTCTTCAACAGGGCGAAATAAATGAGATTCACTTGAGTTTCATCGCAGCGACTTTGCGCACGAAGAGCGTGCAACTGAGAAGAAAAAATTGAACGGGCCTTGCGTTTCTGTTCCGATCGGAGAAGGAGGATAGAGTACAAAGATGGACATGACTACGTATGTATGGCGCTACTAAATTATAAACAACTACAGCGCGAGAAACTACTGACTATTTAAAAGGAAAAGCACACGAACTAGTTTCGTTTCAAAAGCGGCTACTGTTGCTTCACCGGAAGAAAATGGGGCGAAACTAACTGTCGTCCGTGTGAAATTAACCCTGTCTAAGCGGAACTACGCCACCTTGATTGCCGTCGCAAATTCTCTGATCGCATGCCTCAGTCCTTGCGGACCTTCCGCGCAGTCCTTGCGGCTCTACCATTGCTTCAGAGCAGGAAAAAAAAAAACGATTGCTGGTGTAAACTTTGACGCAGGAATTGGGCCTGCACTTTCCTGAGCTGAGCAAGTGACATTCGGTGATGATTCAGCAGTGCAGAGGAAACGGAAACCGGGACCGATAGTTAAAAAATAAAACAGAGACACAAAGGATCTTCCGAGCAGTCGGGGGCAGACGTCGAACGAGACGTCTGCCTCGAGCTAATTAGCTCGCTAATTAACGAATATGCCCAAATTACCTTATTGCTGTTTTTAGTAGGTTTCAACCATTTTGTAAACGCTGGAATTGAAGTGGAGCTCTAGAATAATCGCACTCGTGCTTGCTGCTGCTAAAAAGAGACCCTCCCTCGCCCGCCGTTTTCTTACTTCTTTACATATTTTTTTTTCGGTGCGACTGCTGAAAACTGCGTCGTCGCACAACCGAAAGCCCGCCGTCAGCAATTGACATTTTTAGACGAAAGCACTCGATGAAGCTACTTTTCCTGTTCTTCCTCTTCTACTTACCCTCCTCCTGCTCCACTTCTTTTCCATCCTCATCTAGCGGCGAAGGCACCCGGCTGCTGACTCCCAGGTCTCGGTAGCGAATCGGGGCAGCGGCGGCCGCATTTTCGATGGAGCCGGAAATGCTATAGGTCTGTACGCTTAGATTTGGGTGCACGTTAAGGAACCCCGGGTGATCGAAGTTTCTGGAGCCCTTCACTACGGCGTCTCTCATAATCATATGGTGAATTCGGGACGTTAAATTCTAACAATTATTATTTCCATCCTCACCCTCCCATTCTTCGCCTTCGTTTCTTTCTCCTCCCCCTCCTTGTAACGGTTTCAATAAGGTGTCTATTTAATTAGACATATGCCGCAATTTTCTGACCAACGACACATCTCTGCTAAAGTGCTAAATAAAGATTACCCGTTACTCGTACTGGTAAGTCCTCTCTCTAACTCTCTTTATCTAAATATACACGTTGGCTCCTTTTTATGGAGTATACACCTCCCACCACTCTCCGAAGAGAGTATAGCGATATGCACAAGAAAGTTAACGTGCATCTTTAAATAAGTATTTATATATATGGCAAGTCAAAACTCTCCAGAAAGAGTAGCATGTAATATTTTTATTTTCTCACGGTGTGCACACATCGATCTCTTTTATCGCGCGATGATAGATCGGGTGCGCAAAACAAGTGCTTCGTTAACCCTGATATTGGTCTATGAAGAGTCGTTAACAACAATTTACTGCGAAAGATAACGGAGTTAGTGAATGAATTAATGAGCCTTCATCAATACAGAGGAAGCCTTATGGTGGCGCTTACGATGCGGCTGTGCTCGTCTGATGCTTTTCTCCTTATTAAGAGAATGCGTGCGTGGTAGCTGACGCCGAAGCGTGGCGAATTCTTTTGTATAGAAAGGAGGTCGCGTACATTTACACAGCCAGCCTATAAGGCGGAACAGAGATATTTTTCAGGAATTTAGTAATGGTTTAAAAAATCCTTCAAACAGATTACCTGTATATATAATGAAGCGAAGGACTGGCTATATAATTACAGACTTTGGCATAGGGTCATACAATACCCCTATTATTTTGTAAACGTATTAGCCAGTCGACTTTAGTGCCGCCTGAAATTCTCGTTTCCTTCATTTCTTGCATCCTTGTCATCATTCATGTGCCCAGTCGAGGCACTCCTGTAATCCCATTGAAGCTCGTGCTGTTGCCGCCGTATACCATCACGCTACCCATGACTTTCCTCGGCTGCTCTTAATATTAATTTTATTTTTTTTTTCACCTAAGCGTGTAAATTGTTCTTTTATTTCTCTAAATTTCACGTCCCGTTAGCACTTCGGTGAATCACAGGCCCTCTGTTGGCGTTCCTTTGGCATCATCGGTATACTGATTCTTGATGCGAAGAATTCCTTGGGAACTTTTCTCATGAAGAAGAGCTCTCTAAGAACATTATCTTGCTATGCCTCGGCAGGCTTTTTTTTCTTCACCTTGAAGAACACCACAAATATAACACTAGAAATAGTGCACGTACTATGTTAAACATGTAAGATTGGTGCTCGCTGTTTTCTCCATAAGGCTGTACACGGTAAAACGCTGAACGGTACCTGCGTGTGCCCCACCTACGGCTGGAGGCTTTTCCTCTTGATGGAACTAATAACGATGACAGTACTTTATGTACGTGAAACATAATACACAGTTTGCTGTGGGGGTAAGGTATAAAGGTGAACGAGGCTGTCAATTAAAGTTCCATGACCCTCCGGAGTTCGTGACACTGTATGAGAGTTGAGTCGAGCCTACTCAAAAATGTCGATACATTGGTTTCAAACATATGTATCACAAGCAACTTGCAAGTGTACGTATAGAACTCACACATGAACAAAATAACAAGCTTACATAACACATTTGAATAATCAATGTTGTACAGGTCGTTCTCGTAGAAAGACACAGCTACACAAAACCGACAAAAAGTTTAAAAACCGGGAAACGCGACATGCTTCCCGATGCACCGAGATAGCAGTGTACGTTGATATAATGGGAGTACAAATATGTAAACGATTTATGCTTTAGTTGAGACATGAAAATTAACCAACTTTATTTCAATACTGTATACTGGTGGTTGATGATGAGTTGTGTATTTGATTATCTGTTTTTTTCTATTTCAATCTACTATCCTTAAACCTCGATCGATTGGTGAGGGTATTCAGAACACGAGGTATCTTGTACGCTACACTGTTTTTCATAGTTCTGGTTCTGGGAGCTCGTTTCTTCTCGTAAATGGCAGTGCGGTCGTTCAGGGCAATTTTCTTTACATAGCTCATTCTTTTGACTCAAACGAAGCAATAAAATAGCCTAATTGATCCAATGTCAGCACTGAAATGTTTTAAGAACAGTTAAGTAAGTTTTGTATGTTCCCCCTGTATTTTTTAAACAGCGCAATATCTTCTTTTGTATATTTGTGAAATTATGCTAATTTTTTATTTCTTTGCAATGTTGTTCCTCTGGCTAACATCACATAGCTACTTTATAATGGAAGAATTCATAGCGTATACTTACTTTTAACCTTAATGGTACTAAGTGCATTGATCCAAAAAACACCTAAATGCACTGATTACGTTATTCACGTGTGCGTTAGTTCAATTTCTCCGGAAACACGAACCAAGAAATTTTGTTCGCCAATGTGTGCGATACAATTCCCTTCAAACTTCACAGTTACGTCACTCATGGGTTTCTTTATAATGACCTTAGTTCAAACGTGGACAGAGAAACATCACACGAGCACGGGTGCTGTTCAAGGCTAGAATTCGTCTTGAGGAACACAAGTCCACTTCTCGAAACACCGGTTCGAACTCCCAACCATTGTCCACGGATTCTCTCGTCGCAAACTTCGATCTTCCCATTCCTGCTGTTTTTTCACGCGATAGTGTTAATGAGCTTGTTTCGCAGAAATTCCAGCGCAACCATTGGCACCGCTGGTTGTCAGCTAATAATCATCTTGTCTGTGACTGAGAAGTCGAGAAAGAAGCAAATTAAGTAAACAATAAGAACTTTTCAGCCGTGAGTGAGAATCGAACCCAGGCCACCTGCATGGCAAGCAGGTATTCTACTACAAAGCCACGAGACTTGTTGATATTTTTTGCAAAACAAAAGAAAAAAAGATTAGAGTGTCATTTAGTGGAAATAGTCTCTCTAACGCATCATATAATGTGTGGCAGATGCGTAGAATCACGCCAGGCGTCAAAATGTGGCTGTTCTGAAGGCCCACCCATTAGAACGTGTTCATGCATATTTAATCATTGTCAGCAGCAGAACCATCAACAAAGTGAACAGCTGCGTAGGTTCGCGTGTTGCCTTACGTATCCGGGCGGGCCCGTCACTGATTCGCAAAAGGAATACTTGTGGCATATAGGGTACTTCACAACTGTGCTTACAATAGACATTCAAGGATACCTTGAAACGGCCAATGTGCAATGTGTTTAAAACGGCCAATATGCACCGAGAACCGAAGCAGATTAGCAGTTCAGAAGGCGATGCGCACGTAGACCGATTACGCGGCCGCGACGTACTCTTGAAGGCGAAACTCAAGCCTCCTCTAATATTTTTCATTGAATTGATGGGTATACATATGTACGCGTTCGCTGTCAATGTATCAGGCAAGTGCATAAGGGGACCTTGCAATCTTTGATGAAGAAAGCGTCCCCGGAGATTGGAGACGCAGTGTTTTGCATGACCTTGCGTAACGACTTCTGAATGTGCTTGGTGTTTTATAATGTCGAGGCTCTTAAGTGAATGCTCACTCTTAGGCCAGCCACTCCGAGAAACAAAGTAATGTTGCGCAATCGACTCTCGGCTCCATCGTTAAAGCGAAATTCGTAAGGCTACCGTATACGCGGGTTCTACAGAAACCCTCTAGTCTCACTTACGTTGTGCTTCGTGAGAATCGTAAGCTAATCCAACTTTTTCCAAGTTCCATATGAATAATGTTTCGCTTCACCGTAACCTTTTTAGGCGAAGCATTTTAGGGTCTCGGCTTGTCACCGTGTCATGCCGTCGTCACGGTCCTTCATGAATGGCTATGCATTCATGAAGAACAACTATTCTCCACCGACCCATACTATTTCATATTATGAGTTAAATGTTCGTCGTTACTGTCTAAAACATACTGTTTGGATTAGCATCAGTGTGAGAAACCTCGATGAACTTTACCAAGGAGCTCAAGTTTCTTTTTTTTGAAAACCAGAGACACTAACGTGCATCTATAGGGTCAGATCATCTATTGGAAACATCTCTTCTTCAAATTTCAGCCATCAATTTTTTCTTTGGCGTGTGGTTATTCGCGTACGATGCCGCCATCAAAATCAGGCACTGGCATCCTAGGGACGGCTATAAGCTCTCTGATATTCGAGTACCAAGTACTCAAAATCGTTAACCACTTTTCTAAACACAGGTTGCCTTCGTTGTAGCGTCAGCCCATCTGGAACCAACGGGACGGCTTTCAGCTCTCTCATAGTAGAGTACTAAGTACTTTAAGTCGTGCACCACTTTTTTCTAAACAACCAGGTTGCCTCATCAAGTGTGAGGGTCAAGGGATGGCTTTTAGCTCTCCCATAGAGTACCAACTACCAAGCACTCTATCTCGTTAACCACTTTTTCTAAACAGAATGCGTTCCTGTGGTGTGTAACCGTAGGGATTCAACCCTCAAGGGACGGCTTTCAGCTCTCCCATACTAGAGTACCAAGTACTCTAACTCTCTAACCACTCTTTCTAAACGCAGTGCGTTCTGTGGTGTATGACTGTAGAGATTTAGCCCTAGAATGTTTGATAACAGGCCTTCATAAAGTGTGTGTGTATGCTCTCCCATAGTATAGAGTACCTATAGTACTCCAAATCACTACCCACTTTTGCTAAGCATATCAGGACGACTCACTGCTCTCCCACAGTTGAGTACGAGGTCCTAAACACTCGCATCGCGCAGTAAGTATTCGGAGCTTTACCATTGCCGGTCCATCGAAATGCTAGCGCAGCAGCCGAGGTCGAACCCTTGACCTTTCGGTGCTCTTTCTGTGTAGTGCCTTCTAGAAAGGCAGGTGGTCGAATTAAAATGCTTTGTAAACTGCATTTGCTGTTCCAAGTTTATCGGAGTTTACAAACCCGTGTGAGGTCTCAACTCAATGCTCCGTTTCGCCTTTCGTTGTCAAGAACGCGTCGAACGTAATCTAGCGTCCTTGAAAAGACGATTGAGTGCAATGGGCATGTACAATAAACGATAGAGAGCTTCGCCATATTAAGGCGTAACATTTAGATGCCTCACAAAACGGGAAATATCACCGTCGACGGCGACCGCCCCGCGTTGTTGGAGACCGAAATCCTCATCAGGTGACTTTACATATCGCAAAAGTTTTGAGACGTCATTATGATGTCACAAATTATGGCGTGGAGTATGATGTCGTCATGGCGAAACGCTCTATTTTGTGGCAAAAAAAAAAGCGGAGACGGTGCTTGGAGACGGCGCTTGGCATGTAAATTCGTGGCTCGTGTTCCTCCCGCCCTTTATACATCGACTGAAAAGAAAGAGAATTGATTGGAGTGATTTACAACGGACTCTTGTTGCTTAATCACTGTAGTGGCTTTCTAAGTCACTGCGATGTTCGCTTGGCTAAAAAGATAACATTGGCATTCGCGCGATTTGAACTGCACGGGAAAACGTCCGAAGTGGGTGGCCTCTGAGTCGTTCTGGGTGACAAAACAAGAGACCATGTGAGATTTTTTTTTGCTTTGGTATAGGGTATCTTTCTCGTATAATGGTGGTGGTCGTGCTGGGAGAGATGCGGGGGGGGGGGGGGGGGGGAAGGGGAGTATAGTTTAGGCTCGTTGCCTTCTGCGTTGCCGCTGCATTCTTTTGCGTATACGATCAGGCGATGGCCGCGGGGCAATGTTGGGAGCTATTTTTTAGTTCAGCGAAATGTAAGAGAAATTAACTGCGGATGAACTCGCAGGAACAGTAAAGCACAACTTCTGTAGCACTTCAAATAATAATAATAATAATAATAATAATAATAATAATATAATATAAGAAGAATAATAACCGTGCGCGTAGCCACCCCATCAAGCGACAGCTTTGATGCGGCTTGTCGACTTCACGCCATCTAGAGCAGTGAGCGGCAGATGTTGCGCACGAACGGACGAGGTGACAGCTGCGGGCACTTCGGCGAGCGCGCGGCAGGCGAAGGAGAGAGTGACGTCAGCGCACACTGAGAGGACAACGTGACGTCAACGCGCAGTTGCGGCGTGACCTTCTTGGCCCCGCTCCAACACCTGCAGTGAAAGGAGTGCGTTGCGGCGCGTTCGTACAGACGCACAGAGGGACAGCGATACACAGGCTAGAGAAATAGCTGCGTTGCAGCTGCTGCTACTACTACTACTACTACTACTACTACTACTACTACTACTACTACTACTACTAATAATAATAATAATAATAATAATAACAATAATAATAATAATAATAATAAGCGAACATACTTGCAGAGCGACAAACTAAGGGAGCTGGCGTTCATTAGGAACCGATAGAGTCAATTTGAGTCGTTTCGTGGGGGTCGTATTGGTAGTTGAAGCATGTTGCGCGAATCACATTTGTAAGATTCTGCAAGCAAGACACCACAACAATGTGCGTCGTCCAATAATGGAACACAGAAAGAATACTCCGTGTATAGATCATAATAGCGTTCATGGCATTTATTAAAATTCATTGCGTTCGGCAGTACATACGTGCCTCCTCTTGTGGGTCGCCCCCGTATTGCGTTTCGCTCGCGTTGATTGATATGTGGAGTTCAACGCCCCAAAACCACCATATGATAACAAGAGACGCGTGTCGCCCGCGTGTCCTCAGATATGAGCCGGCGCATATTTGCGCTATCTGGCCCCTAACATTGCAGCACAGCCGGGGGCTAAAGATAGACCGCCTTTGCGCCGTGTTGTTGTGTACTACCTGCCAGACCTTCCCGGTGAAAGCCACCGAACCGTACACACGGGCACACAAACACGAGCGAGGGAGAGAGCTGCTGAGGTCGGGAAGCGCCGCTCTGTTTTCCGTCGGGTGCGCGCGCGGGCTGAGCAGTGATAGAGCGGTGGCGCGCTCGGTTGCGGAAGCACGACGACGGAATGGCAGGCAGCCGCTGTCGAGAGCGAGCTCGATTCGTGCTTGCGTTCTTCAGAGGCCGCTCTCCTCCGCTCCTCCGTAGAGTTGCTGTAAATGCTACCTTACAGTAACTCTACTCCACTGCTCTTTGAGGAACCGAGAGAGGACAAATAGAGAGAAAGAGAGGACATTATAGTGACAATACTGGCGCCAGCACAGTAGATAAAAAAAAAAAAAACACTCGTTAGGTTTCTTATGCACTCACTCAAGACGACTGGAAGGTAAAAGCCATGTTCTTTTCCCTCTCATTCTGCCGCACTGATCCTGCCTCACTACCCTACGAAAGCTTTCAGCACTTAACCTGGTTTTCCACTGCCTCCGTGATCGGCGCACCATTGACCAAGTTACATTGTCATGTTACTTGTCACATGACAATGTAACTTGAGGGAGGGACAATGTAACAGAGGGAGGGAGTGAATTGTCACAATTCACTCCCTCCCTCTGGTCGAGTGACCTGCGTGCCGACTACTATTACCACTACTATTACCACTGCTACTACTACGACAGCACGTGGTATAGAATACCCTCAGGTACAGCGCCAGCAATTTTTTGCGTGGAGGTTGGGTGGGGGAAGGCATTTTACCTGTGTACATATGTTCGTGCGTGCATCTGTATGCATACAATGTGGACATGTACATACATGCCTGCAAAATTTAAAAATTCTGAAAAACTTTACTACCCCCCCCCCCCCCTCTGGCTCGTGCTCAGCGTCCCTAATGCATTCGTCTATGTATTCGTCTATGAAGGCGAGCCACCTGGCGTGGCTGTTTTACCGCGAACTTGTGTCACGGTAACACCACCTATTTAGTTTTGTGTGACGAGGACGTCGCAAGATCCACGAAGCTAACGCGCAGCTCGCGCGGCTCTAGAGAGAGAGAGAGAGAGAGAGAGAGAATAAACATTTATTAATAACAAATGCACACTGAGCCTTCTTTGGGTGGGGCCCTCAGTCCAGGGCTCCATTGCCTTGCGCGACCCTGCGAGCCCGCTGGACCAGCTGCTGCTGTTCCTGCCAGCGTAAGCTGAGCAGTGCAGACTCCCAAGAGGAAGGGGTGGGATTGGGAATGGGAGGCACGCCCTGTGGGGCAGAGCATTCCCACGTGGAGTGGTACACCGTCGGTACGGATCCACAGAAGGGGCAGTAGGAGGGGTAGAGAGTCGGATGAAAGCGATTTAGCATATAAAGGCAAGGAAATGAATTGGTCTGTAGTTGCCGCCAAGCGACAGCATCTGCTCTGTTAAGTGAAGGATGAGGGGGAGGATACGTATAACGGCTCTGTCGATAGTACTGCAGCGTAGCGTTGTAGTTTAGTGGTTCTGTCGATGCGTCGTCTGGATTGGACAGCTCTTCCAATGGAGCCCGGCCGGTCAGCTCTCGGGCAACCGCATGAACGCGTTCATTACCATGGAGAGAGGCGTGTCCAGGAGTCCAGACGATACGCACAGGACGTAATGCGGACGGTGAGACAGAAGAGAGGATATTGTGTGTATGTGCAGCCACAAGTCCTTGAGCGAAAGCACGGCAAGCAGCTTGTGAATCTGTTACAATAGTGACAGGGGAGTCATGTGACAGCTGTCGTAGCGTAAACAATTGCCAGAGCGAGAGCTCCCTCCTCTGCCAGACCACTGTCTGTAGTGCGAAGTGTGGCAGACGCCACAAGGGCGTCTGTGTCATC